>CM075013.1:18949415-18966287 GCA_037576675.1 Pangasius sanitwongsei | reverse complement strand
TGATTTTTTGTTGTTTACATGCAATTACATCACTTTCACCTACAGGTACAAATTAAAACAAGATCAGAAATTGACATATTGACATTTCTTAATAAAGAACTGAATATTTAATGGGGTGTTCTAATTTTTTCACATGACTGTGTATATACATATATATATATATATATAAAGCTGCATTGTGACAATGTCCATTGTTAAAAGCGCTATACAAATAAAATTGAACTGAACTGAATTGAAGAAGCAATTGCATGGTTTTCAAAATGTGCAAGATGATAATTTGAAATCCTGGTAACAAATGAATGTAATGTATGATCATCAGTGCATGACATGCTGAAACTTACCTAAAAATGTGCTTGCTATGAACTCTGACACTTGGTTTCCTGAGCGGCTTGTCTCTGACAGCTGGGTAAGTTCACGGTTCAGCATTCTTTTAAACTGCACACAGGACACACACAATGGATTAGTTATCAACAATTACTCCAACTTAGGATAACTCCCAAAGCAAAGAAATACCTAAAGGCAATAATACTACTTAAATCAGAAATAGGAAGAAATACATGTATGTTCCTCTTATTCCCAACATGAAAAAAAAACAAAACACAAACATGGACAGTACACTGTACTTTAAGTAACGCATATGACAGGGCATGAAGTTACAGGAAAATAATAAAAAAGTCAATTAGTTTCCTATAATCTCATGTCCCTGAGTGTTTTATTCTGCGTATATCAAGCCGACTTGCCATTACCACCCTTTTTTGTAGAAGAACAACACAATTTTTAACTGTTTCTTTTTACATATAATTTTAATCAAAGATATTACTTATCTGGAGGAATGAATTTTTTTATTGATAAATTTTATGAATTAACCTAAAGTGAGCTGTAAGCATAGGAGATGAATACTCGGGCAGATCTTCCTTTAAACCTTTGGCAAATTTTCTTTAAAAGAGAGCACGTAGAATTAGCCAAAATATTTGTAACTATTGGCACACAATATTTAAAAAAAATAAGATGCACAATAATAGGATGCACTGGATCAAGTGCTATTTTATAAGCTTTACAAATGATAAACTTTGAAACCAAAGTTGCAGTGACTATACTGTTTACGATGAACACAGCTAAGCCTATTCATGCAGCAATATACTGGCAATATACTAGACTATTAGACGATTAGATTAGTTTATTTCAATACTTGCCATCTTCTTATTCATATATTACATTAGCTTTTTTGCTTTTTTAATTTTTAAATGGTCTCTTGCATTTATGTTACATCATATTACATCTGACAGCAAAAAAAAGTCTTTTCCTTATTCAGTCTGCATTATCTAGTCCTGATTTTTTGGGGCTTAAAGGCAAGTGCTTGTGTTTAAAGGTCAAGACTCTACTGAGAAACCCTGTCACAGACAAATCTACGCAAGAAAAATTGTGAGAAAATCACACAGAATATTGACATAAGTATGCACTTGTAACCGGATTCTGAATGTGCAAAACTTTCCCTGAGTAAATACTGACATAACTTTTGGACTTAAGCCACCATCTCTGAATATGACCCATAATGAGGCACACGTTGAAAAGCTGATACTTTGCAAAAGACTAGCTTTTGCTTCTGTTACTGATGCTCAGGTCTGGAGCGTGACATAGGGGACATAGGTAGCCATCTAAGGCGCCATCTAGAGGGGGTGCCATTTTACAGAGTATTAAGTTTTGAGAGCTTTGCAGAAGGTGTATTGTGAAGGAGTGAAGCTTTACTAGGCAGCCAAATGTGCTACGGATGGCTGATTCTACTGCACAATTTTAGAAATAGCTAAAATATCCCAAGAAAATAGACATGAAATAGTCATTCATTTACTCTTCAACACTCTGTGACACTTGATGCTCTGATCTGCACAGATCCACTTACGGCAGTTTCAGTCCTCCTAGAACTATCTGGGATTGAATGTCGAACAAATGGCTCAAGAGTTAATAAATTAACACGCTCACAAATTTATCAGTACAGGAAGAGGAATCTGTGACATGCATTGTTAAGGTACAGTATGTTTACATTTACAACCCTAAGGTCTGAACTTGGCAGCAGTATAAATATCTAGAGGTTATGATATGGTAAGATTTATTCAGTGGCGCTGTAGGAAAAAAGATACAACACACACAACACACATATGAGTGTTTTGTGGTTGCCATGGCAACTCAGGTACACAATAGCAGCAGCTCTGTGTGGAGACAGGACCCTTCATTCAGACAGTATGGGCATTTGAAAGGATGACACCTGCTCAATGAAATCAACGAACCTCCTGCATCTCTGCAGAGGCTGTTAGGTAATCAGGCAAGTGTACTACTAGTACTAGTACTAGTGTACTATTCCGCCCCCCCCCACACACATACACACACAGGCATGAATTTCTATGTCCCAGACCACCCCTTCCTCAACAGTAGAACATTGTAAAAACATCGCCTGCTCTTTTTCCAGTCTTCAACTTTCCAGTTTCGATGAGTTTGTGCCCACTGTAGTCTAGGATTCCTGTTCTTGGCTGACAGGTGTGGAATCTGATGTGGTCTTCTGCTGCTGTAGCCCATCTACTTTAAGGTTTGGCATATTGTGCATTCTGAGATGCTTTTCTGCTCACCATGGTTGTAAAGAGTTACTGTAACCTTCCTGTCAGCCCAAAGCAGTCTGGCCCTTCTCCTCTAACGTCTCTCATCAAGAAGATACTGTATTTCCGCCTGCAGAACTACCACTCACTGGATGTTTTTTTGCTTTTCACACCATTCTGTATAAATACCATTGTGTGTCAAAACACCAGGAGATGAGCCGTTTCTGAACTACTCAAAACAAGCCCTTCTGGCATCAACAAGGTCACGGTCATGCCACCGTGCCACATGCCAAAATCACTGAGATCAATTTTCTTCCCCATTCTGATGTTTGATGTGAACATTACGTGAAGCTATTGACCTGCATCTGCATAATTCTATGCACTGCACTGCTGCCACACAATTGGCTGATTGGATAATTGCCTGACATATGCCCCTGACATATGGTTACAGATGTATTTAAATCCAACGTCAGAATGAAATTCTTCTTAGCACTGTGGTTCACATTTTATATTTCTAAGATTGTAGCTCATGTTGGAAAAGGTTGCACCAGCGAATGACATGAGTCGAGCATGAGTGCACTTACCAGAGTGAAAGTCGCATCTCTGGCATGAGAACATGTATAAAGCCGTATAGTGAGCCTACTGAGCACATCTTGTGGAAAGAAAAAGTGTTATTTAATTATCCAACACAGTCCTCTATAGAACAGTGCATGCAGTCATATCAATAGCAGCTTAGAATTCCACTGGAGTCTGACAGCACATGCAATCCAAGCAGAATAATTCCGGCTGCTCCACCCAGCAAAAAGCAGAACAGAAAGATACAGATTCCACGTATCTGCATAGAGGCAACACGTGTCAATGCTGGTCACTGTCTTCTGGCCGTGTGTGTACATACAGAAAGATGAGAGAGTATGATGCTTCCACAAGCTACGTCCCCCTCCTCAGTATCCAGCATGCGTTAGAACTTCCAATCAGCTACTCCTGACAACAGAGGTTGAGCCAATATGATTGGCTGGTGAGTACGGAGGGAGGTGTGTGCATGCCCAAGGGGCTAGAGGTGTGTGTGCTTTGCATACATAATGTGCATGAAATGGGCAGGAGGATAAATATGAATAAAACATAAGGGTAACTCCATTCGTGATGGTGTAAAAGAGAAAAAGAATGAATCTGAAGAAGCAGAATGGATGAGAATGTAAGATCTGATAAAATATGTTTAGCAAGAGTAAGAACCCCTGAATGGCTTCTCCAAGCTACATGTGAAATCATAGAGGGTTTTTTTTGCTGGTGTTTTTGACAGGAAATATGTATTTAATGTATTTAGCCTGAGAAATATTTCATGATGAACACACAAATGCAAGAATATAAAAGTAAAAATATTTGTATTGATGAGAATTTAACACATATCCATGGAACTCAGCAAAATCCAAGTCTAAGAGGTTGTAGCAGAAGTCTATTTATTATTCTATATAGTTAATAAATTGCAATATGCATTTCCACATTTTTTTTTTTAAATATTTGCAGTGTGGTTCTGGATGCAGGAATATGAGACCACAATACTAGCTGTCTATTTATAGTATCAAGCTATATATAGCATTTTCAGTACATCACACAGCAGCGTCATGGACTGGTGGTCTCCCATGACATTAGCTCCACATCGCCACACATTCACATTTCCAAGCACACGACTTGGCACTGTGTGTGAGAGAATGAGTGTGAATTTGCATGTACGTCGAATAAGCCACAAGTATGTGTAGGCTTCAGCCAATGCAAATGTCATTTATCAAAAAACAGGTCTGTGTGTCTTCACCCACCATTCGAAAAATACACCTCCAACTCCAGTTTCCAGTGTTTTTATCTTTATTTTCCCCCATGTCCTCCTCAATTAGGTCATTTTCCAAGTCTCACCCACCAGCCAACTCTTCCCTATCACATGACAGCTACCAGCTGGGGAGGGTGAACACTAGCATGTGCTTCCTTTAAGACACATGAAGAAATCGGACCATTTTTGAACTGTTGTTCATGTAGCATCACAAAGCAGCGTAACACACTAGGAGAAAAATGCTAACTTCCCTCTTCCACATACATAAGCTCACAGATGCCCACAATTAGCTAGTATCTCAGTGATTCACAGATTTAAAGAAAAATAAGAATATGAAAATGGAAATAGAGAATATAGTGTTGAACTGACAAATTACCTTATTGGAGGCCATCTCGCTGACCGAGTGTCGTGTCTGCAGGGTCTCCAACTGGTCCAGACACCAATCAAGTTCTTCCAGTGTCTCAATGGCCAACTTCTGGTATGCGTCATCTGCAATGGAATGGTTATTGAGCTACAAACATAAGGAAAAATCACTTTTCCTTGGTATCAACTTGAACCAATGAAAATTCCCATGGGGTTTCCAATGGAAATGGGAATACATGGGTCATCACTGTTGTGCAAACAGGAATCATAGGTCATATATGGGACAATATAAAATAGTAGACCATGGTACTTTAACTTAGCCTGTCATGCGAGACATATAAATCCCCAGAATGTCTTTGGAACTCACATAAGGGGAAACAAAGCCAATTTTATGGCATAAGATGTCCTTGAAATTTCCAAAATTATCATTGAATTTACCAAAATATTTCATAATATATAGAATACCATGATGTTAACTAAAACCTGAACTTATAAAGTCCATATGAAATTCACTTTGCATGTTCTGCATAAAACTGTTGTACAACAACAGGAAAAAAACAATGGGAACTCTATAGAAATCAAATCAGAGTATATTCCAATGGATAATCCATAAAGATCCATAAAGATCTAATTCTTACAATAATGTACTAAAAATTCCTATTAGACACAAGTTCACAATGGGATTCCAGTTGAATACCAATTGACCATTTTCATGGAAATCATATGGAGCTCTATGGTTATAATTCAGTGAGCTATTTGTATTTATCTGGAGTCATTTGTGGTTTGATCTTCAATACAAAATTTAAGATGGCTCTGAAAGAGAATATTGAGTTATTTATTTAGTTTGTATTTGAAGTAGTGTATTTGAGAATCATACACTACTCTCAGTTTCTATGACCATCCTCAAGCTACAGGTGTCATCCTATTTTATTGCCTTTAAATTGTTCTTAGGCTTGTCATTTATTATTATTATTTTTTTAAGGGTCATCATGATCCTTCTTTATATTTGCGATTGGGTTCACATGCAGAACGGAGGCATGAAGAGAAACTAGTGATCAACGTCATAGTACTCACGCTTCTCTCTGGATTGTTTCACTTTTGTTTGCTGTGTGGTTCACTGCGGCCAGTTATGGTGCAATATTTTTACTCAAACTTAGTAGGCTTGTTTACAAAATAAGCTTTGTCTTTCTCTATCTAGGGCTAAATACATAGCCACTGACCTGGCACACCCTGCTTGCACACAGAGGGAGGATTACTGCCCGATGGCCGTCTAAAAAAAGAAAGAAAAAGGCAGTAAGTGCAATGTATGAAAATCCTTTCATTTTGTAAGTGGCTGAAAGGGGATAAAACAATAAAATAAAATAAAATAAAACCAGACAACCTCTCTTACCTGCAACTTCCCCGATCCTGCAGATGAGTCAATGCTGCAAAGTTGCTCCGCACTGTTCGCAAACTGGCCAGGACCTACATGGAGGAACATCTATATGTGGCATGTGCTCTAAAACCAACAAAAAACTGGACATAATGGCAAATTCAGTGCAGTGAAACAGAACATAATTTCACTTACCTGTGCGAATGGTGTTACAATCATGTCTTCATGTCTGAAATAAGAGGAAAGAAATTTGTACTTTTTTTTTTTTTTACATTTCTGAGAAAGTAAATGAGCACAAAGCCCAATTTCTCAGTATGTTTCAAAGGGCCGGCAGTTCATAATACTGTTTTGGGTAACAAATTATGCACAATATTGTCCTGCTGAGTTCAACCTCATGTAGACAGAGTGAGCTTATGGTCTAAACCATACCACACGAGTATTTCAGTATTACGGTAGCACGACTGGATGGTAGCAAACTGTGACGTGAGAGGTGAGGTGTCTGAACCACTTCAGTTTACAAGACATGAGAATTATGTATACATAACAACAGCCATAAAAGTACAATGTTAGTTTGTCAGATATTACTATACAATACCCAAATAATGTAAGTGAGTGATTATATGTAGGGCTAATATTTAAAAAAAACCAAAAAACTTATGTATATATAAATATCAGCCATGTAAACTGAAGCTCATATCGTTCCAACTGGTATGTCATGCACAAGGAAAAATCTTTTAACGGTAAGGACAGAAAAAGGTGCATGCATCACATAAAATCAAGCCACATATCCTCGACTTCTGGTGAACCAGTTGGGGTTGGGAAAACGAGTATGTGAGTGGGTCTTGGTGACCAGTAGGGATGTCAGTAGATGGGAAAACACATTTTAAAAAATATTTGTTAAAGGAGAATAGAGTTGCCACACGCTTATCTCACCGAGGCAGGCAACTGACTTCCCACTGTTTCAAGCCCTCTTCCCTTGAGAAAAAAACAAAACAAAAGGAGTCTCGTGACCTCACTTGGATGTTTGTGCAAAAAGACATGGACGTCAAACATGATGTCAACAACGAGGATGAACAGGATAACAGAATGTAAAGGACATGGTTATAACTACATGTTAATATTCAGCATGATGTTTGTTTAAGGTAGCTGTTTTCAGCCCATTATCAAAAACAGGAAACACTGCAATACGTAATAATCTCTCTAATATTAACTCATCATGCTAAGAAGCATCAGTACAGAACTAAGCAGAGTAATAATACTCACAGCTCACTAGCAGTGGAGGAATTTCGGGACATGGCTTTTGGTGAGATGTCAAAGTCTGAATCGGAGCGGTACAAGAAAGACTCGCGTCGCTGGCTGTGGGGGTAGTTGCCCTGCAGGACCAGGCCAGAGCTCGGGCTGACCTGAGAGTCCAGTGCTCGCCCCACTGATGGTCCATTCTCCACATCAAAACTGCAACAGAGAAAAAAGAGACCAAGATATTATTAGACCACAATTGTGCACATACTATAAATCTGAGTGCAAAATGAACAGGAAAAGAAAGAAATTTAAATAAAGCAACACAATATTCAGGATGCCGGGCTTCACAGAGGTTCTTTCATTATCACTAGGAACAAAAATGAAGATGAAATTTTGTTAATATCTATGTTTAGATAAAATATTAGCTCAAAAGTTCGAACCTTGCTTTATATATAGTACATGGTATCAATATTCTCTAAATGACTTGTATGACCACCCTCTGCTTGGTCAAACTTTGCCCACCCTTCCTGATAAATATATTTTATACCACAACATTGATGAATTCTTGAAGAGCATGTGCTGTCCTGTTTTATTCCTTGCATAACACTGCCTGATGTTATACACAGCCTTCTTTAATCCAGGCCTGGGTCATGGCAGAGACTGTGATGTAACTGTACACCTGTACCCGTAAATTTTTTCCACCTGTATACTTTTCATTAATTCGGATTCTGAGTATATTAAGTGATTTGAATACTATATAAAGTCACATTGTGTTTATTCTCTGTTAATGATGGGATGGTAAAGACATAACTATCACACATTTTTCTTTAGCTCTTGTGTAGGATCCACATAATCAGAATGCATAATCAGAATGATCAACTGAATGAGGCCACTTGATTCATGAAGAAAGTGAATGGCAACTGAAGAGCCAATGAAAAGGTGGCAGGGGACTGAAAGGGGACAGAGTGGCTGCCAGACTGAAATCAGACAACGACAATTTCCTTTTTGCTTCCATGGGAATTCACATCTGGCATTCAGAGGAAATGTTGATCTGCGTCTGCTTTGATATGAGGGGACACATGGTGTATCAGTGAAAGTCACATGGACCGACTGGAGCCATAAATAACCTGTACAGCAGTTTAGGCTATTTATAGTCACTCAGGTGAAGCACGTCACAACCCTATTTGCATTGCAATACGTCTCTCCATCGCACATACATCTCTGCATGCAGCTGCATCAAAAGTAAACTCTTCTATTTTTATCCTGTACCACATTAGAGAGAAGTAGAATAAAATACAACAACCATGCCTTGTCTAGTACTAGTTATTTTGACTGGGATTTCTATTCCATTCTCATGAATGTGAGAACAATCTCACTATTAATTCACCACCAACTATTGGTAAAGTGCTCATCTACTATAAACACGTAGTTTTCCCACTCATCTTTAGTAATGCTCAACCAAGCAGCGGTTTCTAAATACTCAAACCAGTCTTTCTGGCAGCAACAACCATGCCACTGTCAAAGTCGCTGAGATCACATTTGTCCCCATTCTGATGATTGATGTGAACATTAAATGAAGCTCTTGTCCTGTATATGAATGTTTTTACGCTTTGTGCTGCTGCCACTTAATTGGCTTATTGGATAATTGTATTGAGTTCATTTCCACAGTTATTTGTACACTGTGGAAATATAGTCCACTGTGGAAATATAGTCCAATATTTGTACACTGTGGAAATATAGTCCACTGTGGAAATATAGTCCAATATTTGTACACTGTGGAAATATAGGAAATATAGTTTGGAGAGCAAACAGCTATTTTATTGGAGAAATGCCCACATAATGAACTCTTCTTTCTTGTTTCTTTTTCTTGGTTTGGAAAAGATGATCTATGTGTTTGTGTCATCTTGCTTAGATCACGGTAAAGTAGGCAGGAGCTGAAATCTCTTCAGCTTTACGCTTCGTATACTTTAAAATACTGCTGCATGATTCGTCTGTGGTGTAAAGAGGAGAGGATCATATTACTCCAATTTTAGCTTTACTTCATTTGAAGTCCACTGCAGTCTCAGCCTTGCTCTTATTTTTTTACAATCTGCTTTACCACTAGACACCCGAGGTCTTCTGATCAGCTTCATTTCACTGTTCCTTTCTTAATAGAAACATTAAGAGAAAAATGTTACTGAGATTTTGCAGTTGCTGCCCCAAGACTCAACAAACGTCCTATCCATTGACATACATATCTTCTTTCTCCATTTTTTAGAGTAAAAACTCAAAGCCTTTTATTTAGTAGCATACTTAAACAACTGGATATGATCATGTCTACTACTTAAATTAATTACTTTCATTTGTTTCTGATTCATGCTACAGTTCTATTATTAAAATTTACACACTAACTAGCTGATGTGATTACTTTGAAAGCGGTGTGCTTTGAAAGTGTGAAATTATACAATTTTGAACAATTTAATTTTACACACAATTCAGCAAAGGCAAGGGCTTGAGGACTTGAATCACATGACTTAGAATTGTATGATGGCAGTCAAGAAGCAAAACTATTATTGGAACAATTTTTCCCAAAATTTCATTACTAATAATTACTTGGTATGTTTCTGTATTCTGTGAAATTAATGCAAATTAATGAGCACCCTTATAACTACAGAAAAATTTGTTATATAAAGTCATGGGTAAACTGTTAATGATGTAAAATCTTGCCATTTGTTTTCTCTTTCAGGGCAGATTCTAAGTTAACTGGCCAAATTAATTTGTTAATACTTCTAGTTATGTTCTGTGGCAAATAGTTTTCTCCTCATTTCAGGTGTAGTTTTTTCTACATATATATATATATATATATATATATTATTGTTTATCCATTTATTAGCATTGAGTTACATATATTATTGCACAAGTATTATAACACCTGATTACTGAAATCACTATTTGGTGATTACCATTATATAAATTATGTTCTATGTCCAGAGGAAGTCACTGAGAACATGTGAAAAAGAGAAGACAGGCCTGGCAATATTTCTGCTGCAGGGATCAGCACTGTTGTGCAAATTAGGTGTGCACTGGAACTAAAAGTCTCACAGTAGTCACTTTTTGCACTCATGCAGGCAGGAGAAGCCAGTCAGAAATGAAACTCATGGGACAAACAAGAGAAACAGAGCCTTTGCCTAACTATTCACCCCCATGAACTTTTCCACATTTTGTGGTACTACAACCTGAAACTGAAATGGACTTAATTGGGGATATAAGCCATAAATCTACACAAAATAGCAGGGTGGAGTGAAACTCTATATAGTTTGCAAAATTATTTACAAATAAAAAAATCTAAAAAAAAAGTTGTGATTGCATAAGTGTTCACCCCTTTGCCGTGAAACCCTTAAATTAGTTAGTCCACCTTTGTGTAATTAAAGTGTCAAGCAATCTCAATATAAATATATTTGTTTCTCAAATGCTCCAGAGTTTGTTAAAGAATATACCACTACAAACACCATCATGAAGACCAAGGAGCTATCAAAACAAATACAGGACAAAATTTTGGTTTCAGTCAGTGTTTATAATTTTTAAAAAAAATCAACCTTTCAACATCAAAGTGGAGCTCAAATGTCATGTGGCACAACTGCGACTCTGTCTAGAGGAGGTTGTCCAGAAAAAAATTCTGATTGGGTAAGGAGGGCATTAGTCAGAAAAGCAACCTAGTCCAAGGGTAACTTTGAAGCACTTGGAGACATCTACAGTTCAGATGGGAGAAGGTGTTCACAGGACACCCATAGCTCATGCACTCCACAGTGTTGGGCTTTATGGAAGAGTGGCATGGGATATGAGGCAGGTTGGAGACACATGGAAAAAAGGTTCTCTGGTCTGATGAGACCAAAATTGATCCTTGTGCACAAAGTACAATGTTTGGTGGAACCTTACACTACTCATTACCCTGAGAACGTCATCCGCACAGAGAAGCATGGTGGTGGTAGCATCATGTTGAAAGTTGTGCTTGGCATCTTAGTTGCTGATGCTGTAGAGCATATGCTGTTACAGTAGGATTACAGGCTAAATTACTGGGCTGACATATTCATTTCACATTCCTTATGAACTCTTATGGATATTCAAATGTTAAAATCATGTAGAACAGTAGGTACATCCTTATTTCAGACTTGTTTATAACTCAAAGTTTAGGACTTGGGACTTGCCTTGGGACATTATGTAGGAAACAAACAGTCTGCCTGTAGGAAAGTCCATCAGGCGTTTTAGCTTCAATAATAACTGTAGTTTATTGAGATTAATATTCCAAAGCCTACTATATCAGAAATATGCTTTTATCTATTAGACTGTGAGCATTATTATGTGGGTATTATGAACACAGTTAAGTCTAAAATTTTCCTCACATCACAGGAAGTCACACTTCTGAAGGCATATTTCCTGTGCTCAATGTTAGTGTGAAGCATTTTTCAGCATACTATAGACAAATATACTATATTGTGTATATATATATATATATATTTTTTTTTTTTTCCTGTGGAGTCTGTGGTCTAGCTTTGACATGCCATAGAATCTAACATAAAAGAAATTATGAGAAAAACCAAAGCATGAGAACCCGAGCAGGCTCCTAACATTATTAGTGTTGGGTAAAGTGTAGACTGAGGTTTTAAGGTTGTGGTTTGTGTAAGTGAGCCTTAGTAGACCAATAATCATGCACTGAATATATTGCAAATTTGCCCCGGCTGAAAAAAAAAATCTTGTAGACAAAAAAAAAAATGTTGTGTGTCTACAATATACAGTACCTGGGGAAACTTAAATGAAATTAAAGTCCCATAATTAACTTCTACATATCAGCTATAGCTTCTGTGGCGAATTTGCCAACTGCGACAAGAAAGTATAATGTTTTTTCAGTTAAGAGATTTCCGAATCTTTTCTTCTGGCAGATTTGTGTTGGATAGCACTATATTTGATAGAGTTAACATAAATGCTACCAAAGTACACAGAATTAGCAATCTGGTTACATCAGCTCCCCTTTAAACTAGCCACAGATCTAAAGTAACTTCTTCTCTGCTTAATTAGCTTCTGTGTGCATAGATGACCAGGAGTGAAGTTAGAATTTTTGGCATTTTGTATACACCACTTTAGTGTAGTCGTTTACATGTGGTAATAGTTCTACCCTTTTTTTAACTGCTGAAAAGAATGAGAATTAGCAGAGTTGCTGCACTACTTTGCTGCTGTCCGTGAGCACCGTACATAGAAGTATGTGCAAAATACACCAACATTTGCATTTGTGTGCAAAAAACAAAAACAAAACAACAACAACAACAACAACAAACAACAAAAGCATTGTGGAAGCTCTGCTCTGTCTTTCCAATATGCATTTCTAGCACTAGCACTATTTACAAGTCACTTTTAGTTATAGTCAAATCATACTTAGAAATCTACCTTTGGTAAATGCTTATTCAATAACAGATTTGTTAAATGTTCATTAAATAGGGTCATTAAATACGGTGTGTTTTGTATAATTGTAATATGTTACCAGGATATACTGTATATTGAATATATTAAATAAACAAACAAATTTGCTAAATTCTAAGTGAATTCTTAAATTCTTGAAATTCTTTTTGGTTCTAAACATGGAGGCTGAACAAGGCCATATATGTTCAGTACATTACCTCCTAATAATCACTGCTAAACACTGCTAATCCTCCAACACACAAGTCTCAACAGGCATCCAATGTAAGGGAACAGGCTGTCATGGCTGAACATTCCAGGTTTTTCCATCAATGCATGTGCTATTGAGAGGCACAATAGGCCGGCTAGACTCTATACAAAAAAGAATTCAGCCACCATATTTTCCAACAGTGTCTTAATGCAAATGATTTGCAGAGACAAAAGATAAGCTAACTTGCCTGAAGCAGAACAGGCACTGAGGCATTTATTACCCAAATATTAAAAACCAAAAAGAACTACATGCAAGAACTAGACTGTAACCAAGACATATCTCGGATGTACTGTAACCAGCTCAGTGGGCTGGAATAGGACATGGTCAGTAAATGTTCCTCAAAAATCTGTCATTACTAGCCTTAGGGAATTCTCTGTCATCTCATACACTGATCCTCACTGCCAAAAAAGATATGCCAATACACAAATTACAGACATGGCATCAGGTCAGGGCCAAGACATTTGCCGCTTGAATCTCCAGTCCATACTATACACTATATGACCAAAAGTTTGTAGACACCTGACCATGACACCATATGTGCATTTTAAACATCCCGCTGCAGATTTAGTCCTCCTTTACGTCTATAATAACTTCCACTCTATACACACTGGGATGGCTTTCCACTTGATTTTGGAGCATGGCTATGGGGATTTGCCGATTTAGCCACAAGACCATTAGTGAGCGTTCCAATTCATCCCAAAGGTGTTCAGTAGGGTTGAGGTCAGGGCTCTGTGCCGGCCACTTGAGTTCTTCCATCCAGCATTGGCAAACCATGTCTTCATGGATCTTGCTTTGTGCATGGGGAACATTCTTGCTGGAACATGTTTGGGCCCCTTAGTTCCAGTGATGGTAAATTGTAATGCTACAGCATAGTTTAGTTTCCTCAAAACAGATCTATTTTTGTTGACTTGCGTGACCCATCTACCAGCCACCTGAAAGTGAAATACAGAAATGCAGAAAGAGAATCAGCTGTAGAGAATTCAGTTTCGGAAATGAGCCTGAATAGAGTATGTAGTAGGTGCTACAGGAAAATTCTGAGGATGGCAGAACGAATTGCACTACCAGGGATAAGTCACAAATAGCCTCTGCATATCGGATACATGGGTAAAGAAAGGAGTGATGAGATGGCGCAATCAATACACTATTCAGTGGTGGTCTGAGAAGACTGTTGCGCCGAGCGTGGCATAATCGAGGGTAGCGCTCTTCAAAATGAATAGCACACAAGGACTTGTCCAGAGCTCAAACTCTCTCCGGATCCACTATCCCCACTGCTGAGCCTGATTAAGCTCTCAGCAGATCCAGGCTTTATTTGGAACACCATATTGATCCCAATTGGACAGTGTGCATCACTTGTGGAGCAAAAGCAATTAAGTAGTGAAGTGCTTGGCCATGAAGGCTTAATGCACAGGCTGGGGTGAGAGTCAAGAGCAGAAGGGAGGCAAAGAGGGCTGGCCTTTCATTTGGTCTACAGATGTGGGTTTAATAGGCACATTTCAATTAACAAGTGATTGGGATCTGGGGTGAAGCAGGTTCTACCACTTCCCCTTTTAATTAAAGCACTTAAAAGAAAAGGTGAAAGTATTAGTAAGTATTCTTAAGCTTCTGAAAGGTGGTTGCAGCTGAGTGCATTTTTGTTCTGGTTTCTGGGTGGAAAGAATACTAGTTTACAACTTATATAACAGAGTTGTAAGCTGTAAACTACAACTTTGTTTGCAATTATTTAAGGCATGAAAAGCTAGTTTACAGGGAGCAATCGTGTTAAGGGTCTAGTCTAATTGGAAACAATTGAATCAGAAAAACAGCTGTCATAACAGTTACTTTTCACAGGGCTGGAGAATGGTATAAAAAGAAAGTGTTTAGGGATATCATTATCAACAGTAAAGAACATCATTCAGAAATGAGAAATGAGAAATGTCTTTTAGTAGGAGTAGGTGTATGATTTTACTTAAAGTGGCTTTCTGAAATATGCTGTCAAGTTAGTTTATTTTACTCATCTAGGATTACCAGTAAAGATGATAAATATTTCTGAGTATGACTTTGAAATCCTCTCAGTAATCCTGTCAGGCTAGCTCATGTTAGCTAGCTGGCCTACATTAGCAGCATAGATAATCAGCTTTTAAAAATATGACTTAAAAATCCTCTCAGTAATCCTGTGAGGTTAGTTCATGTTAGCTAGCTAACATGATCAACTTTTAACAATATTATTCAAAATGCAAAGCACACTGAAGCTATTTTGTTGGCTCATGATGGCCCAATAACCTACTACCACACTTTATGTTGTTTTTTTCTTTGTGACCTATCTGTGTGTGACTTTTTTCAACATGTCATTTTTAAAAATTTCTTTTTAAAATCTAAAATCTTTTCTATTGACCCACGAATGCAAAAACCTAAACACCTAAGACATTTAGGACTATATACAGTACTGTATATGTACCAATTCCTTTAAAAATAAATAAATAAATAAATATATATATATATATATATATATATATATATATTTTTTTTTTTGTGCCCTTTATTTTAGCAACTATTCTATGTGAATACAAACAGTGTATGAGTTTTACTTTACAGGCTAGTAAAAATTTTGGTTTAATAAAGCACTGAAATTCATTTTTTGTGTGCGTTAATTCAGTGGCGGTGGTGTGGTGGCTCAGAGGTTTAGGCTTTGAGTTACAGGTTGAGTTGTGTGTTCAAATCCCAGCACTGAAAAGCTGCAATGGCTGGGTCCTTGAGCAAGACCCTTAACCTTCTGCTCAAATCAATCTATGGATTGATTTGAAGAAGGCAGTGCATGACATATGGCCAAGAAATCTTGTAAGATTAACAGATCTATAACCTTATCAGATCATACCTAAAATCTTTGTGTCAGTTATAAATGCAAAACCAATACAAGTTATGATAGAATATTTACAGTATATTTCATTACACTGCATTAAATGTATCAGTGGTAAAAGTAAATGGCAAGCTTTTACTTAAGGGCATTGCTCATAAACCTACATGACACCTACATAACCTCTTTATGACAACTGCCATAAAACTACACAAACTATCTATAAAGGCTCTAAGATCTATAAAGGATCTAAATCTTTAAGATCTAAATCTTACTCCAACAGGTGTGAGCTGTCATAAGCACTACTTTTTTAAAAATTAATTTTTATAACAATTGAGTCAGGTGACATAAATTTTGGCTGAGATAAGTGTTGTGCTATGACCCTTTCTGGGCTGATTTATAATTAAATGTCATGAAAACTGAGTTTGTGGCTCAGTTTATTTCTGTCACATAATGGTGATGATGTAAAATGTCAAGCTTCAAAATTAAATTCAATCTACTTTAAGGTCAGAGGAAATATACATAAACCTGTCATGACACTGTCATAGATTTTCATAAATTTCACATAAGCAGAAATGTAGGAAATAATTGCTTGAAGGCATGCATGATTTCACCTGGCAAGCTATGTTACATCACCATTATGTGACTGTGACATAAAAAATAGTACACTGAGGTCCATGAAATATCGTAACACTTATATGAAACTTAGCCTGGAATGTGCCACTGCCACAACCTTATGACAACAAAAATCTATGTAGCATGATACAATTTGACAGGTAACCCTCACTGCATTTTATAAAGTATTTATATGTTACAATTACTTATTCAGATGCATTACACTGTATAACAATGGATACAATGCGTTATGAATATATATATATATATATATATATATATATATATATATATATATATACACAAAGTGATGTCCGGAAGTATTTGGACAATGACAGAGTTTGTGTGATT
>CM075013.1:18891133-18939337 GCA_037576675.1 Pangasius sanitwongsei | reverse complement strand
TAATTCCTAAATGGTAAATGCCATATTTTTGTGGAACCTCTTAAAATAAAGCTGAAAGTCTACACTTCGATCACATCCTGTTTGTTTTATTTCAAATTCATTGTGGTGGTGTCATTGTCATTGTCCAAATACTTCCGGACCTAACCTTGTGTGTGTATATATATATTTGTGTGTGTGTGTGTGTGTGTGTGTGTGTAAAACCAAGTCAACTTAAGAGAAAATCCAAGTGCAACAATGATGCTGAGATATCTCTGACTCTATCCACATCTGACAAAACACTACTTTGTGAAAATATTCTAATACAAGGTTCAGAACTCCTTTTTCTCCTCATGCCTATACAAATGTTATTTTCTGCATCATTTTTGCATATGTTTGCATGTTCCTCAACTGCAGCACCATGGGAACTTAAAACAAGGCAATAGGACAACACTGCGCTTTGTGTCAAAGTAGCATGAGCGCATTGGATATTCTCTCCGACTCTGACATCACTGCTTTTTCGGCTGTGCCAGGCTGACAGTGGGACCATGGTGTGTATGTCATTATCCTAAGCAAACCCTTCCCCCAATACAGCACCAGACCCACACACACTAACACCACAGGCGCTGACAGCAGCCAAGAATTGATCTCCATCTCCACACAGCCCATAAAACAGTAGGCACACATGCAGACAAAGCAAACAAACTGTATACCAATTATCATCCACATTTTACAGCCCTACTGGAATGGGACAAATAAAACAGGCAGATACACTGGCTGAAGATACTTTAAAAAACAATATAAGTACACACACAGATATATGTTTCTTACCCAAACCGTAAATATAAAGTTACAAGTAATCTAAGAAGAAAGTAGCTTTTCATTGCGTGACACACTTACTTCACATTGCAAAGCCGTTCATTCACTCAGCACAGACTTGATTGATTCATTCCTTTTCCCTCCACAAATAGTAGAACAGAATCATAACAACAGTGCATCTGGTCATGAGGTTTCACATGTTCATATCCACATTAGCAAGAGCAAAGTGATCAAAATCACAGAAGATGTTAAAAACCGCAACGGATGAGAACATGTCAGTGTAAGCTCTTAGCAATTATAAAGGCAGCGCAATGACAGAACACAACCACTAAATGCAAACATACCCAATGCAGGAGTGTCTTCTTCGTCCAGAACCGAAGTTAAACAGAGAACCTTTACGGAATAAGCGGTGGTCTTTGTGCATTGTTTCAACTTTCAGATGGCCACATGGAGAGGATTTTTACCAATGGAGTACAGGCACGCACATTGCAGCATTCACCTGGTCAAGGCACATTTTATGAATCCCCCCAAAAAAGCTTGGATGACCCAAGAAAAGCAGAAGGTCAAGAGAAGGTTCAGTCAGGTAGAGTGTCCAAGTCTAGCCAAATGACTCAAAGTGCTTCAGTTGCACTTTCTGATGTGCTCCAAGTTCATTATGTATTCTAGGAAACTCCAAGTCAACTCCAAATCCAGGCAGAAGTTTACCTCTTCTCGCAGCCGTGACAGGGAACTTTCTCAATGCAGAGCCTTTTGCTTCACAAACATGTCAAGAATCCTCTTCCTTTTTCCCTGAGCATGTGACAGTGATGGGACAAAAAAGGAAAATGAGTTTTACGGAGCGTCGACCTTTTTCCTCAGCACAGGGAATTGGGATCCCAAGAGACGTCTGCTAGGGGTACGAGGTCCTGCTAAATTTCCATATTTGTTTTGCTCTGGCTGTGTATCCAAAGTTGGGAAACAGCAAAGGCCTAGGATTATATAATGGAGGAAGAGAAAGGAGAAAAGGCGACAATCTCTTTTTCATCCAGGACCGGTTGCACATATTTGAGAGTCACTAAACTGAAAAACACAGTAAGCGTAAAGCACAGTGCACGGTCACACTGTGTCTGTGTGTGTAAGTGAGTGTGTGTGTGTGTGTGCGTGTGTGTTCTGACTTGTCGGAGCCAGCACTGGGTGTCTCCTCTCTGCCTGCCTACACTGGCCCAGCCTAACACACTGAAGCACGCTGCATCCCCATGGGGCACTAGCAAAACACACACACACACCCACACACACACTTTTCTTACTATCCTTATGAGGACTGTCCACTGACATAATTAACACTATGCTATAGTACTGCTACTCTCTTAATAATTCACTTGAGTAAAAGTAAATGTAGTTATCAGGTTACTCAAATAAGAGTAAATAAGTCATCTAATGAAACACTACTGGAGTAATTACTTTACAGATGACTTATTTTTATATTTCTACAGTTGCACAGCTAATCTGAATCTGTTCTATATCTGAGAAACATATTTTTAAACAATTATGCTAACTAACCACGTGAGCTATGCTGGAGTGAACATCACCTCAAACAGCATATAACAAAAAGTAACTTTAGCTGGCTAGCATTAGCCAAAATGCTGTTGGGGTTTCAGTAGCTTGCTGGGTTTGCTAGCTAGCTAGCTCATGCTAATTCATACATGTTTCAAGTTACATTGTTAGCTATCTAGCACAGATTCCCCTTACACATTATCCTGAGTGTTACCTATCGGCTGTAGCAGCACTCAAATACATTTATCACAACAAACAATTGCTACCAAATACCGAAGTGACATCTTAAGTTTAATACAGAGCTCTCATCCTATAAAACATAAAATGATCTGGCTAGCTAGTCTAGCTCACTCAGCTAGGCAATGGCTTGGCTGTTCATCTTTCTGCAGGTTGGATGTTGAACTGTGATATCTCTACAGGTTTTGACTGGCGTAGCTTGAAGACCGGTATCAGGCTGTTTCCTTTGAAGTATTTAAAACTAAAGATAGCTGATATATTGGGACAGGGATGCTCATCTGTCTCCGCTGTCTCAGACACTGCTGCCACTGATTAAGTATTTGGCATCTGAAGTGCAGACTTTTGTGAGGAAACTGCTTTAATTGGTTTGAGTCTCAAAAAATATTTAAAGTATTTAAAATATGCACATACTCTCTTTTAATTGGTGTCGTTAAACACATTGCTTTGCTTTGTAACAGTAATAAAAATGAATGTAATGAAGTTGAATATTTGGTTTTGAAAACCTCAAGTAAATGTAAAGATACTATGATTTAATAACATTCAAAAATGACCATTAGTGTGAACTCAAGAACTGTAAGGAGAGTACATGTATTTCATTACTTTCCACCCATGAGCTACACTACACTAACACTAACCTTAACTTCAGTAACCGACAGGAAACATTTTGGCTCTTTTAGATTTTTAAGTCAACGCAAACCTGATAAATTTGAAGGCAGTTTGTAAAGAATAAAGATCTGAGGGAGGAATAGTGCCAAAAAAAAAAAAAAAAAAGAATCATGTGTGCTAACCCAGAGTATTACCCCCGTACAGTTCGAAACAATTAATCAATGAACAGTTTCCCTCTGACATAGTGAGCACACATCTCCATCTGCCCTCATTTCAGTGGCATTTCTCAACCCCCTCTCCATCGGCCTGTTCTCAGGAAAATGCCTTGTGTTTTTGGGTTTAACTCAACCGCAGGTGTATTAGTCAGTGAAACAGGTTGAGCCTTTTCCTTTATCTGATGCACAGCTGTATTCCCAAAACTCCTCAGGAAAAAAGGAGTCATGTATACATCATAATTAGTCACTAAGACACATACGCACATGTACAGTTAGAAATTAAACCGTTTCATTAGGAGGGGAAGAATTTGCTCAAAACGCAAAGGAAAAAAACTATTTCAAAATCAGCCGTAGGAAAAAGTACAGGAAATGATATTAAAGGTGAAGTATTGGTCTTGTGTCAACACGTCCACCCTTAAAGGTAATCAAGTTTTTAAAAATGAAAGCACATAACGAAAGTACAAAGTGAAAGTTAACTGACATTAGAAGTCAGGATGGTTCTATAGCTATGAATTTGCATCATTCAGTTCACAGGAAAAGTTAGGAGGGATAATGTTCTAGTTGGGGTGGAGTTAGTGTTGATACCTCTTCATCTGACTTCACTTTTATGAAATACTGCAAAATCCAACTACATCATCAGTGTTCATTTGAGTTTGTATGAATTTTCATGAGAATTTTCATTCTCAGTTTTATTTTTTAAATTAACCAAGTAATTTTAATGAATTAAGAGCAAATGAGACTTGTGCAAAGAAGACTGGTTATGCTATCGATATAAACTGGTATGGATTTGACTGGATGTTATAAATATAGTTACGTCAGCATTGAATTCTTGAATCTGATTCATCAGATTGACAATAGAGCTGTCTCTACGGCAAATCACAGGCTTATAGTGATGTGCTCAATCTAATACATTTGAGTTTCTATAGTAACAGCTAATTCACAGAAACTCATTAAGACTAGTAATAAACAGATTTAAAGACATGCTGTTATTTAAACAAAGAAAAACATATAATCAGTGATATGCTCAAACTTTCTGTAAGGAGATGTTTATTTTACATTTATGGAAGGAGTCTCCAGGGTCAGCACATTGCAACAGTCTCCTTCATTAAAATGTAAATGAATGTCATTCATTAAAATATAAAAATAGTGAGTGCTGGCAATGAGGAATGAAGTGGAATTGGGAAGTTCTGTTATAGGAAAATAATAAACTTTTTAGGGGGTAGCTTCACATCACGCCACCCGATTGTTGATTATTTTCCTATAACAGAACATCATATTGTATGCCTTACTTACCAAAAAGAAAATAAATTAAAAGGCACAGAAGCATAATTAATTGAATTGGCAACCAAAAAACAATGTAAGTATTTAGACGGGCTGAATGAAAATATAAGGATTAAAAAGTAGATATTTTGTCATTGCCATGTAATGGCATAAGAGTACAAGTATTACTTTTTAATTATGCATAGCTGAAATACAAATGCCATAAATGGAGATATAAGTATAGGAACAAAGTTTGTTCTTTCCTCTGTTCAAATTCATGCCAAAGACTGTGCAAAAAAAGTACGCAAATCATATACTTTTTCAAAAATCAAGCCAGAAACTTTACAACAAAGCCAAGATGTGTATATATGTATATACTGTATGCTGACTATAACTCTTCCATGCTGCTGTATGGAAATAGTCAGCTCCTGGTAGAGAAACTGATTTGTGGATTTGCTCAGAATAGAGAAGATGATTCTTCTTATAGCAACACTTTCCTATATGACAAAAGTAGAAAGTAGCCAGCTGCTAAAACACACATATAGCATTCCTACAAGTATGTTTATCTTTAGCTGGCACTGTTTGAGTTTCTCCTTAAGAAGCCAATGCTCCCTTTATCTTTTCTGTCAGTAGAGCTAATCACTGATAATGGTGGCACTCTACTTAAAGGAAACATGCTATTTGAGTGCTCCTCTGGAGTTGTCTTGTTTATCTGGTTCAGCACATTTTTTATATGGTGTGTTGTGTGATTTATATGAATGTACATTTCATAAAGTGTATATACATACATTTTACTCCATTGTTATAATCATTGTTCAGTTGTGTAAAATAGGGATTGAGCCAGGGCCAGCTGATATAAATGAGCTAGACAGGCTAATCCCTTCTTCTCTTTTTAGGAGAAAAAAAAAGTAAAAATAAGCTTCATTTCTTGCCATGAATATCTTATAATTATTAAGCTATGGAAAGATATTAGATTTTAGCCCTGCCATGTAATATCCTGACCAACCCTCACTGAAGTATAGTAATCTAAGTCTTTGTTCATAACCCCTAAAGAAAAACATGGTAAACTATTGATAAACTGATCTTCCCATTTCTGCTTCATTTATGCTTGAGAGGAGAATCATAGCACAAATTATCTATCTATCTGATCTCCCCCCCCCCCCCCACCCCTTGATTTCAAAACCAGACATTCTTTAAGCATATGACTGAGAGAATAAACAAACAGTCTGAAAAAAAAAAATCCTGTGGGCCCATCTCGTTTACCTTCAAATGTACATGTTAATCATCCACTTACATTCTGTTAATTCACAACTAAACTCTCATTGATCTGAAGCTCTTTTGGTCCCCTGACCTGTTTAGAGTGAGACCTAAGGAGCTGGAATGCTCAATGCAACAATGAACATTTTTCCTCTAAATCTTTTTGGCTCTTGCTAATTTCAGAGCTGAACAAGTCCAAGATGATGTTTTATCTAAATCCATCAGTTCCACAGCAACAGAAAATGTTAGCTTTGTTAGGCCAAGACATGAACCTCTTAAGTTACAGAGACTGTTAATTCTTACTATGGTATATACACACAGTATGTATTGAGTGGAAAGACATTTTTCACCTTCAATAAAGTTGCACTGTAAATTTCCATATAGTATTCTGGCCAATCTGCTGGTCATGACCTCGGTGAAAAAAAAAAAAAAAATCTCTTATGTAAGATTCCATTGAAATGGTTTAAGGGCATCTGAGCAATGGAAATGTTTATATGAGGATCAGAGAGATGTCTGTACAATTGTACTCATCTGTAAACTCCAAGAACAGTTACACTGTCTCCAAAGACAGATTGATGGACTGCTCAAAGACAAAAATATGCCTTTTAATTGAGGGTTTAAAAATCATGTGCCACTGCTTGAGGACATTATGTGCTTAATTCACTAAAAACGATATTCTGATCCAGGTTAGTGCTGCAGTTAGTCTCACTGTTCTGAATATCTCATATATTAAAAGTCATAATATTAATCTGACAAGTTAAGTGAGGCTCCATGGAATCCACAAAGCTTGGGTAGATTTTTTTTCTTCAGATTTCCAAATAAAGATGAGAGGGGCAAAACATTTTCAAATAAAGATGAGAGGGGCAAAACAGAGCCTGCTGACAGACTGTCCCTAGTGAACACTTTACACCTAAGGCAGAAGAAAAGGTCTGAACCTAAGACTAAACAAAAGGCTTTTTTCTTTGCTCCACATAACAGCTTACTGCAGAAACACGTCTTCTGCTTTTACCAGCAGATTACCTTAGCAATACCACAGAGGCTTGTGTCTGCAAGCTTCCTCGTGATGCTCAAAGTTGCATGATATGCAGAAGCAGACTGGCAATGTGACACTGATCAGAACAAAGGCCTTACATAGTTCAAAACAAATGAATAAGGTGACCACGCTGCAGACCTTTCACGAAAAGAACGTCTGCTCAGAGGGCAAAAGTTAGGCAATACCTGGGTGTATGGGCCAGAGTGAAGCGCCTCTGGAGAACAATGCTGCGGTTCATCAGAAGTTTCCTGAACAGCAGAGGCGAGTTGCGTGGAGAGTTGCGGGGAGACTGTTTTGCGTTCGGGGATTCACATGGAGAACCTCCTGAGGATCTCGACTTCAGCTTGATGGCCTGGGCTGTGATTACAGAGCTGTCCTCTTCTTGTGTCTCACTCATGGTCCCGAGGTTCTTTGATCTCCACCAGGCTGAACAAAACTCGATGGATATCTGGTATTCCCTGATATTATCCCCAGAAAACCCAGGAAGCCTGCACAAGCTTGCACAAGGGATTGTCAAACAGGAATTTAGTCATTCTCCAGAGGTCCCATTTCAGACTCAGGATGGTTTCACTTAACTCACGGGAGCTGCTGAGTAGTTTTGACAGACACAGACACAAGTGAAACTCATCGCCTCCCGTCCATTCCCCGTTTTATTTACATTACAAGAGTTCGCTCCCTCCCTCTGACTAAATATGGCCGGATGAATTACTAGGAGGTTTATGCTGCATGACTTGGGAGGCTGCGGTTGGAGAAATTTAGGGAGGAGAGATGGTGGACAAGGCGAAGGGGTGGCTTGGTCTGGAGGCCCACAAAGGACAGCATGGTCGGAGTAAAGGGAAGGAAAAAAGTTCACTGCATAATCATTTCCTTTCTCAGCCTGTGTGTATATAAACATTAACCACCCTCTCCCCCATCTCTTCAGGGCCTGTAGCACTGAACTTTCCAAACTGCTGGCCTGTCTCAGGCCACAACACACACTTACTCCCAGACTATGGTCTGCCTTGCCAGCTTGCCAGCAACAGACACTCAGTCATATGGGAGTAGAAAAAAAAGAGAAAGAAAAGAGCAGCTGTGGAGTCACAATGGAATGATGTATGAGGTCTTCCTCAATTTACGCATTTTACTCATTTACAATGAGATGCTGTTTTCTAACCTCCTATGTAATTTATTTGTCCAGTATAGTTTTATTGACCCAGTGTCTATTTTTCCAAGAGTAAGCCTTACATATATAATAAGTTATACACTATGCAAAAATGACATCAGTCAATAGCAAAACTAATAAGACAACCTCGTTGCATAATATAGCGGCACTCTTTATAAATATGATTGAGTCACATCTTTTAAATTATAGTATTTTCTTTAAAAAAGAAAAATTATTGATACCTCTAAGGAACATTGACAATACAAATAAACAAACAGCTATCCTTGTAAAATTATATTATTATATGATTATATCATTGTAATATATTATATTTGTCTCAGCCCGGGAACATTTTCAGTTTCCTTAGAGTATAAATACGAGGTTACAAACATAAATTCCCTTTCTCATCCATTGCCAAAGAGCGTTGTCATAAAACAAGCAGATGGTGGATCCCAGGAATGTGAATTTTTGCCAGCAATGTTTTCCAATAGCCACCTTAATATCAGGATTAGAACCTTATTGAAAATACATAATCTGAATATAAATGAACAGTTCTCTTATAATATAAACCAAAGAATATAGAGCAGCTTGAAACATCCAGTAAATGTTAATTGTAATAATTTTGTAATTTGAAAGTTTGAAAAGAATATTGTGCTTACGTTAAACTATACAGGCTCTCCATATGTTTAAGCTCTAAATATCACTCGCTGTGTGATTTTTTTTTTAAAATATTGAAATAAATCTATAGGATTTTTTTTTGTTAAATCCTGAGATGATGTGAGTCACCCTGTAGTAGTAATTGTGCCAGGAAGTCGGGCTGTAATTGGTGGTGGAGAATTGACACTGATATGCGAGCTCAAATATGTCACTACAACCTAGCTTTAGGCATGAAAGAACTGCGACTACAGAGTGACAGACAGGAGCCAGCAGCCAATCATGGGACAGAGAGAGAGAGAGTAAGAGTGTGAGAGAGTAAGTTAAATGTAAAAAGAGTCAATATAATACTATAAACGAAAAATAAATTGATACCTGTTGTGAAATTTGTATTGTGACCCAGTTGTGAAGATGCTAACTCCTGCTAGTGACCAGTGGGAGTCATTTGGTGTTTTTTTTAATGCGGGGATTTGTATTTGATTTGTATTATATTTATTTAGCTATGTTGTGTCTAGCTATCACAGTGTGACTTTTTTACATGTTGCAGAGCAAAACACACAGATTAGATAATAAAATACATGGAGAACACAGATAATGCGGGTAATAAAAATATGCAGATTGGAAGTGAACAAACTTGATAGTTTTATTCTCTCTGCTGTATTTTAGATGGTTAGTAAGAGTTAGTGGGGTAGTTTGCATTTATCGGTGCCGGTGATGCAGGGTTACACGGTAACACATGAGGCAATACAGCAGCGTGCTGTGAGATTCCAGCTAAAGCAACCGAGAAGTTTTGCTCTTCATCTGGTACTCAGTAACTATGACAGTCGTATTGATGTACGCAATTTATTTTCAATTCTCATAAGACTTCTGTAATACTGAGGAAACATAACAAGATAATCATATCCACAGCATCGTAAATACTCGGGTTGCATCCCAAACTGCATATTAATAATGTGCTAAATATTTAATACATCATCAGTGTCATTAATATTTATAGTACTTAGTGCGCATTATGTGGTTTGGGACTTGAATTCACTGTATGCTTTTTATAAACTTATTATAAACATACAAAAGCCATACAGAATATGTAATGCATGACAAACAATGATGTGCTTTCTTGGCGTAAAAAGCGAAATAGAAAAAAATGTTTTTAATAAACATAAACTACTCAAGGGATACTGTGGTGATCAAAGATTTTTCCTAACTTTACCTATGCAAACACAGCTGCCATGTGAACGCTTGCCAAATCCAACCAGCAGATGGGGCTCCCAGAGAATATTCCCAGCCTCACATAAAGCTTAAGCACGTACACCAGCTCTCAGACTTGGCAGTGTGCACGCACACACACAGACAGACAAACACTTTACAATAGGGAGCAAATTTTGTGGAGGGGCAATATTAACACAAATGATTTACTGTCTAAAGAGATAAGAAGTGCAGCATTTTCAATTTCAAGGTTCACTGAAGCTTTGCTTTCGAACAAAGTATAATTTTAATGAATTTCTTATCAGAGACCAAAGCCGTTTTTTAGGCTTTTAGTAGCATAATTTAAAAGCCCCCACTTAACGTTTTAATCCGATTAACAATGTCCACACTCGCTACATAATGTCAGAGGTTCACAATCATTCTGATCATAAAACGCATCGTTTAAGTACGATGACTATTTTATTATGTCATGTGTTAATACACGATTGCTGCTTCAATGATTTATTTTAGATAATTCTTAGCTTCCTAAAGGGGTTCTACTTGGAACTTTCTCAGATATGGAAACTCATTTGGAAACACAGGGAAACACAAGGAAAAGGGGAGGGGGGGAAGTGCAATATATGTTAATAATTTCTTCTCATTTCTATATTTAATTCTATCTTATTCTGTAAAAATGTAGAGCTGCCCTTTAAGGAGGTCCAGGCCCATTTTACTTGGTGATTTCAGGGCTTTGTATAAATTCCAAACCACATAATTAGCAATGTCCTCTTGACTCGTTCTGCCTTTTCACTGAATGTGACCAAAATAAATGTGTATTATGAACAGACTTGTGAAGCAACAGAGAATTCTGACTCACAGCCAGAAGCTGAGTACTACAATTCAGTAGCCTGAACCAGGAGTCTCAAGGCCATTGCTGTAGAAACACATTGTTTTCTCTGTGCATGGCCTCTTATTCACTATGCATCATGATGATAGAGGTTCAGTCGGTGACAGTCTAACGTTTCACCTGCTACGGATCGAAAAATGGATTTGTTTCTTTTTTCTCAGGGTTAATCTGTACATAGTAGTAATACATAATCCTAATCATTCTTTAGCAGCAATAGCAGTGATACAACTAGAAGAAGAGAGATATGTAAATGTTAAAGTGTTCAGGCTTGCAGTGCTTTTCAGAGGAGCATCAACAGCTAGGGATACAGCATCCCTGAATGCTGTGAAATCTGATCTGTATTTCTGCCTATAAAATTGCCTTGGCAACCAGAGAGATGTTAAGTTAAGGTAAAAAGGAAAGCCCATGATGCTCAGTGACCTTCACTGGTCTCAGCTGATGTTTAAGAGACCTATTATGACAAGAATGGATCTTTTTATTTGTCTGCCTGCTAAAACTACATGAAAACTGTGCTATCACTACTTCAATTTGATTGACTATCATCCATAAGGTTGGCCTTCTTGACCTGAGGACTAACATTGTATTTACAAAAGTTAATACAGGTGGTGCATCTGAGACGTGGATATTGGCAATCACTTTTAAACGGATTATGCTATTGTATGAAAGAAAAACAAATTTGGGGCAATCATTGGAAAACACTGCCCTCTTGTGTGTGATTTATGCTAAATCACGTAACATTTAATGCTTTCAAGAAGACTTGTGTACCACGAACTGTTCATGTCTCCCCCCCCATAGGTAGAGGCAGAGGAATAAGGCAGACCTAAATCTGTGCCATGACAAATTTGCCACTGAGAGCGACGTTTCTAATCAATTCCTCTCAAGCCATGGCTTAACAAACAGCATGTCAGAATCTCTAAAGAACATCATGTTGACTGAAGTCTAACAGTGCCGCTGTGAGGGGATAAATGACACATCACTCATCATAGTGGATAAACAACAACACCATCTTGGAAGACACATACAAGGAAAGATGGGGTCTCTTTTTGAATAGAGATGCTTAGAAAAGGTTACCCATGTCTGACATGATTATTTTGCCAGCTACTCAAACACCTGTAACAATGCAGAGTCTTTATGTTTAAAATAAGAGAAAATTTCAGCTTCAAGTTTTGGATTGCATTAAAATCTTATATGGTAATTATACATTGGAAAAATAATATGAAGAATAAGCAGCATGGCTTATTCTCAGAAGTAGAAATGTTAGATAGTTTTTTAAAAAAAGAAAACCTCTTAATCAAGCACCTCTGAGGCAAGAAATTCTGGGAAGAGTAAAGAACTGTTTAGAGTCTAGATGAGTGCTATATCTACAGGCTTAACTATGTTATGCTCCAAGTGCACCTTGACTTTAATAAAAGGATAAAGTGCAATTATGATCTGAACTTGACCAATTAATAGGGTCTTAAGTACAAAGATTGAAATCTTTCCTTAATTGATTGTGATTCTCTACCTGTGGCGGCAGTGATTAAACTGTAATAAACAGTATAAAACAGATGTTTCAAACTTTTAACAAGCAATGTAATATTTAACTCAGTTCATGACTAACTACTTTTTGCAGTTGTCCATCAGGATTAAATGCTTTGCTTTTGAGCTGGCTGATGTGTTCTGCTCTCACTGGGACTTCACATCCTGTGAGGCAGGTGTCCATGGTGACTATCTATCTCTGTTGGGACACTGCTCCCAGACGGACCCCTTTCGTGAGAAAGTGCTTGCATATCTAACGAGTTAGAACGCATGCTCCTGCCACAGAGACAAGGGCGTGTCTCTGTATTTGGTTTAGCCACAGTCTGATAACTCAAACAGACTTCCTGGAACAGAGCGGCAAGTTTGATGGGGTCGGAAATTGCCATGGGGCTGACGGAATATATCTTGGTGTCTAGCTGATGAGCCAGGCTGTGTGTAATTTGAGGGTGCCACATGGCCGGTCCTTTTAGCTACACTGGTTTCTAGTTTCTGAAACCTGCACGCTTCTCTCCAGCACTGCTCAGACCGCAGGTCCAAAGAATGATCCTGGAACATAGGGCAGCTTTCACAGCACAGAGTTGATTTACATGCATCCAGCTTAGCCACAGTTCTGCTGGTTGGCTAGATGGCAAAGTGCAGGGAAGAGAGAGAACAGAGGTGTCAAGGTGGTGCAGTGGGCTAATGTAGCAAGCTCATCAACAGCTGTGGTATGTTGGGGGAGATCACTCAACCGTTTTAGACATGCGTAGCCACAACATGCTAGTCGCTATGCTGCGGGACTGAGGCAAAGCTCGGCAGGGATATGTGGAAATGGAGGGAAACCCAACTCTGGCCCCTTTGTGCATGTTAGAACACTTCTGTGCATGTTAGTACACTTCAGCTAACTTTTCAAAAATCACTCAGCATGTATTCACTGGCCTGCAGGTCACAGATGGCTATGGAGATGGCGGGTGAGTGCCATACTGTTCAACAGAACTCATATGTATTTCACATACTATGCCACAGAGTCACTTCTTCACTTGTTTGAAGGAATTGACATGCATGCACATGCACACAAGAAGGTTGCCATGTGATTTTCACCACCTCTGGAGGTTACGAGGGGTGGAATAGAACAAAACACAAGAGGGAGTTCTCTAGTACATGTTAAGCATTACATTTTGACTGCAAGCTGCCAGTGTCTACCCACAGAGACACCCAGTATTATGAAATAGAATGTTAAGTCTTTTTACATCTCTGTAAGACACAGTTTGAAGGGCGGTGCTAGACATGATATTACTAAAATACCGAAGCCTTTTTTTCTTTCTTGCAGAAATGATGTAGTATTACAATATTTCAAAAATTGAAATTAAAAAAGTATAATCTTATGGGGCAAAAGTCCCTCAGGAGGCTACATTACACTGAAAAAAAGATTAAATAGAATGTTGTATATCTAACAAGTTGGAGTTTAAATAATAAAAAAAAATGAATAATTTAAAACACTTTAGGAGGAAGTGCATAAAAGATGAGAGCAAAATATGATGAGAGCGATGTTGCTGCTTGAATGTGAAGCTAATTTACATATTGCCCAGTACACGTTTATGTTAAATACCAACATAAATGTTTAATCTAGTCACGAACATAGTTATTTCATACCAATTTCCTCAGGCTGAGTTTAATTTAGCCAAGAACCGGTGCACAGCCACATAAAATGTCATTTTCATACCTAAAAAGGGACAAAATGCAGAAAATTATAGTTGGGAGGAGTTAAAATTAGTCATATTAGTATTATTTGATATTTAATTTGTTGTTAATGCAGAAGAGCCAATCTTTTTGGTTCAGAGGGCAAACCTTCTAAACACTTTAGAAGTGCACAAATAAATATATGTCCTAACCAATCAGCTTGATCTCAGATAATTATTCTCAATTTTGCTAGCTATGTAATGACCCATGTATACCAGTCATGCAGAACAAACACTGTGATAGTGAATATTTCCAGCAGTGTAAACTACAACACAGCTTTATTTCTCAATACATGTGCTATGCCCTGTTTCTTCATATGTTCCCCAGGCACGCATACATTACTGTGTCGGCACTGACCTTTAGGTGAAGAAACTGAGAAAGTGTCTAATCATCAGCATCACACCAGGACACCACACCTTCAAGACACCTTCAAACCCACTAGGGGAATTTCAAGCTCATTTACAAGTCATGAAAATGTGAAAAGCGCTAGTATGATTTATCTGGCTTGTATCCTTCAATTGCAAGATTGAGAACAAAAAAATATGTTGTTTTATATATTGATATCGAGGAAATGCCCACGTCATGCCATTGCAAATCCAAATTCGCCACTAGCTAAAAGTCCCACTATCAGATTGACAAATAAGGCCAATTTAAGTTTGGATTGCCATTAACCAGTGCTTTATGTAAGCCTCCTGGGCTATTCCTTCACAAAGCAGGATGTCTGGCATGCTGTTGATTCATTATTACTGCCTGTTCCCAGAGGCTCTGAGACACACAGACTGCTTTCAGCATTCCTGTCTGCACCATGTGGTCAGGCTTGTGCTGCATTAACTGCAGTGTTATCCACCAATCTAGATGGATTAGAAAGTACAGTCGCACAGGATACGGGAACTGTTTACAGTGGTGTACCTTTTATATAACCCTTATAACCTAATAACTGAAATGTGCAGACCTAAAGCATACTCATATCATTAGAATAGGAAGGACATCAGTTTCCTAGTTCCTATAATTGCTCATCAGGAAGCAATCCAGTTAAAAATGTCATAAATATTCAACGTTGTCTCATACAATCCAATATGCTTGATATTATAACTGTTTGTTCCTGATAGAGGGAAGGATTGTCAGTGTGTTGATCTCATGCTTTACTCCTTTAGCCAGATCATCAATGGTTTCATATTCCTGTATATTCCACTACATGATAGACTGTGCCCAGTAGGAAGTGTCCAATAGGAAGCCGCTGTTTTTGATCATTTTGTGAGAAGTTTAGTCCTTGTTGAAGAGTCATTTGTCAGCCAACTGCTCTCAAACCCGATGAGAGAAATAAACACTACTACTACTGCTACTACTTCTACTACTACTAGTATTACTAGTACCAAGGTTGGCTGGTAGAAGGAATGGTATAAAAGGACAATCAATATAGGGTTTCATTTTTTTTTTATATCCACCTATATCTATGACCTGCTAGACTTTTGTGGAACCAAACGCAACAGCACGACCAATGATCTAGCCCATACTGTAGATTCATGCAGGCTTTTCATCAGTGACACTTGGGCTGATCTTCATTTGGGTTGACTTGTTTTCAGCCCATGTCACTGACACATCCGTGCCACATCATCATCAGTGCTTGAGAAGACACATGTGAATTACAGTCACAGGTGTAATGAACGCAAATGAGGTGAATCATCCTCCCCCCCCCCCCCCCCAACATGCCTAAACTAAACAGACTGAGCACATGTTGTCCAATCAAATTATAAATTACACAGAAGGACTGATTACAGACACAGATTAGTGTTTTTTGGTTTTGAAAGAAAAGGGTTTCTACTTTTCGAACTCTGTAGGGCCTTACAGACTTTAATAAAAAAAAAATTAATTAAATACTTAAAAAAAAATAAAATCATGAATACAGCTGTCTATCTGTCTTCAAATGTGTGTAATAGTGAAGGAACTATGTGCCTTTAATTATTTGCCTCTGATTCTATGATCATTGGCTAAAATTTATTTGCTAAAACATGTATTCTATTTCATATTATGCAAGTTATGCTTAGGCTGTTTTTAAAAAGATGATGTATTTCTCAATTCTTGTGTTTTGATGTGATGTGTCACTGTTACTGAACACATCGAGGTCAGGGGTGATAGCACTCCCAGCATTAGGCAGCATTAGGCAGCATTAGGCCTGCTTCTCTCTCATCTCTCCCCCTCCCTTCACTTCTTTTCTGTACATAAGATGGCTTCTCCATTGTGAGAGTGAGCTGGTGAGACCTTTCTGAAATAAAAATTTTATTTGAAGATTCGTCAAGCACGTAATAAACATCAGAGTATGAAGATCAACACCAGTCTCCTGGTTACTCATTGTTATTGAATTTCTAATAATAGTTTGCCCCATGTCATTCTTATTATGCCATATATGAGATCTTGTGAAATAATGCATTGCTCAACTATTGATAAATATTAGATTTTTAGGTACAACTACAACTACTACTACTATGACAACTACTACAACTATGAGTACTACTACTACTACTACTGTTACATATAATTAAATATAAGAATAAAAATAAAAATAAGAATTCATATTAGTCATCCACAAATAAGTATAATGCTAGCCTATAGGCCATCAAAAAACAACAACACTACTTTCAGCAGGAAATTAGGGGATCAATAAAAAGAAAAACTTTTAAAAGAATAACTGCCTGTTGTGGTTCTATTCCTGGAAGCCTATTAATAAAAGATGAAAATGCCTTAATAATATGTTTGGGTTCTACAGGTTAATGTCCAATATGACTACAACTGGTACACTCTCATACTAAACTGTACCATTACTTGTCACTGGGGTGGCACCTTCAAGAACATTTATTCTGTACCAGTCGTCACACTTAATATGTTTCTCTCTTGTGTAGAATTTAAAATTATGACAAATAACTTGATTTAAATGAGCTTAAAATAAGAGTGGAAGTTGATCAATTTTATAATGTAGTTGACTACATTCTTAATGACAGGTAATTGATCTTAGATTAATCATTAACAACCTAAATTATGCATCTTTAAAACTCATTTAACATACAACTGTGGTCCCTAAGGTCTTGTTACGTGCCTTCAATGAGTTTTAAAAACTGCACAAAAATGCACTTTTACCATTTGGTGGTGCCTTCCCAATGTCAAGCAAGGGTACAGATGTATACCTTTTTTTCCACTACAGAGTGAATAGACTCTAAGTGGAGCAACATCAGAATCACATCAGTAGTCGACACAGAAACAACCTCACACAACTAGCTGCTTAGCTGATATAATCTGGGTAATTCATTTGTCAGATCAAACTGTGAAAAAATGCCCTGCATCTAAAAACAGCATTCAGTCAATGCCATCTCAGGTTCTAACCCCAGTCGTGCTTTTAATATCTTGACAGACCATCATATGTATAAAAGATAATAGGAGATAGGAAAAGCTGTATGATGTATGTGGTAAGACAGAACGAAGTGGCAAGCCGATCTTTTGATGGCAGGGTGCAGCTGGCTCATTTAAATAAACTTGATCAGTTATCAACCCGAACAGTAATGGATGACTATGTCACTGGTTTTGCCATTCCAGTCTTGGCCGTGTATCAAAGACTCCTTACAAAAAATAGAAGTATCTTTTCAAATACAGGGCAATGGTTAGGAGATGCAGCAGAGGAAAAGGAAGTGTTTTTCTGTAGTGGAGGATGGGGATGTGGTGCAAACGTTCAGATGGTTATCTTCCTTGCAGCATATATCAGTAGAAATCTGTTACACTGGTGAGAAAGATTCTTCTTCTGTATTATCTGTCTGCAAGTAGCCAGCACAATATTGTATCTTTCTGATTTACAACAAAGTGGCCTTAGCTTATTCTATTATGGCTCTACTTCAGGCGTAGAAAATACTTTTATGTAAGGAAAGATGTCGGTGATTCATGTGAACGCCTCTATGCAATGTCATAAAAAGAACACAAAGTACAGAATATCACAAACTCGAATACCTTGATAATAAAACAATATTGTTTTTTAAATAAGGCTGCACATATAATTTTGTGTGTTTATAATTTTCAAAATCAATTTTAACACTACACTCACTGACCACTTAATAGGATAGATAGGAGATAAATAGGAGAACCTATTCATGTAATTATTCAATTAGACAATCATGTGGCAGCGCAGCAGTGCAATGCATAAAATCATGCAGATACAGGTCAAGAGCTTTAGTTAATGTTCACATCAATCACCACGGGGGAAAAATGTGATCTCAGTGACTTTGACCGTGGCATGATTGATGGTGCCAGATGGGCTGGACTGAGTATTTCAGAAACTGTTTATCTCCTGGAAATTTCACACGCAACAGTTTCTAGAGTTTACACAGAATGGTGAAAAAGAAGTTAGGCAGTTCTGTGGGTGGAAATGCCTTTTTGACGACAGACGTCAGAGGAGAATGGCCAGACTGTTTTGAGTTGACATTAAGGCTCTGTTTTGAGTTGACATTAAGGCTCTGGTAACTCAAACAACCACTCTTTACAAATGTGGTGAGCAGAAAAGCATCTCAGAATGCACAACACATCATTCAAAGTCACTGAGATCACATTTTTTCCACATTCTGATGTTTGATGTGAACATTAACTGACTCTCTCTCCTTGTCCAACTGTGGTTGCTCTGTTGATCGCAGCTAATTTGCTGCACACCTGTGGTTCCATACCTGCTGTTTTGCACCATTTACACCACACATTACACTAATCATTCATCTTCACTGGGGTAGATATCTATGTATGTATGTATGTATGTATGTATGTATCTATCTATATATCTATCTATCTATCTATCTATCTATCTATCTATCTATCTATCTATCTATCTATCTATCTATCTAATCTATGCATTATAAGTTGCTGTCACATGATTGGATAATTGCATGAATGACAGGGGTACAGGTGTTCCTATTAAAATGGTCGGTGAGTGTAGCTGGGGTTTTTATTTGCTTATGACTTTTTTTTAAGAGCTGTGGAAAATACTCAATTCAACCAAAATCATGAAAATGATTGAATAAAGAACAGCAGGGTAGAAAATGTATAAAAAGCAAATGGGCTTTAAAAATGACTGTGCTTGTTTACAGAGCAAAATGTTCTCTCAGTCTGTTGAATGTTTTGCACAAAAAAACAAAAGACTAGCTGATGTGTGTGAGCTCAGTACAGCATGGGGAACATTAAAGAATACACCAAATGAAATGAGGCACAAGCGTATTGCCTTTCATAAATCAGGAAAGGTCTATAAAAAGAGTTTACATTTAGAAATATGGAATATGCAAAATATATTTACATATACTGAATACTGTAGCGCACTGCAGTAACACTGCAGATTTTTTCACATACATATACACACATACATGTGGAATATACAGTATTGTACGATGTAAACTGTATAATAAAATAGTTTTTACATCACTCATAGTGTGGCTTTGTGAATTGTTGGAAAGGTGGGATTGTGTACGGCTGATACTTATTTTGAGGGGTTGCTTATATTAGCACATGCCAGTCATGATTTAAAACATTTTGTGCCATGAGAAGCATGATTGAGCTGAAAGCGGAACAAATCCTCCCTGAGCAAGTCACAAAGATCTAGAAAAGAGCCTATTAAAAAACCTCCTCTGACACTGCGTCTTATAAAGTTTTTAATTAATGAACCACATCTACTAGAATTAATATAGTTGGCCCAGTGTTGGCTAAAGTTATTAAAAAAGAAGGTGAGATTCATTAAAGGTTAAAAGAGACATCATGATAATGTATGCTCTAACTATTAATAAAAGTGCGACTAGGCTCCACAAGCAAGCCATTTCCACTCAGCAAGCTTGAGGAATCCGTACAAAGGTCCATCTTCCCACCTTCACATTGACCCTTATTCGCTGTAGTTGTGTAGAAACGAGTGCATGACATCGCAACATGCGGTATTTGATTGCAAAATATGAATCTGCTTCATCTGTGTGAAAGCAAACATTCATTAGTCCTTATTTGCACACCACAAATTACCCTCATATACATCTAATCTACATGAAACTCAACCTAATATATGCTCTTGTGATACTTAGCCAGTAACAGGAAAGAATTCAAAGGCCTACAGTCAGACCCAATGAAAAAGTAAACAGAACAGGGGAAAACACATATTAATGAAGTCATGTTAGAGGTGCTTGTGTCCGAGGTTGCTGAACGTAATGACGTTCTTTTTGGCATCCTCAAAAATAGCTGTGGACAAAATGAAATTGTGAAATAAACAGAATTATACTGTTTCAAGGTAGGAAAGGATTGTTGAAAGGATGGCTTGTCTTTTCTTTTTACTGAAATGAATAGATAATATATGCAATAAATATCATGCATATATGGAAGGAATAAAACACTTTATAGAGACGTGCTGTTATGGGAAAGTAATCACAGACGATTAGAGAACAACACGTCATATTTTTTTAATCAGTTTATAGCTATTTTAATGTAGTGGAACATACACATAACAAGTCAGTTCCTGTTTGGTCCTCTATAAACAGAGTATTTCCTCAGCACTCTCTCTTTTATTTTCACTCTCCAAGTTTCTTAGACAAAGAAAATGCAGCTTTTCATGTTACCAAGAAAGCTTCATGAACACATTCCAGTGTTGGGAAGCTAAAAAGAACAGCTTTATATCTTAGTTTGTAATTTAAGAAGGCACACTGATATCCAGCCTAAGCTTGTAGGTCACTTGCCCAAGGCTCTGCATCCACTCAGCCGAGTGCCTCTTGTACAAGGACTGAATGATCTAATAAAGATTTACGTCTATGCATCCTGAATCACATTCTCAAATTACATGTTGACACTTATATTGTATATTGACAGGTATATTAGCTACATTACATGATGATATTGATATTGATTATTCAGGTTGTTAAAAGGTTCTCATTCTCATATTTCCACATACTCCAACCTGACGTGAGATGTTTGATCATACAGATACGGCAAAGAATTGGTGGGATTTGTGTATGCTCGTTTGGCGGTCAGATTTGGCCGTACACAGCATTAAATAAGGGACAACTTAATTCTGAAATCAAGACGTCTGCACTTATAACCAAAAAGTCGCCGCCCTTTCTATTTTCTTTTAAATGTGATCACGTTAAAAAACAGATAACACTAATCGATATTGTATTATTAATAAAACAATAACATATTGTTCATACCACATCATATGCTCTATGGCTTCTTTCACTCTCATGACACAGACAAGAAACACATACAAGGCACTCGATAGGAAATTGAAGATTGATGCCATTTTCGTTGTTTTGCCTTTGTTCTCTAAGCATGGCTATGAGGTTAAAACATACAAAATCAAAAATTATTACAGGGAGTCAAAAATTACTTGTCAAATTTCCCTAATAATTCATAAAACTCATTTACCACTTGCTTTCAAATCCAATTTGCCTGCACTTTGCAAAGAAAAAACATAACAAACATCTGCAGTTGTCTTTTGTGATTGCCTTTTAGTCATATTATTTTTTAAAAGGTTTTTGCCTTCTGTGTTACATCATTCTTTAAATAATGCTACGTTATGCACTGTAATACTGAATATTGGCATAATTTTTTACATAGATCTCATATCATCTAATTTATTTATCTGTTGTTTCAACATCTTGATTTAATAAAACTTATCAGTCTTTCTCTGTTTATTGCTTAGTGAATCAGCCTAGAGGCATTTGTTTCTCAGACATGCACATAAACAGAACAATACTTTCATCCTGAAGATGATATTTTGTCTCCAATAAACTTAATGCAAACTATAATTAGTGACCTTCCTCGACTGTATTTTCTGTGACTGTTCCTAAAAAACACAAAGGCTCCATAGCAACATCATCTGTACCTAATCTTCAATATATTTTGCAGTGAGAGTGCAGTAAAGTGGACAAATTCAAGATGCCTGTCTGGAAATGGAGCCTCACATGGGGACCTCATGTGGTGTTACTGTTCAATATGTTATAGGATGGATGACAGCAGGGAACCAGGAGGCTCCTGCTTCTACTGTGAACGATCTGAAAAGATCTGTGTTTCCTGACATGACAGAGGAAAAGTGGGGAGAGATTGCCGAAAAGTAATGCAATGCTAATTCCAAGGCTCTCTGTTTATCAGCTTGATTTCTGACAGAATAGTGCTCACAGACAAAAGAATTAGTTACATAAACAAGCTGTTCACTTAGAACACAGCACATGGACATGCATATACATTCAGTGACATACAGCCATCCCATAATATTAACTAACACCGACACTGTATATTGTATATTAGTGCCACTAGAACAAGCTAGCTGATGATGCCTCATACATATGCCGAGTGACCTCAAATTATTTTCTACACCTTGCCTATGTGAACTGAGTCATCTAGTGTGGGGGATATAAATGCCATGGGACTATATGGATTCAGCATTAATATATAAAAATAAGAAAGTACATAAATAAATGAAGACCGAGCACTCTGAGTCATGTTCATACACCTACCTCTGGCTCTCTGTGATTCAATGCGATTCAAAACTCAATGCCAAACAATCAGCACTGCCAGCTTTCATCACATACTTGCAAAAAAGGAAAATCTGCATATCCCGTGTTTAACGGAGTGCAGATGCACAATACTATTTCATAGCAAAAGTAAGCAAAATTTGTCTTTACATTGTATGGTGAAAGTGTTACCAAGGGGAAAAACAATCAGTGGCACTTATAAATGTGTGAGCCACAACCAAATTAACAGTAGCGCTGTCTGCTACGGCTGAGGTTGGTGCACACTCCTATTATGCTCGCTCTCCTTTACACTATTGTCTTGTAATGTTCAAATATTGTCTCACTCTTTTATGAGCACTGCCAAATTCCCAGTGTTGAATTATCAGTCACAGTGTTTGTGTCCAGCTGGACTTACATTATTTGAAAAAAAAAAAAAAGGTAGTAAATGGGAGTTTTCCTTGTTGCTGTAGACGTACCTTCAAGGGTTCACCTTCTGAACAGCTACTATGTATGTTTTCAACTCAAATCAAATGAAATTTTACTGGCTTCACACACACAACCATAGACAATACAACATGCAGTGAAATGCTTTTTACAACTATAAAAGAGATATAAAAGATAGAAATGATAGATGGCCAAAAAAGTATGAACTGTATGTAGTATCAAGTGCAGATATGTGGAGTTGCATGTGCAATACAACGCTGTGCAACACTGAGCTAGGTAAAACACACAGAAAAATGCATGTAAGCGTTATTCTAAAAACGGATTATGGTCCATTTATGCATGTTACATGTAAAAGATGGAATATTGAGGGTACCACCAGAACAACAATCTAGGTGTATCACCTAAAGTCATCATATGACCACGGTGAAGAAAAGAATAGACATGCAAACCTCTCAGGCAATTTGAGGCAATGATGGAATATTACAGTAGGTTTTAGCAGGTGGATTTATGTACTTATTTACAAAAAAAAAAAAAAGGGCCAAGCCCACAACGGCAAAAATATTAAGCTTTTAATAGTCTTAACAACAAATCAGGAAATTAGCATGAATTAAACAAATAGATAAAGGGAGTTAGTATGGAATAGCTTTTCCCTCTGATTTCTTTAAATGTTTAAGCCTTGTGAAGAAAAAAAATCCCAGAAGATATTTTTTGGAAAATTTTGTACACCCAGACATGTGTTAGTTTGAATTTTACATCAAACATTTCAATCATTATCCTGATTTTACCTTTGTATACAAGAACACTGTATAAGTGAATGTCCCTGTTTCTAGTTTTCCCCCAAACAAACACTTCACCGCAGCAAAAGTAAACCAGCAAATGGTGGCAGAGGAGCTCTCGGGAGTGCATTTGTTTCGTTCTTGCTCATTTCCTGACCAATGATTTGTTGTTAAGACCATTAAAAGCTTAATATTTTGCCATTTTGGGCTTATCCCATTTTGTTTTTGCCCAGGAGTGTTCATGCTTATAATAAAGCCAGACAGGGTTTCAAGCTCGTGCACTGTAATTCATGGAGGAGTTGGTGTAAAGCATTGTAAACATGGGGCACTGCAGAATTTACCGTTTGTGTAGAGATGATGGCCAGGACATTCGTGGCTTTTTGAGTCCGGGCCGGTGATTCTCCACAGTTTTATTTGACCCCAGGTAGCGCTCGGTGTCTGAGTGATAGCGCTGTTTGATGCGAATGTGAGTCCGCGGCTGTCTCCACAGATGTTTGGGTGGTTTGGCGAACCCGGCGCCTTCGCGACTAAGTGCCGCGCACTCCATGCTCTCCTCACTCACTACACACACTATATACGATCCACTCTATACTATATATATATATATACACTACACCGGAAGTGAGAGGATCGCCACGGACGGAGCTGTTCACACGCGGTTGGTGCTGAAAGGCGGAAGAAAAGTTGAAACCAAAGTCGAGCTGATCTGCAAACAAACACAGTGCGTCTGATTTCTATCTCCCCACAAGTCCTTTAAATGAACTATCCGATCATCGTTTTGATCACGGATCATATAGCTCATCATATCCGAGTCATGAGATCGTCACTCAAACATGTCAGGCTACTCTGATGTCCTTAAAGCGCAGCGTGTTAACCGCACTGACTCAGTCCATGCTTCTGTTCTGCTCAGAGCTGAAGTGACTCCTCCGATCTGCTCAGCTGAGTAAGAAGCGGAGAAACTGAATCAGTGTGATCAAACTGACGCCCAGCCCGCGTTACATCACCACACGCACTAACCCCCAACTCCATCTGCGTGTGCGTGTGCGTGTGTGTGGCTCAAAAAGCTGTGATTGCGGTGTGTATGCAATGCATCATTGACATGCATCAAAAGCAAAGCAGAGTGAAAAAAAAGGGAAAATGCAAAACAGACACATTTGGTTCACTATAATATAGTAACTATGATCAAGAACACAGTATATGTGAAATCCTTACAAGTTTTCTATGTAAAGTTCTATGTAGAAGCCATAAGAAGAACACAATGTTTTCTCTAAAACCAAGCAGAAACCCCCCACTTTTTTTTTGGAAGATGTGAGCCATTAAATATTCAACAAAGCCCTAAAGAACCCTTGAAAAAAGCAAGACAAGTTTATGCAAGTTTATTTACATAGCGCTTTTTGTTCACAAAGCCCATTCAAAGTGCTTTACACAGCTTCAAACAAAAAATAAAAGGCGTAGAGGAAATAAAAGACAAAATAAATAGCTATGAAGAAATAAAGGAAATGAAAGCGATCAAATAGATTTATGGCTGTATAAAGAATTCAAACAACCCTTTCCCCTAAGAATGTAGATCACAATTGTCATTTTGACATATATTACATTGCACAGTTACAATAAATATCTCGCTACTCTCAAAAAAAAAAAAAAAAAAAAAAATCTAAAACCATGGTCAAACCTTAAAGAAACTTTTGGTCTTTTTTTGTTTGTTGCCACAAGAAACTGAATAATCATAATGGAATGGTTAAAGATCTTTTTGGTTAAGAATGCTATGGGTCAAGGTTGTGGTTGTGGTAAAAGTAAAATATTTACACTCTCAGTGTAATGTTTTTGAGGGTTATTTGGGATTTTAAGGGTTTTGGCATCCTAATTGGTTCTTCTTAAAGGGTTCTTTAAAAGCTCACTGGATAATTAAGGGGTCTTAGCCTCCAAAACGGCTTCTACTTTCCTGATAGGGAAACACTCTGGTATAGGGTTCTACATAGACCCTTCTGTCTAATGATGCATTGCTCAACTATAAAGATTTAAACATTTAAACAAAGATTTAAAATAATAATATTATTATTATTATTATTATTATTATTATGAAATAAATAAATAAATGTTAAAAAGTATTATTTTGTACTAAAGTACATAAATAAGGACAAATATAATTAAGTTATATTTGCCCTTATTTAAATATAATTAAGAATTAAGGAAAGCATTAAATATATAGGACAATGTTTGTCTTTTAAGGTATATGTCAGGATTTGTGCCCAACTACAAAATGCATACTTTCAAATAAAAATGCAAGAATGTACCCTAGTCATTTCAGTCATTATGTCTGGATTGATGCTCTTTCTATATATTTTAATGCTACTAAATACTAAACATGAAGAGCTAAACAGTGAGTGAGTGGAAGAAAAGCACCTGAGAGGCATAGCCACCCTGTAAACTGTCTTGCTGACCTTTCTCCCACTTCATCTCCCTGCCATTTGATCCAACAAGCAATTAACATTCATTTGAATGGGGGGAGTTATGAGAGCAGCTGCAAAACAAGCAACTCAGTCTTCCTGTTGTGTGTTCTGATCTGGCATCTGCATCTTAGACAGCCACTAGCCTTTGACTCTGGCGTGGCTGCTTTGCGTCAGCAATCTTCAGCCATACTGAGCAATGTGATATATGGATGCATGCACAAAAGTGCAATAAAGGAGCTCATTTCTCATAATCTCTGCCAGTGAGAGAGATGGTAGCAGTTGGAAGACTGCTGCTTGGCTGATATCACAATCAGCTACTCTCTGTCACTGAGCTTGGTACAGAAAGGAATAAATATACAGAATAATATTTGGACTTGTATTCGTATTCATGTGACATTACATTTTGACAGACTGTATGAAGAGAAATGTCCATTCTGTGTATGTCCTGGAAGACAAAGTTGGTTCTAGATTTCTGTTATGAAAACTACAACCTGCCTTTCGTTTCCCCAGGTGGTTACTCTATGGTAGTAATAATGGGGTCCAGAGCCCCGAGGGGTCTGTGAAGCATAGCCAGGGGGTCTGTGTTTTCATTCATTCATTAATTCATTAATTAATTAATTCATTCATTCATTCATCTTCCGTAATAGGGATCCAGAGCCTATCCCAGGAATACTGGGTGCAAACAGGTAATACACCCTGGATGGGATGCCAGTCACTGTTGTGCTGTAACCTTCAGAATAACCACGTCTATTCCCCTTACCTAAAGTCTGCTTCGGTAGAAAAAATACTCAGTAGAAACTGTACCATGCCAGCAGTCAGTGTTTGCCCTCCATACAAAGTTGAAACCATAAGAAGCTATGTTTAGTACTATGGATAATCACTGACCTGGTGGTACTTTTAACATCTAGAATTGGTGTCTCGAGGTTGGCCAAGGCTGATTTGTACAGGGCCTCGAGGTCCAGCAGCTTCTTGGTGTCCAGAATGGAGTGGCGACGTGAGAGTGGGGGCAGCAGTAGTGGCCCAGAGAACCTTCGGCGCACGGCATAGCTTGGCTTGGGCACTGGCTCTGGTACACAAAAGACCAGAGAGTCACGGCGCCTCTGTGGATGTAAACAGATATACAAACAGAAATGATGATCTTGATTTCTGTACAGGACTTTGTACCAAACACAAAATTCCTGGCAAGTTAGTATTCTTACTATAATGACAGTCATTTTTGAGTGATCATATGGTGTAGTGTTAATGGTGAAAGGACTGTGTGTATTATGAAAAAAATATCTGTGTGATGATATTTTGAGAAAATTATATGTTTATATTAATATGGTCGTTTTAGTATATTATTGTTTCCATAGTAACAACTGACATTCACAGATATCGATATAATCTAAGCCAAATAACAGGGTAAAAAGTGTTTTTATTTAACAAAGAACAACATATAATAATTATTTTTCATTTATTTTCATTTATGGATGGAGTCTCCAGTGTCAGTGCTTTGTAACATTCAGTAAGTTTGCCGCTGCAGAAGGGTCTTCAGACCAGTCGTGTAGGTCTATATATACATTACAAGTTATGAAATACACAGAAATAAAGGGTTCCTCAAGGCTTTCTTGGATAGTTCATATAAATGGTTCTACTCTGAACCATTTCTTATAGGGAAACCCTCTGTTATAGGCTTCTATATACACTAGAACCATATGAGTTCCCCCAGAGGGACAAACCAAAAGACCCTTTAGGGTTTTAGATTTAACTTTGTGTAGGTATGCACATGAACAAACTTGTAAACTTGAATATTCGATCTCATACTTGCAAATTTGTAACAATTTGCATGAATTAGATTGTATAGAAAAACATATGGATTAGCAGAGAAGTTAGCATTTAAAACTTTATTTATGCCTTCATTCATATGCTATCAAACTAAATCCAACCAGCTCCTGAGTGGCACAAAAGAAAAGCGTTCGCCCATCCGTGGCCGGAAGCTCATGCGTGCAGAATAGGGCAGATAGCATTTGTGTGACACTTCATGGGCAGCAGTTCCATGTCTTGGAGGAAGCACATGCTTGCCCTACCCTCCCTGGTTGGTAGTTGTCATGTGATAGGGAAGAATTAGCTAGTGAGTGAGTAGGAATTGACCAAATTGGGCAGAAAATAAGAAAAAGAAAGAAAATCCAACCACATTTTCCTTGTTCATTCAAATTTATACATTTTTCTTGAGATCAAGTTGGAAAAAATGCCTTTAAATCAGATATACAGAATGGTGACAAATTAAAGCGAAAGCTGGTGGGGAAAGTGGATTCAAACCATGCCAGCAAAATGCCTCAAAATCAGGACTTTTGCTGGTGTTGGCATTAACGGGACGTGTCATTGCAAATTATTACAAATATCATAGGAGAATTTGGACTGACATGCTAGACAGCGCTCTCCACCACCATGATCAAAACACCAACCCAGGGAATATCTTTTGGAAGAATGATGTTCATCCCTCCAGGACGGTTCCAAAGATGTGTATAATCTACACCAAACATGTTGAAGCTGTTCTGCTGGCTTGTTGTGGCCCAACACCTTACAAATACACTTTACTGTGGTTTTTTTCCTTTTATTTATCAAACATATGTAGCTACAAATATTTAGGTTTCTAAACAGTGTCACTAAACATAGTAATTGTTGTATTATGTGTCTGGGAGCTTCATGATTATTTACTGAATTGCTGTAACACTGTCATTTTATATAAGACCAGTAAAAAAAAAAATTCTAGCCTCATGGCATAAGCTTTTTAGAATGGGTGACTGACCTATGAGGACTTTACAGTAGACTGGAACTGTGCAGAGAGAAATGTGCAATATGAGAATAAATAAATTAATAAATAACTGAAAGGCTAGAACCCAACATAATTACAATTATAATCATAATTATTATATAATTATAATCATAATCAAGTGACATTGTAGGACAGAGCTTCATCAGTAAGCACAACTAAAGACAAATAGTAGGTAGATAAAATTAATCTTATTTGTATGATTAAACAGCTATTTAATAAATCATATCTGTATTGCTCAGATCTTGAAATAAATAGTACAATTCTACAGACAGTGTGGTTAAATCAAGGCCCAGCCTGCCTTCACATAAACTGTGCGATCACAGTTTCCTGGAAATAAATAAAGCAGTTCGGACTGGCACACAACACCCAGACACAGACACACACACAGACAGACACACACACACACACACCACGCTCTAACCTTCTCTTCCACATTGTGTCGCCTCTGTGGGCCTGAGAGGTGTCAAACTATTAGAAAAGTGTTAAAGCTACATTACATTACTTACAAACACAGTAATTCTCACACAGTCATTTTCTTCAGAAGTGACAAAAGTAAATTTCACACTGCCTTTCCTTATTAGTGAGAGACATAGGTGATCGATTATCTGTCATCTAGCACAAGAGTGATTATGTCACATATCCTGTCTGTTTCTTCGGTAACTTTTGTAGTTCAATTTCTCTGAATCAGAAACCAGAATGCAGGTTTCAAATGTGCGACAGGTGTCTGTGTGACAATATTTTGGGTACAGCTGGTATGTTGACATGTAAGCCTACAGGAGAGATCTGAACAGACTATGGTTGTTGTCAACCAAAACTAAGGTTGGCTTTATGAGGATATACTTCAAAACTGGTTCTTTACTAGTTTTTTTTAAAACAAAGTCAGTATGTTCAAATGGGCTAATCACTGGCTGAGAATAAATACCTTATTCATGCGATTCATTTACTGGAACAGAAAGGGAAAAGAAATTGTCTGAAATTGTCAAGAAACTACTTGAAGATTGAGGCTCTGTCTATACCTTCAAATATCAGATTACAACAAAATTTGTAACAGAAATAATATAATTACAGAAAAAGTTATTATTATTATTATTATTATTATTATTATTATATATATATTCATAAACATTTAACTGCTGATTTTAGTCTAACAATAAATTATTATATGGTAATTTTTAACACATGCAGAAAGGTCTTTCTTGCATTTACTGAATTCCATGTAGTGTCACTGTAAAATAGTTTTTTAACAAATTAAAGTGAGTGACAATGACAGACTAAACAGAACAGCAGATGCACAACTACATTTGTTTAGCATCAGATAACACCAAAGTCCTACCCAAGCATCACAACAGCATAAAGGTAAACTATTTTGATTTAGCAGAACAGAATTTTGTATTTGGGACAACCCCAACTGTCAAGAGTTTCACAATGATGTCTAGAGTCTGGAGTAAAGTTTCACTGTGGAATTAAGGACACCTAACTTGACAGCACATGCCTTTACATCTCTGTGACCTAGAATAACAGACTGGGTTGTATTTGCAGCACTCTCCCATCTGAGAAGGCTAATTCCATTAGTGTGGTTCTGCTTATCGAAGACTTTCTTCCTCCCATGCAATCCTGTGTGGTGTTAGGCTGATGTGTACTGCCAGTGCCTCTCTGTACCATCTGTTTAGTGTAACACAATGAATGCAATGCTTGGAAATTGAAATGTCTTTCTCCAGTACTAAGGATCCAGTTAAAATAAAAGAGAATGAACATTCATCCATCAGTATGTCAGTGAACTCAAATTGTGCTAAAGCTTCAGTGTAGGGATATAATCGAATATTCAGAATGAACAGATGGGTTCTAAGCAGACACAAATAAAGATATGAATAGGAGGTATGCGTTATGATTGGGATCCTGTGGGGTGCAACAAAGGTTGTTGACATGGAGGGGTTTTTTTTGTTATTTTTTTTATAAGCAGTCAGTACACTGTTCATTCATTCATCCTTAGTAACTGCCTGGTCAGGGTTGTGGTGGTTTAAATTAGGTTACTATGTTGCTATTATTCCAGGAAATAGAATCAAATAAACTCTTCAGAACATATCATAGGCAGGTACAAACAAAAATAATAACTGCATGAGCTGGATTAAAAAAAAAAACAGTCCCTAGTTGAGACCAAATATGAACTTGAGTAATATAGCTGGGGTTGAGGAACTGTCACCGCCAGAATTGAAAGACTATGCTGACAGTGCTGACATTTCTACTTTTTTCAGTGTTTCCTGTGTCTCCAGCATGGTAGTAAAGTTCATTAAAAAAAGTTACAGATATGGCTAATTGGAGCACTAAACAGTTACAGATATGGATATAGATAGTGTATTTGTGTTACACCCCGTTCAGATGACTGTGAATCTGTCACGTAGCCTGCAAATTGTAGCCCACAAGCGATCGAGAACATTAGCAAGCTTGAACAAATTGCTCATGACAAACAGTCTACACCATATATATCCGATTCACAAAATTAATAGACACTAAGTGAAAAGATTAATAAAAGCTATAGGAGCACTAGTAAATACATTACTCTGCAGAGACTGTCAGAGACTACTATCTGAAAACTATTTACATACCAAGTGTTCATTCTGAATGCCGGTATGTTAATAAAGTGATTTGTATTTGTATCTGCAGCAATTTTTTTAATGTCCGAGTCTGATTACTTTTGCTAGCAAGTGATTAGCCAGATACTTGATTATGCTAATACTTGATTTCACATCCCCTTGCCTTAATAACAGCACTAATCCTGTCAGGTAAGTATGCCAACCATATCTACGGATGTCTTATTGTCAGTTTTAGCTTACTAGTCCACTATCTGGATGCACAATTCATCTAGGTTTCTTTGGTGTTTTTTTTCACCTGCTGTTTACAAAAATCCCATGTTTTCTATGAAAAAGATCTGGTAAAGTCTGGTTGTTTAGCAGGCCATTCAAAGTATCCTAGTATTCATCATGCTCATTGAACAAATCAAACACACAGATTTGCCCCTATGCACCTTACACTTGCTTTCTGCTTGGACATGAAGCAGTAAAAGGCAACCTCAGTGTCTCTCAAACAACTGATGATTCAGTTTAATGCTGAATAACATTTGTCCAAGTTTGCAACCTATTAGCCTTGTACAATAAGGCATTGTTACTGGTGGATGCGACTCATTTTTAGAGAGCTTAATTCAGTGTATACTCTCTTTAGATATACAAAACCTGCCGACTGAACATTTGCACCACCTTAGAAGAGTTATGATAAATAGCTACTGTTACCTCTGCTATGCACTGTATTTGTAAATAAGAAGTCAGTATTTGTATTAAAAATTCAAGTCTGACCTACTTTAATGCCTCTCTTCAACACGAATTTATGAAACAAGCCTGCTGTGTAAGAGTCACCACAGAGTGGGACTAGGGTCTGACTGTGCCTCCATCTGCTCAGCAATAAGGTACAAGCAACATGCATTTTAGTGTCCATGGCTGATTTATTTGGGGGCAGGGAGGACACCTGGGGCTATCAAAAAGAGATGCCCATGACTAAAGCAAATCAGTTGTATTTTTTTCCAGAATGGTGATCCTTCAAAATGTTTATACTGTTAAATTCTAAAATCTGATTGGTCAGGAGGTGTTGATTAATTTTCTACAACAGCAATCAGTATTGCTGGCTGTGCTTGTTCTAGTACGTTAGCTTTTCGATAGTAACAACTCATTCACAGGAACTTGTATGCTATGTATAATCTAAGCCTAATAATAAATGAATTAAAGAGATTTGTTATTTAAAACAGACTGGTGAAGGAATTACTGTTTATAGCTGCTGTAACATGTGATAACATTTTTGTTCCACAGAAATTAAAGTTAACATTTAACTACACTATATGGCCAAAAGTATGTGGACACATACCACACCAATCACACCTATATGTGCTTTTCTGAACATACCATTCCACATTTATTCCCCTTTTGCTCTTATAATAACCTCCACTCTTCTGGGAATGCTAGAAGATTTTAGAGTGTGGCTGTGGGGATTTGTGCTCATTCAGCCACAAGAGCATTAGTGAGGTTTGGCACTGATGTTGGATGAGGAGGCCTGGGGGGCAGTCTGCAATCCAGTTCATCCCAAAAGTTTTCACTGGGATTGAGGTCACGGCTCTGTGCAGGACACTTGAGTTCTTCCACTCCTTCATGGACTTCTTCATGGAGCTCGCTTTGTGCACAGGGGCATTGTCATGCTGGAACAGGTTTGGGCCTCTTAGTTCCAGTGAAGGGAAATTGTAATGCTACAGCATACTCCCTTGGTTAACGAACTTAACCATGCACGGTTCAATGCCAGTGCTGCTAATATTAGCATCTTGGCTAATACTTGCATTCCTACTAATGCAACAGAAATGCGCTCATCCATCAGACAGGTTTGTGCAGTAAAAGGCAAGAAGGCAGCGAGAACAGACGGAATCCCCAGAAATGTTACGAAAACCTGCACTGACCAACTAGCCCCAGTGCTTACCACAATTTTCCATTTGTCCCTGACACAGTCTTTTGTCCCTACATGCTTTAAGAGACCCTCCATCATTCCTGTGCCCACATCATTCACTCCTGCTGAGCTGAATGAATACCGTCCCATGGCCCTGACCTTTAAGGTGATGAATTGCTTCGAGAGCCTCATCAAAGACCTCATCTGCGCCTCCCTACCCAGCACACTAGACCCACTCCAGTTCACTGAACCATCAAATAGGTCCATGGATGACGCCATCTCCCATGTCCTACACACCATCTCATCTCGACATGGGAGGGGGGGAACTTTGTGAGACCGGTGTTCATTGATTACAGTTCAGCCTCCAACACCATAGTCCCCCTCAGGCTGTACAGTAAGCTCAGGGAGCTGGGCCTGTGATCCTCACTTTGCTGATGGGCTCTGGACTTTTTAACTGGTTGGCCACAGGTGGTGAAAGTATGCAGCTTCACCTCCAACACCCACACTCTCAACACTAGAGTTCTCCAAGGCTGTGTCTTAAGCCCTCTGCTGTTCTTTCTGTACACAAAAGACTGTATAGCCATACACAAAAGTTCTGTTTATTTAACAGAACCATCTCTGGTGCCATAATTCTGGGGGTTGACAGTACAGTAAATATTCAGGGTTGGTAATGCAGCAATAATAAACAGCACATATGTAAATACAACAATAATTTTAGCATGAATTAAATCTAACTGTGGGGGCTGGATATGTTGCATTAATTTATTTTTTATTATGATTCAAAATGGGAAAACTAGGAAACATGCAGCTTTTACACAATAAAATAGGAAATTAATTAATTTTTTATTAAGTAATTAATTAAGTAATTTTTTTTTAAATATATAAGCTAATTCTTTATTGTTTCTGCTTGTTTCACTACACAAATTCAAGAAATCAAATATCCTGAATTCAAGCATTAGTACAATTCTATTCTACCTAGGTGAAACATGCTATTCACTGTAGAATACTCTGGAACCTAATTTTGTTTTTTGGTGATTAAAATATTCTTAAACTGCAGCACCTAGAGAATCTGCCACCATATCATCCTCCTTTACTGTCAGTCAGTTGATTAAAAAAAAAAAAGCATGTAGTGAAGCATATTTACAGTACATCAAGCACTTCTTTAATCAAATCTTTAATCTACTCTATCCCGACCCAATAATTGCTGATATACATCCAGGTCATTAAAGATCGTTCATTTCGTTCATTTCGTTCATTCATGAGAGAGTTTTTTTTTTATTTGTATTGTTTTAAACCCAAACAGTGCTTTAAACATCTCTATCTTTTTTTTTTTTTTCATTTTTACTTTTTTTTTTTCTTTTTTTTTTAGAAGATACATCTACAGTACATCTCTCTCTCTCTTTTGTTTGTGTCATGAACTCCACTCCTAAGGGAGCATCAGCAGGGAATCTCTTCATTAAATGTCATAGTCAAAACAGATTTGATTAAAGACTAAATGAAGGCCATTACAAAGCAAATTAGCATGCATTAAAACAAATATCAGTGTTTTATGAGGTGTAATGATTATTAATAAAATATTCAAAGATATGCAATGTAACAATTAATTAATCTACATCAATCTGTTTTGTTTGTTCCTCTGATATAAAGTATGACCCTGCGTGTGTGATTACATTCATTATCATCAGAGACATTTTTTCAGGTTCTGATTACGGATGTTGATTATTCTGTCCATCACTTGCACATTTCTACTGCCTTCATGAATGATTATGTAAAGAATAAAACATAACAGGGCAATCTGTTGTAGGAAATAATCAACAACATGAGCTACGGTGCGGCCCGACACAAATCAGTTATTTTTTACCAAATTATTTTCTCATAAGAGCAAATCCTGAAGTGTTTTATTCCTCTTATATCACAGTGATTTGGCAACGAGGACAGTTTTTAATTTATTAATGAATGTCGTGGTTTTTAATTTTATAGTTAAATGTAATGTTGTGGATTGAAATAAGTTACTTCCTGTTATCACTTTTGTTACAGCATGTAACAAGCTATAGGTATAAACAGTCGTTCCCTAACCATGCTCACTTTTTCTCTCTCTTGAAGTTAATACGACAAAAAAAAAAAACAACTTTTCATGTTATTAAGAAATAAAAAGTGTAATGTCCTCTGTCCTGAAGGCTTTCCCATGACAGAAAACTTACTTCCATTTACAAAGCACTAACACTTGAGGCTCCTTCTATAAATGTTAAATAAATAAATCTAATAAAAATGTTCAGAATGTGCAGTGTCCACCACAGAAGTACCAGCGAATGAGCTGTTACTATAGAAACGATATCGTAATAGAACAAGCACTTTAATATAAACCATGTGATTTGAATCCAGCCAGCAATACTGTCAGAGCCACTGTTATAGAAAATGAATCAATATCATGTATGATAATGAGATCTTTGTCAAAAATATAATAGAGAATGATCCAAAAGAGAAAAGCACTCATACTTAAAATGTATCAATCACTGCAACAGTGTTACAGTACAGTGTATGTGTAAGAGTACTAGTATACAACAATAATATTCAATGAACCAAACAGGTTTGAGGGCAAAAGTTTGCTTCCCTTATGGCATATGAGTGTATTTCTCTATTTAACAAGTTATCTACAGAAAAAAATGAAATGAAATGTTAAAAATGAAATGTGGGTGAAATGTGGGTTTGGAGCATATGAATGAAATTGAAGGCAGTTATAATATCAAAAAAGCAAACAAGTTATTACAGAATGTTTAGGAAGGAAACTTGGAAATAATGTCATTTTAATAATGATCAGTATTAATTCCATAGCATACACTATTTGACTGTTTTGTTACTTGTGATTATGCAAGAACATCTGCCACATTTGACACATGAAATGTTTTGTTAGGACAACTTAAATGTCTTCCTCATTTTCCCCAACTTCTTTACTCGACTGTATAATCAAATAATTACTAATCTATATCTCCATTTACGTAACACTTATAATGTACAAGTAGGTGTTGGCTGCTTACCTGAGACCTTTGACATAATATGATATTCAATGTGTAATGAGTGAGACTGTTCTTGTATCTGCATGTTTATATCACGTACATATGAGTCATTTCTACTCACAAGTGCTGAAGACTTTAGAGGCACCATATTCTTTCAAAATGGCCAGAAACCAATCTGTTCCATTAAACTTAGTGACACTCTGACAAATTCCCAATATGTTACTAAGACGAAAGCAAAGTTGTAAGGCAGACTTTAGAATCTGCTCAAAGATTTACACTGCATAATTCATCAGTTAACAGCTGGCACTTCTCCAATAGCTAATTATTCAGTGTTGACTTTCTTGACAATGTGGCATATTTTCTTGAGGTGTTAATTTCAGGTTAATTAATTCCTACAATCCAGCAAGTTTAATTGTTGTGTGTACTCTGTATTGGGCTTGTATGGAGAACGTGATTGTCTGTAGGTACTTAATGTGCGTAAGATAAGCCTTTACGACAGCTTGACCCCTTCCACCCGCAATTATGGCAACCTATACGCATACCTATCTGAAAGAAAAAAGTAGGTCTTTGCACTCATAAACAAATTCCTCACTTTGCAGTTGGCTTTTGATTTCAGGTAGTAAAGAGTTCTTTTATATGGGCAAAGTCCTACTACGTGCTTCAAGTGCATATTTATTTCACTGTGTGACTTTTCCTGAATTGGTCTTAAGATATGACCATGATGATGAACACCATTTCTCTAACAGATGAACAATACAATAAGTGTTTACTCTTCACTAAATAAAAAAAAAAAAATCAAAAGCCACCCACTTTTGTAAATCATGGGTGATTTCATGGTGATTCATATGATTGAAAATGATTCATATGCTTCACAAATTGATTACAGACTTGTAGGTTTTGGGTTACCTCTGTTGGCAGACGAGAAGACATTGACATGGAATTCCCCCTCTATGTTGTCTGGAATAAGAAAAATAAATGAAGGGCGTGAATTACAGGAATAGCCATACTTCAGTCACTTGACAGAGGTCAGATTTCAACATTCTCTGAGTAGAAACGTACAGGCAAAACAAGCACACCCAGCAAACTTACATAAAGACAATTTTATGGATGCAAAGAAAAAAAGTGTATGAATACATCCCTTATAATATAAACCATTTGCAAGAACCAGTGTCTTAAACTGTTATCACTTATCACTGGGTGTCACAAAGTACACTCATGAGTTCGTTTGAAGTGTCCAGCGCTCTGACGCAGATTAATACTATTGCATAGAGTAATAAAGAGAGCTGAGACTATCTGAGGATGCAGAAGATAGGGATAGGTGGAGAGTGATGATTCGCTGTGGCGACCCCTGAAGGGAAAAGCCGAAAGAAGAAGAAGAAGAGACTATGACTGCTTCAGAAGGTGACAGGCGACATCAGTTACATGATGTTACTTAGTAGAAACATGATAGGGGTCCAAATCAAGCAGCCGCTTGCTCAGATTTTTGAAAAAAAATGACATATTCAAGAGGAAAGGTATGCAGCAGACAAGCACTTCCCACAGGAGACAGACAATAATGAAAGGCAGAGCACTCCAGTGAGACTGACAATGCAATGTGAAAGATCTTGAATACACAATACCGTGCTCATCAATGCTCAATTAAGAGATCGAATGAATAAGTGCTTGACCTGTTTCCAGCTCCCAATTCACAATGTGTTCTAAATTGAGTGCAGTGATTTGGAACCTTTTTCAGTGTCTTTGACTGAATCGCTTAATGGTCCTCCATTAAACAGACACATCATTTCTTTTCCATTACGGCAAGGTGCTGATATTTAGCTTGGAGAAAGTAGAAAACATTCACTTAATCTTTTCTTGTACAAGCTTCAATTCTGGCGCGAACAACAAACAGAGGCTGTAGTTTGCAAGTAACTGAGAATCCTGCCATTATATCTTCTACATCGTCAGATACCTAACTGCAAACCAAACACTAACACTAAATATGTTAATAATAGCAAAGTTACGCACAAGATGCATTTCTAAAGGTTGTGGTAGAATTCTTTTTTCAAATGAGGATGTAGGTTACATTCAAGGGTTCTTCAGATCATAGCGGTTCCAGCTTTCTCAAGGGGTTCTACTTGCACACTAAACACGAAAATAAACACGTTCATGACAGTAATGTTATGCGCCACATGCGTTCCAAATGTTGCATTAGAATTGATTTTTGCACATTTGTATATAAGTTATACTTAAGGGTTCATCGGATGGTAACGGTTCCACCTTTCCCAGAGGGGTTCTACATGCACACTACACACAAAAATAAACACGTTCATGACAGCAGTGTTGTGTGCCACATGCATTCCAACTGTTACATTAGAATTGATTTTTGCAAATTTGTATAAGGGTTCTTCACCAGCTTTCTCAAGGGGTTCTACAAGGAACCTTTCTTTGAAAGGGGAATGGAAATCCTCTGGTGTAGAGTTGTAGAGGTGTATAAAGAACATTTAAGAGTTCTCCAGAGGAAGAAAGCAAAAAAGGGTGCTGGATTTAAATTTTCGCATACGCAAACCTCTAAAAGGGGAATGAATGAATGAAGATGAGAGCTGGTCGCTGTAATGTAATGAGGCGCTAGTTTCCACCACCAACCTCACGCTTTATCAGGAAGGAAATGCATTTATAACGTCATGTAAGATTCAGGAAGATTAGTCAGCCAGCTTTCAGAGATCTGTAACACTGCCTTAAGGCTATAGAATATAAAAGAAAAAAGAAGAAAAAACTTTGGGAACTTACTGAAAAGCTTAGTCTTCCGACTTTTTTGCAGTGATGAAAGCCTTGATGAAAGCAGCGCAACAATCTGGTCGGGTTTGTTGGTTAGTTGGTTAGTTTGTCTGTTTGCTTGTTTGTTTTTTAGAGATGTTTTTAGAGGCACACGGAGTGAACAGCACACTGGCGCATTATGACTGGCTACATTTTAATTCGCGGCGGCTCCCTTGCTGTCAAACTTCAAACCCTGAAGCAAAAGTTCACTGCAAGTGACGCTGGTGTGGTCACGTGGCAGGAAGTGAGTAACTCCAGATGTAAACAAAGTGCACGCGCTCCTGGGGAAGCTGGAGCTTTCTTTTCTGTAGCTCTGATTTGCTTTTTAGACATTCCGTCATTTAGAAAGCATGGCGTTGTGCTCATTAGCTCACCCTGGCAATACTGACTTTGTAATAACAAGATATTCAGCACTCTTTGCTACAAGGAGAGGTAGAGTTTAGTACTCTTTTTTCTGAGACTGCCTGTTTTCTTTCCCCCTCCAATCTTTCAACAGTCTAGTGTGGGTGAGCCTGTGCACACAGTAGCCTCAGGGTTTTTTTCCCCCCAGATGATTGGAACCAGATGTGTTCTTCTGTTGTTGTAGCTCATCTGCCTCCAGGTTTGGCGTCTTGTGCATTCTGGGATGCTTTTCTGCTCACCACGGTTGTAGCGAATGGTTACAGCCTTCCTGTCAGCTCAAGCCAGTCTGGCCTTTTTCCTTTGAGCTCTCTCATCAACAAGGTGTTCTGCCTGCAAAACTGCCACTCATGAGATTATTATTTTTTTTTAATTTTTTTTTTTTTTTTTACACCATTCTGTGTAAACTCTAGAAGCTGTTTTGCATGAAAATCCCAGGAGATCAGTAGTTTCTGAAATACTCAAACCAGCCCATCTGGCAACAACACCCATGCCAGAGTCAAAGACACTAAGATCACATCCTCCCCCCATCCCTAATGTTTGATTTGAAGATTATCTGAAGCTCTTACCTGTATATGCATGACACTGTGCATTATTAATGCACAGAATAATTGCATGGAAGAGCAGTCGTACATGTGTTCCTATTAAAGTGCCTTGTGAGTGTATATATAGTGTTACTATGCACTCTCAGAAAAATAGTGTTAAACTGTTTTCTTGTCACAGGTATGGTTTCCTTAGGGGTGGATCTGAAAATGGGTATCTCAGAATAGGGATACATCTTTTGTATCTTTAACACATATTTTCATTTCAATTTCAATTCAGTTTTATTTGTATAGCACTTTTAACAATGGACATGGTCACAATGCAGCTTTACAGAAATAAATAAATTATATATCCAGTGTCACCCATCCTCATCTGGTGATACTGGAAAGTGCAATTATAAATCATTTCCCTTCTATAACTGTACACTATATAGTCAACAAGTGCAATTACGTAAACAGGAACTTATGAGCTTATAAGAAACGTATGGGTGTGAGCATCAGTCATTTCTGAATTCATTATAGTTTTAACTTAAAATCTGTTGTACCAAATTGAAGTTTTTAACTGTTCAGTGATGGAGACTTGAGTGCAAAACTGTTCTAAGCAATTGCAGTCCTAAGGCTATCCAAGGAAGAACATCCACAGCCATTTTTATGGTTTCTACATGGTATCATCCACAGTGATCTCATGGTGAATTTTAGGCTGTCCATGTGGAGCCATCCTTAGCAGCAGCGAGTGATTTTCAGGTAACGAGAACTCCAAACAGAAGTAGGGCATCAGGATGGATCAGGCAGGTCCGGATAGTATTTTTCAGTTTGAAACAAGGATATAGTGTATGTTTAAAAAGTTTTCTAGTATAAAGTAGAATAAATGTGCACCATATTCACCTTTCTAGGTTAAAAAGGTACCAATCCTGTGACAAAGAAAGTATAAGAGAGAAATTATAAGAAGGTACAGTTTAGTGCCATTTTTCTGAGAGCGCGGACCCAAGAAAAGCAATCTACTAAGTTGAGTCTCGGTTGTCTGTTGATTTATTGTTTTTTTTAATGTTTACATTTCTGTATAAATAATGTCACCCCTATGTGCACCAGAATGTCTTTTAAGAGGTTTTATTATGCCCAGAAGAAAATGAAGTGTTTTTATTATGAATATCAGTCCCAAAACTCACATAGCATGCTTCCACTTTCCAGATAGTTGGCCAACATATACAACCTTTCATACATTCATCTTCAGTAAGCACTTTATCCTGATGCTGGAGTCTATCCCAGAAACACTGTGTGTGAGGCGGGAATACACTCCGGATGGGACGCCAGGCTATCACAGGGCATTGTGCACACGTACATTCACACCTAGGGACAATTTAGAGTCACCAATCCACTTATTGCATGTCTTTCAGAGGTGGAAGGAAACCAGAGCCCCCTGGAGGAAGCTCATGTGGACACAGGGAGAACATGAGAAACTGCTTAGACAGTAACCTGAACTCAGGGACCCTGGAAATGTGAGGCGGCAATGCCACCCTAGTTAATGTATTGATTATATTAAAATATTTATTTCTTATTAAGCTCACAGTACCTAAAAGTACTCAAAGCTATGCTGAAGGATGTACGTCATTATTTGTAGCTTCGCCAACCCTTGCACTCATGACCAACAATAGTTTTAACAGCTCATAAAGTCTAGTTAGTGAATGTACAGTATAGTGGGCAAACATTCAAGCCAAAAGAAATGACATGACTCATTTGATAAACCCACATACTCACCTACACATGCACACACCCATGCTCCATCTATCTCTCTCTCTCACACACAAGCACACATATAATAGTGGCACCCTCTTGTGAACGTGTGAATTAACCAAACATTAAAATAATTCAAAACAGCATTCAAATTAAATCATTTCTAATACTTAAAAACATGTCTGACATGTAAAGATGCTTTACAGCTTTTAACAACAATGCACTACAGGTTTTACATGAAGCAGGACATTCTGGACTCCATCCATAACTACACGCATTTTCAAGTCTGGATTTACACTGTCATGCCTGATGCCCACGCCATGTAAGTCTTCAAAGTCTTGACTATTTTGGAGGGTATTGAGCAAACGGTGCATCCTCGTTCATCTTGTTCTGATGGGAACGAAAGAAAGAATTAATGAAAGGATATAAAAAAGCAGTTAGCCCATCTGGTAGTGATCAACGGTGATGGAAAGTCATAACACGATACTAAAGGGTGTAAGCAATTAGAACCTCACCATAGGTAAATCTTCCAGCCTTTCAAACTGTGAGCTTTTTCGGCAGCTGATGATCTTGGCAATTGCAACCACTATCACCAAAGCCAAAATTATAAAGAAAATGCACAGGATGGCTACAAGGCCTGGGTTCCTCGCCAAGGTGTCTTCTCCGTTATTACTGGAAGCTATATCAGAATATAAAGTGTATATAAATGCGTATATAAATGTATATAAAATAATGTGTTGTAGAAACAATGGTTAACATGTTTTACTATCAAACCTGCTTAAATACACTACCTGAACTTGGGGTTGTATTCACTTTTTCTGTTGAAGCAACTGTCTTACCAGGTTCTTCAGTAGATGACAGGATGGTTGTTACTGAAGCGAGTTTGGTTGTCCTTAATGCAGTGGTTCCACTGCTGTCACCTACCACTAAAGCTGTTTTGGTTTGGTCAGTGGTGGTGGTCTCGCCATGTGACAATGTATGTGACTGTGAAGTTGTGGCTATTAGATGGATGCTTGTTTCAGGAGATACGCTGTTTGTTGGATGTGTTTCATTCAAGTCCTGAGTCACCTTGCTTGGAGAATGAGTCGCAAAGGTAGAATGGGTGGACAGAGATGCCGTACTTGATGGATGGTGCGTTTCAGTGGTAGCTTGTCTTGTAACGTGCGCTGTTGTTACAGCAGTCATGACAACTGATTCTGGTGAGAAATTTTTCAGCATTATCTCGAGCAGAAATTAGTGTTGCCGAAGTGTATGATGCAACAGTTATTGCTACTGAGTAATGTTTTAAAGTGCTAATTTTATACCACAGTGTTGTTTAATTCTCAAATCTGATTAGTCAGAAAGTGCTCATTCATTTTCTATAATGGCAACTCTCACAGTAGTGCCAGCTGATGGGTTTATATTAATGTGCTTGTTTTAATATGTCATTGTTTCTACAGTAACAGCTCATTCACAGGGACTTGTATGGTAGATACTCCACATAAACCAAGACTAATAATAAACTGATTTAAAAATGTGTTGTTGTTTAACAGAGAAATACGTAAAAGCATTGATATGGTGAAGCTTTCTTGTTAGGAAATGCTTATTTAAAATTAATGGAAGGAGTCTTCGGGTCAGTAAGTTTTCTGCCAGGACAGAGGACTTTGTGCTATCCTGTCTTGTTAACATGACAAACTGTGTATTTTATTAACATCAAGAGAGAAAAAATTGAGATTGGTGAGGGGTGACTTTTTATAGTTGCTATAAAGTAAGTGACATCAGGAACTAACTTGTCTTGTGGGCGTTCCACAGCATTAAACAAAACAAACAAATGGTTTGAAACATGAAGTGTCTTTTAGTATTGAAGTCAAAATCATTGGCAAATCACTGTGGAATAAGAGAAATTTTGCAGTGTTCTGCTATAAAGCAGTTACCAACCAAACGTGGATTATTTTCCTATAACAGCACACCCTGTTGTGTCTTATTCCCTACCTACGTTTCCCTTGTACAGCAGCATGAGGTAATATGCCATTCACTGCCAACAAGTAAAGTTACCTTTAAATATTGACAATCCAGCATGATAGGTTTCAATGTGGAAAAATACTCTTAAACCAACAACCTATTTAGTTAAACCTAAATTGGGAAATGCTGACAAATTAACTATAAAAAATTTACATTTCTATGTCTTTTACACTGATGATATATTTGCATTCAGGCATGACTTAATTTGTGCAATTCAAAAGCAGTCCCATGAACTGATGAAAAATACTCAGCAGGCTTACCTTGTAATATGCTGAAAGCAATGACTAAATCTATGATGGCATGTAGTACTCTAGCCATGTTAAGCAAACGTAGCCGATGTACAGCAGCAGCAATGAAACAGCTTGTTGGCTGATATGACAGAAACCACACTCTTAACAGGATGTGGCTATATAGCTGAGGTGTGGTTTCTTCAACAGGAGCATATCAATATCTCACTCTGGTTAGTCACTGTTTACATTGGTACACTTTATATTATGAGAGGGATCAAGTTGTCATACTAGACCGGCCTGTGATGGCTAGTCTTGGTGTAAATAAGTTACAAAAAGAAAAAAAAGAAGCAGTGGACATAATTTTAGGAAACATCTGATAAATCTAATCACAACAGTAAATTAATATAGCAGTAAATTAATAATTAGTTGGAGCTGTTCAGACTCTGATTTCACCTCTGTGTAATAAGAAGTATAACAAAAACCATCACTGATAATCGATCAGTGTTGCACACATGGCATCAAAAAACAAACAAACAAACATACAATGTAAAAATCAGTGAACAAGTCTTCTACATTAATAATGTATTTTGCATGTTCATGAGCAACTTATTTTGTGCAGTTCAAAAGCAGTACAAAAGTCACACCAAATGATGTAGTATACTCATTAGACTTACCTTGTAATATGCTGAAAGCAATGCTTAAAACTGTAAGGGCACGCAACACTTTAGCCATGTTGTTGCAGCTGCAGCAATGAAACAGCTCGTCAGCAGGACAGGAAGCATACTCTTAACAGGATGTGGACATTAGCAGAGGTGTGCACACAGCAAATCTGCACACGCTGAATGAAAATACTGTTATAACTTAAAGGTGAATGTATATATTATGTGAATATGTATATCTTAGAGAGGTATTGCAAAAAAAAAAAAAAAAAAAACCGCAAACAAAGAAACAAACAAACAATCCAAATGACTGCTTATCAAAGTTGCACACACACTGCATTAAAATTTGCATGACAAACTCTTGGCAGTTTGGAAATGTTCTAGCATGTTTCCAGTAGAGGGCATAAACATAAAGGAAAAGCATTTATTCTCCTTACTGACTGTTTGCTAGCATGCAGTTTCCTCTCGACAAAATGGAGATGAAAAACTTTTTCTTTCTTTCTTTCTTTCTTTCTTTCTAGGACTTTCTAAGACTGCAGAAGATTTGTATCCAGGTATTAGAATAATCCTAATTTTTATGATTATGTTGGTTCTTCCAATTACTTTTGAGCCTGTGAAAATGGAAGGACTTTGTAAAAATGGCTGTAATTCCTAAACGGTTAAGGCAATATTTTTTTTATTAAACCCCTTGAATTAAAACTGAAAGTCAATCCTTCAATCTCATCTTGTTTGCTTCATTTCAAATCCATTGTGGTGGTGTACAGAGGCAAAATTATGAAAACTGTGTCACTGTCCAAATACTTATGGACCTGACTGTATTTATAATTGCACTATCCAGTTTCACCCAGATGAGAATGGGTTCCCTTTTAACTCTGGTTCCTCTCAAGGTTTCTTCTTCATATCGTCTCAGTGTGTTTTTCCTTTATATTTATATATTCCTTTATATTTTCCTTTATTTATATCCTGAATTTATATATTTCTGGAAAGCTGTATTGTGACAATGTCCATTGTTAAAAGCGCTATACAAATAAAGTTGAATTGAATTGAATTGAAGTATGGAAGGTGTTAATTGAATGGATGTATGCACAGAATTCCATACAAGACTTCTACTGGACTCACTCTCTTTCAATATAATTTTTTTTTAAAGAAACCTAACTGAAACACTTAACTGGCAGAGAAATTATATAGATAATAGTTTTTGAATCTTTAATTTGGTCAACCCTCCATTAGGTCTTATTTATATAAACATTCAGTCAGTTAGCCTGGTGATGATGGGTAGGCTAATTAGATCCTTGCATCTTAATTCAAACCAAGTAATCACAAATGTAGATTTCAAAAATAGAAATTTAAGCATCTCATCTTTAACCTCTAAAAGCAAACCCCATGACCTACCTCAAAGTTGTCAAGATTTTTCATTAAAAAAACAAAAAGCAACAGTATCCTATGGGTTGGATGGACATTCTAGAAGAAAACTTTCGTAGCTGGTTCCATAGTGTAGTGGTTATCACGTCTGCTTTACACGCAGAAGGTCCTGGGTTCAAGCCCCAGTGGAACCATGTGTTTGAGATGCGCAATGTAACACAAGTACGAGTGTGTGTTGCCAATAAGTGTGAGTAACAAAGCCTCATGAGATACCCTTGATTTTCCTGAAATAATGAACAGTATCCTACGACATGAATGCCCATTTAACTCACCCCTTCCAACAAGTGGTTCCATAGTGTAGCAGTCATCAGGTCTGCTTTATGCGCAGAAGGTCCTGGGTTCAATCCCCTGTGGAACCATATTCTAGAGAATCCCAATGAAAAGCTATGTAAGGATGTGTGTTTATTGCCAGATTGTGATGGCTGGATATCTGAGTCAGGGCATCTCCAAAATGACAGGTCTCGTGGGGTGTTCCCGGTATGCAGTGGTTAGTACCTACCAGAAGTGGTCCAAGGAAGGACAACCGGTGAACCGGCAACAGGGTCATGGGTGCCCAAGGCTCACTGATGCATGTGGGGAGGGAAAGCCAGTTCCTCTGGTCTGATCCCACAGAAGGGCTACTGTAGCACAGATTGCTGTAAAAGTTAATGCTGCCTATGATAGAAAGGTGTCGGAACACACATTGCATTGCAGCTTGCTGTGTAGCTGCAGACTGGTCAGAGTGTCCATGCTGACCCCTGTCCACTGCTGAAAGCACCTACAATGGGCACGTGAGCATCAGAACCTGGAACATGGAGCAATGGAAGAAGGTGGCCTGGTCTGATGAATCCCATTTTCTTTTACATCATGTGGATGGACGGTGCATGTGCGTCGCTTGGGGAAGAGATGGCCCCAGGATGCACTATGGGAAGAAGGCAAGCTAGCAGAGGTGGAGTGTGATGCTCTGGGCAATGTTCTGCTGGGAAACTTTGGGTCCTGGCATTCATGTGGATGTTACTTTGACACATATCACCTGGGTCCTGGGTCACCCAGTGGAACCACAAAATTTTCATTAATGAACAGTATCCTATGACTTGAATGTCCATTTAACTCATCCTCTCTAACAAGTGGTTCCGTAGTGTAGTGGTCATCACTTCTACTTTACACGCTTAAGGTCTTGGGTTCAAGTCCCAGTAGAACCATGTATTTGAAGTGTGCACCAAGGAGTAAGGTTGTGCTCACTATCAAAAGAGTGAGTAACAAAACCTTTCAAGACTTTCCCTCATTAATGAACAGTATCCTACAACACAGATTGCTGTAAAAGTTAATGCTGGCTATGATAGAAAGGCATTGGAACACACATTGCATTGCAGCTTGCTGCATATGGGACTGTGTAGCTGCAGAGTGCCCATGCTGTCCACTGTCCACTACAATGGGCACGTGAGCATCAGAAGTGGGCCATGGAGCAATGGAAGAAGGTGGCCTGGTCTGATGAATCCCACTTACTGTTACATCATGTGGATGGACGGTGCATGTGCGTCGCTTACGTGGGAAAGAGATGGCCCCAGGATGCACTATGGGAAGAAGGCAAGCTAGCGGAGGTGGAGTGTGATGCTCTAGGCAATGTTCCGCTGGGAAACTTTGGGTCCTGGCATTCATGTGGATGTTACTTTGACACATATCACCTGGGTCCTGGGTCACCCAGTGGAACCACAAAATTGAGAAGCACAACAAAAAACAAGTTAGGCTGTGTATTTTTTGCGAGTAAGGTTGAGTAATGTATTTATTATACAAAGGAAGCTTGGTACAATATTTACAGTTGCAAATTCAACTACAGGACCAACTACAGGACAACCTCACCTGCCTGTGACAGTGATGCCTCCCTCCCAGATGCGCTGAACGACTTCTACGCTCG
>CM075013.1:18874358-18891033 GCA_037576675.1 Pangasius sanitwongsei | reverse complement strand
ATCAGCAAGAACGACGAGTCAGCATACAGAGAGGAGGTGCAGCGGCTAATGGACTGGTGCAGAGCCAACAACCTGTCCCTGAATGACAAAACTAAAGAGAGTGAACATCGGTGGCTCCTCCTTGGAGATTGTCAAGAGCACCAAGTTTCTTGGTGTTCACCTGGCGGAGAACCTCACCTGGTCGCTCAACACCCATGACCTACCTCAAAGTTGTCAAAACTTTTCATTAAAAAACAAAAAGCAACAGTATCCTATGGGCTGGATGGACATTCTACAGCACTAAGCTTGTAGCTGGTTCCATAGTGTAGTGGTTATCACGTCTGCTTTACACGCAGAAGGTCCTGGGTGCGAGCCCCAGTGGATCCTTGTTTTTGAGATGCGCAACATAACACGAGTAAGGGGTTGTGTGTGCCGCCAATAAGTGTGAGTAAAAAAAAAGAAAGCCTCATGAGATACCCAACCATTCAGTATTTTCAAGCTTTTCCTGCTATAATGAACAGTATCCTACGTCATGAATGCCCAAGTGGTTCCATAGTGTGGTGGTTATTGTGTCTTCTTTACATGCAGAAGGTCCTAGGTTCAAGCCCCAGTGGAACCATGTGCTTGAGATGTGCACCAGTAAGTAGGGTTGTGTTCTCTGTCGAAAAGTGTGAGTAACAAAACCTCTCAGCATTTTTCCTCATTAATGAACAGTATCCTATGACATGAATTTCCATTTAACTCCGCCAGAAACACAAGCGGTTCCATAGTATAGCAGTCATCGCTTCTGCCTTACATGTGTAAGGTCTTGGGTTCCAGCCCCAGTAGAACCATGTATTTGAAATGTACACCAATGAGTAAGGTTGTGTTCATTATCAAAAAGAGTGAGTAACAAAATTAAGACTTATTCAAGTCTTTCTCTCATTAATGAACAGTATCCAACAATATGAATGCCAATTTAACTCAGCCTTTCAAACAAGTGGTTCCATGGTGTAGTGGTCAGCAAGTGAAGTTGATGTGTTGGAAACAGGAAAAATGGGCAAGTTCTGAGCAAATTTGACAAGGGCCAAATTGTGATGGCTGGGTATCTGAGTCAGAGCATCTCCAAAATGACAGGTCTTGTGGGGTGTTCTTGGTATGCCGTGGTTAGTACCTATCAGAAGTGATCCAAGGAAGGTGAACCAGTAACAAATCCAAAATGACATTTACACTATAAGATTTATTTGCTCAAATACATTTACAGTGACACAGATCTGTGAAATCTCTGGCAAAGCTCATCTTTAACCTCTGTGAAATAAAAGCAAACCCCATGACCTACCTCAAAGTTGTCAAGATTTTTCATTAAAAAACAAAAAGCAACAGTATCCTATGGGCTGGATGGACATTCTACAGGGCTAAGTTGGTAGTAGGTTCCATAGTGTAGTGGTTATCACGTCTGCTTTACACGCAGAAGGTCCTGGGTTCGAGCCCCAGTGGAACCATGTTTTTGAGATGCGCAACATAACACGAGTAAGGGGGTGTGTGTGTCACCAACAAGTGTGAGTAAAAAAAAAAGCCTCATGAGATACCCAACCATTCAGTATTTTCAAGATTTTCCTGCAATAATGAACAGTATCCTACAACATGAATGCCCATTTAACTCAATCCTTCAAGCAAGTGGTTCCATAGTGTAGTGGTTGTTGTATCTACTTTATACACAGAAGGTCCTGGGTTCAAGCCCCAGTGGAATGATGTGCACCAGTGAGTAGGGTTGTGTTCTCTCTTGAAAAGAGTGAGTAATATTAATGAACAGTAACATTAATGAAGGACCAGAAGTGGTCCAAGGAAGGTGAACCAGTGACAAATCCTGAATGACATTTACACTATAAGATTTATTTGGTGGAAAGCACAACAAAAAACAAGTTAGGCTGTGTATTTTTTGCGAGTAAGGTTGAGTAATGTATCTGTTATACAAAGGAAGCTTGGTACAATATTTACAGTTGCAAATTCAAGATCTCTATGTTGCAAAAAACAAACCCCCATGACCTTTATAATCTTTATGATCTTTATGATCATGATCTTTCTTAAAAAAAAAAAAAAAATCAACAGCAGCCTATTACATGTATGCACAGTCCATATGGGTGTTCCTCTAATGGGTGCTATAGTGTAGTGGAGGAAATAAATGCAAGCTCATCTTTAACCTCTGTGAAATACACGCTAACCCCATGATCTACCTCAAAGTTGTCAAGATTTTTCATTAAAAAAAACAAAAAGCAATAGACATTCTACAGGAAAACATTTGTAGTTGGTTCCATAGTGTAGTGGTTATCACATCTGCTTTATACGCGGAAGGTCCTGGGTTTGGGCCCCTGGGGAACCATGTTTTTGCGATGCGCAACATAACACAAGTAAGGTTGTGTGTGTAGCCAATAAGTATGAGTAACAAAGCCTCATGAGCTACCCAACTGTTCAGTAATTTCAAGTTTTTCCTGCAATAATGAACAGTATCCTACAACATGAATGCCCGTTTAACTCAAGCATCCAAGCAAGTGGTTCCATAGTGTAGTGGTCATCACATCTGCTTTACACGCAGAAGGTCCTGGGTTCAATCCCCAGTGGAACCATATGTTTAAGAAGCACAATAAGTAAGGCTGTGTGTCACAATTATAGTAAGGAAGCTTGGTACAGTATTTACAGTTGCAAATTCAAGATCATTAAGTAGTAAAAGCAAAAAACAAAAGCCCATGACTTACCAGAAATGTTAGAATTGTCAAGACCTTTCTTGAAAAAATACATAAAAAGCGACAGTATCCATAGAATCAACTTGCACCTTCAAGTGGCCGGCTCTGTAGTGTAGTGGTCATCTTTTTTGCTTTACACAGCAAAGGTCTTGGGTTCAGCCCCCAGTAGAACCATATGTTTGAGAAACACAACATAAAACAAGCAAGGCTGTGTGTTGGTCCCCAGTAAGGGTGAGTAAAGTAGCTGAGCTATTAAAGAAAGGAAGCTTGGTACAATATTTACAGCTGCAAATTCAAGCTCAAATTCTAAGCTGTAAAAACAAAACCCCATGACCTACCACACCTTTTAACGTTTTCAAGATTTTCCCTCATTAAGTAACAGTATCCTACATGTATGCATGTTCAACTTGTAGAGCAATATTATAATTAACAAATGGTCATGTCACACTAATGGTCATCAATGTAATTCAATGGCAGAATAATTATTTTTAGGAAATAAATCCAAGTTGCCCAAGTTGTCACATTTACATTATGAGATTTATTTGTTCAAATACATTTACATTGACACAGATCTGTAAAATCTCTGGTAAAGCTCAGCTTTAACCTCTGTGAAATAAAAAAAAAAAATAGAGACTATTTTTAAAGCAACTGTTCAACCCCCTGAAAAAGGAAAAAAGAAAAAAAGAAAAAGAAAAAAGGAATTCACACATTTTTAACTTACTGCAAATGTGGTTGACCAGTCAGTACAGTGTCTGAAGTTTGCTTCTTCAGTTCTACACTGGTGCTATAAGGTTAATGTAGCTCAAATAAAGCACAACATTATGTCTAAAAAATTACAAATTACTAATTATTTACACAATAATAATAATAATAATAATAATAATAATAATAATACACTTGCCTTTGCAACTTTTATAGATAAGTTACATACAGGATCAGAAACCACATAAGCAATTTGAATTTGATCAGCTTAGGCAGTTTGATGGTATGTTGGCAACTACTATTTGTCAGCAGAATTAACTTGTTAGCTCCAGTGCTAAAAACTAAGGATGCAAACAACTCATTTCCTGGTTAACTGATCACATTTGTGGTAAGTGAAAATAATGTGAATTTGTTTTTCTTTTCTTTTTTTTTTTTTTTTTTGAGAAATTATTACTGTAATACAGTTTAAACACAGATGAATATACCAGAGCAGAACTAATGTAAGGATAATTACTATTCGGATAACATTGCACATAAAAGTACAGGACAGATATCTGTCACTTCTATATATTGTACATACATAGCATGTGTACAGTATAGAGCTGAAACAGTTATAATAAACATCGGGATCAGCAGCCAGCCACCCATCACAGGAGGGGAACAAAAGATACTTATAATAATAATAATAATAATAATAATAATAGTATAGCAACACACATGTTCCTAACATGTGTGATAAAGAGAAGAGTGTAAAGAGGTTTACAATGGTCAATGCACAATGCATTTACAAACACCATCCACTTTAATAGGAACACCTGTACACCTACTCATTCATGCAATTATTTAAATCAGCCAACCATTTGGCAGCAGTACAATGCATAAAATCATGAAGATACAGGCCAGCAGCTTCTGGTAATGTTGACATCAACCGTCAGAATAGGGGAAAATGTGCTCTCAGTGATTTTGACCGTGGCATGATTGTTGGTGCCAGACGGGCTGGTTTGAGTATTTCTATAACTGCTGAGCTCCTGGGATTTTCACACACAACACTCTCTAGAGTTTACTCAGAATGGTGATCCAGTGAGTGGCAGTTCTGTGAGCAGAATCACCTTATTAATGAGAGGGATCTGAGGAAAATGGCCAGCTTCAGCAGGTTCAAGCTGACAAAAAGGCTACAGTAACTCAAACAACCACTCTTTACAACCGTGGTGAGCAGAAAAGCATCTCAGACCGCACAACTCGCCCAAACCCTGTTCACATTCTTTCCCCATTCTGACGTATGATGTGAACATTAACTGAAGCTCCTGACCTGTACCTGCAGGATTTTCTGCCTTGTGCTGCTGCCACATGATTGGCTGATTGGAAAATTGCATGAAGTGGATGTGTTCTTAATAAAGTGGACAGTGAGCGTATCTCCTCTCACGAAAACTGCAACAGTAGCAGAGTCATTTGTAAAACAGTAGGCCTGCAAGAAATTAAGGCAAATCAAAGCAAACAAAAATTATTTTCACACAAATCTTCAAAAATAGTATTTAACACTAACAATTCATGCAACTGTTTTTATCATTTGTAATAAAAGTATGATTATCAGAAATGCAGAGTAGCAAATATCTGCACAAATCGCTGAAATAACTGGCAGTGGTGGAGTGTTACAGGTAGTTGAGCAAAGTTCCTTAGAACTGCACACTGTAACAGAACTACACGTCAGCTGCAGTACACGGGCATCAAGTTTGATTCTAACTTTCAGAAGTTACAATTTAGACATATAATAATACATGATAATCACAGCCCCACACTGGGCCTGGAACACTGTACTGCTTATTTACTTTGGCATAAAAAACGAGTTAAAATCTATTTTAAAGCAATGGCATTAAAATTTAAAAGGAGTGTCTTCAGGTCTAGCTTTGAAGTAACATCATTCCTAATTCAGTATCATTTTACTACAGTCCACCATTACCAGCTAGAAAACTAGAACAAGCCATGAAATCTAAGTCTTATCCCCAAAACCCCAAAGTCTTAATCAATACCATTTTACTTACAATACACCATTTTATCTTTCTTCATTTCACACTACTACACAAGGTCTTTTCTTCAGATAAAAATGTCTGCTTTTTTATTGATCTAAATCTTTGCCAATTAAACAGGAAAAACAGGCATTTAGCCAAAATCTTTTTTTTCCTTCATGGTGAAATAAATCTGTTCAATTATTCCTGATGAGATTTAAGGCACCTACTGGAGGCTGAAACTGGCTCTCTGGCAGTCCTGGTGTTTAAAACCACAGCCTGCTGGTGTTAGCACAGAACCTTAACTGCTGCACTGGTGCTACTTGATTTATACTGTAATCATTCTACACTTTCAGCAACAGAGATCAAACCACATGATTCAGACTTCTTTTAGATGGAAACAACTTTTCAGTTGAGCTTTTACACTGTGAGCATTAGTGATGTACAGTCTGCAGAATGAACCATTCTATTTAACCTCATCACCTTTTATTTTATATTTTTGTAGATGTAGGCAATGCTGCTACTCTTGCAGTGTGACTTCATCAAAATGTTCAATGGAAACATCTGTGCTGCTGGTTAGCGTGAATGGTGAGACGCGTGTTTGACTCTCAGCTGTGTGTATAAGGCAGCAGAAGAGGAAGGATCCACTGCACTGCTACTTTTTGAGACTGCATGCAGTCTAATATACTTGCCGGCCACATAATTAGGAGCACTTGTACTCCTGCTCATTCACGCAGTTATCCAATCAGCCAATCATGTCGCAGAAGTGGAATGCATAAAACCATGCACATACAGGTCAAGAGTTTCAATTCACATCAAACATCAGAATAGGGGAAAAATGTGATTTCAGGGACTTTGACTGCGGCATAGTTGTTGATGCCAGATGGGCTGGTTTGAATATTTCAGAAACTGTTGTTCTTCACACACACCAGTCTCTAGAGATTGCACAGAATGGTACAAACAACAACAACAACAACAAAAAAAAACCTAATGAGTGGCAGTTCTCAGGGCAGAAACTCCTGAGAGAGGTCTGAGACTAGTTCAAGTTGGCAGGAAGGTGACGGTAGCTCAAATAATCACTCTTTATAACCGTGATGAAAAGAAAAGCATTTCAGAATGCACATCATGTTGAACCTTGATGTGGATGGGCTACAGCAGCAGAAGACCACATCAGGTTCCACTCCAATCAGACACGAACAGCAATATGAAGCTACAGTGGGAACGGGCTCACGAAACTCGACACTTGAAAAATGGAACAGCTTCACCTGGTCTGAGGAAATCTTAATTTCTGCTCCAACATGCAGATGGTAGGGTCAGAATTTGGTGTCAACAGCATGAATCCATGTAAGCAACCTGCCTTCTGTTAACAGTTTAGGCTGCTGGTGGTGTAATGTTGTTGGGAAAGTTTTCTTGAAACACACTGGGCCTCTTAATAACAATCATTTGAATGCCACAGCCCGAGTATTGTTGCTGACCTTGTGCATCCTTGTATGGCTACAATTTACTTATCTTATAATGGCTGCTTCCAGCATGATATTGCGCCATGTAACAAAGCCATCTCAAACTTGTTCATGAACATGACCATGAGGTTGTTGTACTTCAGTGTCGTTCTTCAATGGCTTCCCTAGTCAGCAGATCTGAATCCAATAGAACGCCTTTGGGATGTGGTAGAACGGGAGATTCACAGCATGAAAGTGCACCTGAGAAATCTGCACCAATTATATGATGCAATCATGTCACCATGGACTAGAATTTCAAAGGAATGTTTCCAACATCTTGTGGAATCCATGCAATGACAAACTGAGGTCTGAGAGCAAAGGAAGTTACTACCCACTAGTAGTATGGTGTTCCTAATTAAGTGGCCCGTGAGTTTATATCATTGGTGAGCTGTGCCAAATGACACTGAAAACAGCTAGAATTCCCAGTGAGAACATGTCTAGACATGTTTTGAGAACTCTTGATAAGGTTCAGTACAGGTGTATGAACTCGTTTAGCTGACACGCTGATTCGAATGACTGATTTGAGTAACTGATTAAGTCAGTTATAGGTCTAAATAGTGAAAGAGTCAAGTAATAATATCTAAAATCTGAAAATGTAAGCTAAAATTAGTGTGGGACTATAGTTTATCATCCAGTGGTTTAGCTGAGGGAGGAGACAATGATGAGTCCTCTGGCCCCAGTTCATCCATTTGTTGGCTTTCCTGTATACAAAACAAAACAAAGCAAAAACAATCAAACAAACAAATGAAAGAGATCAAAACTTCAGATAATACTGATATGGAGGGGAGAGAACATGGAAGCCCCGAAGGGTTAAAAAAATGTCCAAAGTAATACATTCTCTTGTGACAAAAACAGCTGGAAAAATTATGCAGCTGACTAGCTGTTATCTTGTCCTTACTAATCACTGGGACCGAATAGAAACAAACGCTGCTAATAATTAACATGTTGTATCAGTTTCTGGCAGCTTGCTTGGGCAAATGTGGCTGGATGGAATAGCTACAAAGACTAAAGAGTGTACATGCACACTACCATTCAAACGTTTATACATGATTTTCTTCATTATTAATATTTTCTTTTATCTTTGAATAATGATAATGACAATAACACTATGAATTAACACGTAAGGAATTATTCACTGACCAAGAAAGGTGTTAAACAAATCAAAAGTATTTAAAATTCTTTGAGGGAAACAGCTTCATTTGAAGCAAAAACTATAATTAAAATTTTTTTTATTCAATCATAAGCCTTTATCAAAATATTTTTAAGATGATGAAAAATATATACCCTATATAGCATGTCCAAACGTTTGACTAGTAGTGTATGTGTACTGTCAGCCAATTAGCTTCCAATATTTCTTTTTTTGTGGGGTTAAATGGTAAAATTGAGTCTGGAAATGTAATTTGGGAACACAATTTTCTGTTTTTGCCCCACCTTACCTTTCAAGGCTTCTGTACATTAACAACAAAATCAATACATACAGTATATACTGTCTTTTTATACAACAGTTCCTGTCCATTAATTTGATTGGTCGAGCAGGGTTCCAAGAGTGCCTATATTTCCTATAACCGTACTGAGAAGTTTCACTATGTGTATCATTCCACTTGTCTTTGTCCGCCATGTACAATTCCACTTCCTGGTTCAAAACTGTTACTACAGTAGTGTTAGCGACATCATCAGCGGACATGGTAAACGATACTTTTCAGGAGTATAACTTTTGACTTAAAATATGAAAGCTCGTCACATGAAGATAAAAAGGAAGAAGGAACAGCAATTTTTACCGGAAGCACCTTTAACGGGAATGTACAAATTAGTTATTGCTTAAATGTCCAACACAAAAAGCACCAAGCATGTATATAAACACAAAAACAAAACTTATTTGAGCTTAAGAAAGCTTACCCTGTGCTTGAGATATGAGAGGTAGGTGTCCCATCCCAGTGTAATTGTATTTACATATAACACCCGAAACTTAGCTGGCAAGAAGTAGAAGTTGATCATCTGTGCAGTCGGCCAGACACACCAGTCCGCCTAATGAAGGAACAATACAATGTTTTTAAACGTGTGTCTGTCTTAGGTATATCATAAGTTAACACTCTATTACTTTATTATTAATTAATTTATACTCTATTGATTTTTTATGCATTTATTTCAGGTTTTCAACAATCATTATAGTTAAAAGAAATATAATTTGGAAGATAAAAACGAAAGCAGATGGTCAGTCTTACAAATCCCACCTTATAGAACTCCCAGAATTTCTCTTTAAACTCAGTGCAGCCTTTGAGCCAGCCGTGACCCTCCATCAGGCCCATACCTGAAACATGCACACAGGTGCATAAACACCACTTGCTTCAGTACAATGGAAACCACAATACTATAATATATAGGGATGCACTTTTTTCCCAGACTTCGTTTGAGTACATGTATTTCGCTACTCTTGGATACTGATACCTACAGTGTTTCCCCTAGGTTTACAGCTTGGGGGTGGGGGGAGAGTTGGTGGGGGGGGCGGGGTTTGGACAGACGGACACCGACACAAACACAAAAGAATCATGGTGTTCGTGTGTTTCTTTTAATGACATATAATAACTGAACAATTATTTGAACTGTACATTGAACTAAACATATTGTCTCTGTCCGCTGGTGGGAGTGTACCGCTCACCTGTTTGCGCGCACGTGTCTGTCTGTGTGTGTGTGTGTGTGTGCGCGCGGGGCGGAACTCCGCCGCGCGCGATACAGAGCAGAGGAGAATTGTCAACGCGCGAGCATGTAGAGACAGAAATGACGTGCCGTCGTGTAAATAAAGATAAATAACATAAGGCTATTTAGTTTGTTTAATAAACAAACAAGGTATAGACCTGCTCTATATGAAAGGTAACCTTAAATGACTTCTGTTGTGATCTGGCGCTATATAGGAAATAAAATTAAATATAAATTAACTTGACCTTCTACGGGGGGCGGGGGGGTGCCGTTGAGGGGGCGGGGCGCCCCCTAATATAATGGCAGGGGAAACATTGACCTACTTAATATTAAGCAATTGGGGCATCATGGAACATTTTATTTAGCTCTAGTTATGTTGGTTGCTGTGATACGCTGCTAGCAATGAACTCCTTGTGCTGAGTTTTATATTTACGATATAATGGTGTTTAAACAGTCTCTTTAATAGAAAGTCTACATAACAATGTATCAGTGAATGTGGTCATTAAAAATGAGCATGAGGTAACGTGAATTGCAAAGTGTAAACACTGGTGAAAGGACTGGTGCGTGTCTCAGTGCTCGCAGAATTAAACTGCTCTCACACTTGACTTTCTCAGAGGGCTTGTTTCACTGCTCCATGCTTGCAGATACCTCTGTGTGAACACAATTCACAGCACCTTGCACTTAGTTTTAACTTCTATGTGCACTCAGGGCTGTTAAAGATGCCTTAAGATGTTTTATCAGGTTACTTGCATTGTAGAAAGATGCTGCAGCCCTTCCTCTTGATATTTTCACACACAACAGTTTGCATTCTGGTTTGCTTCGATTGCCATCATTAATCATGAAGCATGTCCTGATTGCTCTCATTTCATGTCCTCTGCTAATTATCATTCATACTAACACATAGTATTGAACGTTGGTATCAGAGAAGTTTTTCGAACGTTACCCAGTAGCGGAATCAGTATCAGTGCATCCCTATTAATACATCACCATGGGAAAGATGAAAACTGCTTATTTCACTGACTGAGAATGACACCCTGACTACAGAATTAATATGGTTATGTTAAAGTACATTCATAACATGCATTATGTCAGTATTTAACATAAAATCTGGTCCATACCTATGAAGTACCATGCTCCAAAAAGTGGTGAGGCAACAAGCTGGTCTATCAAGACTTTCTTGGCAACAGTCTTTACCATTTTTCCTGAATAAACCCTGTCCAACCACTGGTACCAGTAGTGCATAAACGGTCCCATGGTACATCCGACTGCACACATGCGCCCTGGAGAACAGAGGAAGGCTTGATCACAGGCTAAAACCAGAGATTTCATTCAATTACAAATATAATTTAAAACTGAGCACACTAATGAAGCCACTGTGTCTTATTGTTAAATTAAACAAATAACTTGGACTTGCAAGTACAAAAAAAGAGGGTATAATTGTTGGTAAATTTTCTATAAGGAGATGTTTATTTAACATTTATAGAAGGAGTCTCGAGTGTCAGCGTTTTGTAACAATCAGGACATTTACTGCCACAGGAAAGTCTTCAGAGCAGGAGTCAGCATTTTCTGGTTTCTCAGTAACATGATTAGCTGCATTTTCTCTGTTAGATTCAGAAAATCGTCTTCGTGTAAATGTGTTCTGATATCAAACACGACATTATTTGGTGATGTTATGACGTTATTCGGCGACTTTCTGTCCCTGCAAACAGCACCAGTGTTGCAAAATGTAGAGACTGCTGTGAGATTTGGCAACTTTTTAGACTTGTTTAATACCGTTATTAAAAAAAAAAAACCAAAAGCCTAGCAACAAATCTAGCACTGTTTTTGAGCATACGTTAGTGATTAACGTCAGTGCAATACCAGTTGAGACCACAAGTTCAGTCAACTCACCACTAGTGTTTAAAACCAGACTAAGTTGTGTTCTCATTGGCCAATTACTGATCACCATAGTTCCCATCGACCAATCACTGATCAGCATTGTTCCCATCGCCCAATCACTGCTCACCATGGTTCCCATTGACCAATCACTGCAAACTGTTGTTTGTCCCACCTGCGTACTTTGTTCTTCGTTTTAAACTCTCTTCTTGGATATATTTATACGTAAATGAGTTATTTCATTTTTAACAATTTCCTTTACATCTATTGTTGCATTCGAAGTGGAAAGAGCTCGGAATGATGTCATTTTTGACCTCTGTGCAACTGAGCTACAAAGTCCAAGCTTCATAAAATGTTCTTTCTGCACACAATTAGTGGTGCGATATGCAAATGAAAAACGAATATGCAAATTGATTTATGACGTCACCCGTCGACGTATCCCAGCGTGTGCTATAGCCACTAGCTACTTTTCTACGAAAAGCGTCAGCAGCACTGTTTAACCGGCTTTAAACGAAGCCAGCTACTGAAAGTGAAAGACATATTAGTTAACCACGGGAGTTGTGTTCTACAGGCAGTAAGGAGAAGTAACAGCGATGATGAAATCTTGTGTAATGTGACATTAGCGGTGTCAGGACACAGACCTGTGCGCTGCCAGTCCCGGGTCTTAGCCGGGCTCTGTCTCTTCTCTCTGCTCTGCTGAATGCAGTCCCCGAGAGCAAGCATGCCTCCACTACTCACTATGTTCGTCACTATCAGATACTTCCCCGAAAAAAGCGGCTTCCAGTAGAAAGCTATCCGCACGAGCAGGCTCTTACTCTGAGGTATCATGACTAGCTAGCCTGCTGTGTCCGAGGAGTGTAAAATCATTTACAATAAACTATTACTACAACAGCAAATTCACCTGTCCAAATAACTTAAAACACAAAACAAAACTAACACACACAGTCAGCAGAATGTCCTGACATTTGCTAATGAATGGTTCATTTCGCAGACAGGAAACGCTAGTCTTCCGTGAACTTTGATCAAGATTTCAAAATAAAAGTTTTTTTTTTTTTTTTTAAATTTATTACGAGTAAAAGGTGAAGGTAACGTCTGTGTGATCATTAAAGATATTCAGTATAGTTTGAAAATAACCAAAAAGCGGTATTTCTACGCAGAAATATTCTACCCCAACAACAACAAAAAAGAAATCCTTTCCGTTTAGTGAATGAACGGTTCATATTGCAGAGAGGGAACTTGTTTTCAGTCATCAGGATTTCAAAATAAATGTCTTATAAAGGTTTTCATGGAGGATTTAATTAAGGCGAACGCAAGACTAATACAGGATGAGTCATCATAAAAAAAAAATTAATAATAATAATTGTTTTCCCAGAAGTGACAAACTATAAAACTAATCAGAATATCTCTAAAACTATTTCCCCCCCTAAATATAGCCTACTGCTGTATTGGTGTGCGTAACCCCCAGGCACAGGTACAAAAAAATGCTCTGAAACACCTATTTTGATTTGAGAAGCACTTTCAACATAAATTAAACAACACACTAATAAATTCATGAAGATTGTTTTTATGTTTTTTTTTTTTTTTGGTTGTTTAATTTACGTTATGCACTAAACTTTGTAGATTAGCAAAGTAAACTAACTGTACTAGCTGCGTACACTCAACAGAGGCACCTTCCAAGCTTTAATTTTCTTCGTAAAGTCTCTATACACATTTAATGATATATATGATTTATATATGACAAAATTAAAAATACTCTTAGATATAGCTGCATTAAACAGTAAATGGGAAGTATTTTCATGTAGGAACTACAGTAGTGATTAGGGAAATGAAGGAATGTCAGACCACACATTTTGAATAGCATTTAGAAAAACTCAGGTCAAATGTCGCTTCTCACGCTGTCACTAAAATTATGGCTCTGTGTCACGCATGTAGATAGAAAACGATCGGTGACATTTTACTTGCTAGTATGAATGTAGGGTCAGGTATGTGGTAGAGGTATAATGTGGCTTGAAAACATTTTCTAACCCCCCACCCCAAAAAAAAAAAAAATCTACCCAAAAAACAGTGTCTCTCCTCAAAACCTTTCAAACCTCATAAATGTGGTCATATATCGTAAAATGTTAGTTAACTTGTTTCTGGAATGTTTTAGCAGTTAAGCTGTACATCAATGAACTACAGCATTCACCATAGTAATGAATGTCTTCAATATTACCTCTTCTTTGGTTCACTAATTTCTCGAAGCGTTGAGTTTACTTTTTTTTTTCGCTCTTGTAACATGACTGTTATACATCAAGACCAATCCCTGAGAAGAAGCTTTCCCCTCCTTGCTTGTAAAAATAACAGGTATGCATTTGTATAGCCTACACTATATGGCCAAAAGTGTGTGGACATCATTGTTGACCATCATTTCCATATGTGGGTCTTCCATAAGTTGGAAACGCACAATTGTCTAGAATGTCTTTGTATGCTTTCACTTTAAGATTTCCCTTCACTGGAACTAAGAGGCCCAAACCTGTTCCAGCATGACAATGTCTCTGTGCACTAAGTGAGCTCCATGAAGACATTTGCCTTCTCATCCGACATCAGTGCCCGACCTCACTAAAGCTCTCATGCCTGAATGGGCACAAATCCTGACAGACCTGCTCCAAAATCTAGTAGCAAGTCTTCCCTTAAAAATGAAGGCTTTTATAGCAGCAAAGAGGGGACTAACTCCATATTAATATCCATGGTTTTAGAATGAGATATCCAAGAAGCACATAGGTGTGTGTTGTTCAGGTGTCCATGTACGATTGACCGTATAGTATATTACACAATTTCTGATTCTTTATCGTATGGTGCTCAGCATTGTCCCTAGTGACCTAAAGTAACATCAGATACCTGTAACATAGGCCTACACACTTAGGTCATTCTTTCAGTGGGCTTTCTGCAAGATCTCTCAAGATTCATGGGTGCAGCTGGTGGAAGGACACTATGGAAAGAAACTGAATGGAACCAGCTACTCTGACTGACAATTAAGACGACGCTCAGCTGAGCTTTGTGATGTTTATTAACCTGCCGGCTTGTGTCACTCAGTGCATCTCAATGATGCATGGAAAATCTGAAATGGGATAGGCTCTGGATTCAGCATGACCCTGACGAAGGTTAAAGCAGTCACTGAATATGAATGAATGAATTTTATAGTGTATGCAGTACACTGATGTGAGATACCACATATAAATTACATATGGCACATAACTTTAGTGTTTGATTTGCGATGTTACCATTCTAAAGCAATCTAGATAGTCTAGATAGATGAGTATGTAGTGTGTATTTTATGAACATAATTATACACTAGTCTACAATTGAGTATACATGGCTGTTTAGTGCAGGGTGCAAAACATACGGCCAGTCTGATGGTTTGGTCCTGCCCACAGGATGATGAGTCAAATATGGGGAAAAACTCTACGATAACTGGTTTATCTACTAGTTGTTGTCTTGTTTTTATTGATGGCCAGATGCAATTACTAATTTTTCTGCTAGAGGTCCTTCCTTGGCATTATTTGTCACCATTTCCCCAGTCTCACTAGTGCATACAGGTTAATATATACATACAGGCTAAGATTGTGCAACACATGTATGGCAACAAAACCTATGGTGGATTCTGAATACTGAGTTTTTCATGAGAAATGGTTAACAGAAACCCATTTGATTAATTTGCTCCCAGCAAGTGGCTGTGCCCAAAGAATTTCATACTTCACAGCACCCGTCATGGTAAAAAAAAAAGAGCCAGTGAACTGAGCAGCTATGGAAATTCCTAGTAAAATGGTTAATTGCAGCTCTCAGAATGTAACAGTCTGTTTTCACGTAGGGTCTTTTATTAGGAGGGACGGGCTGAGTTGCTTGAACTGGAGTTGTGGAGTCACCGAAATACCTCAAGGAAGTGAGTATGTCAGACAGCAACTCATCATGTTTAGCCATCAATGTCTCATGTTGCGCTAATGCTATCAGGGATAGTTAGAATAGGAGCAGAGGTGAAGCGGGACTTGAGTTCTTGGAAAGCATCCTCTGCCTCAGGACTCCACTGGAACTTAGAATTTTTTCCTTTGGTGAGGGCTGAGAGGGTAGCAGCTACTGTACTAAAGTTTCACACAAACTTGTGATAGAAATTCGCAAATCCCAAGAACTGTTGGACCTCCCTTACACTGTTGGGAGTGGGCCAGTTGGTAACTGCCTGGACTTTTCTAGGGTCCATCTTTGTTACCTGGGGAAACGGAAAAGGGAAGATTTAGCTTCTTGGCTAAGAAAATGTCCATAAAATTTCCAGCTGTGCCAGAATCCACCCAGGCCTTCAGAGAATGTCTTACATTGCCCCAGGAAAGTGTGACAGGAAGAAGTAAACCAGTGTCGGTCAGGGGAGAATGTTGGGTAACTCCCGTCACAGATCTCCCCTCTCTGCATGGGACAGAGCTTTGCCTCCCAACTACATTGGCTCTGGGGTTTCGTGAGAAGCTTGAGGCCCGAGAAGTGCAGGGGAAGTCGTGGTGGACTTACTCTCCCTCAGTCTGTTGCCATAATTGATCAATGTCTCGAGAGTGTTAGCAAGCTCATCTTGGATAGCATCTGGAAACAACAGTCCAGAAGCCTTGCTGGATGGACAACAAGCTTGACCTTGTAGGGGTGATTGAAGACTCATCTGAGCTCCTCCACAAAAGCTGAGTAGCTTATGCTTGGTCTGAGGGTGAACGAAGAAGGTTGTAACTCAAATGTGAGATCACACTGAGTCAAGAAGCCATGCTTGGGTTTCAGAGGAAGAAGTTGGGGTTGGATTAGGAGTGACTGGGTTGCGGAGTCCATACCAGGAAGTGAGTATGTCAGACCACAACTCATCATGTTTAGCCATCAGTGTCTCATGTTGCATCAATATGAACTGTCAGGAGCAGGATTTGATCTCGGGTCTCTGAGAGACAGAAGTTTTATTTTAAACAGGCAATCACATAAGGTCTTTGTCAGGAGCAGGATTCGAACCCGGGTCTCTGGGGTGAGAGACTGATGCTTTGCCCTAGCGCCACAAGTCTTCAATACAGCTTCAAAATGCCAGATAGCGCCAAAGGAGAATTCAAAAAAAAAAAAAAAAAAAAAAAAAAAAAAAAAAAAAAAAAAAAAAAAAAAAAAAAAAAAAAAAAAAAAAAGTATAAAAAAAAAAAAAAAAAAAAAAAAAAAAAAA
>CM075013.1:18843476-18872819 GCA_037576675.1 Pangasius sanitwongsei | reverse complement strand
TCATAACAGTATGAGGAGCATAAAGTATATATATATGTGTGTATGTGTGTGTTTATATATATATATATATATATATATATATATATATATATATATATGTATATATATATAATATGCAATTTTACAGCATTAGAATCATTTCCATAAAGCACAACCATACCTTACCATACCATACCTTTTCAATCTCATATGCTTATGTGGATATTAGTTGCATTTATGCTATTAATTGTCTTTAGTAAAATATTGTAATGGAACAGAATGTAATAAGAAGTGTTAAGTTATTTTAAGATACACGGCTTCTAATATGAAGTCAGCATTTTTTAAGAAGCACATAACTCACATCTTACATGTAAAGATCACCATAGCTTTTCTTTATCAAGGCTTAGAAATACTTAAACTGCATTGGTGTACATCAAAAAAAGCTGTAACAAAAGCTTTGATCCCGTTTCATCTGAGCTCCAGTGCAGGTAGGTGGCTTAATTCCCTTTAAGAAGGAAAAAAAAAAAAAAAAAAAAAACTCAATGAGGAATCCGTTTAAATTTTTGGGTGTATTGTTGAGAGTCTTCTTTCCACATTATTTCCCATTGCATATGAAGCAAAGAAATGTTGACTTACTTTATACAACTTGCAGATGAGGTTAAAGAGAGTAGACATTGCCTTATCTTCCAAGTCATCAGTGTATACCTGAAATTTTTTTTTTTTTTAAACAAGACAGTGGTTACAGATTTTTTTCATTTTGTTTTTGATTTAAGTAAATTTGGTCTACCTGGTCATCACGATTTGTTTTAAATATGCTGCAAATCATTTGAGCTGCATAGTAAATGCTTGAATGGTGCCATATTGTGCAAATGGCATCAGTTAAATCAATAGTTTTCCATCATAGGTCTCATGTTTTATATCTTTTACCCCATTTAATGTGACCCAAGGGACATGGGTGTGTTGTGGTCTGAGACCCTGGGTCTTCAGGGCGTTCTCATGCATGAGTCGGTGTCCGAGACTTCCTCTCATACATGACTCTACCGTCCCCCATTGCACAGACGGGGCATACAACTGCAGACACTAGTGGAAAAGTACAAGCATTTAAGCTGATGCATCATTTTTGTTATTATGCATAATGAATTACATAGATTGAGATAATTTTTAACGCACAGGCTGGGCTGCATTTATCACATCCGATGAAGACTCCATGCAGTGAATAATTGGAAACGCTGCATGGCCAGTGACATTCAAGATGCAAGCCTGTTAAAACAAGATGATAAGCGTTTTAATGTCAGGACATGCAATTGTTCTATAATGAAAACTTTCGTCTTGTTGCCTGATTACCTCAATCATGTTAGCTTGACATTCCCTCTTGCCGTGCTGGCATGAAAACAAATTCCGTTCAGGAACTTCCTAAAGTCAAAACATTTGACAAGCGTTGAGGGAAAGAACTGAGCATAATACAACAGGACCTTGGAATGATAAGGTTCTATGGAAGGTTCTGTGTGACAATTATGTGATTTTAAGATGTTGAGTGAGAAAGTGTTAACCTTAGTAAAGTCATAGCAGACGCAACTTTTCAACTTATGTTAATTTCCACCCACTAGCTAACTTTCCCAAAACATACGACGGCTACCAGCCGAATAGGGTGAAGTCTAACACATGCTTCCTTCAAGACACATTCAGCCAGCCAACCACATCTTTTCAAACTGCTGCCCACGCTACATCACAGAGCAGCGTAACACACTCGGAGGAAAAAGCAATCTACCCTCTTCCGCATACATGAGCTCACAGATGCCCGTGATTGGCTGGTGTCACTGTGATTGACAGGGGAGACAGTACATTGAGAGACCTCACATATATATTCAGTTGCGTGTAAATAAAATATTTGTAATATTACATATTTTTTGCCAAAAAGTCAGACTTGTAATTTCTCAACAGATTCTTTAATATTTAATTTAATATTACAATAACAGATTGTTTAGTATTTCATATTTAACATTCTTTAATAGGTATTATTTAATACAGATTAGATATTGTGAATACTGTCTTAAAGAAATCTTAAATGTATGGAAGCCCTAAGACACAAAAGGCCTAAATATCCAAGGATTCACATATTTTATTCTTTCTCATGATGTCGAAGACAAAGTGGTTTCTTTCAGAACTAATAAAGAATTCCTGTGTGCTCCTTTCCTTGCCAAATGACCATGACCCATGTGGGTATCCTATAAATAACCACATTCTATTCTATTCTATTTTCCATCCCTGTCTTGCCGAGGAGTTGAGGAAGTGGATTCAAAAGCGATAAGTACAGCATCCTTTGTTTCTTGAGCATTTTATTGTTCTGCACCATCCAAGGAGTGTGCGTTGCCGCACAAATAGGGTGATTTATAATCACCAAATTCTCAACTTGTTGTGAATTGTTGAACTTTATCTACCTCTTGTATTTCAGATTCAAGAGGTAGAACAAACAAGCTGTTTGGTTTGCCAGGCCCTGGTGAAGTTGTATGATGGGCATGATCAATTCGTGAATGGCCACACATTGCCCATATGCACACTTTCTTCAGGTGGCAGGGATGCTCGTATTTGCAACTAAAGTAGTGAAAACTGGGAATTTGTACTGCAGTATAGATTTTAGGCACCTGTCAGCCATATCACAAGGTATGTCCATAGTTGTGATAAGGACATATGATGGCACCATGATGCATTGGCTGGGCTCATGGTTTCTTTCTGCAAAGAGGGAATCTGTAATTACAGACACCTTCCAGCAAGGCTGGAGGAGCATGCAGAACAACCAGAGAGTAAAAGAAAGACGAAAAAACAAGTGTCAACATAAAAAATTAGCATGTCAACATTCTTGAAGTGAATGTTGTGTGGCTAAGGCTGCAACATTTTCAGGTAGGCATACCAGCTCTGGGATTTCTGGCAGATGCACATGCTCCATCCTAAAAGCTCGCATACCTATCGGGTCATTGTAGCCACTGCTGTGGATGATCCGGCAGGCTGTGTTAGACTAATTCTGGCTGAACAGGCCACAGTTCCACCTGTTAATCACTTTGATGGGCTCTCCGTATCAGCTTGCATCAGACCGGACCTGTGGTTCCAAATTAACAGGTCACTGTGGCACAGCAAACCATAAATTTTGAAATTACGTGTCTGGCCCCTGAGAGTGACCCCTAAAAATTGCCATATTCACAATAGGCCAGGCAGACTGTTATGAGCAGACATGCGCCATCTGTGATCTGGTTGTTTGCAAGCAAATGGAAAGTTTCTCACTATGGTGTGAAACACTAGACATGAAACCCCTATCTTGCATCATGAACTTCTGTTTTGCAGGAACCTGTTTTTTTTTTACCCAGAAACAGCAAGAATCTGGGGAGTTCAAACATTTCTGTCTAAGGTATTGGTGCTGCAGCATATTATAAACCTATCAGTCTGCCCTTGCAGTTGAGAATATGCCCAGACCAACCTGTGTCCAGTGAGGCTGTTTTAATTCTTTCATATTTATACCATAAACATCTCTACGCTACCATTTTAATGACAAATTTATGTTGTACTGATATTCATGATGCCACAAAACTTTTTTGTGGTACAGTGCTTTCCTTCATATATGTGTTGTGGCCTCTGAAAACACTTTGACTGGCTTACATTATGACTTCATATAATTCTGTATTCTGTATGACTTAATATTAATTCTGTATACATTATGAATTCATATAATAAAACATTTTCCTGAACTGAAATTGTTTCTCTTTTGCACATATCTCAACCTGAATAAAGTCCTAGCATTTTAACGTCTGCTTACTCCATAAGTGAAAACTGAGAAAATCACATTTAAAGATTTCATCCAATTCTACTAAGAGATGTCATGCCTACCTCTATATTTATAACCTAACCTACTTATGGAAAAACAACATTTCTGGCAAATTTTAAATAATAACCTAAGACAAAGGAAACACAATATCCTAAATAAAATATTTCCACTTCATTTTAGTAAAAGGTCTAGTATAAATATTCTAGTATTTTTCTAAAGTATGGAAAGTCAAAGTACATTATTGGCAGAAAAACTCCATTTAGGTCATTTTTTTTGTTTTCCAGAATTCAGCTCTACCAACAACCCGACAACCTTTTCTGGATTTCCTGACATATCTTTCAACATTAAAAAACAAATCAAAACAAAAACAACAACAAAAACCAAACAATATAGCTACCTGTTTTTAAGTAAAAAAAATCATACAGTTATGTTAGTTTAAAGAAACAACTTCAGATGATTATGTATTATATTATACCTTTGCATTGCCATAGGGCACTAGGTGTACCCTCATGATATCTCTGAGCATTGTCCAGGTAGGGAAGAGTTGACCAGTCAGGAAGGTTCTACAACCTGGACAGAGGCTTTCATAGTAAACAGCTACCTCTACAGGAGGTACAGATGGATCAGGCCTGATGGTGTTTAACTCCATACACTGCTTCTGAACCTTTAAACCGGTAAACACAGCAAATGTGTTACACTGAGAACATAGTAAAATTTAGCTGCATAACTCTAGTGGCATGCTGGAATTTACAGTTTAGATTTCTTTACTGACCAGTTCTTGATTTACCTGAGAGACCTTGTAGGCAAAGTTAATTGTTTAGAAGTGTACACAATGTTTGCTTAGCATGAAAAGTGATCCTGGTATTATAAAGTTTCCTAGGATATACTAAGAATTTCTGGAATTAGTACCTCCCTCTTTACACACAGTTTGGTTCAAAACTTTATAAGAATTAACAATTGAGGTGCATATGCTCTGAGTTCTTGCTGAATTAGAGGAGAGCACATGCTTCTGTGAAATTAGAAACTGCTTGTTTTCAGTTTCAAAAGCATGACACTAATTTACAAGCACAAAAGGGTTTTTGAAAAGGAGCTGAGAGCAGACAGTTGTACTCTTACAGTATATGGCAGTGTAATGCCTATGGAGTGCAGATGCAGACGCCTATGAAATATATTATTATGAATAAAACATCTCCATTTCAACATTTTTATAGATTCGGATTAATGAATTGACTGGCAACCAGTTTCAAATTGTATACCCTTATTATAATCAGGAACAGAAAATTCACTCGGCCATTGTAACCATATAGACTGCGTAAGAATACAGGTTATTTAGTATGTTTTATAGAAGTAGTAAATACAGTAAAAATATGATATATTCACAAAGAGAAATATTTAATAGTTTACAACTTACCCCACATTCCACTGCGATTTCCAAACTGCTACACCATTGGGATGGGGGATACCCACAGGAATGGGAGTCAGTCTGACATTTCTCAAAAATAAAGAAGAAAAAAAGAAATGCATAGATCGAAAAACAGTTCATCTTTGTTTCTGGGTGCTTTCAGAAGTTCTCTCGACTCTGTCTTACGATGAACACGTGGGGCTTCGGACAACACTGTGCTTTGGAACTCCTCCCTCTGATGAATGTCTGTAGTAACCCATAGCTGGATGAGCAAGACAACATCAACAACATCATGGTGAAAATCACAGAGAAACATAAGCACTGAGCATCAGAAAACAAACCCAGAAACCAACAGGAAATCCATTTGGTTCTCATAATCTGACTTATAAATGGATATAAATGGATATTATCTTTACGGGAAAAGACAGCATGGCTTCCTAACAGCATCTTAGCTCATGGTCATCACATTCTATTTGGAATTTAAAAAAAAAAAAAAAAAAGCTTTCTGCTTATGTGCAATTTGTAATGCAAATGTTTATTTCTGTATCAAGGTAGATTTTATTTAAAAAATTTTTTTTAATCTTAAAATAAAAAAAAAAAAAAATATATATATATATATATATATATATATATATATATATATATGTATTACAACCATGGTGGACAGAAAAACATCTCAGACCTTAAAAGGTTGAACCGTGAGGCAGATGAACTACAGCAGCAGAAGACCACATTGGGTTTGAATTCTATCAGCCAAGAACAGGAATCTGAGGCTGCAGCGGGTACAGGCTCACCCAAATTGGACACTTGCAGATTGGAGAACGATCAGGCAATGTTTTTCAGTGACAATCAACACCTAAAATACTTGAGAATATTAAACATTGAAATGAAATGTTATTCAATATTCTCATTCTCAGTTTTCATTTTTTATTCTCAGGTATACAGTATATACACACAAACAGGTAACAGATTAAAGGGGAAAAAAACATAAAGTGTCTCGGGGAGGTGTTGGGCAACCCCACATTGTCACTACAGCTTCATATCTCTTGATCTGTACTGGAGGGATCAACACCATTCTTCTAATAATATTCCCTCAGTTGGTGTTTTGATGATTTGTATAATATAATTATGTCATTGGCTTCATATTTTCCTCTACTTATGTATATGTACAATTTTAAGAAAAAAACGTTGATAAAAATAATATCAGTATTATATCTCCCACCAAGAGATTAAAAAATGCCTGCTGGAGAATGAAAAATACAATGAAATGAATGCTAGGTGTAGTTAACTGAGTTTGAATAAAAATATGAAGTATTAAATAAAGTTATAGGATTCCTTGACATTTACCAATGATCTGTGTAACACAGATGAGATGATAGTAAGAGAATAAAATTACATCTTACTTTATAAAAGCAGATCTACCGTTTTTTTCCCCCTCTTCCTGCAGTAAAACATCCAGCACTTCACCTTCACCAGCTGTCACCTCGATAACCATCAGAGCTGCCTCAGAGAGTAATATTAGTCCCTTATGTCCGTTTTCTGTCATGGTGCTATGCATGTGATACTTTAAATGCAATACAATGGCTACTCCAATGTTTTCAAACTCCTCTGAGGTTTTTCAATATTTGGGACAGTTTGTTCTTATTTGTCCCATATCTTGAGACACCTCAGAGGAGTTTGAAAACATTGGGGTAGCCACTGTATTACACTTAAAGTGTAAAGTCACTGAGTTTATTTATTTATTTATTTATTTATTTATTTATACATTCAGTGTAGCTAGCTGTAGCTAGCATGATCCTGCGTGGTTAATCATGTTTCACTCCATGGCAGCTGATACCTAATGAAATGTGATCAAACAAACCAAGTGACGCATTTTTATTTACTATCATTACAGTGCAATTACTGCATTAAACAATGTGATGTGACGTGTATATAATCAATTGTGCTGTATGTCTGTTAAGTTAACCACTTATAAGCATTTGGAACTGTCATGAAATATTTCAAACTCCCCAAATCCCTACTAGCTCCACCTCTGAATGGGACAAGCGGTGATATGATGCATGGCATTGCAAAAGCTAAAGTTGTTTGCTATAAACGTGTTGTTTAGGCACTAAAAACAAATGATAATTCAGAACCAGGGGACAGCGACACTGCAGGCGAGGCAGGGAATCCTGGGTGTGTGTGACAGTTGTCATGTAAAGAATACGTTAGTGGGAAATGACAGGATTTTGGGCTGGACAGCAGTAAATGAAAGCTGTTTTCAGGTTGTTAAGCTTTAATAAGAAGAGCCAACACTGAGTGATTTATTCACATAGATTTATTTTATCATTAAATTCTCTGCACTGAGCAAGCAGGTGCATCGTTGTGATAAAATTAACGACGATATTTGAGGTCTGATGTTCAGGATGTAAATGATGGTTATGGAATATTTCAGCACATCAACAATTGCCAGTAGTGCTGAGAAATGTGGGAGAAAAGTATCTGTAATGTAAACGTTTGCACTTTGTATTATACACTTGCAACATTTTAATCTGTTAATCTATTATTATTACCTTGAGAAAAAAATCTAAATCATTTAACATGAGCATTATTTGAATAAAATTTGACATCCAAAAAATTACATCAAAATGATTCAAATTATAACATTTAGCATGCAATAATTGTATGAGTTTGATAGATAATTTAGCAGTAAGAACTTAATTTTGTACCATGTGACAGTGGGAATGTCTGACTTGCTGGAAAATATAATCAGTATAGTGTGATATACAGTGAAAAGGTAAAATAGTGGTTATACAGGACATGTTGCTGCGCTTTCAATTCCCACATTTTCAAATGGAGAGGAGATTCCCTGGCGATACACAGTTAGCTGTGGGAGAGAAAAGTTAGCTTTTAGTTGTGGCAATATAAAGATTTTGTTGATTTTATGATCGTATATGAATATAAATATTGTAGATAATGTAAATGCCTATGAGATATGATTGGAAATAATTTAAATGAATGTATCATCAGAGATAATAGATTTATATTTACATTTGTTCTACAGATGGACACTTTTAAACAGTGTGACATTCAAGTGGGGCATAAACCAAATTTGTACCAGAGGCACAAATTCACCAGAAACAAGTGTGAATTCATTGTAGGAAGAAATTCTTTCAAAAAGCAGTCAGCCAAACTGTGAGTGAGAAACACTGCTTATACTAAACATGCCTTTACCTCTGGAATTTTGACTTCAAGATCAAATCCTCCTTGAGCAGGAGCCAGAAGTGTAGCTGAAACTTCACGTTCAGTATTTTTCTCATGTTTTTGACTGAACCCCCAGGCATAGGAAGCACCTGGGAAGTACTCCCGCAAACTATAAAGAGTTCAGTGAAAACATGTAATGTGCATAAGCAGTTTAGTGACCTTAACAGTCTTGTAATGACAACTATTTAACAGCCTTCTACATTAAATGTTGTGCTATAATAATAAAGAATTTTACAGAGCAAATAATCCATAATACTTCAAGTGAAAGTGATACCTTTGGCCGAATGTTTGGATTAATGCAGGAACATCTCCCCAGTTAATTTCTGCAGTTAGAGTGGGCTTTGATTCTCCTTTGGCAGAAACCTTTACTGCTACTTCATACGTCTGACACTCAGCTCCCCATTTGAAGTGGGTCTAAAACATATATATAAGACTTTAATATGACAAAAACTATTACAAAGAGTGAATTGATGTTGCTTTTTTCTACTATAAATGTATTCAGCATTAAATTAAATTTCCAAAGAGGTAATTAACATTCCATAGGACTTACAATTATACAGTTATTTTATTGTATGGAGTTCATTTGAATGTCATTTTATACTATATAAATGTTTGAAAACTGTATTTACCTGAACTGAAATTGGCTTCATATGCACATATCTCTATCACAAGTAAAATTATAGCATTTTAAACTCTGGTAACCCCAAAAGTTAAAACAGAGAAAACTGCATTCATATTGATTCCCTTGATTGACACCAATGCATTGATAGTCTAAAAGCAATTGTTTTATATTGATTTATTTTGCAATTATTTTAACATATAGTAAATAAAATATAAAGATAATAAATATGACAATGAAACGATGCCTGAATTTTTTGTAGCTGTTTTCGTAGCCATGTTTGTTAAACTGGCTCCTGGATCTTTTCACATTTAAATTTAAAAGTTAAGGAACACTTCTGCATTGTTTTTGGGAAATATAGTTATGTTGTCAAAGCATGGTAAAAGCAGTAACTCCAGGCTGAAAACCCCAATTCTGGTCACAATCTGATTTCTTTTCATTTTGCGTGTTTTCATTTTCAGCATGTTTGCCAAAACTTAGCCATAGCAGTATCTGATGGGTTTTCACAGACATGAAAAATTCCTTTACTTTAAAAAATCATTTTAAATTATTTTAAAAATCGAATGTGGGTGTGTTCTGCAACAAGACAATAATCTTAAACATAAAGACAGAACATCAACAGAAAGAAATCTTGTTTTTCTTTGCTATGATCCTCTCAATCTCCGGACTTGATTTAGAGATGGCAGTGTGAGACATCAAGCAGAGGATTAACACATACATTATGTCAGAGAAAATATATACAACATTTTCTTTTCTTTTCTTTTAGTTTAGTTTATTTGTAGGTAAAATCCCATAGATGGCTACAGTGTGTAATTATTATTATTATTTACTTCATTGAAGATCATCACTGACATATTTGTCTACATGTCAAATAAACTGCTTTCTATTTTATTACCTTTGCTCCTGTTTGAATCTTGTCAATATTAGCATCAACACATATTTTCCAGTTCGTCTCTTCAGCAGCCTCAGATATAATGATTTCTATATCATCCTTCTGTCTGTCTGGTGTGTAATACACAGTGGCCTCATAACCCAGCGGCTTCACATTAGGACTGAGAGCCAGCACTTTCACGATGATCACAGGATCAGGAGTGACATCAATACCCTACATTATAAACATGCATTAAAATCTGAAATGGATGTATGAACATGTATTATTATTATTATTATTATTATTATTATTATTATTATCATCATTATTATGATGATGATGACTAGTGATGGGTGCAAAAATATTTGTGTTATGAAACCAAACCCTGCAAATTAGATTTGATTAGATTTAGAAACTTACCTTAGGTTTTCTTATTCCACGTATGAAACTATAGTTTTTTGTTTCCTAAATGCAGCAAAGAAATAGGTCTAGTAATAGTCAAGTGATGGTGTGTGAATCAAAAATTAAACCAAAAATTGTTACAGTACCTTGAAGTTTTCCTGAGTGACAGTCATCATTTGATTGTGGTGTGAAATGTGTTTATGAGGCCCAGCACTGATCTGGATTTTGATCTTTTCTACAGGCTTAACAGACCTGACTTTTGAAATATGCATTGGATGGGGAAAAGCTACATTAACTATAACCACACAAACTGTTCCATGTAAAAAAATAAAATGCAGTCTGTAATATAACATACCTGGCTCAAGTTGACATGCAAACTGAGTGTATCCCAAGAAGTAGTAAAGAGGATGGTCTTTAAGGTTTTGGACCCGTTTAGCTTCCAGTTCAGTGCACACTGCAGCTCCATAAGAGCTTAATTCTGCACAGTACTTCAATTTTGGTTGGTATATCTCCAACGGTTCTACCTGGTCCACAGAAACATGTTACAGATTCACTTACAGATTCAGATTAACTGAATATGTTTCTTTCCCGTATACGGTTTTGTAATAAACACTGTACCTGATACTCTTTGTGTCTATCTGTGTCTTTCTTGATGAAACTTTGCTCAGGATCTCTGTGCTCTGGTATAAGAGGAGTCATTTTAGCCAATGATAGATCTTCAATATTTCTTGATGCTGCATATACGTTGAATCTGTTTAAGAAAGAGCTGCACTGGTTAAGGATTTGTGACATTAGCCACAAGGTTGAGAATTCAAATCCCAGCACTGCTGGAGAGCCACTGTTCTACCCTGGAGAAAGACATCTTGGAAAACATACTTGATTTTGAAGAACTCTGTGGGTTTTTTGCATGGGGGAAAAGTGATCTCATAATTTTTCTCTTTTATGTTCTTTTTCAAGCCAGCTTTCCAAGGCAAAGACATGGTTGTCTTGCCATTAAGCTGGACACCAGACTGGAAAAGATCTGTATTGATCCCATGGAAGACAAAATAATCCATTGCCACTCTGAAACAAGATATGAAGTCATTGTATACTTGTGAATTAAGACATGCAATCAAATCATTGTCTAGAGAAACATTGGGTTAAAAAAAAATACCCAGCAAATCCATCTGTTTCCACAAAAATATCTGCATCTATCAGTTCCTGTAAGCTTTCTTTTGGAGGTGGGTCAATGTTAGCTTTTGCTGAAATTATAAAAAATATTGCAAACTGTGTCTTAGTTGGATGTTGTCTTTTATAATAATAAATATTCAAGTTACCAGAATGAGAATAGTTATTACCGTTTACAGTAACAGCTGCTAATGTAGAATAATATTTGCTGATTTCAACTGGGAGGCCAAGACAGGTTGGCTGAACAAATCTGGTTTCAAACATAAGGAATGGTTTTGTCCAGTGCCATGACATTCCTTTTTGTAGTTGTTGAATAAGATCCCATAGTTTATTGTCTTTATTTGCAGTAAGGCTCACAGACTTGGGAAAGAAGAATTTTATTTTAATTCTTCACAAAAAAATCTTTCTATCATTCAATATGAAGAGTCTAATATGAAAAATAAGAAATGTAGGTTGTTTACCTTTAGGATTCTTTGAACAACATCTTGATTTAAATCGAAAAATGAGGCCTCTTGCCCAAAGAATCTCACAAATACTGATAAGAGAGGTTTATTTTTAGGGAGGGAGTGCCACTCTGAGAGCTTTAAATGGTAATGGAGAAATGAATCAGTTTAGTCTGCTCATCAAACATCACTGAGAACAGTCAAACATACAAAAGAAGCAAACTAATTTACTCACAATTTTCATGATAGCTGCAAAATCAGTAACTCCAAAATCCTTGGAAATGCCAGGTCTATTTAGGAATAACTCTTTGAGACCCTCTGCACGAACACCAAGCTGTGGAATTATGGATATAAACTCATCACAACTTTTACAATATAAAATAGAATGCCTCTTTGTTAAAAAATACAGAAATGTATAACTTAATTACATCAAGAAGTTGAAATACTCTTCCAATGAAGTAAAGCCTTCCATTAGAAATGATTTCTGTGGGTATGGCACTTGTACCATTTTTCAGCAAATACAGTACTCTGGATGTGCCCATCAAAAGGTCATCTAATGAGAAAAACACAGTACAGTGTTATATACACTCTGCTAGATTTGTTAAGTAAGGAATAAAACATGATGGAGTATTCAGTTATAAGAAAATAATTGACAACAAGGTGGTGCAATGCCAGTAGTGATTATGATGAGTGGTTATTTTCCTATAACAGCAAATCCTGAAGTTATTTACCATCATTATTTATTAATAAGCAACGTTTTAATGGTTTTACATTTAAGGCCAGACATTACAGGTAGGACAAATTCTGGTCAATCAATCAGATTTTTGGATAATGCCATCTACAACATCTATTAACCTGTAGTAATAAACATATCAAAACTCAACAAAACAAATATTGGTTTTCTCCACTAGCTACCATCATTTTATCTGAAACTTAGTTATTTTGAACAAGGTTTAAGCTCCACCCATTTGGCATCATGTCATGTCATACATGCCTGAAAATCTTGTTTCATGATATACACATCAATTTATTTATTATAATATACAGTACATGTCAATTTCCTTAATAAACCTTAAAAAGCCAACTTACTAGAGTTGAAGCACATTAAAATATACTGTATTTTAAATTTTTTTTACTACTGTCAGAGCCATGCTGTTATAGAAAACTTCTGACCAATCAGATCTGAGAATTCAACAGTGCTGTGGTATAATAAGATATAGATATAGAAAATCATCCTGAAATTAGGCCATAGTTTTAGATTAAAATATGTGAACCTGCCAATAATGCCATACAAACTTTACAATGAGGTGAAAACGTTGATGAAACCTACTACAGCCATGTAAATGCTGATGAAGAAATTGAATTTACTTTTAATCCAACTTACCTCTGAACCAGTCGAAACGTAGTGCCTTACTAAATCGATAACTTAGCCAACCCAGCTTCCGAGAAAGTATTTTTACTGCGATATTACAAACAGTTGAGCTATGTGAGAAATGGTCACAAAAAATAATTTACAAATATTTTATTTTTCTATCTGAATACTAAATATATTGACATTATTAATAAACTAAATAAAAAGTATTGTGCTCTTACAGGTAATGATCATCAGGGTTGCGTGACCTTGCGATGCCTCTGAGTTGTGAGTAAATGAAGCTTGCAGCTTGGAGGTCTGTTTCCTGGAGCAGAAGCTCGGTCAGTGTGGAGATCAGCGCTAGAGATGGCTTTGTCTCCAGGAGGATCACAGAAGCTAACATTCTTATTTCAACAGAAACAGTCCTTTGTGCAATTATGGTTAGGGCAATGTCCTGGACCTGAATAAGAGAATATGAAACGTAAGTTTATCATCTTAGCTCCAGTTTGGAACTCATTCTTGTAGGTTAAACATGGAGGTTCTCAAGGACATGACAATGAGACACTTCAGATATGACGTACCTGAGGGTTAATCATGTTAGAAATATGCTAACAAGATTGTATACATTTGACTTGAAGTGAAAAGTATTTATTGCTCTGATTGACAGGGGAGAGAATAATGTCATCCGCACCACTCAGAGAGCAGAGCATTTAGTAGTGCTTGTATGAAAAGCTAAGTATGGTTAAGGATATGCAGTGGGGTGGGTGAGTTCAGTGATAGCTTTTGTAAAATAATTATTTTATTCTGCAGAAACCCTGAGGAAACCCAAGTGGATATGGGGAAAACATGCAAAACTCCAGGATTGAACTGAGGAACGCTGCAGCTGTAAGGCAGAAACACGTGATGCATGATGTAAGTTTAAGATTCCACTTCTCTCAGTTTCAAAGTAAAACTTCAGTGCTGCTACTTCCAGAGCCTAAGGGAGAGTAATGATACTGGGCATCAAAAAGCAATGAGAAGGGTGGCGATTCTTACATTATGTGGATCTCTGATGGCGAGGTGCCGGAGGGACTGCACAGCCACACTCTGAACCCTAGTGGGGAGGCTATAAGCTTTGACAGAGAATCCAGGAAGGAACTTCATTATGGTCTTAAGGCTTAATGGATGTCCGGCGTTTCCCAAGGCCTTCAGAGCAATCACCATGTCTTCATCAATGCCTTTAGTGAGTCCATTAGTGGCCATATCGAGCAGCGGCTGCAAAGTGAGAATGACAGCTAACATAATTAGCACACGTCAGCAGATAATCTGATAAGAAGTGGCTTTATAGAGTAGTTAATGTCAAACCTGCACTGTGAGGACTGGGCAGGGATTGACACGATCACAGACTCTGTATACCAGAGAACCGTATGAAAGGATCACAGTGTTCCATAGCATAGGATGGGACTTACTAAATGGGATGGTCAAAAACTCCTGTAGCAGAATGGTGGACATGAGGCAGGTCAGTAAATTCTCTATTTTATTTAGTCATATATATTGGAAATAAAAGTATCCAATCATTACCTTTGCCATTTCTACTAATTCAGATTCAGCAGATAGATGGTTGAATGCCACCAGAATTGCCTGTCCAGCCTCATTTGCAGAAATGTCTCCAGCCTTGAATCTGTTCTTCAGGAATTTGAGTACCCTCCCATCTGTCACCTCAACAACTGTATCCAGAAACCACCTCCTAATAATTACCATCATGAGAATGTCAGGAAAACATAAGAAGTTTCCAAACAAAAAAATCTAAGGTTCTTCTATAGCAGGGGTTTCAAACATACAACCTGTGGGCCAGGACTGGTCCAATAAAGATTCTAATCCGGCCCACCAAAATAATTTAGAATCTGTTTTATAAATTAAAATGATCTTGTGGACTGTAACTGAATTGAAAGGTTTTGAAAAAAAAAGAGCTAGTCTCCCTTATTCCACTATAGGGGCAAAATAGAGCAAAGAACTCAGCTACAGAAAAAATGTGCTGATGAGGCGTAATTCTTCATTAGTGATCTAAAGTTAGGGCCACAGCAGTGGATATTATTAGTGGATTTATATTTTGTTATCATTATTATTATTATTATTATTATTATTATTATTATTATTATTATCATCATCACCATCATCATCATAATTTCAATGACTATATTGATCTTTCACCCATTTCGATTTTCTGTTCTATACGTGATATATGTTCAATCTTTTTGCATTCAGAATGTACCTTACAGATAAAAACTGATAAAAGAACACATTTAAGGGGATTTGTTGATGTGTTTTTGATCCACCTGACACCGGACTATTTGACATACCTGGTCTACAAGTAAGGCAGGCAAATACCTGTGCTCATCATTTCCTGATAGCTGTTTCCATAAAAGCTCCAGATCTTCATAACTAGTTGCACGAAGCAGTTGAATAAGCTCAAGAATGTCAGCACTCGTGGCAGCGTTCACTTGGTAGATGTGAGCCTGAGCCAAACGTTTGATCAGGTCTGCAATCTGTTTGAATTAGAATTAGTCAAAAGATCTGATTTTCTGCACTTGAACTATAAGTCCAATTTGCAAAACTAACCTTAGGAGCTGGGTTAGTAAGACTGATCATCAGAATTGGCATTGGCCCTAGACCTTGCTCTGCCTTGAACATCATATTTCCTCTGCTTTTCACCTGACCTGTCACAGGTTTGCCAGCAATGTCGGCCTGTCTGAGTAGCTCAATATTCCAGCTGTAAAGTGAAAAACAGTATGCAGATAGCATTCAGATTTGTAAGGTTGTTGTAAAATATTATAATTAGCATGACTATAATCAATATGACTATAATATCAATATTGTGATAAGTTATGTTATAATTTTATAACAATACCCAACCCAAATGTTAGATTTTCCCTCCTTGTCCCTGCTAAATCATTGAACTTAATAGCCAATAACTGATTATGATTTTTTTTTAAATATGATGAAAAGTTCCACACAGTAAACATCACTACAAATGTATAATGTATAATGTATAATGTGTTGTTCTTTAATAAATACATTTTAAAAAATTGCAGTGCCAAATTACTGTGGTATAATAGTGGTATTAGATATTGCCTCACAGTACTGGAAGAAATAAGTGAAACAAATTTATCAAATAGGCATTATTATGACATAATTACACAATAATTATGAGACTATTAACCCAATTTCCAGGCATTTTTAAAGCTTGTTTGCATGTTTGATTCCGTCAGCTGAAATCTGCCAAGGGAATAAGAAAAACTTGAAGTTAGCTAAAATATTTAGAAATGAGCAACTTTACTCATTCATGCAATTGTCAAATCAGCCAATCATGTGGCAGCAGCACAATGCATAAAATCATGCAGATACAGGCCAAGAGCTTCAGTTAATATTCACATCAAACCTCAGAAGGGGGGAAAATGTGATATCAGTGACTTTGACCATGGTATGGTTGTTGGTACCAGATGGGCTGGTTTGTGTGTTTCAGAAACTGCTGACCTCCTGAGATTTTCACACACAGCATTCTCTAGAGTTTACAAAGAATGGTGCAAAAAACAAAAACATCCAGTGAGGGGCATTTCTGCAGGCAGAAGCACCTTGTTGATGAGAGACATCAGAAGACAACAGCCATATGGTTCGAAAGGCTACATATGTGGAAAGCTACAGAACATAACCTCAAAATAACCACAAATAACTGATTTAACCACAGTTGTGCTCAGCCCAGAGCCTTTTTCCTAACAGGCAATCCACAAGTCACCTGGCTGTGGCACAAGCAGTCATGCTAATATTTGCACTGGTTCAAGCTGACAGGACAGCTACAGAGAATAACATCAAAATAATGACAAATAACCACTCTTTACAACTGTGGTGAGCAGAAAAGCATCTCAGAATGCACAGCATTCACAGCATGTCGAACCTTGAGGCTGATGGGCTACAACAGCAGAATCTGAGGCTACAGTGGACACAGGCTCATGGAAACTGGACAGTTGAAGACTGGAAAAACATTGCCTGGTCTTTCTCCAATCTGTTCAGCTTTGGTGAGCCTGTGACTGTGTTAACTGAAGGTCTTGACCTGTATCTGCAAGATTTTATGCATTGTGCTGCTGCCACATGCTTGGCCAACTGGATAAATGCATGAATGAGCAGGAGTACCAGTGTTTCTATTAACTTGACCTGTGAGTCTATATGTAATATAATAATAGACTTCTCATGATATTAGTTAAACTCACCTGTATTGAGGATTTTTAACACTTGTTGAGATAAACATTTCGCAGATAATGATGTTTTGAAACTGTACTTAATATCACTTACATGGCTTTCAGTTTAGAATTGCCACCCTTCACATTGAATGGAGAGAAGTAGTGCCTTTCATGTGCAGAGGCCTTTGTAATGAGACCAACACTTCCCATAGACTTCACTGTATATGCATATTTCACAGTAGCAACCACATTTTCACCTCTCTGAAATTTAACATATGTTTAATATTTATAAAATATAAAACAGTATTACTCAATTCAGTGTCTACTTTAGCTAATAATAATGGTATCTATTTGCTGCACTTTAAGGTAACTAAGTATACACACCTCCCTGCTAACTTTACTTTCTTGAGCCAGTGCCATTCCTTGATATATTTCTGCTTTTTGATGGCAGTTTTTAATATCAATGTTTTGGGTCACATATAATTCTTTAGCTGCTGCATTCTCTTCAATAACATAAGCACTGTGGCAGATACCATGAATTCCCACCTGAGAAGAATTAATAACAAAACAGATTGTGCGATATTGAATATTGATATTGAACATGACAAATATTGTAGCACTGACAATACGGAATGTTTCATACCTCATCAAGTTCATAAATCCACTGGGTGGTTTTGATTGTAACATGCAGGAACTTTAGAATACCTCGCACTATGTTCACAATAGTGTTGGAGACGTCAGGTGCTGTTTTAATGTCAATTACTTGTCCTTTTGTGTATTCAAAAGTGAACGGTTTGGTGAGTACAGCTGCCAAACGTTTAGTAAGATTAGGTGAGACTTTGAATGAGTCCTCTCCTGGGATTCCATTAAACTCTTCAAAGGTTACATTGGAGATCTATATTGTTGATAAAGCAATAAGAATCATTCACAAAAATCAATTACAATAACTCCTGCAGAGGAAATTAATTGATAAGCAAGGATAAACACAATCCTCACTGATTAATTGCTCATAATAAATGATATTATGATATCATTCTGAATATTTACTAATTATGCTAATTATTGATATTTTGAACCTTAACAGATTTATTTCAATAAAATTTATATATGTAAGTTCAAATATATCATATTACTTATAATTAAAATAACCAAACATTTACAATTATTATATTTAAGCTACATGGAAAAAGTAAGTGATTAGATTATTATGACATTAAGCATACCTGAAATAGAAAGGTTTGTACTGATACTCCAGTGATTTTAAAATTGCACTGTAGTTTTACTCCAGACTCAGCCAGGTCTGGTGTATCACGCCCAATATTCACCACTCCTTCATATTTATATTCATATGTCTTATGGGGGTTCAAGTTGGGTTCTGAAATGATTACAAGTAGGAAGATCTAAGACTAAGTAATTTTTGTTTTTGGCTTATTTTTAATCAACCAGAATATGCTTTTTCTTCCAAATGAGTCAGTGTACCAATGATTTTAGATCAACATAGTTATGGCTTTGCTGTATTACTACTGTAAGGTTAGGACACATTCTTGATGTATTTTAAGATCCATGCTCTACACTCTTAGAAAAAAAGGTTCCTCAGTTAAAGGCTATTAATGTCCTAAAAGTAATCCTCCCTGATAGTGGACATTTCCACCATGGACGTTTCACCACCACGCCACCAGAGGGCATCCTCCCCCGAATTCTACAACTCTTCCTTGTTGGTTACAGTCATTTCCTGTAGCAAAAATACATAAAGCACTATTGCCTATTGTATTTATTTAAGTACATTCTGAGCCATAGGAGATTACTTTAAAGTGGAAGGGGTAGCTCAGCGTTTAAAACAAAACTCCTGATCAGAAGGTTGAGAGTTCAAATCCTAGCACCACCAAGCTGCCACTGCTCGGCCCTTGAGCAAGGCCCTTAACCCTTAACTGCTCAGTTGTATAAATGAGATAATTGTAATTTGCTCTGGATAAGGGCATCTTCCAAATTCCATAAATGTAAATGTAAAGAGGCACTTGAACACATCTGCCCTTTATCAGAGGCACTTTATCACCCACTGCAGCAGGCTCCCTCTCCCTCTTGTACTTTCAGCCTTGGAACAGGTAAGGGGAGCAAAAACTTTTACCCAGTAGGATTTAAGAAGTGTATATAATCTTATTTGCATCAGAGAGTGTGACGAATAGAAGACTGTGTTCATCATGGCGTCAAGTCATTATGAATACCTGGTCATGCCATATTGGCTAGCTAATTCTCCCTCTTTTTCCACAGGTATTGGTGAGTGCGATACTAAGAGAGTTCTTGATCCACTTTGTCATCATGTACATTGACAACATCTTGATCTTTTCTCCCTCTGAGCAGGAGAACATCAGTCATGTACATCAAATGCTCAAGAAGGACTTGGGGAAAAAAATTCTTTGTGAAACTGGAGAAAGGCAAATTCCACCACTGGCTTGAGAAAGCCTCTCCCTCATACTCACAGATCACAAGAACCTAGAGTATGTCAAGCCAGCCAAAAGACCCGTTGGGCCCTCTTCTTCATGTGCTTCAAATTTACCCTAAAGTATAGGCCTGGGTACAAGAAAGCTACAGCAGATGTCCTGTGTTGTGTCTATGAAAGCACCCAGGTAAAGCATCCCACCGAAACTATCCTTCCCATATCATGCACCACTGCTCCTATCAACTTGGAGATCATGGAGGACATCTGTAAAGCACAACAGGAAGACTTGACCCCACCAGAGTGTCCACCTGAGTATGTACCTCAAAACATAAGGGAAAATTTAATCCAGTGGGTACACACATCACTGAGCTCTGGACATCCCGGCATCCATGGTTTGTGGTCAATATGAAAAACTATACCTCTACGTAAATGTCTCCTACTGCATCCTCAGTTAACGAAGCTAAAACAATAGCAACATAAGCATCCAGACAACTTTAAACCTTAGTGCCATTTAGGCCATTATTCCAAACTTTAGTTCTAAAAAATCCTCTCAAATACAAATACAGAAAATACCATCACTTATATGGGGCTGCTCTCAGCCAACCTGGTTTATATATGCAATCAAGTTTGGTAGGCACAATCTGCTCTGACACGGCCAAGTGGACTGCCTGTGCAGCACTTTTTGGATTTGTGTTCCAAAACCTGCAAGGGTCCTGCCTGCCCATCACAAGCTAGAGAAACAGGTCCTAAACAGCACCCCCTCACTGGAGTCCCATGGCGCACATGGTGGGCGATGGGATGAATTGCACAGAAAATCATTGCCCATTGGATAGTATCTCCATGAGGTCAGTGGGTCCTGACAGCAATGTCACAGAGATATAAACTTATCTTGTTCAGAAGATGGTGGATGGAGGATGGTGGTTTCCATCCAGTTATAGATTTGAGAGGATAAAGTGGTTCTCAGATGTAGTTCAAGCCATGCAACCATAGTAGTGGTTCATGTCTTTGGATGTTTATTTCCTTATGAGAACACAGATGCTTTCTAAGGCTTTCCTTCCAAAAGTAGGTGTTTTCAATTCAGGATTTTTGAGATGTATGCAATGCTGTCAGATATAAAGGTGGCAAACTAGAGTTTTCCTTGTTACTGGGGTGGTACCATCAATGGTACATCGTTTGTACTTTTAATATGTATCTTTTACTTGGAAAAATGAATATAGTGTACCATTAAAAACAATTTAAGGTACATAAGCTACATTACCAGGTAAAAGTTATAAACAAAAAGTACAAAAAATCTACCCTTGATTGTACCACCCCTGGACAAGGAAAAGTATAGTTTAGTTGCATTAAGATACTGCTGTACTTGGTTGACTGGCTCACGAATCCCCCTACCAAGGAGTAGGTAATTCGGAACACATCCATACTCTTCACAAACTTTATGACATCTAGTCTCCCAGGGAACTCTCTAGGGAATTCACTGAGAATTCCAGACAACCTGGGTGTGACCCAACATGTAGCAGATATTATTATGCTTACTAATCAGATTTATCCAGTCCTCATCTAAGCAACTGCTGCATACAACAGTACTGTGGAGCTTCTGCTGTTCTACAGCATTATGTTTGCACATGAAAGTGGTAAATGTGGGCCAGAATTGGGCCATCACTCATTTGCTGTTTGGATGTCCTCCACTGACCCATAAAAGCAGGTCTGTCATTCTGCAAATGAACAGCACTGATCTGGCCACCCTTAAATTAATAAATGTTGTTTTTTTCCTTTCAGAATAGTTTCAAGTGGAATCCATTTACGAAGCTAGAACCCTTAACCATCCAAAGGCCCCTTGTGAAGTTTCAAAGTATGTAATGTAGTTAGTTAGCTATTTTTTATTATTATTTTATTTATTTGATAGGGACAGTGCTCATTAAACAACAGTCAGATACTGTAAATAAGCCAGAGCTAGCCCAGGCTTTCATCTGTTGCCCCTTGTCTGATTTTAAGGTGGCAACCTACGATTAAAATCTTAGTTATCACAAATAACAAACATGTATCAATACATTAAAACCATACAATTGAAACATATCCATGAATAGGTAATGATACATGAAACAAACACGTTTAAACATACATCAAAACAGCATAATACCAAATCAACAGATACATACATAAACACTACTAAAGATGATAATAGCAGTGTCAGAGATAAGATGGTTTTTTTTTTTATACATGATTATGAGTTTGGTTTTCCTTTAGCTAGAGGGAAGACTGGGGATGATACTGCTATATTCTTACTCATATTGTTACATTCACCCAGAGTTTGTTACAACTGATCCAGGGTTGGGGTAATTTGTGGATGAATTATTTACATCCACTTGGCTAAATTTCAGGAAAAGTAAATTGTATAAGTATACAGCAGACAAATGTAATATTTTTGTATCAAATTTAAATTGATCTGATTTTTAAAAAAAAGTAAAAAAAAAAAAAAAGAGAAAAAAAAGGAAAAATGGTTACAATAATGATCTCTCCAAAGCTATATTTGGCAAATACGAATTAACCCTGCTGTGCATACTTTTATTTTTAGTGGTTATTCATTCATTCACTGACGAGTCACAGCACAGCAGTCTAGTTGGGTGTGGCTAAACAAGTGCTACACAAGTGGCTAAACAGACTGGCCATGTCAACTCCATTGTTCTATAGAAATGGTTCACACACAATGGGTCAGAATTCACCTCTCACATCATTGTTTTACCACTTACATGCAGTATACAAAGAACATTGCATGAGATCATTGTGTGTGTGTGTGTCTGAGAGAGAGAGACAGAGAGAGTCTGTATATCTATATAAGGTCCATGCCATCAACACCACCACCACCACCACCACCACCAACAACAACAATAATAATAATAATACATTTTAATGAAAAGCCATTGAATTAAAATTTGCCAAATTTATTTATAATTATTTACTCTATTGTAAATAATTATATACTTTTTTGAATTATAGTGAATATTAGTACTTACCATAATTCGTGGTCTCGCTTGCTGACAAAACAACAACAACAAAAAAGTCAGATTTAACATCTGTTTTATCTAAATATTCACAGCATAGAAACATGGACCACGAACAGATAAGGCTTCGACGGTGTACTCAGCCATAGTTACTTTAAATATTCTTGTACAAATATGTGACAATGTGCCATCAGTGAGCTGCCATTTCTAGAGATATAACTTATAGCATATATGTTTATAAGATACTTACCAGCCAAGGCCACAAAGAGACAGAAGAGAATCCACCGCATGGCGAGTGCCAGGAGTGAAATCACCTGATCAGGCATAACCTTATATATGGCTGATAATCCTCCCTCTCCTCCCATTTTTATCTGCTTGACTTAAGATGAAATGACCTGCTGAAATTCTGCTTGATGTTACCTATGCTAAAGCATGCAGATACACAGGTTGAACTTTTAACACTTAAAAATGAATTTGAAGCCATAGCATGGTTTAGGAAATAAGACAAACATAGTGCAGCTTGTTGTTGGGAGATGTACTGTTGGTGAAATGGCTGCACACCAATTTCCTGTGCCTGTGGCATGAGAAAAGGACAAAGGTGTGAGTCCACAATGACCGCTGACAATGTCACTAAGTCCTGCAAATATAGTGCACTGAAAAATAAAGTATCTCTGTGGACCTTTGACTTTAAATCAGACTCGCTCTCCCTCTCTCTCTCTCTCTCTCTCTCTCTCTCTCTGTCTGTCTCTTTCTCTTAACATAGTAATAGATTGTGTAAGCTAAATACTTAATATTGTTTTTCTGGAATATATATATATATATATAATATATATGTATAATACATACATGTAGCCACAAATGAATTTGCAGCATAGTGAGTCATACTGTGTAAAGCATAGCAATACTCTGACTTACTTTATTTTAGCTATATTAGAGAGATGAACATGCATTATGTGAATAGAGAAATCAATTCAAATGTCCATGTAGCTTTTAAATGTACATTTATTCGTTTAGCAGATGATTTAATGATTTCAAAGTAATTTACAAGTCAGACCGATTACAAACACAAAGCTGAGCAGTTAAGGGTTACAGGAGCTGCTCAAGAGCCCAACAGTGTCTTTCTGGCTGTCCTGAGATTTGAACTCAACCTTTCAGTCATAAGCACAGAACCTTAACTGTTGAGCCACCACAGCTGTCTCTCAGTCATCTAGCTGTTGGCCATCATTAAGAAAAAAATGTAATAAAATCACTGGCTTCATGAACATTCCAGAAAGTATTCAGGGGAAACAAGTGTTAGGAAAATATCAGTAACTTTTCAGGAATGCTATACTTGCTATGCAAGTTTTTGACCACTCTATATTTTAGTAATTCGTTGAAATGACCTCAATGTAAATATTCTATACATTGGAAAATCGTGAATATAAGTGAATGGAGAAATGTTTAATGAAGTGAGAAATGTTTTTAGTTTATTTTATTGGAATGATCTAGATCCTTCTCCTGATCTTCTCCTGATCAGGCCAAAAACTTTATCACTTCACTTAGGCAGTTGCATCACACCACACATTTATGTTTTACAGTTAATATTAGCACTGACTTATTTGTTCTATTTATTGATTAATTTTTTTTTAGGTCTGTAGTATTGAATCTGTGGTTTTGTCTTTTTATGCTTTTTATTGGTTTATTAATTTATTGATTTATTTTGTTCTTATTTTATTTCATTGCTGTTTGTAATTACTAGATTTTTATTTTATGGCACTTTGGTAGACACTTCTTATCTTTAAATGTGCTATAAAATGAAAGTGACTTGACTTCACTTGGGCTTAACAGATTTACCCTCCAAGAAGTGCCTGCCTTTTAGCATCATATTAAAATTGAGCAACTGGTTAATAAATTCCACAAAGATTTCCATATTTAAGTGCTATTCTGAATAATTTTGTTTGGTCTGTGGCGATAATAGTGAATAAACTGTAATAAAATTTTTTAAAAATTCAGGTGCTCAAAAACTTTTGGCCGGCAGTGTAAATGCATGAATAGACTGATTTTTAATTCTTGCTACTGTCATCAGACACCAAATAAAAAGTTGTTGGTGGCAAAACTGAAATATATCCAAACTTCACAAAGTAACTCTTTAACAATGATTTATACAGTACATACAGAATACAACTCGTTTACAGGCAGAAACACAACTTTAGGTTAAGCAACTTTAAATACTATGTAAACAAAACTCTGTGTAGTAAATAACTGATCTGATGAACTAGTTACTGTATATAATAGGCTTTGTACATTTTAAGTGCAGTACTTTTACTGTTACTTGAGAACAAAAGTAAATTTTAGGCTTTATTCAAATACATCTGTTTGAAATGTGCACAGTGAATAACAAATATGTGGAGGTCTGGGAAATCTTTTCATATGGTGAAATTTTCTACTATATATAGCTCTGAACTACAGATTTTCCTGAACCCAAGTATATTTGCATGTATCTCAATCACAAGTAAAGCTATAGCATTTTAAAAAAATATTTAACTCTGACTACAGTGCAGGAGAATCATGTTTTAGACATCTTAAGGCAGACTGAAATTTTTACCATCATTTTGTCCAACACTGCTCCCTACCCAACAGGTGCTTTCCAGGAATATAGCCTAGGCACAGTTAAAGTGTAAAGTTGGCATTATAGACAGAAAAGCTCTCTATTTTTCTCAGAATTCAGTCACACTGTCATCCGATGGGTTTTCCTGGGCTGCCACGTAATAGACGGCCTCAATTACCGCATTTGCTACATAGAAATATAAAAGTTAAAAAAAAAAAATTGTAGGTGACAAAAAGGCTACATTTTTTTGTAACCTCAAACACTTATGAATTATAAAAATTTTTTTTAGTATGCTTCCCCGACTGGTGCGGGGGGTTGGGGGGGGGGGGGGATCAATGGGGCTTGGTAGGTGGATCTGATATCCTTATCTCAGGCATTCAAAACAACACGGCACATTCTTGAACATTCGGTAGTACTCTTCTTGAACCTATTAAAAGAAGAAGAAGACATTTGAGAGATATCATTTCAAACATTAAAACAAAAATGGAAAGTGTTTAGACTGAATAGAGAGATGTAACCTTTACCTTTCTAGACAAAACACAGAGGAAGATAAAAATAAACATCCCTTGGAAGGCATTAGCAAAAGTGAAGAGATAGGCTGTGAGAGTGGTCTCATTGAGGATGTGCACCACACCAAATGTCCATGTAGCTCCAAGTACAAATAAGAGAGCAAGAGCTCCTCTTGCACAAGACCTGGGTTCGAGTGAATGAATTTGACATTTATCATTCCTAATTTGTAATAACATTTAAACTACAATCTCTCACAAATATTGACAAATAATATATTTTACCTGATATTTTCATAGTGGCTGATCTCAGGTTTCTTCACAGCTGTATGACGATAGACTTTATAGATGATTACAGCAAAAGCCAACAAATTCACCTAGATATGATAATAAGAAAATCAGTGCATCAATGAAATAAAAAATTATACAAAATTCAGCTTGAGTTTAAAGATATGATCTAATGCCTGCACCTAAAAACAATCAAATGTTTATTTCTTTATTTACTTACTTATTTTAGTTTATTATTATTATTATTATTATTATTATTATTTACAATTTTCGCCCCAATTCGGTCACCTGCCAATTCACAGCCACCAGCCAGCTCTCCCCATCACATGACAGCTATGCTTTCTCTGACACACCGCATCTTTTCAAACTGCTGCTCTTGCTGTGTCATACCTCAGCATAACACACTCAGAGGAAAGCACTATCTACCCTCTTTCACATACATGAGCTCATAGATGCTCATGATTGGCTAGTGTCACTGTCATTGACAGGAGAGAGAGAGTGTGCCATCCCTCCCACCTAGAGAGCATGGCCAATTTTGCTCCATTGGCTAGTTATTTGATTGTTTTTAGAAAGATTTTCAAGGTATTGAGAAAGACTCACCAGAATAATTAAACATGCAGGTCCAATGAAACTCCAGATGAAATTTCTTTCTGTGCTTAGCCAACATCTTTTGAAAAGCAAAAGCAGAAGTATTTTTTGCCTTTTGTTATACATATAGTATTATGAATAAATCTCGTAAAATATCTCTGTATATACTCATGAATGGAATAAGTTTTATGATTTTGAAAGTTGCAATTGTGTTTCAATTTCCTGTTTAAGGCAGTATACTTACGCAGAATTTGTACCATAGTATTTGTAGCCAAGAGTTACAGAGATTATGACAACCACTGCTGGACTGCCATAACCAAATATGTAAAAATTGCGGTGAAGGAAGCCTTTGTTATAGATGACGCCAACAACAATCAGGTACAGGTGTATGCCCTCGATGCACATCCATGCAAAAGCAGCCAGAAAGAAATAATGCAGCAGCCCAGCAATAACCGAACAAAACAACTGAAACATGGAAGAGACAATCATTATTGCTAATCAATTAATTGGTAATACTTTGCTATAAGGTTCACAAACACACATATATTTATGTTTATTTAATGCTTTCATAATGAAGAATTAATATATAATAAATTATTCTAAGTGTATCAGGAAAGATCATTTACATTAAGAAGAGTGTGCTTTGAAACAATGTGGATTAACTGACAGCATAACCCTCGACTATAATGTAAGTTCAGGCAACTTGAGACCCCTTTGAATTTTGTTTTCCAGCACCTCCAGTTCTAAACTAAACCCTAAACATAGGATTGTTATATTATAAATACAAGCGAAATATATATTGTTGCATTTTTCATCATATTAATTTAATCTTTTATTTAGCCTATAATCTCCTTTCCTCATTTTGTATGGAGTGGGTCAACCTCCTTCGACATCGCCACCACGTATATGTTTATAACATCACGCCAATAAGTGTGGGGTTATTTTTAAATAAATTTTCAACCACAAAACTGTGGTTCGAAGAGGTGTTTTGAGGCAAATATGTATTTTTCATTTGCTTATAAGAAAATATAATGTTTTGGTGGCCTAATGTACCATATATGCTTATAAAAGGTTATTTAAAAATCAACAGTCAAATAATTACTGAGGTGCTAATATAAGCAAAGCATCACAGTGTCAGCACAGTTATATACAGTATATGGAATATTTTTTAAATGAAATATACAGTACACCAGGGCACAGAATAATATAAAAAGCGAAATAAGGGAATACAGGAAATCTGGACTACATTTTTCTATTTTTTATCTTCTGAAGCCAATCCTCCACATTATTTAATCAGTCTTAACTGTTATAAACTTACAGACATGTAGCTACAATGTTCTATGAGCTCACCTTATGTGCATACATATTGATCCCAATCAGAAAGATGAACTCAGCCATGAAAAGGCTGCAACATAGATTTTTGTGGATGGTTGTCCTCGTGCTCTGAATCTCACTGAAGAACCAGAAGGTGAAGATGCACATGAACAAGCAGATTATGGAGATCACCATTCCCAGCTGAGTGATGCGACTCAGTACATTGTAGTGTGCAGCGAGCTGAGGAGACATAGCAGTTATTGGAAAGGCAGAGAAACTGTATGTATTATGTCAGTGAAAGTAGTCGGTTGATTAGTTGGTGGGTTGAGACCTTCCTTACTCTCAAACTATAAACCTTTACTATTAGTTTCATTTCATTTCAAAATGCTATTCCAGGAGTGGCTTGTGACCACAGGTTTTGGTGGGGCAAGATGACATAAATAATGGTATAGACTCAGATAAATTTAAAGTTGCGAGTCAATCATACCTGACTCTACAGGCTACTATCTAGTGACTCTTATAGAGAAACACCATGACAGGCAGTTGAGAGTTGACAAGACCCGAATGAACATCAACAAACTAATTATGAACACAATTTTTCAGTGAGAGAACAGAACGATGTAGTCAGTACATACAAACAGCCTGACAAAAAAACCCAAACAATACAATACCCTTATTGATCAAACTAACTTTTTCTGGGACAAAACACTGTCCCTTCACTGTTTAATTAGCCTCATTTGTAAACAAAGTCAATCTTTCAGATGTACAAATTTTTCAATCACAGCATTATTGAAAACAGATGTTATAGTTTGATAAGCAACTGGTGCAATTATGATGGTTAATGGTTGCTGATAATTGCACTCCAAAGACACATTAACAATGTATAGATAGTTAAGTTAAGAATAGTAAGTATAAGAAATATACTAATTAACCATCTTGTCGACTGCTCCTTCCTCACTCATAAACAAATTGGGGCAGAGTGATTCCCGCTGTCACGATTCCCAGCTGGAGTGCCCATGAACTCCACTAGAGGGCACTCCATCCTGGACTCTTGCCATTGTTTCTGCACTCCATTTCCCATATGTTCCTTGCCCCACATGTGATCTTGTCATGTGTTAC
>CM075013.1:18752259-18834935 GCA_037576675.1 Pangasius sanitwongsei | reverse complement strand
ATTTTATACACCTGTGGCCAGGCCAAGTGATTAGGACACCTGATTCTGATCATTTGGATGGGTGACCGAATACTTTTAGTAATATAGTGTATATATATATATATATATATTTAGCCTACTTGGCTGCCTCAGAGATAATGTTGGGTAAGGAGCCAGTTTAAAAAAATGCAGTGGTGAAAACTCAGTCTGCCTGAGGATTGCTGAAACCTTGCTCGCTAATTGTGATTTCCTAATTATGTGTTGTAGCAAAATGGACATGAGGCTGATAACTTCAGTTTGTAATCAGATACAGCTGTCAAAATGTCAGTGATGTTCCTGTGCCACAGTTGGAATAGAATCTTTAAATACAATTTTCTCCCTTTTTACTTTTGGGGGTAACCAGATTTTAAAATGCTGGGACTTCACTTCTGGTTGAGATACATGCAAAAGAGAAATGTCCATTGTTTGATTGACATGCTTATCCAAGCATAGAGTTGGCAGCCTTTCTGGTCTCTTAACAAGTGTGGATTTTACTTTTCAAGGTACTTCTAGTTATCAATCCCTTTATGTGGTGCTAATTCACTAGCATGTGATATACAAATCTTTGCTCTCTACATGTATTTGGATAAAGTACATTTTTAAACAATATATTTTCACCTACTGCTGAAAATTATTGTAAAGGTGCTAAATAAAAATGAAGTAAACAACCAGTTACAAAATAATAATAATAATAATAATAATAATAATAATAATAATAATTATATATATATATATATATATATATATATATATATTTACACACACATACACACACACACACACACACACACACATATATATATATATATATACACACCATATGAAAATAACAAAAGCAAATACAAGAAAAGTAGAAATGTTACATGTGGTTATCCTGGCACTGACAATCCTGACACTGAAAATTCTTTTTTTATTTTTTTTTTGTCATTGTGAATTCAGAAACTCAGCTTCCAGGAAAAAAAAATATTTCATTGAAAGACTGCCAACTCCATTCTTCAACCAGCTTAAACTAGCTTAGACCAGCATTTTCCCTTAGTACCTTTTCCTTGCATATATTTTTAAATGTTATTTATTTAAATTATATTTTCATATCAGGTTATTGATAGGTAATATTATTTATTCACAACTTGAAATATATATTTTTCCAATTTACCCCAAGGACAGGGTGAAATATAATACAGTCACACATAAAACAATTGAAATCACTCACCTATGCACTGTTTGATTCCATCTCCAGAAAAACCTAGTTTGCACAAACAATGTCCAGAGATACAAGTTGCGTTATGGTGACATGGTTTGCAAATTTCTGAAAATTTGCATGGATCCAGAATACTTGTAAACCAGGCTTTTTCGGGGGAAAAACAAACAAACAGAATTGACTGGATAATGTTTGTGGAGATACATAATGAGTGTTTAACATTAACTCATTCAAAAAATTTTTGTAGAAGGCATCCTACCTGCTAAAAGTAAAAGTTTCATCGGAGAATTGAGGAAGAACTCCATTTGTGCCTCAAGATTTGTTCACTTTTTACCAACAGCACTGTGTGCCTGTGTGACGTGCATCATTTCCTTTCATCAGTTTCCTGTTTCTCCAAACCTGACCCTTCCTGTCCTAGTCCTCAATCAGCTCCTGCAGACATGGAAAAGGGACACTGCTGTAATGCAGTACGAGACAGAGGGGGTTAGATGTAACCACTTTTATTGGGAATTTAAAAAGAATTGTCAGTGTATGTTAATTTCAGGGACATGCAGGTAAAATAAAAAAAAAAAGAAATATACAGCTTGGACCTAGACTGAGGAGACTGGGAAAACTAGGAACTAGAAAAACTAGAATGAAGCAACTCAGAATCACAGCTTTCCTGTATGCAAGACTCACAAGAAACTTAAAACAAAAAGATATTTTTATACAGAAACAAACCTACTGAGACAAATTAAAAAAAGACAGTTACTGGCAATGGTCAGGGTGGAGCTGGTGCAGCAGGAAGACAGGAAGTAGAAGACAGACTGAAAGTAAAACAGAACACAAACAATGTGCACAAACAGAAGACAAACAAGATGCAGGTCCAAGACAAACAAGAGGTGGGTCCAGAATCCTATGTAATACTCCTGTGTCATTTTGTGTAATATGCCCTGCTGAGATTGAGGCCTGATCCAAGCATCTAGAATGGGGCCTTGTACACAGCCAGGGGCAGGGCCAGAGCCATGGGCAGGAACTGAACCTGGGCCAGATCAGGAAAAGAACAAGGTCATGGTGCAGAGTCTAGCAGATGATCAGCTGCTAAAATTGACAATGAGGATGGCAGAGTGCTTGAGATGACCACTGGGGAATGTTTAGGGGATATGCATGAGGATGGCAGAGTAGTTGATATGGACTCTAGACAATGCTTGGGGGATATGATGCACACCAGGAATGGCTGAATGCCTAAAATGGATACTAAGGGAGAATCAGGCCTCAAGATGTACACTGACAAATGCTCAAGGGGTGGAGCAGGCCAATTGACTAAAGCTGATAAAAGAATACAGGCTGCAAATGGGGCAGACAAAAGAAAAAAGGCAGTGACTGGGGCAGGTGAAGGCAGAGAGGCTACAATTGGGACAGGTGAAGAAAGAGAGGCTATAACTGGGACAGGTGAAGGAAGAGAGGCTATGACTGGGACAGGTGATGGTAGAGAGGCTATGACTGGGACAGGTGAGGGAAGAGAAGCTGTGACTGGGACAGGTGAAGAAAGAGAGCCTAGGACTGGAACAGGTGAAGGCAGAAAGGATACAACATGGACAGGTGAGATAAGAGAGTCTAGGACCAGGAGACATGAAGGAAGTTAGGCTATGATTGGGACAGGTGAAGGAAGAGAGGCTAGGACCAGTACAGGTGAAGGAAGACAGGCTACAACTTGGACCGGCGAAGGAAGAAAGCATAAAACTTGAACAAGTGAAGGAGAATAGGCTAGGTCAGAGACAGGTGAAGCAAGACAGGCTATGACTGCAACAAGTGAAAGAAGAGAGGATAGGACAAGGACAAGTGAAGGAAGTGAGGCTACAACTAGGACAGTTGCAGGAAGTGAGGCTATGACTGAGACAGGCTAAGGAACAAATGGATACTGTAACTAAGGCCAAAGAACAAACGAGTGACAAAGTTGAAGAAACAGAGGCCATTACTGGGATCGGTGAAAGAACAGAAGCTGCTGTATCTAGGGCAGTATAAAAATAGAAAGTAAAAAAACATGGAGTAGGTATCAGGTAGCAAAATCAAAGGCAAGCCAGAGGTAAGATAAAATATTAAAAGAAAATAAACATAACCTTCCTGTGGCTATCATTACATTGAGATAACTAAATTCATACAACTTTTACAGAGACTTTGGCTTAGTCCACAGGTTCCCAACCCTGGTCCTAGTACCCCTGCCCTGCACATTTTAGTGATTTGCTTGCAGCCAGCACTACTGTCAGACCCATGCTGTTATCAGAAATTTATCCACGCTTCTGACCAATCAGTCTTGAGAATACAACAGTGCTGTGGTATGAAAGGGGTTAATGTACTACCATTAAAAAATGTTCTATTAATGTGAAATTGTAAGTTAGAATCCTTATGATGCTAGATCCATGCATGGCCAGACATCCATAAGACCAGAATTAGATCTCTAGATGGATCTCAGTGGATTTGAAATGAAATCTAGATGCTCTCTGGGTGGAAGTGATAGCATTCTTCTCTTTACTGTTACTCAGAGCGACACTAGCTATACACAGGCATTTGCTGGTTAATGTGTACAGAATGGGGCAGTTAGTGCTCTCCTCCAAGTGCATTCAGCTGCTGTATGATGTTGCATGAGCAGCAGTTCAAAGAGATGACTCTGACTGGTAGCTGTAGAGTGATGCGGGAAGATTACTGAAAATAATGATCTTTTTTACCTCTGCCAATATTTTACGTTACTACTACTACTGCAGTTGCTACCACCATTAATAATTATACTAATAATAATGTATCTATTAGAAATTCTAGTGCCTCACATGCCTGTGATGACCACGAAATAATAAACTGAACTGTTGTGATCTGGGTTGCCTTGTTCATTCAAAATGCTGTGGATATATTTATTTTTATTAGCTCTTAAAATTGTTACTCCTAATCTACATGGTGTTGAAGTTTGATTGTGTGTGAAAATGGCCCAGGCTAGTGCCAAACAAAAGATTTGAATTACTGGATGTGTCAATCGGCACAGTGTAAATGTTAGAGCAATAAATGATAGGGTTGTATTTCTAAATGCAGGGCATGTGTGATCCATGTTTCTGGAAGAAATGTGTTTGCAGATATAAAAGGCAGGGAGCAGTGGAAGGCCAACCACCCATGACAAGTTTGATACACAGACTATGACGCCATTCTCTCCAACAGTGGCAATTAAAAAAAGTTGGACTGAATAGAGCTTAAACTAAACTAAGTGCTTGGTCTGAATAGTTTATTGAACACTGCCTATTTTCTTAACTTGAAACCCATTTATCGCATGTAAAAAGTAGAAATTATAGTTACACAATTGTGAAATGCATTTCAAATGTATAAAACATGTTAAATATTAAAGCATGTAATATCTTCAACTTCAACTGTCCAGTACGGGTGAACCTGTGGTCACTGTAGCTTAAGATTCCTGTTCTTAGCTGACAGGAGTAGAACCTGATGTGGGCTTCTACTGTTGTAGCCCATCTGCTTCAAGGTTTTGTGAATTCTGAGATGCTTTTCTGCTCACCATGGTTGTAAAGAGTAGTTATTTGAGTCACTGTAGCCTTCATGTCAGCTCCAACCAGTCTGGCCATTCTCTTCTGACCTCTCACCTTAACAACTTCTTTATACCTGTAGAACTGTTGCTCATGGATGTTTTTGTTTTTTTTGCATCATCCTGTGTTATATACCATATACCATATAGACCATATAAACTGTTGTGCATGAAATTCCAAAGAGGTCAGCAGTTTCTGAAATACTCAAACCAGCCCATCTGGCACCAACAACCATGCTACTGTCAAAATCACCGAGATCACATTTTCCTCCATTCTGATATTTGATGTGAGTATTAGCTGAAGCTCTTGACCTTATCTGCATGATTTTATGCATTGCGCTGCTGCCATATGATTGGCAGACCGGATAATTGCATAAATGTGCGGGTGTGCAGGTGTTCCTAATAAAGTGATCAGTGAGTGTATATTATATAGAAATGTAAGAATAACTGTTAACATTTTCTGAGCATGTCACATTATGTGTTCTAAGCTTGCTGATCACGCGCATCAATTCTTTTACAACGTTTGTACCCGACAGCAAAATCGCTCAGAAAAAAATGATAAGATGAAGTTCTCACTTCAGAGAAAGTGATAAGATGAAGATCTCAAAGTTCAAACAAAGGCAATATAAAGACATTATAGATGTAACATGGTGTGGAAAGGCATATCCCAAAAGGCCCATTCCGTTTAGTTATTATACTGCAAATCTCAACACTGTAAAATTATTTTATCATTTTAAGACTGAAGGGGAGTTTGACAGTCTGGTATAGTTGGGGAATAATTTTTTTTAAAATATATGAGATGGAAACAGAGGAAAATTGACTCATGGGGGAGAAATATATTGAAAGTGTAATAGAGCTGTTGTGCTGGGTAAATGCCTGGTAGACAAATAAATATGACATACAGTGCTGTGAAGCTTCTTAACCCACAGCTTATTCCTGCGTGGTTTCTGGGAGCAAAATGAAAGCCTGGGAGGGGCAAGCTTCCTCAGGCCTTAGAACAATAAGACGGGAACACTTGATCGCCAGACTTCCTGAAAGTGTATCACACTGCGTGCCCGCAGTAATTACTCCCTCTTCCTCTAAGAGTCAGGGCTCAACAGTCTCAGGAGCAATGCGAGCAATGTCAGGATATATTAAAGCCCTTATGATGTTATTTTTTTCATTGACTCAAAAGTGAATATCATTACAGTGAGGAAAAAAAGACTTGGAACAGCAGTGCTGTTTGTAGATTTCTGCCCCTCATACAGTGTTGCCAAACTCTGAAAATTTACAATATATGTAGAGCACATCTACACTGTAACCTCAGCTCTGGAACCTGGAACCTCATAAAATGAACATCATTTTTCTCTTCCTTGCTGTATCCTAATGGTCAGTGACCCAGTTGTGTCTTGGTCTTTGATTTGTATAATTTGTAGTTTATGTGATTACTTCATAACTAGTGTTTGTAGCACTCCAGATTACTAGCACTTACTCCAGTCCCAGTGTTTGTTTATGTGTCTGTCTGTGCTTCTGTGTGAGTGTATGCTTTTTGTTCTTCTCTCTGTTCTTGCTGCACCTGTCAGTTTGTGGAAATAGTCTTTGAGTGCTTGTCATTTCCTTTAACACCTCTATATTTGGTCTTGTTTCTCACTAACAAAGTTTTTTTTTTTTTTGGATAAAAGCATCTGCCAGTGAATAAATGTAGATGTAACACATGGGAAGTGTTTCAGATCTGACTACTCAGTCTAGATAACAAACAAACATTTATGTAATGTTCATGTTAATTATATCTATCACTGATGTGCTTGAGTCTCTATATTGTGCTTTATAATGGCATGCATGTATGTAACATGTTACCATGGTTTACATTATCATTACATCCTGTCATATTTCCATGAGCTAGTATCATCTGTCAGATTAATTTTTTTTGTAAAACCTGTGTTCAAATTTTTCAGTGACTGGGTTGTGCAGATGGAGCATTACACACTACAAACTGCTCTAGAACCAAGAGCAATAGCACCACCAACGGTCATAAGAAGCCTCAGCATTCCGCCATGGTACTTCTAGTTCATCATGCAAAATAGAAGGATCAAGTGCTGGATCAAGTGCTATTTTATAAACTACCAAATAGTGAGGGTGGAAACTATATTGTTAAATTATCAGATTAACATGATAATTACAACTAAGACTGTGTAATATGTTTGCAAGATACTGCACTTTATTTGAATGTATATTTGAATGTTTGCCATCTTCTCATTTATATGTCACTATATTAGTACTATTCCTTTTATTTATTTATTATTAAATGTCTCTTGCTTTTATTTTACATCCTATTGCAGTTGACAGCACAGTACAGCAATAAATTTTTTTTCTATCCTCCAAGTGCAAGAAAATAAACATAAGCACCTGGATAACTCGAGTCTGAATAAGGAGAAATATTGATAAAGCTTTTGAACTTAAGTCACAAACTTGGAATACAACCCAAAGTGAGTTTGTGCAACTATAAGTCCTTCTAGTATGTACGAGAAGTTTTGTAATATTAATTAAATATCAGGATTGTCATAGAGATAGTGGTGCTCTACATCTGAGCAGGCATCAGTGTAAGAATCTGATAGGCCTGGCATTTTTCTCATTACCAATTTACCAATTAGGCAATTAGCTATTTTAATTGAGGGCAGGACTTACGTAATGTAGCCACCATGATGAGCGTTACTCACTCCCACATTCATATTTCTATCAGTGGCCTGTCTCTACTCCACACAGAGCTTCATACACAACTGAAAAAAAATATTAGGACAGATGGGATCACTTTTGCATGTACATGATGCTGGTTAAAATGTCAGTGGATCTGTTCTGAGTTGGCCTTTACTCTCTGTTGCTCTATCTCTGCTAGTCAGTGACCTTTTTTCACATTTATGCTTGGAGCTATAAATATCTGATATTGGTATGTTTAAGCTCTTAGATTTTAGCCTATTGGCTTTTAAAATAAAAAGTCTCTGTTTCTGCCACCAAAATAGCAGCATAAAATGTATAAGTGACAAAAAAGACAGAAAACACATTTCTGGTACTACTTCTAATCATCAAATTAATGAGATGTATTAATGAAATCTAATTTTATATCATTTACAAAAATGTCACTGCGCTGCACTGTGCGCATTCAGATTTCAAGGGAAATGAGAGAACTTGATTTGATTGAATAATCACACCTCTTGGTAATGTATTTTATTCTAACCAAAGCCACTACCTGCCATCTTCCACTCTGCACCGATGTTCACAAAATTTGACGAATACATAACCCAGCCATCTTTTTTTTTTGCCTTTTTTTCACTTGCACCAAGAGCATCCTAGCAACATTCCAGTTTTTCCTATCTATTAGAGAGACTGATTATTTGCAGGATGGACAGGTTTGCTAAGCAAGGCTCTTATCTTGGTTTAAAAAAAAAAAAGCACCAACATGGCATCATTTGACCTTTACCGTAATTTGTTTCTCTGCCCCTAAAGGTGAACCCATTAGTCCTTGGTATCAGATCCACCTACATGCACAATTCCTAATCTTTGAATTTGGAGGTGCTTCTGTAATTCCATTTTCCGCTGCCCTTTTATAGGTCAGGTCAACAGTTTGCAGATGTCAGTGCTGAAAATTAGATCAATTTGTGCAATAGAAACAATTTCTCGTACTTTTTTTCTGCCTGGCTATGCCATGATGTGTCTTCTCTCATAAAATGCCTCATTTGTTTTTAGTCAGCTGTAATGAATGTGTACAGTGGAACTCAATTAAGTTCCTTTAATGAAAAAAAAAAAATCTAATAATGTAGAGCAGGGATAATGGCAGAATTTTATATATAATTATAATTAAATATATTCATTATATTTAGCTTGCATTATATTTAGTTTATAAAAAAAATACTGTAAAGAGCAGCAAACAGTAATAAATGAAACAAATTCAATATTAGATGTGAAGACTGTTTGCTTTAAAAAAAAAAAAAGATTTATAAGGAAATTGTGTGTTTTACTGAGCATGTTGCAGAAGCAGCCACAGTTCTTCTGGAGACTTTGACTGTCACACTTGGTTCTAATTTTTGCAGCAAAACCCAGCAGCCTTCATTATGTGTTTTTGTCTGAAAAGTGTCTCTTATGTCATCTGCTGCTTTCTTTACTGACATACAAACATTTTTCTGTAACATTTAATTTTGTGCTGGAAAACTAATGTTTGGGAATCTGAAATGTTTTTGTACTGAATCAGTAACGTAGAAGTCATAAAAATAAAAATCTATAACAAAGTTGGTACTAAAAAACAGGGTGCCTAAGACTTTTGCCCAGTACTGTATATATAGTAGTATTGGAGGGAATGCATGCAAACAGATTAAATATTTGCTGATGCTGATGCTTATATTGGGCTTCATGTCTCCTAAACATAAGAAATTAAGGGGACCTTTTGAGAGCCTTCTGCATCCAGTAGAGGCTGCTCAAGTCCTACTCAATATTAATATTCTGCACTGATTCTAGTGCCCTAGGAGAGCATCCCACAAGGGACTCACAGATAATTAAGCTCCCAGTGCCTCTTCCTGTTTTTGACTTCAGTTAATAAAACAGAGCATTTTTATTTACATACAGAACTATGCAGTGTGGCGCACTTACTTGTTCTCTGTATTTGTAATAATAATAATAATAATAACTACTACTAATATAAAAGCTTTCATTTAATTTTTCCATTTTAACTTCTGTTTTATTTATTTATTTTTTTCATTTTTATAGCCTGTTTATCATGGTTCAGAAGATTTTAGTCATTTACTGTATATGTTAGAAGCTCTCAAATGGTTGAATAACAATGCCTGAACATTCCTTAAAATCTAAAAAGATATTTTTCGTAAATGTCCACAATCCTATCTAAGTTCACCCCACTTCATATGTCTCTAAATGGTACTGGCAGCTAGTAGGCACTTTCTCTCAGTGTCTTTCCTTTCTTATAACAGGGTGTCCATCCACAGACACGGCTCAGGTAAACTCTTCACTGGGCACGTCTCTAATACAGACTGATTGATTAAAACTCATAGATCCAAATAATCATCTTCTCGAACCTATGCACAGATTGAAGATGACTTATACTGTGTACGTATTTTAATTATTTATGCATTTAGAAACCTATTGTGTATATACGGTTTACTGCTATTTAAAATATCAAAGACTTGTCTAACATTGACCAGGTCACTTCCAAAACAATTTTTTTCAGAAGAAAATTAGTTATTTAAAGAATTTTCAAATAATAAGTATCACTTGAAGAATATTATATTGATATCTTTAACATACAGTTTGTTATTTAACCAAGAAAAATGTGATTGATTTCTGTTACACAAATTAAATCCTAATAGGGTATATAAAATTATTATGAAATGGCTAAAACCAAAATTCTGGAAGTCTAAACTTACATGAAATTGTCAACAAATATGTATGCGTAATCAATATACAAATTTTACTGACAATCTAACACCCAGATAAAAGAATTTTAGGTTTTACAGAAGAGACACTTTCTCACTTTTCACACATTTTCACACCTTGAATGTGTACCATTTGTGTAGAATGCCTCATGTACACTGTCATGCAACTTTATAAGAAAATCTGAACAGTTGCCGTATTTATTCTGAAGACTATGGCTCTCTTATTATTGCTTTTGTCTTTGCAGGTGCAATCCAAGACAGCCTTGGTAATGTTCAGATCAGGGCTCTGTGGAGGTCATACCATCAGTTACTGAATGTCTGGTTCTTCTTTTCATTGACAAATTAATGTTTGGAAATGTAGAGAGCCTTAGACTTTTTCCACAGTATTTCAGTATAATAGGAGGATTTCCAAACAGCTTTTAAAAAATATAGAAAGTAAAGAAGTAAATGGAAACATAATAATGTTTCAGTGGATGTTTCTTTGTATGTGCAATTGCTTGTGGCTATAATGTTTCTGTATACAATTCCAAACTCCACACTGCAGACGTCATCTTTCTTCAAGTGCTTAAATGATGCTATCAATTATCCTTTCAGCACTGACTTTGGATTAACAACAGGGGAAGAATAGACGAGACAGGTGTAGATATGGACGAACTCTCAGCCTAAGATATCAGCCTTATTGACTAGTGAGCCCAAGAACAGCCTTACAATTATGTGATAAACAAGAGAGCTTTTGTTGGATTTCCTATGAATGAAATTGCAAGCATGGCTACGACTGCTAACTCCGCCCCTTGTCTTATCCTTAACCATTTGTAAATTTTCATGCCAGCTGGCATGCAGTGTTTTATGGATTTGCAATGAGGCAGTGGGGACTTTGCAGCTAGGGCTCTTGACTAATGATCAGAAGGTTCGGTACCACCAAGCTGCCAATGTTGGGTCCTTGAGCAAGACTCTTAACCCTCATCTGTTCAGCTCAGTTGTAAGTTGCTTTGGACAAAACTGTCTGCCAAATGACTAAATGTAAATATAAAATGCAATCATGAGAACATATTGGCAGAAGATGAAGACTTAAAAAAAAAAGTCCAAAATCTAACAAAGTCACTAATAGTGCCATACGGTGCAATTAAACAGGAGGAGTGTCAGAAAGGGTTATCAACTTGTAGACCATGGTGCCAGCAAAAGCTTTCAGCGGACTGAACTGTGTATTGAAAAATATTGCAGTAAACATATGAAAAAAAAAACTGGCTGTAGTTCAGCGACTGAAAACAGCTTGCCTTCTGCAGCAGATCCTCTGTTGTGGTTTATCCAATCACATGCATTTATGTAAATTATTTAACTGAAGGCAGCGCAACAGACCAAACACTAGCTACGTGGCTAAAGACATTAGTTCAGAAAGGGAAGAGTTTCACAGACTTTCAGAGATTTTTCATTTTATTTATCCTCTCTGGTCTGATGACAGCAGGGCTTGGTTTTTATTGGGTTTGCCATGAAACATAGTAAGACAGAACATTTCTCTATACACACTGGAGGACATAAAACAATTGTCAGTCGAGTGATGTAAATTATCCAGCAATGTTCCAACAATCAAGTCATTGACTAGCTATATTTAATATTATGTAGTATTTGTGCATAATGTTCAAAGAAGAACTTGAGAAATATAAAAAAAAACATGACAACATGACAAAAAACAGAAGATTTATCCCTTTCCTGCAGTACAGTACGCCGGCGGAATGGAAATCGACTTATCTGACATTTTCAATCAGTATAAACAAATTAATTTTTTTATTGCTGCAAGTCTGTTATAAGATTAGTCAGGACACTGTTGGGTTTCTGTGTGTAGAGTATCGTGACTCTGTGTTTAACTGCTGGTGAGCAGGGTGATAGGAAAGGGGAGGGGTGTGAGCCCTCTTCTGGGCAAACAATTGACATTTCTAAAGCTTTTTTGATAGTAAAACACCATATAAAACTGCCACCATAAAATTATAGGTAAAAAAAAAACTTATGAAAAACTGCAAATTCCTAAAGCCCCAAGTGTCTACTTTCATATAAGCTATTATCCACTACTATGGAGTGTGACATCACAAATAAATTCAATGCTGAACACGGCAACCAACAGAACAGGCGGATATTCCTTGTTTTTGGCCTCTGGTCAAAAGAATGAATAATAAATTGAAAGAAAGAAGTATGCTTTTATTCTCTTTGCACCAAATTCATCTGTTCAGAGTGCACGGCACTAGTCCAAAATAGTAATATTAAGCATCACTACTAAGCAAAACATAACCACTTCTAATTGTCTTATTTATATCTGTTAATGGTTAAGTATGATAAGGTAATGGCCATTCAATCATGGTAGTTGCTTATCCAGACTTTGTAAGCAAGGAATTTTATGTAACTGTACTTTCACAACTAGATGATCACAAATTTTAGTTGAGTAATGCTGTAGGGAATTGAAAGACACAGAGAGGTCAAGCTGGCAATAGAGCATACTGTTTTTTAATAAAACTGTGTGCAGGAGTGGGAATTTGTGGGATGCTCCACATCAGTAATGGTCTATTTGTTGGCTTGTCAGATATGACACTAACCAAATGGGTTGGAAAAAGATCGAAAGGATCCAAAAGAATTGAAATAAGGTTTCCTTCAATTAAAAGGTTTACTCCGAGCAAATGTCTCTCAATTAATCTTCCAAATCTTAGACATTTTACTGAATGTACTGTTAAACTTGGTCTACCCCAATCAGTCATATCCTGAGTTTGCTTCATGGCCCAAACTCTAGACTCTAGTTGTAGTAGTTTACATTTATTTTAGGTAATGTAAGGCATTCACTGAGCCATTTCCCATTCAGAGATCTGAACATCCAGGATTTACATTGACTCAAATGAGCCTCTTCTAAGAGAGACCATGAACAAGCTCCTTGAACAAGCACCTAAGATCAAATTTCTGGCAAGCGCTGCACTTCTTAGCTGAAAAAAAGAGACAGAGAGAGTAATAAATCTTCCTTTTCCTGCTAAATTCTGAATTAGAGGCTATTAAGGTGGTGTAGTTGTCCCAAGTTAGTGGTGTGAGGTTTGTGAGATGGCTCTCCATTGTCTTGCTGAAGGCTCAGGGCTTTTTGTGCCAATGCTCTGAGGGGGGACTCGGATGACTAAAAGGCTGTATAGTAGCCACTTGTGGTTGGCGTTATTTATTTAATTATTAATTTGAAGCCGCACCACTGACACTTCGGACGGCTCCTAATTGATGCGAATTGACGCCGCTTGCCATAGATAATGGCTTTTTGGGTATCTCTCTCCGCCCGCAGTTCATTCAGTGTCGCCTCACAGCAACTTAACTGCCCTTAAAATGTCTGCCAGCAACATGGGAGCAGTTGGGAGAGACAGGATTATCAGTCTTTGTTATGTTGGAGTGTCTATTATGCTGGCCCTGTCTATTCACAAAGGACCCTTAAGAGTGTGTCAGTTGTAGCCACATAGCAAAAGACTCCGCAGACAAACATGCTAACCAATGAGTGCTCATCCACAAATGCTGTAGACAGCCATGAGCAATTTAAAATCACAGGACTTCAGTGCAGGTAAGGCATTTGGGAAATTATTTGGTTTATCTATGATCTACGTTAGGTGTGCTTGGGGTAGAAACCGTCCTTCATTGCCATCATTTGTCAGCTGCTTCCTTGTAACAATGAATTAATCTGTTGACTTACTCAGGAGAGGTCATTGGCCCATTAGCACTGGTCATTGGTCCCTTAAGACTGTTAGAATACTAGTGTTGATTTTGATCCACTGTTGAATGACACATTTTGTATATATGTACTTATTACACAGCGCTGAATTCCCGAATCTCAGGGTGTGGCTTAATTTTCTGTGACAGCAGCTCAGACAGTAGTTCCAGCTGTAACATAAATGATAGGTTTATATTAATTAGCTCGTTCTACTACGTAATTTATTTATTTTTTTAATAGTAACAGCTTATTCACAGGGACTTTTAGCTCAGACATTCCACATAATCTAAGTCTAATTATATAATAATAAATGGATTTAGAAAAATGTGTTTTTATTGAACAAAGAAAACCCAAATATCTTGAGATCAGTGATTTGGTGCTTTCTGTAATTTATATAGCATTTATGGATGGAGTTTGTCAGTAACATGAGAAGCTGTGTTTTTTTTTTAAATAAGAATATTATAATAAAGATGAATAAAACACTTACAGAGGTGCTAAAACAGCATGCCCAGTCCATTTTTATTCCTTAAATAAAGAAATGAGTACATAAAAAACACAAAATGTTTCTTCTGTTTGAAAGGAATTCAGTAAATGAATGAGAATGAATGAGTGAGTGTGAATGTGAAGGTGAACTCTCATAGCCTTACCCGTCTATGTGCCCTGTTTTACATATACAGGGTGGCAGTGCAGCCACAGTATGCATGCCATTTCTGATTAGCCCTTGCATTTCTGATTTGGTGGCCCTGCAGCTCCTTGAGTGGTTGTGAAGTTTCAGACAAAATGCAGGCCTGCTGCGTATCTAATTTATTCATCATGCTTGTGAGCAATGCACCCCTTTCTGTCCTACCACTGCCTTAACCACCTTTCTCTCTGCACAAACGTAATGCTCGTTACAACAAATTATCTGGAACTTTAAAATTCTGCCTTGTCCGAATAGGAGCTAATCCACTTTGCTTCTGGAGGAAGACAAGATTGAACAGATCCAGCCTCATGGGGAGTGGACAAATTCTTTTAGCTCCACTTCTCTCAAATCCTGCTTTGCCTGCATAGCAAAACCTCTTTCTACATCTGAAGTCCATACTTCTTGTTTTGCTGAATTTGGGACAATGCACTTTAGGGTGATCAGCCATGAATAGCTTGTATTTCAGAGGATGCTTGTGGATTGCATTATGTAAGAGAGTCTCAGATAGTTGCATGTCTACATGTGATGTTAAAAAAAAATTTGTATACTAAAATATTAGACACACTATGTTGTTCTGTCAGTGTTAAGAAAAGCTGTGGAGTTCAAAATGCTTGAAAATATTACAAAATATTTTAGAAAATTAAAAAGAGTGTAGGTTAAAATAAAACAGAAAAAACACACCTATCAGTTAATATATATTTTTGGAGTAAAAGAAAAATATATACATTTGGTATATTTCACATATGACAACTTTAACAGATTTCTAAAGGATCTATATAACTTTTGTTCTATTGTAGTTTATGATTTTAAAGATATACATGAGTTTGTTTAAGCTGGGTTTGCCTGATTTTTCTGTCACAGACAAAAGTCACACATCCTGAAAGAATTCTTTGGCCAAAAGTTGAGATCGGTGGTGTTAGAACACACAATGGCTAAAACCTTTGATTAAATTCTACAGTTTACGTCTAATTCTTAAAGCCATCAATAGGAGGACGGCATGGGATTAGGTAAAACTCACAGGACAGCTATTAATATGTTAGTGGCAATGGCAAAAATGAAAGGAAACAGACAAATGGAGAGAAAAAAATATCTTAAATACATAAAATATCCTTAATAAAATCTGATAAGGAGTAACATGTTATCATACAGTCTGGTATAGAATTCGGCCAAGATTTTATTGGGATCATCTTGTACAGTGTGACAAGTAATAATCTTAAAAGACCTAAAACACTGAAATCACAGTCTAAAACCAGCTAAAAAAAATCTAAATTTTATTCTAAAGGAATACATTCAAGCCTGACTGAAATGCTGAAATAAATGGGACTCTATTAGCTGCTTCTCACCGTTTTTATTTATTTATTTACAATATGTGCTGTAAGAATTTCTACCTTTCTTTCTATGTCTTTCCTCCAGGTGAAGACATTTACTATTTCAAATGAGCCACTATCACGTCTCAAGCAGACAGGCAAGTTAAAATAGTGAATGTGAATCATTTCTGTTTGCTCAGATTCCTTCTAAATCACTAAATGGTTTGAAACGTACTTCTGAGAGCTCGCCATTAGAGACTGCTTGTATGGAGATCATTTTGCGGTGCAGACAGGATAGTGGCCGTAATGGATGTCTTGTGCCTTATGTAATTGTAACCTGAGAGGGATTAAATGGGCTCTCTCATGAATACTTTGCGGTCGTGAACGTGAAAACAAAAGGCATGCAGACGGCTATGAATGGCTGCTGACCATTTTGTTATTTTAACAGGACAACTTTTTTATCAAGCAAAGAATAAACTGAATGACATTTTCATAATGATATGATGATAGATGTAAATAGATATCTGACAGAAGCCAGCCTCAGTGGCTCAGATGCCTGGAACAACTTAGAATGCTGATAGAAGTCATTTGTACCAGGTCCCTACTGTCCTCTCAAAGCCCACTACATTTGATAGAATGATAAGGTGAAACCTCAAACACTACACTACAGCATTGCCTTCTGGGATTGGAGCCATTTATAGTCTGGACCCTCTGCTGTTGTTTTTGCTTATAACATGACATACTGTTGACTCAAATTACACCAGTGCTTATGATCAATTTAGCCTTGACATTCAAAAATGAGCCTGTAAATGAGTGTTTAAGGCCCTATTAATCCAAGCTCCTTTAAAAAAAATGCATCATTTATCTAAGACACAAGGAAATAAAAAAATGGGATTGACAGGTGGGGTGAACATGAGCCTTTACTGAAGGTCACTTGTGAAAATGGGAATAATTATGAACAGCCTAATTCCGGTCATATCTTGCCCTTGCTAAAGCAACAAATGTGCACCCATCAACAGTTTTGTTGGTTAAGGAGCCACTAAATGAAATGCAAATTTTTAATTCGTGATTTGACCTTTGGTGTCCCTAAAGAAAATATTGCAGCTTTAACCCACACAGTATAATTTTGTAGCATACAAATAATGTCACGTTTGATGACAGTTACACTGTTGTTTCAGGAGAAACACCCAGGGCTTTTTAAAACATTACTCCTTACCGAAGAAATGGTGTCTAAATCACATTAAAATGCCATTTCATCACCCCCATAATTAATGAAACAAGTACACACATAACATTAATTACACAGCTGAACAGTCTGAACAGGTTAATGTTGCGTATGTGATTTAGCTCCACCTCACTGAAGCAGGCAGTCTTATGCATGAGGGCTTTCTTCTGCAAAATGTTCAGTGAATAGCATTTCATTAATGCTGTTTCTGTATAATGACTGGTTACATGAATCATAACAATCACGACAACCAGCTTTGAGGCACAAAAAAACGGTCAGGAGGATGGGTTAAATTTGTCATTAGCCCTTTTCAGTACACTTTTGCAGCATAAAAATCATGGAATGATGTCTATTTGACCCAATACCATGTTCTGTATTTTCAAAGAGAATATCATTTAGCTGTGGCAGTGCAAATATTGAATTATTCAGTTATCCTGTTAGGGAAAGTGGTAGAAATATTTGTTTACAGTGATAAGTGAATTGCTCTTAGCTTCTCAAAAACATGCACACTTTACATCTTTTTCACCAGTAAAAAGTATCTTGTGTGCTTGTGGTTGGGGATGAGCAAGGAATGAATGAATGCACTGGAAGAATGTGGGGTTTAAAAATGGACCAACAAGCAAATAAATAAATAAACAAACAAACAAATAAATAAATAAATACATTTTGATTATTTGGTTATGCTCTTACAGTATAAATAAATAAATAAATAAATTTTGGCAATCCAACACAGTGCACATTTATTTATTTATTTATTTATTTATTTATTTATTTATTTATTCATTCGTTTGTTTGTTTGTTTGTTACCAATATTAACCTTATATATATATATATATATATATATATATATATATATATATTTTTTTTTCAAATATTATGTCATCGTATCCATACCATCACATCATCACATCACATCTGTGGTACTGATACAGACTCTAACAACAACAGACAGAGATGTGCTTAAGGTCTGAGGATTGCAGATGCAAACGCTGAGCACTGCTACTTGTTCACGAGTGTAGAGCATCTATGAAAGAAGCGAATGGCATTGAAGGTCATATATTATGCTTTTCATGTCCTCTATCCCACAGGTAAAAGCGTTTCAAACCAAGGCTAATCAAGTCAGCCAAACAGGCTGTATTATCCCTGAAATATAGTAGAGTATTTCTTTCATAGAGTCTGCAGTTATGTCAGGGGATTTCATCAGCAACCACAGCAACGTTAAGCTCATTATACCAAATGCTGTTGTTTGGCTTGTGTTGGTCTCAATTATGGTGTGCATAATGAACCTTTTTTTAATCATTCAATCTCCACAAATGAGTGCAATATTCATAACTGAACAGTTAAGTGGTTTTTATATGCTTTTATATACCTTGAGATGCTTTCAGACTTGGCTGAATGTTCTCACAACCTGAAACTAGGAACTGAGTGTTCCTGGTTTTAGATATAAAGGTGGTGTAATGGTCTTTTTATTCCCATCTGAATCTGTAATATCAGTCATTTTTATGGACTGTGTGCATACACGTCTGGAAAGATTATGCTGTGTTTTACCTTCTATAAAATATATAACCACAGATAATATATCCTGTCTGAATAGATATGTTGTTAAAGAATTGATTATAATTTCTATAGACATACACTAACCAACCACTTAAAGAGGAACACCTGTACACCTGCTCATTCATTACATTTTTTGATCAGCCAGTCACAAGGCAGCAGTGCAGAGCATAATATCATGCAGATACAGGTCAAAAGCTTCAGTTAATGTTCACATCAAACATCAGAATGGGGAAAAATGTAATCTCTGTGACTTTAACCATGGCGTGGTTGTTGGTGCCAGATGGGCTGGTTTGAATATTTCAGATACTGCTGATCTCCTGGGATTTTCACAAAAAGCAATCTCTAGAATTTACACAGAATGATACGAAAAACAAAAAACATTCAATGAGCGCAGTTTAACAGGTGGAAAAATCTTGTTAATGTGAGAGGTCAGAGGAAATTGGCCAGACTGGTTTAAGCTGAGAGGAAGTCTACTATAGTAACTAAAAGAATCACTCTTTACAACCATGGTGATCAGAAAAGCATCTCAGAACCTCACGGCAGGTAGGCTACAACAGCAGAAGACCACATTAGGTTCCACTCCTGTCAGCCAAAAACAAGAATCTGAGTAGGGGTAGAGGTCTACATTTTAAAGTGGCTGGTGAGTGTATGTTCGTAATATTACATCTCTCAAATGAATAAATGGAACTGAATTGGTGTTTGGTGAAGTGTGAGGTCAGATCTGGTATACGTTCACCATCACACAGCTCATATCCTAAATACGGGTATCAGCAGTTGCCAAAATAGCATTGAACCTCATCATTCATTTAGTCAGATCTTTTATAGTCATGAACCGGGATGGCATGAATTGTAGCCAGTGGCAATACTTTTATAAAACTAAATCTGTCTGCCCCATGACAAGATTCATTCATTATAAAGATGCATTTTCACTTCTGGCAAGGGAGGCACGTTTACTGGAGAATTGATTCAATGATTAGAAGCAGACATGTCGCTGCAGCCACTGGAGTCACAGTCACACTGTCAATTCTTTATACAGTTGAACTCAAATAGCCTTTAACACAGATAGCTGGTTTATTACCAGGAAAGCACCATGAGGCTGAAAACATATCAAAAGTGGTGATCTTAATCAGCTCAGTGCAACTGAAAGCCTATGTCTAATTCCATAAATACAATACATGTATGTTTATGCTCCAGGCAGAGGCTTGCACTATGAAGATTGATCTTCTGCTGAGTGTTCAGAAGAGATAGCAGGGCTAACAAACAAAAGTGAGATGCCTCTGGCACAAAGCCATTTTGAGAAGTCTGTCTGTTTATACCTGAGAAAGAAGGCAGCTGTAATTTATATAGACATGTGAAACCTGAAATATTAATAAACAATGCTCAGTGTAAAATGGCGTCATAGGATGTTACTTACCCGGTAAGTAACCTGTGTGTGTGTGTGTGGGGGGGTGTGTGTGTGTGTGTGTGGGGGGGGGGTGTGTGTGTGTGTGTGTGTGTGTGTGTGTGTGTGTGTGTGTGTGTGTGTGGGGTGTGTGTGTGTGTGTGTGTGTGTGTGTGTGACATTTTTAGCCAATAAAGTTTATTCTCTCTCAAATTGCTGAAATGATATGAAATCATTAATGTTATATAACACTGGTATATAAATATTTTATGAAATAAAATGCTCTTCTATCTACAGAAAAACATTGAAATACTTTTGGTAGTCTACATTTTAAAGAACATATCAGGTGGAAGTTTAAAGGAAGTTTATCCTTAAAAAAAGGAAGATAAATATAAAGAAAACAGTACTATATTGTTTTACTGCGTTGTTTTGACAAATTAAAAAAAAAAAAACTTTCTAGCCTTACTAAAATGTTCAAACTTACGGATATAGAAACACTTAACTGTACATTTCTACATAGAATCCTCAAGTTCCTACCCAGAGGGACACCTGATAGACCCTTAAGGGTTCTAGATTGAATTTTTTTCTCCTTAAATTTTATGGGGTCTTGCTCCCACTTGCAGTGTCTTTCTGATTTAATTTACAAAAAAAGGAGAACAGATAGTGTTCAGAGGGTGTTTTCAGCTGCTGCAACAGTGAAGAACAGTTCAAAGAGATTGTAGAATGGAGCTTCAGAGTCTGGGGGCTTTAAGTACATAGAGCCCTGTCTGGTTTTAGGAGTCTCCAGCAGAACAGAACAGCTGAAGGCTGGGTATAAGAGTCCTCGCTGTGACAGGTGAGAAGGTTGGCAGCTGAATTTTGAATATACTGTTCAGGGTACTCCTAGAAATGGCAATAAAGAGAAAAATTAAGATCAATCAATAAATCAAGAGATTATTATAAATAATAAAAAAAAAGACTGTAGAATTTTACTTCATACCACAGAGTTGTTGAAGTCTCAAATCTGATGGTCAGAAAGTGTTGATTCAGTTTTCTATAACAGCAGGCCTGACAGTATTGCCATTAAAGTTTCAATAGCAACAACTAATTCACAGAGACTTGTGCATGGCAGACGGTGCCACAAAATTAAAGCCTAATATTAAATGGATTTAAAGATGTGTTGCTATTTAACAAAGAAAAGTACAATCTTTGATATGGTGAAGCTTTCTATTAGAAGATGTTAACATCTTTATGGAAGGAGTCTCCAGTGTAAGTGAGCGGCTAGTGAGGTGGCAGGTAATCACAGCCCTGCTAATATTGAGTACAGCACGATTGCAAGTGTGATATTCAAGTAACTGACATTTCAGAGACAATATGGCCACATATTTTGCTTATTTTCTCTCCGATAACCAAACTAGCTCCCAAAGAAGCCACAGATTCTTTGCGTTTTGTGTTGCCATGCCAATGCACAGACTGGCTCATATCCCGTAGAAAGTGTAGTAATGGTTTCTGTGTAATGAACTATTGCTAGAATTGGAATTTTATGTAGCAAACACAGACAAGTGGAGTGATACACACAGTGAAATGTCCCGGTGCTGTTATATTAAATATCAACACTCCTGGAATGTCGCTTAGTGGACTGGAGCTAACTCTTGTATAAAGCTACTATAAGCTAAGTGCCAACAGGAACTATAACATTAAATGTTACTAGAAATGGATACAAAGTACAATGTGTCATTCGTTAAAGAATTAAAGATTGTAATCATTGACAAATTGCTGTGGTATAAGAGGAATACAAATACTTTGATTGATTATTTTCATATAATGTCATGCTCCATTGTGTTTTATTCCTTACATAACCTATGACACTTTTTTTTCTCCGTAAATATTATTTATTGTAATCCAGTAAGGTATGAATTGCTGAAAGTAGAGCTTTTCCATTACAGCATGGAGCACACTGTCAAGGCATACAGCTCTCCATGTTATTCCTGCTAAATCATTTTAATCCAGGTCCAACATCAGAATCATTGTCCTGCCGGCACAAATTGTTTTTTTTTTTTTTTAATAAAACAGGGTGTCTAAAGTGACACTGTACAACAATCCCAAAAGTGACTCTAATATTAATAGAGGACATAAGAACACAATAATTGAAGACTTTCTCAGTCCTGCCCATTGAAACTAAAATGTATGTTAATGTATGTTAATCTGTGATAATGACATGCAAATGAATACATGGATCTACAATATGATGGCAATTGCTATGCTGGAATTCCTGCACGTATAATACAGAGCTGAGTTCAGTGATTATTGTATGTTTTCAGATTCATTGTTTTGAAGCTTGAAGCATTTTTTAACACCTTTGCCATATGAGACTTGACAAGTGGACACTTTTCAACACCCTAACAAGGAACCTTTTTTGCAGTAATGAGTGGCTGTGTTTTTCAAGTGTTTTTGCAAAAGCTCAGAGCTGTTAAATAAGCTCCCACTTATTGATCAGAATGTGTGAGATGGCTTTGCAGTATTGGTCGTGTTATTGAAATAATTCCAGAACACAGAGACTTTCTTTCTTAATTCTCTCTTTTTTTGTCTTGAAAATAAAGTTACAGCTGCTCATGTAAGTTTTCCCATTTCCTCCTTTCTCTTTTTTTTTCTCTTACCCCCAAGAAACGAATCAGTTCAGATACATTGGACTGGCCTGAACTGTCAAAATGATAATCACCCACCTGAAGTGAGATGTAAAAATTATGAAAATGTTACATTTGTAGATTAAGTAAATGACTAATTATTCATTTTTTTCCATTTGTAATTGTAATAAGAACAGAGACAAACACCAAACACCTAGTTACATGTCACGGTACTGTAATACGGTAGAGTTTTGTTGTTGTTGTTATTGTTGTTGTTTTCATTTAAAACTGTGAATGTCTTGAATATTCAGTATTCAAGATTCATCAATATTTAAATTTAAGCAAATTTGTGATATTGACCATGTTGATTCTTAGTACAAAAGGTCATATTTTTCTTGAGACTGATCCCTTCCACTGAAGCACGTGTTCAGATAAAAATCTGATGGATATGATCTCGTCCGGTTTTACTCAAACTTGTGAAGTCCATATCAGCTCGAGCACATGCTGTCATTAAAGCCAAGAAAGGGACGTACCAAATACTAAAATTTCTGAAATTCATGTAAATATTTCTAAGATTCTTATTTTCACTCAAGCTGTGAACATTGTAATGAAAAATTCTTTATTAAATGAGAAAAAAAATGCAAAATAGACGTTATTTTTTCACTAGTTCACTAGTTTCAATAGATTTTGAACTCAACTGTATAGAGCAATTTCAGGTCATTTGTTAATAGTTAACCCCTTACATTCTCAGATTTTTATCCATTTACTCATCTTAAAGCATATTATTCTGAAACTACTATGGAAGATTTAGCACAGTGACACTCATAGGAAGGGAGGGAAGTTAGGAGAGTCATTCTGAACTCAGGGGTTTAGGGGTTAAATGGTTTTCTAAAGAGATTTTTACATTTATTCATTTAGCAGATTGTTTTGTCCAAAGTGACTTAGGTGTAAAGCAGATTGTAATCAAAGCTAAGGAGTTTAGGATGTCGCTCAAGGGTCCAGCAGTGTCTCTCTAGCAGTACTGGGATTTGAACTCACAACCTTCTGGTCATACCACTGAGTCACCCCTGCCCCTTTTAACTGTTTTTACTTATTATGTCCAGGATATAACCAATTTTTAGGTGCAGGAATTTTTAGAAAGGAATCAACACCATATTATTCCTTGCATGCATTTCCCATGTGATCGTGTGAATAATATACGAATAACGTGAAGGTGCATTTCAACATGTTATTCGCTTGAAACTGCAAACGCCAATTCAACTGAGCACATGACATCATGTGAACAGTATGTGATCACGTGGAAAAAAACAATTAGTCATGCGAGAAAATCACAAGTGAAAAACTGGAACTATGTGAAAATAAATAAATCATGTGTAAAATCATATATGAAGACAAAACGACGTGAGACATAAACATGTGAACTGTCTAAAAACACACAAATCATGTGATTATTCACATGTAAAGCTCATGTTTGGACATTCGGAAGTGCCGCTCTAAGACACCAGACTATCCAAATATTTATATTTATGGACAAAAGATAAACGCTTTTCAAATTCCCAAAGGACAAGAGCTCAACCATGTGTGTATACGGACTGTGCTAGTTTATGGAGCTTAATGTGCTGTAATCTACCTAATAATAATAATAATAATAATAAGAAGAAGAAGAAGAAGAAGAATGTCTTCTCTTTCTAACACACAAGATCACTGTACACACAGATACACACACAAAAAAAGGTAAGAAAGAGACTAGTAGGACCTAGTGACTATGCCCAAAGCTTAAAGCTTTGTGGGAGGCCACAGTAATTACAAGTGTTGTGTGATTTCAATTATATCAGGATTTAACTATAATGTTTAATGGCCCTCGTATTCAGAAACTGCATCTGCATGATAATGTGAATATTAACAGTAGATGGCACTAGACCATCAGAGACCAGCAGCTTGTTCTGTTTTGTTTTATTTGATAACTTTTATTAGTCTTGCAGAGAGAAGTGGGTTACTTCCCTCAGTGTTCATTGCCCTACAGAGATAAAACACTCCTGGGAAATACCTGTATGTTAACTACTAAATGGCATTACAGAGAAACTGAATAGGCCACTCATGCCTCTGCTTGTGAATTTATGGCAGGACCGTAGTGAAATAACATTATGCAGCTTGCATAGTCTTTAAAAGCTCCCTAAAAGCAAGAGAATGTCATTATACCAGTGAGGGCATGATAACCCGTATCCCTTGCTGTGTGCAGCAGGGAGCGGCAAGGACACATTCACATCAAAAAGAAGAAGAAGAAAAAAAAATCAATACCCCATTTAGATTACACAAATAAAGTCACAACTTGTTCAGCCATCATTGAAGAAATAATGAGATGTAGAAAATAGATGAGCCCCCGCATCACTATGCTTAATCTGCCATTAAACACAATTTTTCAAAACATTAATCATATATGCAAGTTTTTGGTAGGGTGTTTCTCACTCCGCTTTCTGATTCAAAAAATGTCATAATCAACTAGAATCTGTGTAAGTGAATATTTAATATGTCATAATATTTATAATGAGACAATGTGTAGTTAAGAAAAAAATAATAATATGAAGAAGAATTCGGTATCAATTATTCATGGCATTTAATGTTTGTACCCGGCGCAGAGACCAAAGGCATTTTTCCATGTTGTTGTTGTTCATGAAAATGCATAGAGGGACAGTTAACATTGGTGACAAACAAATAAATAAATAAATAAATAAATAAATAAATAAATAACACCACCATAATAACCATAACAACAACAGCAAGAACAAAAAAAAAAAAAAAAAAATAATAATAATAATAATAATAATAATAATAATAATAAACAGCGGCAGCAACAACAATAACAGGTGTAATATTTCAGTGTGTGTTGTGATACTTGATACTAAAGTACAAATGTCAGTCCCTCTTATTTTATTGTTCACAGCAAAACTTTTTTGATGAAATGGAAATAAACATTAACTAAATAATTCAACTGAAAAACTAAAACTGACCAGAAAATGAACATTTGTACTATTGCAACTCATGCCATTTACTTAATTCTATCAGCTTCCATGTCTCTTGCCCCATTTCCATTTACTTTTCTAAATGGAAATACATATTCCATATTTCTGAATCTGCAAAGTCTTGCCAATTCCCTCCGGAGCTATAAGTCATTATTATTTAAAGCTCTTCGGGGGTTTTTTTTCCAATTATGTTTTGTCCTGCATGTATACATCTATTTGCTGTACTTTGAGAGCCTCCTGCCTCTTTGGTTCTGCATAAAATCTTCTCTCCTCAACTGACCTTCTCACTTGACCACACTTAGTCACCCTACAAGTCTCTCACATAATCTTCAGATCTCTTGCTTTAATTCCAGCTCCTTTAGTGCCTCGACTCTGCCCATGTCAGCTAGTTTAGCTTAGTGTCTGTGAACGCACACTCCAGGCTCTGTCTCCTTGTGATGGAGAGCAAGTGGTGATTTGTAGGAGGCTAATGTTGCTGATCAAACTACAGATGTTAACAATGCCAAGTCAAGTCGAAGTAGCTTCCATCCAACTGCAGAACCCGAGGCTCCATAACAGCAAGATGCCCGGCGTAAATCGTTTCGAGCCCAAGGATCGCAAGCGAAGCAAATGCTCAGCTTCTTTTGCGCTGCTCAGCAAGTTCTCTTTCTGGAGAGAATATTACTAATGAGTCCTTAAATCTGTCAACACTTTTCATCTGACCATCTGCTGCTTGCCCTCAAACGTATGAGAGGTTCAGGTGAAATTTGAAGGAGAGGACTATGAGAGAGCAGCACTGATCTGGAGTGGTGACCAGAGCATTGTTTCACAATGAGCTACAGTGAATTGTTTATTGCAATGAAAACCCTTTTTTTTTTTTTTTTTTTTAGACAGTATCACATTTTTTTGTGTTACTATAACGCTCTAGGCATCAGTGAGAATCGATGCAGATTTACTGTTCAAATTCTATTATACTATGCAATCTATTTTTAATCCAGTACTTTATTCAGGTCAGGAATGATTTTAATCCTAAACATTATTGGGATTCTGAATAATTGAGGAAACCATTAAAAATAACACACCTTGAGCAAAGAATCTGATGACTTGGGTTTTACGAGCGTCCATTCAAAGTACTTCAATTCCTTCTTCACATTTCAGTTTATTTACTTGCAGTAATAGAAATTCATCATGGCCCCCAAAAAGCCTAGGAAGTCTATATTTATTCTTCAGGAGTACCAATCTTCATATTTTTCTTTCCTCTTTCCTTTAACACACAGGAGAATGCAGTCACCACAAAGGCACAGACTAATGCTTTGAAACACAAATATCTGTGTTCCAACCGTAGAGGACAGTGAAAGTGCTCCTTCAGTAAAGAGCACGTTTTCATGAGGAAGCCTGAGTGTGACCACAACAAAAAAAAAAATAAAAATACAAACCCCCAGAAGAGGTAACGTTACGGGTTTGATTGACAGAGTCCCCAGACGGCTTGTTGCACCCTTGTCTAAGCGGATTTGGGAGGTGATATGCTCTTGGAGAGAATTTTTCCTGACAGGCTTTCACCGCAAAGCCCAGAAAACCGTTTTTGTCTTCTTTTTAGCTCTCCATGCAAAGTCCAAACTATTGGATTTCAGTTGAAACCCATTTATTCTGCATATACAGATGTGGCACCTGCAGGAAGCATGCTATACTGTATTACATTTTAAGTTCAAAATCAAACATTATGAGTTCACAGGCTCTTTTGAAGACTTCAGAAGAGATTTGTATGAAAATACAGAACAAAAAGTAGTGCTACGTTTGCAACAGCACGCAAAATGAACGTCACATGGTTTTTTTTTTGTACTATGACAAAGTGTCTGAACTTCCATTATGTTTCAGCATTTCAGTCACCTTTTGTTTTAAAGCCATTCTTTCATACAAACATCACCAAGGCTGTCTTCATGTCTTCGCTTACCCTTGCAGAGCTGTCAAGGTACGCCACAAAGACATAGCTACTAATTTTTCCTTCCTTGCCGATGAGTAATGTGATTAGACAGATCATAATGAAAATATTCCTCAAGTAAACATTAAACGAGAAATCATAAAGGGCCCCGTGCAATAACTTCGATACGAGGGTAATAAAGAATAAGTGGCGTGTCTGTCAGCGTGATTGATTTCCACATGTGCAGGAGGTCATCTCTCATTTCAGGCTCCCTGAGATAAAGTTGTGCAGTCTGACTCGATGGCATTAAAAGCATGAATATTTCCGTAACCTGTCCTGCATCACAGAAAAGTAGAATAATCCTCGGTGGTAGCAAATTTCACCCTGATGGAACATAAAAGCCACGCTGAGGACAGCTTTGCTATCTCGAGAAGGAAAAACCGAAGCACTATTTCAAGCTCATATTCACATTATTTGAATATCGCTGCTGTTTGAAGCCCTTACTTCATATCAGTGGTGAGGAAAGAAAGAAAAAAAAAAAGCTTGTTTTAAGCTTTAAATTTATTATTCACCATCTTCAGGTGGATATGAATTTAATATTTAACCAGTTATGAGTCACAGCTCTAAAAATTAAAGTGTAATCCATGCTTTTAAAAACCAGACATCCAAGATCAAAGCTCACAGAACAGTCACACGAGCTTCACATGTTATGTTTTACTTTTTTTTTTTACGTTATTATTATCCACGTGATTTTTTTTTTTTTAACGATTCATTTATTTTTCACATGATTTGTTTATTTTCACAGGTTAATCAATCACTTGTACAGCTTGTGCTTTTATTTTTTTTTACATTTTTAAATAATTGTTCTACAATATTTCAATTATTTTCACAGATACATTTTTTGGATATTTTTGTAATCCATGTGCTTTTGCTTTCACGTTTTTTTCTTCTATATGATTCAGCTATTTACACGTCGTTTCTTTTTCATTTGTTTATTTTCACTGGCACATTTTTCACCCATGGGGCCTGTGCTTTTTTTTACATTATTATTATTATTATTATTATTATTATTATTAATTTATTTTCACATGTTAATATTTCAGATGTAGTGCACATTGATTTACTTTCACATGCAATTTTTTCATGATTCTTTTATTTTCACATGTAATTTTTTTTTTTACATGATTTGTTTATTATCACAGGTTATTTTTTCACTTGCAGGGCATGAGCTTTTAATCTCATGTGGTTTTTAGACATGCTCACATGTTCGCCTGCTGTTTACTTGAGCTGTGTGTGTGCACTTTCTGAGCATAACATGTTGAAATGATGCACCTGTACACATTTTTCACATGTGATCCATTATTTACATAATCACATGTGAAAAAACATATGATCACATGTAGTGTGTATGTGACTTTTCTGTAAGGACATGCTCTAAAAATTATGATAACTTTTGTACAACCTTTTTTTTTTTGTCACCCTAATGTTATACATGGCTGCAAATATTTAGAGGCAGAAGCCATATTTGGAGACTGGAGGTAGAATTGAGCCGTTGAGCTCAGCAGCAATCCTGCGCTGCCTGTCACCACGCTCAGCTTCCTCTGGGCATGAAGACATGAGCTAATGGAGGCAGAGGAAGGAAAGAGAGAGAGAGAGAGACACAGAGAGAGAGAGAGAGAGAGAGAGAGAGAGAGAGAGCACGGGAGAGAGAGAGAGCTCAGTCTCTGGAGCAAACCCTACACAGGGAGGGTGAAATAGAGGTTATGGAGGTTCGTAAATATTTAACCAGGCCACCCCTCCAACGCTGTAATTAGACAGATTACCTGTTAGCCATGGTCCTCCTGAGCAGAGATGTTTTAAAACCGATCCAACCTCCAGGCAAATGGAAAAAGAAGTCAAAAAGGATTTCACGCTGCCCGAGCAACAGCGAATCCTCAATTAATAGTAGAAAAGAGAGAGGAGGACAGAAAACTTTCTCATCTGAAGCAAGTGGTTAATATTTAACTTGTTTGAGTACAAAAGGGTTTGGTTAAAAATTTAGATGCCTCGTGGCTGTCCATGGCATTCAGACGTAGAAGAGTGATTGGTCTTAATAGATGCAGCAAAGTAAATGATTCTTAGCAATGATTCTTGTTTTGGGTTTTGGGGTTGATCTTGTGTTTTAAAATATTTTTAAATGCTTTGGACGTAAGATGGGACTATCAGACTCCAGGGATTCAGGGTCACAGACAAACAATTTAACGCAAGTTCAGATACCACAACCTGAATTGACCATAAACCTTCACACATCTCACTGAACACAACCAGTGAAGCTCACCAGATAATCACCGAGCTCGAATTTGGTGTGTTACGAGGAGAAAACCCACAAATCTCAGAGGTCTTTCACAATTTAACATGACATCCTGCTCCTCTTTGTTGTAGAACTGATTTCTTTTTTGGGTGGAAAAAAAAAACCCTGTATACTGTGGTGCATTCATGACAATGATAAAGATGCTACAGGCAATTATATTTCCTTTACACTTAGAATTCTACTTAAGTAAGAGCATGAAATCTTACTTAATTAAAAGTGGGAGTAGATAGACAAAGTGATATTTTAATAGTGTCCACATGTAATGGAATCAAATATTCAAAAGTAAATTATTTTAACTGAAACTGATAAGTGGAATTGGACATCAGTGTATGGTTTTTATTTATTTGTTTGTTTGTTTGTTTGTTTGTTTGATTGTCTCACTTGCAAATTCATATTTAAAGCTTATACATTTTCTTATGACTTTATGAAATTGCACGAAAGCAAACCTCAGAATTTGTACAAATATAAAAATGTATTGAACTTTAATGTATGTGCTAATAGGCTGCTCTTGTGCAAAGATGAGTATAATATCTATTTACATCAGTGTGGAGTTTACTGCATGTTTTAAATCTATAAATCAAAAAAAAAAAGGTAAAATGCACAAAAATGTGAATCAGGCAAAAGAAAACAAATGGGTTATGGTCCTGAGATTTTTACTGAGTATTTGGAAGGTCTGAATAAAATAGTACTGAATAAAAGTATGTATTTTGTTCATGAAAATCTTATGAAGTGTGTTCATTAATGTATTAATTAATTAATTGATACTCAGGTAGTAAAAAGTACAATGATTAAGTATGTTTCACATTTTATTTTCTTTTATTTGCATTTTTATTGACATAGCTGCATAATACCAGTTATAATCTTATAAGAAAGATGAATTTATAATAGTAATAATAATTTTTGTAGGAATTATGAAACGCTGAGTAATATAAATAGGATTGCGTGTCTATGAAGCTGATCAATAAACCTGCTATAGCTATACTTTATATACTAAAATTGGTAACACTTTAGTATATGATATTAACCATGATATTAATTAACATAATGAGTTAACAAGATGCTAATACCATACTGTTAGCATTATTAGTGGTTAGTCATATAATACTCAGGTGGGTGTTAGTGGATACGCATCAATATTTCCTAAAGTGCTAAGGATTAGTGCATGTATTAAGTCATTATTATGAAAGCATTAGTTAAGTATTGAATATTAAAGTGTTAACCGAAAATGTTATACATTAACAGTTTTAACATGAACGTCTGTAATTGTATGAGCATGTTGTACACAGGGACAACAGGGGGGAATTATGATGATGACGATGCTGTAGTGACTATTAACTTATAACACAGTGGGTTCCAAAAGTCTAAGACCACATTAAAAACTGGGATTCAAGATTCTGCCCTATTTCTAGGTCCCTATTTAAATGTAAGCAAATGTGTGATATTAATCATGCTAACTGCTTTGAACAAAAGGTCTGATTGTCCTCATGCCTAATCTCTTCTACTGAAGCATGTGTTCAGACGACACTCTGATGGATTTGATCTGAAATGGATCATAAGGTTTCGCACAAACTTGTGGAGTCCGTGCCAGCTCGAGTGCACACTGTCATTAAAGCAAAAAGGGGACGTAGCAAATACTAAGAAACTCTGAAATTCACGTAAATATTTCAAAGATTCTGCTTTTCATTCAGGTTGTTGTCAATAATATATAGAGAGATATATATAGCAAAGAATGCAAAATATAAGCATTTTCAGGACTGCACCGTATACAACCCTGGATAGTCACTGATTTACTGATATGCATGTTAGAGTATGTAGTATGCTTACAAACTTCCTGATGTAAAAAAGTATCATTGCTTATAGGTATGACAGGTCATCTTCTCACCTGCTATGGGATGAAGATTATTGTCCTACACTGCCAAAATCTGCAAATGAAAATATCTTGAATATAATAATAGGTTTAATATATTGAATATAATAATAGTTTTATCTAGTATTTCCTATCTTAGGCTTACCAGAAACAGAAAACAAAACATATTAAAATAATTTCAAGCTTAAAATAGTTCTGTTCTAGTGGCAGATCTTTTTTTTATTGTTTATTTCTAGAATGCAAATCTATCTGCCACTAGAATAAGTATAATTAAAGCTTGAAATGAGTAAAAGTTAAATCTAAAACAGGCTAAATAATTTGACATTAGATAAATTTCCCCATATTCAAGATTTTTGCATTGTGATATTTGCTTGGTTTCACAATTAAGAAACTAAGAGATGGTTAAAATGAGAGTTGCATGAAGGATTAGCAATTATTGATTTTTTTTCTTCTTTTCTTATTCATTGATACATAAAAGCTAAAATTGTTTGATCATATTCCTACATTGTTTTTGTGAGATCATGTACATCAAACTTCTAAGCCAAAGTTACCACAGGGTAAGAACAATTTTCAAACTAGAGCAATCATTGATCACTTTTCTATTTGCATATCAAATTTGCATGTTTTCTTGTCATCTACATGCTGCTTTGCTGCAAAGTATTATCAAGAGCCTGGCTAAATTTGCAAGCGAGTGCTATAACTCGGTTTTTGTGCTATTTAAAGTCCGATCTGACAGCAAGTCAGAAAGTTTCGCTGTCCTTGATACTTGGATGCCTTCAAGGACTTGCCTTACATTACGCATCAAGGCCTTTGGGACTATGTTTTTGTAGTGTACACTCTATGAACTTGCTCCCCCAGTGTTTTTAATTAACGGTGATCACCATTATGCCTGCATACAAATACGGTTTCGAATGCTACTAAGAAGCGCAAGTGAGCAGTTGCCATATGGCGCTGTCTGACATGAGGAAAATGGGCCACTAGTCCTGTCTGTTCTCTGTCACTGAGCACGCTAAGGTGCTCACACATTTTTCCATACCTAGATGGAGATGCTGCTTACTCCATTACTTCTTAATCAGTTGCTTCTTTACACGGTAATGATCAGGTTATTTAAAATATTTATGAATATTTTAACCATTTTAATATTGTGTGTATCTCTGGGGTCTGAATTATTGGGTGATTATTGAGTGTTCATCACCTGAATGCCAAAATATTGTAGGCTAAAGCAGGGGTTTTCAATTTGTTTTTTTAGCAGCCAGGAACCCTTTTACCTGAAAAATGCTTATTCATGCAATTATCTAATCAACCAATCATGTGGCAGCAGTGCAGTGCATAAAATCATGCAGATACAGGTCAAGAGCTTTAGTAAATGTTCACATCAACCATCAGAGTGACTTTGATCATGGCATGGTTGTCGGTGCCAGACAGGCTGGTTTGAATATTTCAGAAACTGCTGATCTCAGGGGATTTTCACACAAGAGTTTACACAGAATGGTGTGAAAACAAAAAACATCCAGTGAGGGGCAGTACTGTGGGTGTAAACATCTTGTTAATGTGAGAAGTCAGAGGAGAATGGCCAGACTGGTTTGAACTGGGACCCCACTTTGAGAACCATGGGTCTACAGCAGAAAATCAGAATTGCACCCAAGCCATGAAACTGCATTTGTAAAGAATTTTCCTTTTTTTTTCTAAGAAAAGATATTCAAAATATTAGCTTAAAGCTATTCTGAACAGGAACAAGTGAAAATTGGTTAAACTGCTTCTCTGATTTTCTACATTAGCTGTGTGCTCCAGCTGCGGAACAGGTGAATCACCTACAGCTTTATTATACACATTCACACACACCATAGTAAAGGCGTCCTGCAACCCGGATTAATTTAATCAATCTGAACTGAACAAGAGAAAGACTGGCCGTATAAATCAGCATCGCACAGATGACCAAGCTTTGCTAGTGCACTAAAATGAGGCTGCCTTGGTCCATGGCTTTGAATTATTAATTTCTCTTCACAGTAGGAATGTTTGTTAAACAGTGGGGTCTTCAGCAGTTCACTTCTTCTGCACCAGTGCGGCTGCACCCTAGGGAGGTAAAAAGTGTACCCTTTAGTGAGCCCATAAGATGGGCCTGTCTGGTTCAGAACACACTGGTTACAAATTGAAAAGCTGAACGAGAGAGAGAGAGAGAGAATGACGAAATGGAGAAGCACATCTTTCTGAAATATGGGGAATTTTTAATATTTTAACACATTGGATATCTGAGCTAAAACAATGAATTTATGAATAAATTCAATAAAACAATAAAAGATTAATTTAGACTTTTTTGATGTTTTCTTATATAATAAGATTTTTAAAAATCTTATTATTATTTAAATAATCTTAAATAATATTAACCCAATAATAACAATAATAATAATAATTATAAACTAACCAACGATAAATAAATAAATAAATAAATAAATAAATAAATAAATATTAGCCTATGTGTTACTTTTTTCCATTTCAGTGTCCTATAATTGCTTTATCCTTGGATGTTACTCTTATTTACCATAGCCTTTTGTTACATGACCTAATCAATATTTTGTGTTTCTCATATTACAATTTTTGGAGTCCAAATTATTGGCTCATACATTATGAATCCAAAATTTCACTTATGCCAAGAGACTGAATTCGGAAAGAATTGTCTTTCTGTGTTTTTTTTTTTTTTTTTTCCTGTCTTCATTTTGCTGTCCTGTGGTTTTCTAGCCTTGGATTTTAATCTTTTTTAAAGCCTATATATATATTTGACTGAAACCAGGTAAAAAATTAAAATGCATCAACATTTCAGTCCTTCGTCTTATTTCTCTAGGTCTTCTCTACATCTCAGTATGCCTTCTTTAATCATGCATTGAGGAATAAAACCTAGCAGGGTAGACACGGCTTGGCGTCTCTCCACTGGAGGCGTGTGACAGTGACTTTGATCTCACGGCGAATGCCGGCCGAGGCTGCAGGAGAAAATTATCAATGAGGGCAAGGGGGAAAAGAAAACATTGCCCCAGCCAATTATCAAGAGTTATGTTTTATTCAGAACCTGAGCCGGGTGCTCATGAATCTCCTGTACATTTGTGGTTGAAGAAAAAAAAATGACATAAAAATGCCTCTTTTATACCATTGAGCTGTTTCATTTGTATCAAGGATTCATCCCTTGTAGGCTTTTTTCTTTAACTCTCTTCTGCTTTTGTTTGATTAGCTAAATAAAGAGATATATGAGGGTTTCCTAATATCATCATAGTTTAGGAGCATTAATGTATTTTTTCAGTACTGAAGTTGCCTTGAGTGGTCATTTTTCCCCACTGAGATTAACTGTTAACCTGAATATAAACTTTCATCTCTACAGATGTGTAGAATCAATGGTTTTTGTGCACAAACAACTGAAATAGGTAAAAGTCACCAGCAAACACCAATCCCACTAGTATTCCACACGGTGAATTGAGTTATAACTGGCGGAAAAGACAATTTCTAACACATCAGCCAAAGTTGGTTCAGTCACCGGTACTGAAATAAGACCAAGGCTTAAACCAAAAGAGCTGACTGTGGAAACTTGACTGCGTAAACCAATGATGTGGGTAAAGCCACAATATTCTTATTTTGTGTGTGCTGTCAGGCTGAGACATCCCAAATGTATCTTCCGTCTTATCTTATGCATGCCACCTCCGTAACACTGCTCATCAGTTAACATGCACGATTATATTCCTCTGAATGAGGCTAAGCAGCTTACTTATGCGCTCAGCTAGCTGTGTAACCTGATTGTGATAATGAGAACACATTTCAGCGGCAGGGAGTTCACTGCAATCGAACACTGCTTTTCTCGTGAGAAAGGCCGGCTGTCAATCGAAAAAAGCTCCATGTGAGCAACATGTCTTCTGGGTGGTGAAGATGGAAGCACAGGTTTAAAGTTTTTCTCTGTGTCTCTTGAGAGGTTTATTATTGCAGGCTAGAGAATCTAACGCATGAGTCGCATTCTTGCAGCTGCCATGCCATTCAGACACGAGGCAGAGCAGCAGTTGCATGAATCATCTGTTACAGCTATATGTACGTACATTCATATACTTATAGTAGTCATAGTGTTCATAGGAATCCAGATGAATTTCATTTACTCTTAGTGCTAATATGACACTTTTATCGTTATTATATCAAATATATTAACTAACAAAATGAGCTTTTTTTATTTTTTTTTTTAAACATTATTTAATTGGTTAATAAATATTTATAGATTTATTTATATGAGAGACGGCACTGATCTGATACCCAGCATTGGGACTGGGCTGACACCAGCAAAAAACAGTGGATCGGATATCAGAGAAAATATTGGATATCATATCCTGTAACAAAAAGCCAAGATTGGAATTGGATTTGGAAAAGAAATTTATTTTGGGAACTGGAAATTTTTACAAATAATAAGACTTGACTATTTTTTTCTTTTGTTAGGATTGATTTTTTTAATCATATTTATACTTTATACTTAATTATATTTATTATATTTACAATGTAAGTGATTTTGTGTGAAGGAATACAATTGTGAAATGCGTCAGTTACAAAAAAAATTATTTAAAGCTTTGTCGTTTTTAAAGAAAACAATATTCAGATGGTTATGGTATCGTGCCATCTCTAATTTATATTACATATTTAATAATAATAATAATAATAATAATAATAATAATAATAATAATATTTTTTTTAAAACTGAAGTTCAGGCCTCTGCTGTTCAGATACTATGAAAAGCTGACACATCACACCTCTGGCATGAAGGGGGTGCTGCGACTCCTTGGTTCTCCTCTACCGTTTTTCTCCCTTACATTTCTTTCATTCAGTGGTGACACAAAAATTTTATGTAGCTAGTACAGACCAAAAATAATAAATGCAAATCACTATCAAGAAATCACACATGACTAATTCATCAAAGTACTGCAGGGTCATTTTTTGGCCCTTACTACTGTCTCATTTTAGCGGGCAATGTTTTATAAAGTCACATGGTTTTATTAAACATACATAACTAGTGCACTGCTAAGTTCTCATCTTTGTAGCTAGAAAAAGCAAAAAAAAAAAAAAATTAGATTAGATTGCAATGTCATAAAATTAAAAAAATGGATTCCTTTGGTTGAAGTGGATCATAAAAATGACTTATTCTCTAGAATAGCTTTCCACATCTGAATACATATTTTACATGTAAATTTTGTGCATGTGTGAAGGAATTAATTTGGGGGCTATTTGGAAATTCCTGTGCGATGAAAGGGAAAGAATATCCACCCCAAAATGATTAATGTGCTGTTCGGGTACACAGAAGATTGAGCGATCCTGTCATCGCACCATATGGTACCAATTTATTCCAGCAAACCAAAAGGCCAGTTCACTTCACAGGCTCCTGTGGCTCTGTTTTGCCTCATTCTCATGCCATGTTCTCAGAGTAACTGTGATTATACCACAGTACTGGACACTAATGCAAAACTGAAAGTCACATGTCAAAAAAGATTTTTTTCGTGTGTGTGTGTGTGTGTGTGTGTGCGCGTGTTAGCGAACTGATTATTTGTCAGAAGGAAGACATTATTCAAGAAGGCAGTGAGGTCTGAGGCAAATATTTCCAAGACCAGGTCATAAATCCAATTAAAAAGGATATGTGTGTGCAAGATCAATAGTTGAAAACAGGTCATAAAACTCACTACACTCATTTATTTCTTTACATTTTAAAATTCTTTTAATTTACGTTGGAGACTTTTGTTTTACCCAAAAAAGTTGGGACAAAGTAAATTCACAGATGACATTTTTCTCAAAAGGTAAATGTAGACGCAAGTAAATAAATAAATAAATAATGATATTAAATAAATAGGCTTTTGAAACAGCATAAAACCGATAGACAGGTGCAAAACTCCACATCCACTTACTTCTTCTCTGAAACTTGAAACATGTTGTTTCTACTTTCAGTGAAATGAAAACCTCTTGGATCGCTTCCTGGATCATGTCGGGGCAGGAACGTGTGGGTAACACAACATTTTCTACATAATGTGTCCTTCGTATTATAAGGTTCTATCTCCCAATCATTCTTAAGATAGAAGCCTTGAATAAGGCTTCAAGGTCAAAACAATGCTTCATGAGAGCTCAACATTTTTCAAACTGGATAATAAGCTGGATTTTTATAAGCTCTATAAGTGCTGTAATTAAGTCCTAGTTGATGTGTTTCACTATTCACTGTAAATATAAGAATGAGAAACATCCCGTTACTTACAAGGACATATCATTCATTTCAGTCTTACTATTCTAAGGCATAAATTAATTCATTCATTCATTTTAATGTGTTTGTTTTTATGTACAGCTTCGGTGACATTTTTTACATGTTTATGATTATTAATAAATACTAAAAGTGCTTTATAATTTCACCCAGATCATCAGTTATAGCACTACAGCACTACAGTACAGTAGAAGGCATTATAATATAAGAAGTAACACTCATGCTACATGTTTATAGGCCTTTATTTCATTAACCATAGTACTTAAATAGAGTTTTATTATAGATTATAAATAGAAATAAAGCATTGTTATTGAATTATATAAAAAAGACATGGACAGACATAAAGTAAAAATGTATTTGATAAATGTATTTGAATATACATTTTGTATTCACGACACATTAAATGAAATAATATTTTTCAGTGGTGTATTTAATAATGGTTGTTTGCCTAGGATGCAAAAAATATATACAATAAAAACCAAAACCCTAAATACAAATCTCAGAAATATAGATTTGATGTAAATTAGCCCAAAGGTGAAGCATCAAAGATTCCCAGGTAAAAGTAGACATTTTCAGAGTGGTCAAAAAATGTATAAATAAATAAATAAATAAATAAATAAATTAATTAATAAATAAATAAATAAATAAATAAATAAATTAATTAATTAATTAATTTTTATGGTCTACTCAAATACGTAGCTACTTTTCTGTAGTGATGTTTAACACTCAATGCTTAGTATGTCCTATTTCGGGTAACATTCTAGCTAGTTAGGCTATGCTAACTTGCTTACTTCTAGTTTGTTGGCAATCTTGCATAACAGCCAAGGTTAGCTGAATTTAGCTATTTCAGTGGAACATAAAATCTTTATCTTCCATTTTGACTCCACTTATCTTTACTCCACATCTTTTCACATGACGTCATGGATGCGAACATGGCAAAATTACCTAAATGATGAGATTGTCCACTTTGAATGCATCTACTTTTCCCTGAGAAGCCAAGATGACTCACCTTTTGCCTAATTGACATCAAATCTATATTTCTGAGATTGAATTTTAGAGATTTGTATTTAGGGTTATAATTATATGTTTGATAAAGGATTATTATAAAGGCAAATTTTACCCTAGTAAAGTAAAAAAAAAAAACACTTTGGCAAAAAAAAAAAAAATTATTAAATGCACCACAGGGGGAAAAAATGATGTATATGATTCAGATATATGAAATTCATACTCAAATACTTTTGTCAGCTTCCAAGCTCCATAGAAAATAGTCTTCATAGAAAGTGTTATTAAAAGTTGCTCTGAGCTTTTATAGAAATGGGACGTATAAAATCAGTTAACAATAAATGTACGTCTAGCATCAAGTTAAACACATCGTTAGAGTTTCTAGCGTGGCTTTAATACTGACATTCATGGAGACACCCTGGAGAGAAACCACGGCGCTCAGAAAGCAATCTGTTAATGTTATAATATTGCTGTTTCTGGTTGTTTCACTGCCTAAAGGGGTTTAGAAAAAAATTAAACGGCAAAAAATCCAGAGTAAGAAAAAGCAGTGTGAGTGTGTATCTGTTGGCATGTCGAATTAAGTTGAAAGGTATAATTTGCCATGTCTTGAGGTTTATCGTTTACCCCTGTTTCTGAAGTCTTTCCTGAGAAATATAGATTCAGAAAGGGACAGTGAGATTCATTGCCCACTTTTGAGGATGAAACACAGTTGTTGAGCTTCATGGACGTAATTCATAGCAGCCTTTTTACATGGTTTATAAAAACTTTAAACTGGTCCATGTTGTAAATGTGGGATCTTTGTACATCTGCCATATTTATTTGGCAACATGTCTTTCTTTATAAATACCTCATCAGTCTGTCAAAGATTAAATTATATGATATGGTCCAACTAAAGATTAAACATAACTTTGTCTGTAGTACTAATGTAATTTTGTATGGTAATCAGTTTTTTTTTTTTTAAAGGAGAAAGTTTTTGTCGCTCTTCTTTCTGGTGAAGTGTTTTATTTGTTATTTGAGCCAAGCTTGATTGCTTTGATTATTTTGTTAAATTCGTGAAAAACTTTCAGGGAAAAAAAACAAAAAAAAAAACACCCAAACTAATTAGGTTGCTAGAGCGAGCAAAGATTGCAGATTGCAGATTTCTTTCTTGCAGTTTTTCCAGTCAGAGGTCTCTTTAAAATTCACTTACATTCTGTACTGAATGGATATTTGTTAAAAATAAAGATAGGTATTTAAGGAAAAGTACAGATTAATAGATTTCCAACACCATTTTCCAGATTGTTAATTTTCTTGCCCCTGCAGGCTAGTATGAGTATGGAGGATAAACCTTTTTATAGGCTAGACTCAATTGGTTTTCATTATCGTAGATGTGACTTTGGTTTAAATGTTTTTTTTTTTTCCTAATCCAAGGCCAATCCTTATTTGCTTACTCTCTCCCTCTCTCTCGCTCTCTCTCTCTCTCTCCCTCTCTCTCTCTCTTTCTTTCTCTCTCTCATGCACTGTCTCAGTTGCTAGGGAGAGAAAAGAAGTCTGCCTCATATTGAATGGCTTGAATCTCCTTTCTCAGCTAAGTCATTCTGACACTCATTGTCACTGGATTGCAATATACAGTATCTCGCTTTCTGCCATTCAGCACTAGCTTGGTTCCCACTACATCTTTTTTTTTATCAAAATGAAGGATAAACTGCTTTGAAGCACAGTTGTATCATGCACTTGGATCCAAATGGCTGCATTCTCTATGGTCAGTGTTTTCTCACTTCTGTTCTTAAAAACATAGCACAACTTTGTGTGTTGTCAGACCAGTCAGCTGGAATAAATATTCCAATTCCAACGCAATCATCTGCAACCCTAATAATTACAGGCGCACATCTCAGAGACTCGCCGGCTAATGAGTGTGTTCATTGGTGTCATCATGTGCTCTGCAAATACGAAAACAGGAAATAATATTGGAAGTGGAATGGAGCTTAATGACTCGATAATTCTGCCTTTATGAGGGGACGTGTTTTATCTACTTTGCATAGCAAAGAAAGCAAGATGCATGTAGCATATATCAGCTTCAGGGTTGCTTGACGTTTGCATTTGTGTTGTGTAAATGTGCAGACCCTTCTATATATTATCTTCTATGAAGACTGGCTATAGAAATTGCTAACAGTTTACTATCAGGGAGAATAGTGAATGCATTTATATAGTGCACATGCTGATCAAAAAGCGATACTATGGCAGTACCACAAAGAGACTGTGAGTCACAAATGCAATGATTTTCTGATTTTGCAGCTGTAAATATAGTGCTGGCACTAACAACATAGGCTTGAGAACATGCTCAGTGACTCATTAAGCCATGCTGTACACTTCCTTTAAAACTTGCATATTACATGTTAATCCACTGCATAAATGCAATTTAAATCTATCACGAAACATGATATTTTGGTCTTTCTCTCCACTATTTATACCATTATTCACAGCTCATGGGATAAAACACAGCCCTTGGAGAAATGTGTGTACATATAATTTAAACACATCTGCTGATATATTTCTGTCAATGCTTGCGAAAAATAGATTTATTGCTAAGTAAGGAATAAATAAATGATGGAGTTACCACAGCAAAGTTGATTGAATTCCAATAACAGCATGTCCTGAAGTGTTTTATTCCTCTTATACCACAGCAATTTGCCAATGTTGGCAATTGTTTTACGTCATTTATATGTTTAACTTATTAACTTTTTTCCATTTATAGTTACGTATATTTCATATCATTATGAGATTATTATATAACAAATGTAAAATCATTAAGCCTCTCCACAAATTTCTCCACATATTTATTCTCTTCAAGAAACATATGAAGTAAGCACAATTATCTGCCAATAAAATAAGCCTGTAATAAATAATAATACCTAGAAATATGATTTATAAACTTATATTTATGTAAAGGCAGTCTAATAAAGAGAAATATTTGATGAATTTGCTGATATTTTCAAGATATTTTTACCTGCTAAGATATCTTTCTTTCTTTCAGGTTGGTTCCTGTTTCATTGCATGTACTCACTTACATTATCACAGCTATAAACAGTGTTTTCCCTCAACAGCTTCTCTTTTCTCTCACTTAATAGGACAAAATGCAGCTAGTCACGGTAATGAGACAAAACAATAAGATAAGACAAAACAATGATATGATAATAAGTCAAAACAATAAGATAAGGCAAAACAATGATCTGATTATAAGACAAAACTATAAGATAAGGCAAAACTATGATATGATTATAAGACAAAACAATGATATGATAATAAGTCAAAACAATAAGATAATAACAATAATAATAATAAAACAATGCAGCTTGTCATGTTACTAACAAACCTTAAAGCTCCCCTTTCTGAAGTGCTGGAAAGAGTTAAAACTTTACCTGCAGCTGTTACAAAGCACTGACACTGGAGACTCCTTCTACAAATGCTAAATAATCATCTCTTCACAGAAAACTTTACCATACCAGCAATTATACACACGTTTTTGCAAATGGAACTACTGTCCAATTCAACACTTTCTGACCAATCAGAATTGAGCATTCAACAATGCTGTGGGTTTAGAGGTTTGGGGAACAACTTATATTGTAATAAAAATAAAAACACGTTTGGCTGAAAAGAAAGAATGTGCTATCTCAGTGGCTATAATGTTCTATATAATATTCTGTATTTTATCTGCATACAAATGAAGGTATGCATTGTTTCTTGTCTTTCAAATGATTAAGCACTGTAGAAAGTGGCAGGGTTTAGAAAGCCTTACTTGTCAGTTGCAACTTGCTGACTCATGCTGCAACAACAACAACACAGGAAGCATGCTGTGAGTTTGATCTGGCCTCTATAGAAAGGAAACATCCAATATTGACATTCATGCCGCCCTTTTATACACCCGATATTGACAGTCACTCCTTTTATGCGGCATGTCACTGCAATGTTCTGTATTATAGCTTCAGAAGTGGCCTCAGCACTATGGATGCTTAACATATATATATATATATATATATATATATATATATATATATATATATATGTGTGTGTGTGTGTGTGTGTGTAAATGTATGTATGTATATTATATACTGTACTGCTTGTAACATTGTAACAATGGACATTGTCACAAAGCAGCTTTACAGAAATATATAGACTCAGGGTATAAATTTTAAATTTATAAATTCATTCCTAACGAGCAAGCTAGAGGCAATGGTGGCAAGGAAAAACTCCCTGAGACAACCTGAGAAACCTCAAAAGCAGACTCAAAAGGGAACCCATCCTCATCTGGGTGACACCAGAGAGTGTGATTGTAAATAATTCCCTTCTATAACTGTGTACTACATGGTCAAAATGTATATGGTATATTGTTGTATTTATATATCCCTGGGAAATAAATGATTAACAAATTAAACAAAAAAATGTACAATTAGTTTACAATACAATTTAAAATTTATATACAGAATACCAATAAGGTTATTAAATATACAGTTGGGTACCAAATTAACCCTTTCATGCATAAATTCTGAAACATATCCAGATTTTTAGATGGTGTTATTACTCAATACATGCAAATTCAAATTAATTTACAAAAAAAAAAAAAAAAAAAAAAAAAAAAAAAACACTGCAAGCAAAAGGCAAGCATCAAAGCACATCAAAGAAATAAAATAGTATTACTGCTGAAAAATACTTGCAATATTTTAGGCCTAAAATGCTTTTTTTAGTTCTGGAGTTACAGAATGTCTTATTATAATGTTTTTATAATCATTATTATAATGTATAATAACCTTTTGGTGTAGCAAGTTTAGACAGAAATGCCTGACATGCTGCATCTGTTACTAACTTGGAACGGGAAGAATGGAAGAATGGCGTTCATCCCACTAGTACAGTTCCAGACTATGCCAAGCACAGAAAGGCAGCCTGTGATGGCCCAGCACCTTTCTAAGACACTTATGTTGTTTTCCGTTAACTCGTCACCCATCTGTATATATGCAGAATGGCATAAGCTAAAACTATACGCTGTATTATTGATAGCTCCATTCACTCTTTTCACTTGTGTTTTCACAAGTTGGTGGCTGCTATGATTTTTACCCAGCATATTGCTGAATGGTGCTCAATGTTTGTGACCATCCATCTTCAAATTCAATTTATGTTTGAAAGGTCAAAGTCCCCCAAAAGCAAAGTTTCCCAAAAGCGCCATAAAGTTAAGATCATTGTAACTGTTGAGAGAGTGATGCCCAGTCTACCATTTAACAAACATCTTTGTGCTGTGATGTCTTTGGAAAACATGCTCAAGTTTCAATGACTTTTTATCACCACCTCAGAAGATCTCTTAATGGTAATGCTGTAGTTAAGTAGTTAATTTAGTCAGCCATCTTTTTCATAGGAATACCTATAAAGACATTTAAATACTCTGAATAATACTTTTGTCTTCTTTAAGTTTTAATAGACAACTACACCAAAATTGTACTATAATCATGTTAGTCATACAGGCTATATAATTTTAGACTCAACATTTTAGCATAGAACTGTGTAATTTTTATGTTTTAGTAAATATAGTTTAATAAGTTATGCGATTAATGTTAGAGCTCGAGGAGTGGTTAGTGTTCATATCTGCACTGAAAAAAAAGATATTTGAATTGATTTAATTCAAATGTGTACATTGGTTCCACATTGCTGCTAATTAGTATGTTCTGTTTACACTTACAACATTTATTATTATATTGTAATATCTCTTTGCACCTTAAGAACTGTGTACTTGTTGGCACTGCACTGTCCTCTACTGTGCCTATTGTCCTGTTCAGTAATTGTTGTACTGTCTTGCGCTGTTGCACACATTTGCAGACATGCACTTTATGTAGTCCTGTGTATGTCTTTGTAGTCTTATTTTGCTGTGTGTAGTCTCATGTAGCTCTGTGCTGTTTTATGTAGCACCATGGTCCTGGAGGAACGTTGTTTCATTTCACTGTGTAATGTACCAGCTGTATATGATTGAAATGACCATAAAGCCACTTGAACTTGAGCGTAATTGAACTGAGTTACATTAACACAATTTGTTTTCATACATCCAACATGATTTGATCATGTATTTTCAAAATCCTGAAAAATAAATCAAACTCCACACTCTCACCTGAGCTGAGGATCAAACCCAGGTCGTGGATGCCCTGTGACAGTTTAAATTGTTTAAATTAAGTTTAGCATTCATTAAGCAATGAAAGCACATTTTGATGAGAAACTTAATTTTTTTTTATGTATACTATACCTAATATGTTCTCTTAAAATCTGAATGACCGCATATTCCATTTTCAGTGTGTTCTTATGACTTCATTTGTATGAAATAGAACAAAATTCAAACGAATCACTCTTGCTTGTTCAAAGTCATAGAATTTTTTTTTTTTTTTTGAGGTGATCATCGCACAGTTAAGAAGATCTTAACTGGGAGTGAGAATGTTCAACGTGATGCACACTGGATGCTAATTTAACAATTATCTTTGTGCTGTGATGCTTTAGGGATACTCAACCCAGATTAGTTTCAATATATAATGAGACCACAAGTTTGACGCAAATGACATTATAATCATGTATGGTAATTTACATATATCTACAGTACATGTCTATGTATACCCCTATGTACCCCTCATGGTTCATTCTTTGTATTATTTAGCTGATAAATCCATGCTTCAATCTATAATACAGAGAGTTTCTCATACACACACCTCCGCTACACACTATACACACATTTTGCCACCTAATAAGCGCTCTCTACATTGGTCATTGGAAGCTACTTGAGGTTTAGATAATCCAATTGGCTTTAGAGTAATCCAAAGCCTATACAAAGTCTGGAATAGCAATGACTAATTGTAAGTATTATTAAAAAGCAGCACACTGGGAACCATGATAGATTATATTTCACTTCGTATAGACAGCAATATAGTGGTTATATACTAAAATGTCCTGTGCAATAAGACTCAGAGAGTCACCCAAATGAGATGGTTTTGTTTGTTGATATAATCGACTTGATATAATGAAAAAATGGTCCAAATTCAAACAAGTGAGGGTGATGCAGATAGATTAGATTAAACTGTGTAAGAATAAAGTTGTAAGAAAAGATATGACCACTAACTAGCCCCTCCCCCAACCATAATATAACCTTCAAATGTTTTCATTAGGGATATAACTGAATAAGAATGCATTTTTTAAAATAAAGCCTGCCAGAAAGTTTCACAGGGTATCTTGTTGAGATTCAGGGTATGTATTGGGACTGGGATCATGATGCAAATAAAAAGTCGTAAGTGGGAGGTTTTGTTAAGACAAATCTGTTGTTAGGATAAATTATTAACTCGAGTGATGTAGCTGAGGTTGAGGAACTGTCAGAGCTAGAACTTACAGACTATGCTGACAGTGTTGACATTTCTAAAATTGTACTTTTCCTTTTTGTTTTTTTGTTTTTTTCTGTTTGTTTGTTTGTTTGTTTGTTTGTTTTTAGAAAATCACCTTCCTGTTTAGGCCACACCCACTTCAGGTTTAAATCCAAATACAGATACGGATATTTGGAATTTGGAGCACCAAATAGATGCAAATACAAATACAGATTGTGTTTCTGCATTGTGTTGAACCCCTAGTTTTTCATACAAACTGAGTCAATTGTTATGAATTTGAAAGTATAAAATCTTGCACCATGACTGTTTGGCTCCATTCTATCATCACACACACAGAACACACACACACACACACAGAGAGAGAGAGAGAGAGAAGCATGCAGTTCATTCATATTCACACTATTAACACACTGGCACCTGAGCACGGGCTCCACTCCCCCAGTGTTGTGGATGCAGCCAGTGACAGCATGAGCTGAAGGGAGGTCAGTTGACAAGATGTCACAGCAAGCCTCTGATCATTGGGTTGTAATTAGTGCCTTGTTGCTCTCAGATGTGTCTCTAGCCGAGCAGCAGCAGAGAGAAAAATAAGAATGGTAGAGCTATGAAGGCAGACCCTGGCCCCATTCCAGAGCCTCTCAAATCGCTTCCTTTTCTCATCTTCTTTCCCTCACGTCACATGATTGGTGAAGCAAAAATGGCAGAATTGCTTGTGGATTCACTCCCAGAAAAAGACAGGACACTTCTTTAGAGTGTTAGAATTCAGTCTCTTATCTCTAGGCTGGGCTCACTGGGCATTGGGACATGTGAAGTCCTTTTTTTTATGGCCGCAGCTGGTGTGTATTCTGTCTATGTCACCGTCGCTCCTGAAGGATGGGAGTACAGAGATATCTAGCTATCTCTGTTATAAGGAACAGCTGTAACATTTGTGTTAAAAATTTCCACACTTGTGCATGGTGACTTATGGTGTATGGTGAATTATGGTTAAACTACATAGCAACATTTTCTTGCTGTTATGATAAAAAAGCAATAGTAAGTCAAAGTATGTACATATATAACGGAAAATAGTATTTTTGATTTTTTTTTTAATAGTATTCCATTCTGAAACTGCTTCACATTGTATTAGCAGTAGAATTATAAATGAAGACTCAGCTCAGCTTGCTCTTTTAACACAGGCATACATATAGTATATGCATTTAGCTTATCCTAGACATCTTAAAGTGCATAAAACACATTTGTTTATCATATAAGCAAAGTCGAAACATTAACTAAATGATTAAATCATATTTAATTTTCCCTAGCTGTTTAGCTGTTTGTATGTATATGTTAAAGCACTTTACTGTGCATTTGGTATTTCCCCACTAAATGCCACAGTTCTTACTTGCAGTTTATCAGCAGGATTACCATCTTATTTTACAAGTCATTTTGCAGTGGTGAAGAGGAAAAAAAAAAACTAATTAAGCCTCAATAAATTAATAGGGCAGGAATTTTCCAGCGATTTCTCTTTGTCACAAAACTCCACCATGCATTGTGTGCTTTATCACTCAAGTGCCTGAGACCAATAAACACAAAATACGACGTCGGTCTGTTCCAAAATGAATGTGAAGTCTCTGTAGAGTGTGTTAAATTGCTTTCACCCCCTTAGCTGACCCTCTGAATAGACAGTTAAATTAAGTACACTGACTACTCTCGCCTTCCTTTTTGATTCAAATAATTGGACATTCTAATAAGCCAAGGAGATTTTTATTAATTCTACAGTAGACTTTGGCTGTGCTTTATACTGTATAGTGTATATTTTACTAGAGAATACTTAACCCCGCTTTAAAATGGCAAGTACTTGGTATACATTTTATTGTAACCTTTCAAAAATCAATACAGATGAACTGAAATTAAAGTAAATAAATAATTTAACTAACACATAAATCCCAAGGACCAGGTCTCTCCTAGTGTTTTAATGGTTCTGTTGCTCTTTTTGCCACTCAGTTGACACAGCTCACATTAGGGACGCTGTTTGCTGGAAGTACTTTGCTGGAGTTCTTTTCAATCAAGTGTTTTGACCACAGTGCTGGGAGCTGGGGAGGCCCCAACCTCGCTCAAGAATATTACCAACTCACCCAACCTGCATCTTCACAGTTATTGCTTCCCAAACTTGCTACTCTGCAACACAATGCCTGAAAATATTATTAGAACTGCTGGACGTCTCCCTGTTGTATGAACTAACTGATTGCTCTGTTGTCCTGTAACAGTATGGTCCTGCTTGCACTGTAGCACAGTGTTGTATTTCCATTCTCTCTGGAATCTCTCTGGAATGGTTGTATGACATAGATTAAGTATAGGATCACCATTGATGGTGATGTTTAGTTGACATTCTCCACCAACCTTCACAAAAATTTCTCTGCCGGCCTTCATGCCACCACCTGACAAGATATCCTCAGAGCTGCTAGCACTATCACATAAAAAAGGGAATTCCTTGTGAGTTATTTAGATAAATGTTTCTTCTCCACATTCTCCCCAATTTCTTCCCCAATTGGTACAATTCCCAGCCATGACAGCTACCAACCGGAGACAATGAAAGCTAACACATGCTAACTCCGAGACACACCAAAGCCACTACACATGTTGCATCACAGGGCAGCATAACACACTCAGAGGAAAGTGCTATCTACCCTCTTCCACATACATGAGCTCACAAGTGCCTGCAATTGGCTAATGTTGCTCTCATTGACAGGGGAAAGAGAGTATGCCACCCCTCCCACCAAGAGAATTAATTTTGCTCCTTGTCCCCCATAGATGGCTATGGCATCATTTGAATTTGAGCTTGCAATATCCCAACATTAGTGTGAATGCTATTCTGTTGTGCCACTCGGGAGCCATAAGTTCTTTGAGGGGATAAGAGCTTTTTGCTTCCCAAAGGGTTTCTAATCAGTCCTCTGATAAAGAAACATTCTGTTGTATGGTTCTACCTTTAAGGGTTCTGCTAGAACACAGGTAATCAACTAAAATCTCTAAAGGTCCAGGTACATAACTATTCCCTTTTAATGCTTAGCCATTAGTGATTGGTTCATGCCTATATAGAAAACCAGATTTGGTCTCTGAGCAGATGAGACATTTGTTTTGAATGTGAAGAGAATAAACATTCTTTAAACATTCATTTTTTTTTTCATCTTTGACTTTTGAACAAGCCATTAAAAAAAAAACTATAATAAACAGTCTAAAGAAATCTGTGAAAATGCTTCCCTTTCTTGCAACTGCCTTCAGATACATAATTTACATAAATGCATGTGATTGGCTTCAGCAGAGGATCTGCTACAGAAACTGATGATTTTGGATAGTTTCTATTTTTTGAGTACCCATTTTTATCTGCTGAAATATTTCTCTGGTTCTATATCCTGACCATGGTCTGCCAGTCGATGACCCCTGCCCTAGAGGCACAAAATTAAGGGCCCTAGGATTTTAGATTTGGCCTTTTTCCTTAAGTTACACAAGCAGGTAGTTGTTGTCTGAACTGTGTTCTTGTACAACTGTCTCTACTGGAACTGTTGTCTGGTTCTGGTTCAATCTATTTAGTGTTTCCCAAACTGAGATGATGTCACATTTCATTCAATGCAGCCATTAGTCATTGCTAGTCTGGCCATTATTATACTATGATATAGTGGTGGCACAATGAACATGGTGAAACACACCAAGTGCAAAACCCTTTCCCAGCTTGGTGAGCTGATTTATGTGGATCAAAGAAACGCATCATTTGTCATGCACTGTGGACTATTCTGTCCTTAGTGTCTCTACATAAACAAGATGCCTAGTAATTTGTCAGTCCATACACTACAGTTCTGTTCAAATTATTGCATACATCTCACCTTTAAACACATTTATACACTTTTCCTCCAACTTAGAGGTCTAAATTATAGGTGGAAAAGTCATTTGTCATTCGGTTCTTGGATTCTCTATGTAACCAAGAAGGAATTTGTTGAGTGATCAGCTTTGGCTGTGAACTCCTATCCCTCAGCATGCTAAAGCATAATTTCTACATAATTTCTACTCATTTTGATATACAAGTCATGCAATTTTCCAAGATTAAAATGATTTGCAAACTTATTATGCCCTGCTAGTGACCTAGTGTACAGCAGTGGTCATATAGTCTAACTCCACACAGCAGATTATGATTAAGAGAAGGACATACAGTATCACTGTGCACCCCATAATGACAGGTTAGAGATTGAGGAAAACGACTTAGAAGATTGGGGATCAATTCCGTTAATCGGCCACAACATCAGCCTCATCTCATTACGTTAAATTTTGTCCTGGCAGTAATGCTCTTACTGCAGTTGGACTCCAATACACTAGCCATGTATGTGGTCTGAGCTCTCAGTGCCCTCTACCCTCCTGGCAGACCTTTCCACAGACCTTTCACTGTGTATGTGGGTAGCGGTGCCAATCCTTCCTCTGCTGCCAGGTGCAGGCACAGTTTGGTCCCAGTCCAGCCTCAGAGAAATCCACATTTCCCACTACAGCTCACAACATCCCTTAGGATAAGAACACATCTGTGTTTGCCCTTCTTTTCCAATCCCAGTACCCATTTTTCGCTGCACAGAAATGTCATTTGCAAGCACTAACACATCTTAGAAGCATTTTAGATGCACCGATTTTGCCTTGCAGAAATGAAGTTGCTGCTGTTTTGTAATATCCTCCTAATATATATTTTATTTTCTTGGGAAATTATTGGTGCTTCATAGTCAATTAAATAGTAAGAAATTCTCTTTTATTTTAACAGTTTCAATACTCATAATGCAAGTCACTGTCGTACATTTATATCAGTTGCCTTTCATCCGCGCAGGCCGTAGTAAAATGAGACTAGTCAGGTCTTAATGTAACCAACAAAAGCCGGATACAAAATCCATACAAACTCAATTAGGAATCAATTTGAGTTTGTGTCAGACAGTCTGGTGCCAACAGAAAGGGTTTTCTATCAGCTTATGCGCTAGGAAAAAAAAAACGCAAACGCTTTTCATTTAAATATTTCACATGCTTTTGCTTTAGAGTATCTTAGGCGATGCTCTTTTGTTGTTTTGCCTGCATGCTGTCTTGTTATTTCCCCTCATGGGTCAATCCGCATTCAATGTTCGAAGATAAGCGCATGGAGAATATACTGTACCTTTATAAGATGTGAGAAATCCATGTCTGTTGCTGTTGCATAAATTTTTTTTTCAAAAAATCTTGCTATCCATAGACATGCTGAAAGAAAAAAAACGAGCAGTGCTGTTTACGTAGAGGCCATATAAACAGAGCAATGCTGGATGTGCTGGTTATGTGTAAGGTAGAAATGAGTAAGTATAGGTTTAGCAACACAGCATTGATTCATGTGTCTTTTGTAAAATATTGTGTGGGTCCCAAGCATGCTGCCCTATGCCAGGTAAATAAAAAGCATAAAATAGCTCTTTTACTTTGGAAAACAAAATCTTTCCATTACTTCTCATATTTATGCAGAATATCTTCCCTGTACCTTTTTTAGCCTGGGCTTTATTGTAAGAATGACTTTTGGTGGGTTTTTTGGTCTGCTTGGAAGCACAGTGCGGCACTCTCGGGTGCTTTGATTCCCTGATCTTTCCAAAAACAAAAGCAACACTCCTCAAATGTTCCAGCCTCAGTCCCCCAACACGCAGCCGCCCCCCACCCCCCGTGCTCTTTTGCAAAATATGCCTTCCTTTTATTGTGTTCTCTTTTCTGCATTGCTTGTTATAAAAGCAAAGCTAATTGTTTGAGTGTCTATGACAATCATCCGCTGAGAATGAGGTTCCATTGCCGTGCATGCCTAAGAATTCCTCGAAAAAGAATGACGACGGCTGCAGATGAGAGAAGAACACAAGATCTAGAAACAAAATGGAAGACAGGTTGACAAATAAAATACAAGAATTTAGATGTGGCATTAATAATCAAGGCATTCTAGAGGTATGTGTGCATGTAGGAATGAAAGTATACTGTAAATATTTATTTCACACAGACTCACAAATATTAAACAATTTCTTACTCGAAAATTATTTATAAAATGTGCCATGCTCTTCTACATTCTGTACATGTTGATGGACTGATCAGTTGTAATGTCCCATCACTGTAATCACAATGTTTAATAAATGAATTGCAACAGTAGAGTAATAGTATATTAGTTCACAGCTAAACATTCAGGGATGCATCCTCTGGGGTTAATTGTGTGCAGTGGTGAATAACATAGCAACTACCTGAAGAATATCAAATGAGGCCATTTGACAAACTATTCTAGATCTATACCAGATCAGGCATTCTCAAAGTTTTTGTAACCAGAGACGTATTTAATTGTAAAATTCATTCCACAGACCCCCTCAGTACATATTTATTTCTTTATTATTATTTAACTGTATAGAAAAATATTTCATCTATTTATTAGCGTCCTAGAGCTGTTTCTTCCTGAAATTTCCACTAACAGAGCACAAAAGGTGAAAGCTGACATTATTTATAGACATCTTGTTTTTGAGTTATTGGAGTTTGAAGGAAACCCATTCAATCCAAGTGACCAGTCAAACAGACTAATAACTACCAGAATTCAATAATAAATATAACTGTAATAGTGGTGGGTTGTGATTTACACCACTGTAACTAAATTCAAAAATCACTGACCCTCTGGCTTTGCTTCACAGACTCTGAGAACCATTACGTTAGATGGATGATGACGAGGAAAATGACTGGAGCTTTCCAAATTATACTGACTTCCAAATCTCTTGAGCCCGGCTTCTGTTTGTAACCAGGGTTTTCCTGTAAAACAGTCACTCCAAGATGCAACCAAGACTTTCGACAAATCAGAATATTATCTCAGAAAGCACTGAATTGACCCGAGTCATTTCTGGAACTTGAAACCTTAATAATCGTATACTTGCTTAATGTCGAAATTGCTAATTTGACCCAATTATTGGTTAAAAAAAAAGAACTATTATGATATGAATATGTTCATACCCATGTTTAACATATGACTAGAAAAAGTAGATGGAAAGCATCAGCATTGCTTTTGTGATATTGGCTATATTATCTGCGAATTCATTTCAATATTTTATTTGCTTGACGGATAATGGAGCGCGGGTGCCCTCGATCAAATCTATGGGTGAAAGTCGGTGAGTGGTTTCATTTTGAAAGCTGTTTGGTGAAGAGAGGAATAATATACTCCAGGCAAGGCACATTTCAAAAAAGGCTGTCTACACTTCAGATTTGTGTGTGTGTGTGTGTGTGTGTGTGTGTGTTGGGGGGGTTCAGCACTACAAGCATTAATATTAAGATTCGCTCAGAAATTTCTCAAGGGCTACAGAGTGATGCAATTGGATCGTTCATCTGCTCTGCTTCTCCATTGGTGCCCTACATATGGAAGAATTCCAACCAATGAATGACAAGTGACTGATGACATCACCGGCTTTATTCTACACACTACATGTGCCTCTTGGTTTCTTTTTATTTTGAGCCAAAGTAGCATTGGCATAAGCTATGCGCACACAAGAGAGCCACATTAGCGTTTGAGGCGGTTTTTCCTGCATCCTAACATTTATAAATGACATCCTCAACCTTTGAAAAAAAAAAAAACGCATGCTAATTGCTCCAAATGCCAGATGCCTAGTTTGTTTATTCAGGTTAACATTTAGTTCCTGCTGGTTGTTCTGTTGCTGGAGTCCCGCTGTTTCACGCATCAGCTCCTAAACAAGCAGGCCCTCTCCAGGGGCCGAATTCAATCAAATAACATACACTGTAGCCTTACGGCAGCTTACTGAGGTACTGCCACTGAACAAGCAAGCTATATTGCTTCCAGACAACCTGAATGCACGTTTACTATGTTGTAAAACAACACTGATTTTTAAATACTCAGGTTTTGATGTTGTGTCCTGTCATATTATGACAATATCTATGGTAGTTTGAAATAGACCTTAGGCGAAAAGAGTAAAAAAAAAATTCCCGCATACTCTGTTTTCTCATGCGGATTCTACGGGTTAACAAAGTTTGACAGGGAAATGGGCACCGATCTCAAATGAGGATTATTTCCATTCGAAAGAGGACTCCGTTACTGCATGTAGCCGTTTGAGATTTTGTTGACAAGGGTATCTCTTGTGCACTGTGTCCATTGTAGTTTTACAAAAGCAGAATTAACATTAAAATCAGAGCGGTTGAAGGAAGGCTCCACTGCACAGTGAGCCGTTCCTATAATCCTATCTTCCTAATGGAGTCAGTGTGAAGCCTGAGCAGCAGGGATGTCTTTTGTGGCAAAAATGAATTTCGGGCTCCAAACCATACAGAGGTCACTCTCTTTTGCTTGAGTTATATCCTCTGGCTGTGTTTACAACTGCTTGCAGGTAGGTGGTATTTTTCAGGGCAAATCTCAAATTAATCGAATGCCAGTTATCGCTCTTGCTGTGGAAACGCAAACGTTTCTCTCGCTCTTGCCATTCTTTTGCTTTTAAACCAAGCGTAGGTTCCGGGGGGACTAATGTCAAGACACTGAGCAAAAAAAAAGAAAAGATATTTGTGTGCATCATACATCAGGTATAGTAACTTCTGATTTCTTAAAATTTCTGTGAAACTGAAAACCAGTGCAATAACAGAGCTTGTGCAATAGATTTAAAACTGGTTAACGGTGCTGTGTGATTAAGGCCTTTGACATGGATCAGCACTATGACTGAATGCCAAATATTGCTGTGGAAATGTACTAACTGCATAAATTGCTCTGTCAGTATTTTATACACACACACATATATATATATCCTCATCTATGGGGATGAGTTATGAGTTAACATGGTGAGTGATCATTTTTGTTCTGTGAAGAAAAACTTCTTCAGGTATAACATGTGAGTCATTACGTATAGCATGTGATGACAGGTTTCTCAAAAAAAAAAAATCTAAGTTTACCATTCATACACATTATTATACATTATGCACCAAACTCTATTCCTAGCATACAGTTATTCTGTTGCTCCTATCCCGTAACTGTTAAAGCAAATAGAAAAATAACAATGTAATCACAAGATTCATGTTTTTGCTCCACTTACTCGGATTCATATAAGGCCAAATAATTGTAATTAAGATTAGCATAATAAACTAGAGCTGTGTATTCATTCTGGCCATTTTATGCATTGCTGAACACCCACTGAATATTTTATAACAATAATGCTTTATGGAAATAAGTTATATGTATTTGGAATTCATAATTGCACTCTTTAATACGAGTCCAAAGAAGTTGCTTTTAAATTAGTAGAATTAATATGAATTAATAAGAATGAAGCGCTGGACAGACAGTACATTACAATTATGCTTGTGTATGAAAGATTTTTTTTTCTGCTCAATTAAAAATTCAGGTAATTATGTATTTCTTAAGATTATTGACCTCTGAGGAGTGGTTCTTTCTTTTCCCTCCTCTTATTATAACATTTGCCTTAATTAATATAAAATATTGATTAGCTCCTCCATTATGGCCGGAGTGAAGCACTATTTTAGCAGCATTATATTTAAAGAAGTCTATTAGTTTTTTTTTTAAAATATAAATCCATTTATTGTCTCACTTCTAATCCCATTTTAGGTGTTGGATAATGAGAAATTTGAAATCTCAAAACCCACACAAACACATCTGGACTGGCTAACTATTAGCAAAGTCTCCAGCTGCATCTTATGTCGAAACATAAGGACTATAGTCCTAATGTTTTCCTTGTCAGCTTCCTAAGATTGATCTATCTAATTTACAAGTGTGTGGAGGTGTTGTATAATCATCTTTAATTTAAAACTCTAAAGGTGGTATAAGCTAATGTGAAATGCACTTGATAATTAAGGGTATGCATGAGACCATAATGATATACTCATGTTTAACTTGTTCCTTCTAAGATGGATTTATAAACTAATTTTCAAGGATGTTGTGGTTTTGGTTTTTAGTGTGTTGTATAAAAAGCACAAGGGTTTTAACGCACAAAATATTTCGATGTTTAAACAGATCTATTACGTTGTTTAGGCAAAACATTAGGATGCTCAACTGGCTTAATGGGTGCAATACACATTGTGGTTATAGAAAGTTTGCACGTATAAATTCAATTTGTCTGTGCAGTTCATTGCTGATTTCACACATGTGGTTTCATGCTAAACATATATACACGATGTTTGGAGCACAGTTCCCAAGGTTTGATTTTCTAAGCGAATAGTCACAATGCCTTGAGCGCTCAGCCCATGACCCTAAATATACCAAGCCATATGAGACTCTTATTTTGTGTTACACATACACCTTTTAGACCAATAATAATACCAAAATACCCAAAAAAAAAAAAAAAACAGATCCGGTGGGTACATTTGAAAAAGTCCTAAAAAGTAACAGTACTTACGGAATGAATTGCTTTAATTCTTATTGTCACAGAGCACTATAATGCTCATATTTCAATTTTAAATGGCTAGATTTACCTTAGCTAGAAGTAAAGCAAAGTGGAGTTGCTGGCTGCTGCCTTATATTATGGGTCACCATATATCATTCTTCTTGATTGAATACAACTAAAGCACATCTGTTTCCACTCGGCTGTCGCTGTCACTGCATCAAGCTTTCGAGTTCAGACTTAACATCTAGTTTTAATTACAGTGACTTTAATAACAGTTGCTAAACCATTTACCTCTGCTTGGATTTGTTTCACAGATATTTGCTTTAGCAGATATCTGATTTCAGAAAGAGAGAGAGGGAGAGAGAGAGAGAGAGAGAGAGAGAGAGAGACACACACACACACACACATATGATCTGTTAAAGAAAATAAGGCACACCAGGAGACATTTTCTGGAACGGCATTTGTTTGCATAGTCTTTTCTCTTAACGGTCAAGATATTTGACATTTGTGTAATCCAGAAACCAATGTGGTCGTAAAGGCCGTCGAATGTGACGTTCCTCTGAGGCCTGCGATTATGATTCTGTCTCAACTAGCCCAAACAGTTGTATTTTATATCTGAACATGGATAGTATAGTATTTAATATTTAAAAAATTCAGTTTGACATTATTTTGGTAATTTTGACTCTATTATAATTCCCTTTAGACTTTTTCCCCGAATGTTTGGTTAGAAACATTAATATCACTCAGTCAGGATTATAAAAAAAAAAAGTAAAAAATAAAATGTCATAATAAAAATATAAATGTCTATTAAAAATGAAAATGAAAAACAATTAAAAGGTATATGTTTGGAATATTTAGCTCATTTAACCTGCTATAACAGAGAGTCTAACTAACCCCACTGCTACACGTATTTTCAGCACCAGAGAACTATGGACTCATATAGCACCTCATTACTTATTTCATTACTTAATTCCAAGTATTTCTCAGGCCTATTAGGAGGCTATTTAGGTTTCAGGAATATTTTATCTTAGAAATATTAGTGAAAACGGTGCTGGAATAGAAATACACATTCGAATTTTATGACAAAAATCATATTGATTAATGTTATTCATGCTAATTTTAATATATGAGAGTTTTTATTTCAATACTGAAAGGGTAAAAACATTTCTTTGTGGTAACTGAGCTTAAGGTTAGGGCTTAAATGTAGAAAATTCTTATTACACATAAGGCGATACATACATATAATATATATACGTTGCATATACTATGTGTACATACAGCACATATGTGTATGTACATTTAAATAAATAAATAATTATTTTTTCAGTCTTACAAACATTCTGAATATTCAAATATTCAGTTGAACATGAATTAACATGTAATCTTAACATTGGATTACAATGTTGGGCCTCCCTGCTGCAAAGCTGCCAATAAATGTTGATGAAAATGTTTGAAGTCTATAGACATCGCTTTTTTATTCTGTGTTTATGGCTGTCTGGCCATATTCCACATGAGGATTTAAACCTGAATTCAATCAACGTTGCTCTGAATCCTGCATAAACCTGGGAAACCTGCAGTAGAAGAAAAAACACTTGAAACAAAGTACAATAATCGCCTGAACATTCCTCTTACAATGTTGCTAAGAAGGAAAACTTAACAATACAATGTAATTCAGTAAGTTCTAAAAAAAAGTCTTCTAAAGTTGTAGCCTTATGCAACTTGATAGATATTTAATTAATTAATAAGGTCATTATCCTAATTGTTGTCATTCACTTAATGGAGATTCACTGTGCACATGATGACACATATGATGCAATATAATATAACAGATTCCTCTTCTCACTTAGAGACCTGAGTAAGAGCTTATAAAAATCTCTATTACAGTATTTAACCCTTCCTGGGGTCATCTGTCGCAGAACGCTCCACATATGTTTTTACGCTAACACTATTGCATACTCATCACTCCTGCTCAGAGAAAGAATGAATATTTGCCATGGTGTGACCTTTGCTCCATCTGTTTTCTCTTTTGTCCCCTGAAAACGGATCGATTATTATGTAAAATTATGCTTACAAAAACACCCGCGTTCCCATCTCATCCTCCAGCTTTCACCTGGGAAATGTGACTCAAATTCATATTTCTCCCGAGCAGTTAGCAGACATGCTATATTAAAGCCAGGTGTAGAAAAGCCTTTGGTGTAACCATATTTCAGGTGCCATTTTCTCCAGGTCTGGATCGCATGCTCCAGTGAAAGCACTGGTTAGTATAGTTCACTGTGCTGTGGCCTCTTTTATTTGAGGCAGACCGTGTCATTGTAGAGAGCCAGACAAATCGAATAACGGAGTCTTTTTCGTTTTGAAAACGGAAAATTTCGCTTGAATGAGATGAGCACTGAGAGCTAGCCTTCTCTCTCTCCGGTTAGCTCGGCACAACACTGCGCGGCTTCGGCTTTTCTGTTTCTGATTGAGGTCAAGTTAAGAAATGGAGAAAGGGAGAAGGGATAAAGCAATCCACACGTTTTGTGCCTCATATTTTAGATGTGTGCTAGAGTTACAGCAGGAAAAATGGCCACGGTCATTGGCTGAATAGAGCGGACTGCCTACTGTGAGAGGGATCGAGACCCCCCTACCACCACCACCACCATGTTAGCATGAAGGGCCATGTTAGCGGGTCAAATGGAGTGAAAAATCGACGCCAACAGTGGTGTAGATAATGTTTCACCTTAACTACTCATCGAGTGTTTTCCTTTTTCCTCTTATGGCTAAAACATTAGAGTCTCACTCCGATGTGTTTGTGTGCGCTTATACTCTTGTTCGGCCCTCAGAGAAAACTCCTAAGAAAAATCCGGTTCCGTCCGGTCTGGAGCTCCGCGTCACGTTTTCGCGCCAACTTGCCTGTCTCGCGCACCATCCGGCGCGCGCCCCACTCTGTGCGTGTGTGAGTGAGTGTGACTGTGTGTGTGCGCGCGCGCGTCAGCGTGTGTGTGTGTGTGTGTGTGTGTGTGTGTGTGTGTGTGTGCGCGCGCGCGCGAGCTCTGCCTTCCTCACCTTTTCGGAAAGCTGCTCTTCCCGCGACGATCCTTCGGCAGCTGAACGGCAGGAATTCACCGCGAATAAAAGCCGTTCTGACTGACTCACAGCACAGAGCCGTTTCCCTCCACAAGCCGGGCTTTCTCTTTGGTTTATTTATTTATTTATTTTTTAAATATACACACACACACATATATATATATATATACACACGTCTTTTTCTTTTGCTGTTTGTTTATTTAACCACAGTTGCCGAAGAGGACAGGTTGCCGTTAACTGGCCGGTGCCGGTGCCCTCCCTCCTCTCACCGCCACCGGGCTTCCACTTGTCCGCATCTTTCTGTTGACTTTGAGAAGACCGGGAAGTCAGAAGTGTGTGAGACTTTACGCGGAGAGAGTTCAACACACACACACATACACACACACACACACACACAGAGCGAGCTAGAGAGAGAGAGAGAGAGAGAGAGAAGCGGGGTTACCGCTAACGCCGCGGGTCCGTCTCGCCTCACACTGGCGTTAGCTGAGCATGCACCGCAGCCTCGCAGCTCTTCTCACCGGAGCAGCTCCTTCACACTTCTGAAACTCAGCCACAGGTAAGAGTCCGTGTGTGGCCTTTATCCCGGTGTGAGCGGCGTGTTCACCCGGTGTATATGTGGCTTCGAGCTCGGCTTGAGCGCAAACTTTTCAGTTTCATCGTGAGCGTATGTGTGCGAGCGCTGTTTCCTTCTCACACACACACACACACACACTGTTTAGAAGTTTGGGTCACACAGCTCAAACTAACCGTTAGTGTAAATACTAATAATACTAATACTAATAGCGTGTGTGTTTAGTTGTTAAGCTGTGTGAGGAGGAGGAGGAGGAGGTAAAATGGTGGAGAAGCGGGTAGTGAGGTGGCTAATTGAGAAGCGGTTAATCAGAACAGCAGCAGATGTGGATGGAGCGGCTCCGTCTCGCGCTCCTGATGACAGGACGAATGGAAACTATTAGCGCGTGCGGCGCGTGCGCGTGGACCCTCTGGAGCCGCTGATCTGGGAAGGTTAGCTTTAACTATTTTTTTTTTTTTTTCCAATTTAAATTTTCTTTTACGGTATTTCGTTACATATTGATTTGCCCTAATGTGAATTCGGTAAAACATTACATGTTTGGAGTTTATTTGTAAAACCCAGGCCTGGACCAAATTTATTTTCTAAACGTTATTTTTCAATTGTAACGGTTTAAACTCTGAACCGGAACAAATCAACTCAGTTCCACACAGTAGCAACACCACTGACCTGGAATTTACATATCTAAACATGTCTAAATCATAGGGGATACACATGGCGAATGAAAGATTTAACTCTTTATGTTTCGATACATCGATTATTAGATCAACTTGTTTCACTGTACTGTAGATTACACACACACACACACACACACACACGCACACACACACACACTACACTACACCATGCACTATCAGTGAAACGCATTAAAAGTTGGCAATGTTGACCTTCGGGGTTCGATACATGGCATGACTTCAAGCCAAAATTCATTCTGCCTAAAGTCTAGACAGCATACTGAGTGAGCATGTCTGTGTCTGTCTCTCACTCAGCACTGTGGCAAGCAGGGGGGCTAAAAGTTTTTTCATTCGTTTTTTTCGTAGTAAATGTAGTTATTTTCCTTCAGGGATGCTACGTAAAAGGAAGAGAGCCGAAGTAAGATGGGTACACTTTCTCTTACGCAAAAGCGAACTGAAAAAAAAAAAAGCTTAATTTCAGCCTGTGCATGATTATTAATCGTTAATAGACTAGTAAATTTCCTGCACCATGGCAGAGACATTTTTACTTGCATGGCACCACATGCTATCTGTGGCGGATATGTATATTTTTCTTAAATGTGAGATTTCGTGCCGCTCATATTTCACTACGCTTGGCATTTTGTAGCCACGCTCTGGCCTCCCAAAAATGTTTTGAATTCATGCACGTGTGAATGCGGCCTGTTTGAAGCCATACCATTAGCATTTCAAAGTGGCCCCTGCGCGTTTCAATAGGAGACGCTCCAGCCCTGTGCCCTTTAGTTTCAGCGGGCCCTGTGGAGCGGGTGGGTTAGGAGGCGTGCGCTCCACTTTCTCCCTTTCTTTGTGTATCTGTGTGAAAAAACTGTCCCATCCTGTTCGCTTAAGAGGAAAACTCTCCCGGGCCTTCTCCATTTTCCTTTGAACTATCAGTAGGTTCTGCACACGTCGTCAAGGAGAGCAAAATAATTAATGAGTTGCATAAATAGTCGTCACACAGACATTTAACACGCACACACAGAGTTTGGAGTTTGTGTAAATATGGCTTTCAGCATGCACCGACAGTAGTATAATTTGTTGTAAAATGACCTGCCATTTTAACATAAGGGTTTCTGCTCTGTAAGTTTTGGACGTCTAAGTATTTTGTTCCGATGCAGTGATCCAGAATCTAAAACATGCGTCTAATAACTGCATCATTGTGACCATCTGCTGCAGAGAAATCGCTGTTTCTTTTACTAAAAGGCCTGTCACCACTTTTCTAAAGCTGAACATTTCGCACCGTTTTCACTAGCATTAAAATTGTAGAAGATCAGTGGAGTTGTTGGATGTGATTTGTGACACTGTGTTTTCTTTTACTCTTATATTGTTATCTGTCAAGGGAATGGAGCTAGTGTTTTTCTTCTCTCTGCACATGCAAAGGTGGAAAATATGAAGATGAAGCAGCGCAGTAATATGAATAGGCTTTAGAGGCAAAGCTTTTAGTGAACACTGAAAGCGAATATTCACTTAAAATCTAACAAAGGGGAAGCATATTGGGACATAAGGAGGAGCAGTAGTGTTTTTGGTCGACAGTAAGGATGTGGCTTCACTTAAAAGGCACGAAAATGTCGTTCTACTCTGTCATTTGCATCGGCAGGCCAAATAATAGCTGTAAGTGGCGTGTGCTGCTGGTTTAGACACCGTCGGCTCAGTTCATCCTTAATGTGTGCACATGTGAACGTAGTAGTGGGTGAAAGTCCGACCATGTGAAATGAAATATGCGTATGAGTGGTGCTTCACCCGACTCTCTCGCAACACTGGCCTTTCACTACTCCAGTAAAGAAAGGGTGCAAGTGATCAAGCAGGAAAGGGAATAGCCTATACGCAGAAGTGGAGAAAAAGTGATTATACATAATCAATGTCGTTTCTTTGCAGCTGAGCCATGCACGGCGCAATGTAATAATCTCAGATCAGACCGGTTCTTCCCCCACTTTTACTCAGCCATGTGTTTGCACGGCGTTTCAAATGCATGCTGTGCTAAAGACTACTAACAGTTTTAAAGAAAATAAACAAAGCAAAATATTGTATTTTATGGGACATGCTTAAAACTGGGGCCTTGGTCGGCTTTTTTACAGCAGGGTTTATTTTTGTGATTGCTAATCAGTCATTTTAAGTTTGAGCACTTGGGACCTGGTAGTGCACTTTTTGCTATATTTTAAAGCGTTTCCCATCTTGCCAGCTTGTCTAGTGGCTTCCCAAACAGGGGAGAAATGGAGGCTCATGCCCTGCTGCTTTAATTAGCTTGAGGAGCAGAACAGTAGAGAACGGATATGAAATGAAAGAACAGTGTGTTTACAGAAAATACGTCCATGTCATGGTCAGCTGGTGGTTCTGTTTAGATGGCCAACTGGGAAAATGCAGCCTTCATAAATTTAATAAAATTAAATATTATATATATGTGTAAGAAAAAATAAATGTTAATATCATTTATTTCTGCTACCACTACTACTACTAATTATTATTATTATTATTATTATTATTATTATTATTATTATATAACTGTCTTTTTCATCTTTTATGTAGGGATCATATTAATGTTGTGTATATTGTATATATTTTTTAGTTTTAAGTCAGAGATTAAATGCATTAATCTTCAGACTCGGCTGCTGATTTTTATTTAAATGCAAATGAAATACGCAATAACATTCTCTTCCATGAATTTGCAGTGACATCATGACAACTTTCTGTCTCATCGTTTCTAAGCAAAATTTAAAAAAAAAAATCAATTCCTCTGTCACGGAAGAGAAGCAAGACGTTGAAGTAAACACTGGCTGCGGCCAGACTACAACAGCTCAGGCAGAGAGAGGGAGAGGGAGAGGGAGAGAGAGAGGCTGGGGTGGCAGTGAGAATTTGCAGACAGCTGCCAGGGAGAAGGGACTGTGTCTCTACCGGCTTTCACCACAGCGCATCGCATCCACACTTAAAAGCCCCATTTTCAACGAGACAGACCTGTTATTTCAGGATGGTGAGGTGAGATGGGCTGCAGCGTAATTTCCCCCTGCAACGCTGTCCTTGACAGATGTGAGAAAAAAGTAAGATGGAATGGAAAGAAAATGTAGGCTCCATAGAGCGTTTGAAGTTTTATATTAGTGCTAGCAGGTCTATAAATTTTTATCCAAAAAAGTTCTGAGAGAATAGAAAATAGCAGATTGTAATTGGTGGAAATTCTGCTTGGCACCATTCCTCAAGAGCTGGTTTCATTTTAAACTGGCTTTGCACAAAAAAGACTTTTCCTCTCTGGCTGCTGCGACTGTTCATTACGGCTGCTATGGCTGATCCTCCTGCTTTGTTTCTTTAGCATTCGTCTTGAACTATTTCGATTTGCACTGCTGATGCAGACCCTGTCCAGTTAAATTCACCTTGCCATACAGCTTAATCCTCAGTTTATCCAAAAGCTCATGCTCTCCGTAGATAAGGCTCCTGCAAATGAGTAATCCAAGCTATGGGAAAAGGTTTGAGCTGCTCATTGGGCACGGGCCTTGCTTTCTTGGAAGCAGCACCAATATTAGTAATGGGTTTAGACAAATTTTGGCAAGCAGTTATTAAACATTAAGAGTTCTCGTGATTACTAAATAAAAAATGTAAATCATCCTGCATGTAAAAAGTACACTGTGTAAGCATTCCATTTTGTGGAAGTGCTCATGGTGTAAGTGTTTGCCACTTTATCGGGGTACTTTAATTTCAACGCTAATAAGGCATACTTGAAGGTTGCTTTAGGTTAAATTTAAACGAGCAGCATATATGATGCATTTGTATTATATAAATGAAGGAATGAAAGGAAGAAGAATGCACCGTATCTTCTTTAGTTGTCTGGTTCTTCGGTTTTGCTAGTTACACTGCGTATCCTGAGCTCTCAGCGTAAAAAACTGAATCTTTATTGTAGTGAAATAGTTCAACAAACGGAACTTCACTCAGTTTCATGTCTGATTTCATCTAGATGCTAGCGAAGCCAGTGGCGTTAAAGCCACAGTGAAAAGCGTATGCTTAGGGCAAATCAGGCTGATCACAGATCAGGTACTGATAACCTCTAACATCTTTGGCTTTGGGACCCTGACAGCTTAATAATAGCTCATATTTTCTAGGAATTTTATATGTGTGTGTGTATATATGTATATGTATATGTATATTTTAAAGGCTAGGTTTTATATACAAGAATGGTTTATTTTAATCTAAATAATAGAAGAGCTTAATATAAGAAATACATGTTAAGCTCTGTCTATCAGTTTTAGTTCCACTGCAGCAGAGATTCCACTATATGTAGTTAACACATGTAGAAGAGACTCTGCTTGGTTTTTAATTATTTAATTATACATACGGCACTACTAGCCAAAATAGCATTTTCTATGAAGCTCTGCTTCTCTTCCCGTGAGCTGTTTTCAAAATGCAGGCAGTGTTTGGGTAATTAGTATTTTTAAAATGTATAAGATAAGTTCAGTAGCGCTGTCCTTAAAGTCTAGAAGATTCTCCTAGTTGCATAATTGCATTTTCCTTTGTTTATGCATTTAGTTTATTCTATAATTCAGATTGCAGATAAAACTTAACTTGGGTAAACAGTAGATATGAACACAAGCATGCATTGTTTCTCTCTTAATTAAACAAGCACACTGTTGTCTATATTACCCTTGTTAAACTCTTTTTTACTTTTCTTTTGAACTTTGCAGTGGTATAAGTAATTTGTTCAGCTTAAATATTTTGATCTTACTAGATTTAGAATCAAATTTAAAAAATTAACAGAATTCAAACACAAATCAGAAAAAGAAAACATTTCGGTAATTCAGAGATATTTGTGTGATGTGTGTAATCAGCATTTCTGCAGCCAGTGTTTTCTAAAACTGTGTTATGATAATATATAATTTTATTAGCCTTTTTGTTGACTTTCAGTGGAAGATCTGGCCTTTGTGGTTATGCTGGACAGCTCAGGGACTGGTCTAAAATGCAGCTAACAGAGGAGCAATGGTTAGTCCTAATAGTCATGTTGTTGATCTTACAACCCTGAGCACACTTCACTCTGCAGGGACAGGACACCTGTGCCAATAACGGAGCCTTCTGTTTAGTTCCAGTCACCTCTCATGAAGATGGCCAGGTGTTGATAACTACAGTAGCTGATATTACTGGCTGCCTTTTGTGTAATTTTATTATGAGCACGTTTGGGTTTCTGAAACATTCTTTCTCGAGGCCTAGGGGCAAACCTCCGCAAAGCAAACAGTAAATGTTTTTATTGTGTGCGCATCAGTGTCTTAGAGTAACAAAGCATGGGTTCAATAGCGCTTTTAAATTTCAGGCAGCATGCCTCTTTCCCTCTTTATCATGCAACTGAAAGGCCAAAAACAAACTAATATTAACTGTCAGGACACAATAATAACATGTTTGTTTCTGATTAGATAATAAGGAGTTTGTAGCAAACATCGTAGGGACATTTCCATTGATCAGCTCAGGCAGTACACTTGCCACTTTACAAAAGATAGAGGAATTTAATTCCAGCCAATAACACTATGTCGCTCTAAGCTAATGACGTAAAAAGAAGAGTCATTACTCCTCAGCCGAGTGCTGATCTTTTTGACTGTTCCACGTGTCACATATGCTATCATGCTTAACCTTTACATTTGACACAGAAGACATATTAGACACACAGAAATCACGTCTAATATTTACGGCTATTTTTGCAGCAAGGCCAAGATTTATATTTATGTGTTTTTTTACTCCATGTGGCTGACTTATAAACACAGAAAAGGGGCAAGGCTATAAAGGGGTTGCAGTGAATGGCTAGCTCTGTGATTCTCATCTTGACCACGGTGCATGTGATCACGAACCGGACAACTGCCATTTCTGCACCTGCTGTTGTTCTCCTGGCAAGAGATCCTGCCCTTCTGGCAGGATGAACCGGGCAGGGCACCAAGCACTTCGGCCACTCGTAGGAATTTCTAAGAGGAAAGCACTAGGATGCAGAAGACAGAGTGGTATTCCAAACAGAGCCGTTTAAATCAGCCTGCCACCCCTGACGTGAAACCTACTCCCATTTGAGTTCGACTGGAACGTCTACTGCCAAGTATGGGATTAATTATAAACTGACAAGCACAAGAGTAGGAAGACTAGACCTTACACAGCCGTAGTCGCACTCCAAGTCGCATGCCCCCCTGGTTGTAACTTAAGCGGTCCAATAAGAGAGAGGCGCGATTAACCTTACCGACCATGATGGCAGGAGATGAAAAGCCATCTCAGCAGCCATGCTATTTCACAGCTTGTACAGGATGACTACAAGAACTTGTGTGCATTTCATTTCCAAGATGTGCCTTTTAATTGGTGCACATATATACAATGGAGGCAACAGAAACTAAAAATGTAAAACGTTTATAGAAACCAAATTGAAGGCTTTAAAATGCAGTCACATTCTTCTGCCCTCGGTGCCAAATGTAATCGAGTCAGCTAAAACCGTCTGCTGTTTGTTTGGGTGACTAAAACTTCCCACTCCACCTGAAAGTGCTGCGAGCTATTTTTAACCCCAGATTTGCTGCAGAGCAGAAACCACGCAGAAATGAGCTCTCTTACTTTCAGATGAATTTTAGATTATTTTAATTTTAGTCATATACCACGATTCAAATCTTCACATACCTAGCAGGTGGAATTAAAGAGCATGATGAATTTGGCATAAAAGTAAAGTAATGGTACATTATTGTGCCATGACAAAGCTTTGAGAAAAAAAACCCCATCAAGGCCATTTTAGAGATTAATCAAAACTTACGTGACTGGATCTCCTCAGTTTGCATGATGTGCTTGGTGTATCAATTAGTCCTTTATATTCTTTAATCAGAATTCCAATATATTTACGTCATGTCTAATCATTTTGGGAGAAGTTAAATTACTCCAGACTCAGACAGACTTTGGTGATGGTGATGTTTTTGTTGAGAGTGTCTGACAGTCGGCAGTGGTCCACAGAAATATGAAGGGGATCGTGTCCTCTTTGAGTTCCAATCAGCATTCGGTGCCTGTAAGTCCTGCAATCCTTTAAGCCTTCTGACTTGGGGAGTTTTGTGTTTTTCAATATATCTAATGGACATTTGTCATTGAAATTTGGGTTAGTGATAGCATCTAACCACGTTGTGCCACTGAAGCACCTCACAGTGTTTAGTGGTATGTGATGTAGACCTGGTTTATTCATATCCTTCAGCGGCACAGGAGTAAAGATGTTTTCTTATTGGTCTGTAAAGCACAAACACGGCCATGAAGCCAACCTGAAACAGCGCACAGGAAGTCTGGATAATGTTTTACATAAAAACAGTTTGGCCTCCTGAATATTTGTTTAGTGGACTGGACAGTTGACCACGGCACTATTTGACTGTGCCAAAGTTTCCCTACAAATTAGAATTATATTTTATAAAGCGGGAAAATGAGTTAATATTCACGTGAATATTTTCTTTTAAGACTTAAAGAAAAGATGCTAAAAATGTTCTTTCATAATTATAATATTTGCATAATTTCAGTAGTGTAGTTGTAGTGTCAGGCTAATGTATACTCTATGTTGCTTTTTTTAAAATTATTATTATTTTTTTAATTATTTTTTTTACTGCTTGCCCATATCTCATCAGACAATTTTTGATGTCACAATAAACTGAACAATCATTCTTCCAATACAAAGATCCTCTCCCACGTAGTATTTATGTTGGGGAAGATGTTTTTATGGTTATAAAACAGTTTAGATATTGGATTATACTGAATAAAAGCCTGCGCTGAACCTCATGTGTCATGTGCCCAAGCTGAAAATTTAGTTTTCAAATTCTTCGTCTGAAAAAACATCAAGGAAATTTCAGTGAAATGTGTCACTTATTTTACTCATTTACTATAAACTGATTATATTCAAAATAAAGTAGATCATTCATAAGCAAATGTTCATTTATCAAACCTGATTTTTTTTTTTTTTTGCACAGTGCATACTATCCGTAAATCATTCTTAAGTCTATGCGCCAGACATATTTTTGCTCATTGCATCTGAGTGCCAGTTTCTGATGATGTTTTCATCAGTCATTACCTGGAGCTGATTAGCAGTGAGCCTGGCCTGTGTTGGCAGGAGACAGCTCCAAATCCGAGCTCAGCAGGCCCTCAGGCTGGCCGATGTAGTCCGGTCTCCGAGCCGAGCCACTTAGCCGCATTTCCGTCTGCCTTTTTTCTGTTGTGCCGTGATAAGATCTCTCTGGAATGTTTCTCCCAGCTCTTGAGGTCCCCCCGGTTGTGTGTCTGGTTACTTTAGTGCAATTAAGGGAGAGATGGAAACACGCTCGATAGCATCTGAGAGAAACACTGCTTTGTACCCAAAACCGTGTGTGTATGTGGCATGTACTCTATAATTATTTATAGAACCTAATGAAATTTTGACATTGTGCACAGGATATATAGTTAACCTGGGATTCTTCTTGTCTGTGTTTTTGTGAGATGATGTTGCGTGTTTGTTTTTACAATTGGACATGCTACCGAGTGGTGTTTTTTTTCTCGAGATGGGAAGAATTGTAGGCTCCATCTAAGCAATTACCTTAGCTAAACCCATATTAGTCTTAGAACTGGACGATCTTGTATTGCCTGAGCTTAATGCATTCTGCTGCTCCAAAATGGCTTCTTGTCTTCAATAACATATAAGTAGATGTTGAAGTCTTAGATTTCAACCATGGACAAACAAAGCCTTGGAAAGGCATCACCTCCTTCTATATGCCACAACATACAGTTTTACACAGGCGCTGTTTATTATAATTACACAGATCTGGAATAACAGTATACTTCATGAACAAATAAAAAACTTTTATGAATAATGTGCAGTAATTTATCTACATATACAGTAGGGCTGCAGTTTTATTTTACTAACACTTATTTTGATAATTGATTCATCCATTGATTTTTTTTTTCCAATTAATTGATATTTAATTTCAAAAATATTTCTCTGCAGCATTTCATTCAACTAATACTACTACAGAACTGCTAACTAGGCTTAATTAAATAACAGGTCACTAACTGCAATACGTCATTACTGAGATTTATTAGATAATCTGTCACAGCTTGAATATTATCAAGTGCTTATCTCAACCAAATGCAATATGCAAACTGACATAAAATCACAGTATTCTGTACATTTTCTACCGGTTCTGCACAATATTTTGCATTAATATGTCGTATCTGCGTTTCAAGCTCGGCTTTTTTCAATTCAGGCCAGACAAATTTAAAATAAAGGAAAAATAAATATTCTCTGGTGGTCTCGCTGACTGCAACATGCCAATGCTAAATTAATTTTTTTCCCCTACTTTTTGCCGTGTGTGTGAGGCGAATGATTTTCGGTATGTGGAACCAACTCCCGAGTTTTGTGGACGTGTCTTAGTTTTCAGTACTCGGAACCAGTGAATCGACTCTTTTTGGGATCAACTCTGTCTTTCCTCAAAAACTCTGTCTTTCCTCAAAAGCAGGATGATAATGAAAATATAAATAAAGCACGAGATGATGATTTCTGATAAGGCAGGAAAGATAGATAAATATGACCATAAATGGGCAATATAGCTACTGGATAAGGTCAGACAGCTCAGTACACAGCGGTTAATAAGCATGATTCAACCAGGGACATAGCGCTTTCTCACATTCTCTCAGACAAATGACTACAAATGAAAATATTACACACATGAAAACACTTCAGAGAAAGTTACATCATGAGGCCAAATGTTCTTACTTTAGAGGTGGTGGGTCTGTTGTCTCTGTTGTAACGTGCTCCACCTTTTCATTCAAATGTGTTTTTAGTTTAAATGAAGTGATGTAGCGTGCTTCATAACACAGTCCAGCAAACTGATAATGAAATTCATTGGAAATTATTTTATTATCGAATTTGATCAATTTTTCTAATTATTCTGATTGGTTTCTGAAGCTGTAATATACAGATAGGTGACAAATTAAAGGGGAAAAAAAGGTGGCTGCGTTCTGCTGGGACATTTTGCATTACTTTTAGTCCACTTGTTCCCTTAGAGGGAAGCGTCACTGCAAATCAACAGCAAGTTATTCTGACTATGAAGAATTTTTTTCTTCCCTGATGGCAGTGGTTTCTTTCCAGATGACAGTTCCCCCATCTCCAGGACATGAGGCCTCACTGAATGGATCATGAGCATGAAAATTATGTACATTCTCTGCTAAGGTCTTCACAGTGACCAGATCTCAACTCAACTGAGCGCCTGTGTGAGAATTTGGGGCCACATGTTAGACAGAGACATCATCAAAACACCAACTGAGGGAATATGGTTTGGAACAGTTTGGCACAGTTCATTATAGAGACGTGTAGAATCTGTGTCAGGGCACATGGCGACTCGTGGTGGCCCAACATTCTACTCAGACACTTTTTATTGTTTTTTTTTTTTTATATGCTCGGCTGTTGTAGGATTCACAGCATTTTAACACGAATAGCTCCTGGGTTTATTAGTGGCAATTTTTGGACAGTCATAGGTTTAGCGCCTGTGTGTGTTCATCATATTCAGCCTTTATTTAACTGCACTGAATAAAAACAAACTATATATATATATATATATATATATATATATATATATATATATATATATATATATATGAAACCAGAGCCACTCAGAGAGGCAGAGAAATGGGAAGAGAATGATGAGTGATTATTGTGCCTGCAGCCCAGTTGTTGTTGTGGCAGAGGACGATGGTGTTGCGAGTGGAATCCATTTCCATTCAGAGCGATTCTTCAGCAGTTCTCGTGCTTTAATTCCTGGCTAGACTGATGGTCTGTTGAATGGAGGTCATTACCCTGGAATGCAGGTCGCTTGTGTGACTCCACTTCTCAAAGCAGTCGGATTTCCCAGCTTTTTTGTATTAACAGATGTCAGAGTGGTTCCCAATAAAGTGTTTTACTTTGGTGATTGTATTACAGAATCTGAAATGTGATAAAGGTTACTGTACTACAATGACAACATCTGATTAATATCAATAGCATTAATGGACATTGTTCAAATCGAAACGAATCGAATGACAGAATTACAAACTGCATATGGTATTATTAGTCATTCATGGAAACTTTTTTTTTTCCCTCCTTCTTCCTCATTTCATGGCTTTGGTTTTTGAAGTGGTTCTCATGAAATTATATTTTTAGTCTACAAAGAAGCAGCAGTGTGGTGTAGTATTTCTGAAGATTGCATGCTGTGGAGTAGCGATGAATAGCCGTCCCTTCTCTCTAACAGTTAGCAGCAAAACTAGGCTGGGTCAGCCCGTGCACAAATCCAGCGTGGGACCGTTTGCATCTCAATTACACCGATGGCAGCATTGGTTAACACATGTTAATGAAGCTAACGATCCAGGGAGAAATGCTGCGCCGGTTCCTTCTCCCCCGTCCCGAGCCTAAAGACCTCGGAGAGAGAGATCACCATACACAATGAAACTAGATCTCCTCTGAAAGACGGAGTGGGCCATCAGTGTCTGCTTCTCTAACCCACTTTCTTTTGCAATACTGAAGTCTCACTTAAAAGCTCTTTGCTTGGCATTGTTGCCTAAAGATTAAGTTTAAAACCTATGAGGATAGCTAAGACCTGCTCAAGCCTGAGCACGTATATTTGTTCCTAGAAGGTGAATGAGTTTGTGTTAGTCTGTGAATTATCTGTGAGTCTTCTAAACTGGATTTCATTTTCAAAATAGTACACACTAGTCAAATGGATACAATTCCGCTGTGGTGAGTTATAAACTGTACACCATACACTCGCAGAACAACTGTACCATTCATTGGTGTGCTCAAGAGTACACGTTTTGTACCAGTAGTACCTAGAAGCGCATGTATACGTACGCTTTAAAGGTAATAATTTTATAATGTGAAGGTACACTGTATCTATTTCCAGGTTAAAGATACACGTTAAAGGTACAAAATATAAGATTACCATCGCAGCAACAGAGAACGGTATCGTTTAGTACCCTTTATTTATGAGAGTGTATTTACAGAAAGCACAGCAGCCAGGAGGTATGAATAATGATTTGGGATTTTTAGGACATGATTGAGTGAATGCTATTTAAACTCTTTATAGTAAAAGTAGTAATTGCAGTTCAGCACTAGAAGCTTTTGACTACATAAATGACTAAAACACAGTTGAAAAACACTTCACATTAAGGGTGTGAAGTAGGGCTATGTGATAAGACGATATAATATTGATACTGTGATGAATTATGGCACAATATGCTTTTAATTTTATTACATTTTATTATTTTAGTATTGGAATCTTTTACATTTTTAAATGTTATGATTTTACAGATTTGTTTTCTCTTTTTTAGTGTTAAATTATATATTTAAATTAATTTTTTTAGTAAATTAAAAGAATTAATTTTTTTAGATATTAATTAAATTATCATTTCACAGTTTTTTTTAATGCAACGCTACTAGGAAATTGTTCGCAAATCTGCAGTATATACCGTGATACATATTGTGTATCGCAGAAATCAATTTAATCAATCATAAATCGATTGTTATAGAAAAAAAGGACAAACAGCTGGGGTGTTAAAAATAATTTGTGTATTTCAACTGACGTGTAAACAATTTAACAGGCTAGCAAGCTGATTTGTCCATAACTCTGATACTTTTAAACTAGTCCTTGTCTACATCATTAATGTTAATGAATTAATGTTAGGCCTACCCCTTCTGAACATAGTTGGGCACATATCGTTTGGGAGATACTAAATCAGATAGAAACGTATCGTATCATAGCAGATTCAGTTTCGTCAAATATCAGATTGTTGCCTTATGAATTGCAAGTTGCATCGTGTTGGTTGGAAGCCTGAGGTTTTGGCCCCTGCTTCACATCATTGTTAGACATCATTGTGATGATAAATAGTACAGGATGTGTGGTCTGTGGTGAAAGAAGCCAGCCCCCCTCTTTCACCCCCCTCGAACAACAACCCCATCTGAGTTTTTAACATATTGCTCTCCCTGTTGACATCCAAAGTTACCCGAAAATTCACTCCTGACAAATCCAAGCACTGTTTCTACTTCTGAGTAACAACAGTGTTAACTTTAAATTACGACAGTTTCAAACCCATTGGAACATTTCAGTAGCTGTTTTCTTAGCACACCGAAGCAGTCCTGAGTTTGAACCCAGGAGTTAATGGGCTCCGAGTTTTGCAGGAGCATTCGAAAAAGGTCAATACGATACGGTCAGATTTAGCAAGCGGCATTAACTGCTGGTTGTGTTGTCAGGAGAGATTTAGACCTGACAACTGATTTCTCTCTGGGAGCACACTATACCCTCCGTCTTTGTCTGCAGATTTTCAAATGATTTGCTGTCTACTCTGTGCTCTCCATCTCATAGCAAGACATCACCGTTCCTTTGTTCACATGTGGAAAAAAACCTCGGCCAGAAAAATCTGCATTCAGCATAGGGTATAGAGGATTTGCACTATGGATATCGCTTACTACTTTAATGTCCTGGCTGCGGTTTACACATCGCTCACATCAACCACTATTTCCCTAAACGGCCATCAGCCTTCTTTTTTTTCCCGTTTCTTTTTTATTTTCTTTTACCACCTCTGACCAAAATGTCATCTTTTCAACACATTGTAAAAGCTCCACTTTTTATGTTTTGTGTTGCCTCCTGCTATCTTAAAAAATTAATCATGCTGTTGAATAAGGCCTCACGATGATGTGTGAATAATTGATGATCTGATGCTTAATAGAGGGACAGAGAACACTTTTCTTTCATACAGCTGCTCATCTGTGGCATTCTGAGAAGCATTACACATCTGCCCACTGGAGCAATTCATTTTAAACCATCCATATTTTGCTCAGTTAATATGTTTACCTTGTGTGTGTTTATCACACTTGCACACTGCCAGGTGTGTGTGTCAGGCGTGTTAGTGCATTCATACATAGTTATGTATGTATGAATATTTTAAAGAACTTTTTAGCTCAGTGTCTGAGGAAGACCGGGGCAAAATAAACATGTAAAGAGGGCAGGCAGTGAAGCATGACACTGGAGGAGTAACACAAACGTATCAGGACAGATGAACACCAAATGACAGAGTCTGAGGACACACACACACACACACACACACACACACACACATGCACACACTCGTTTCCAGTCGTTTGCGTTGTTGTTTTGACAAGAACAGTCCTTTTGTTGCTTCAGCATGAATTAAAAATTGATGTATTTTGTTGAAATTGAGTTGATGAGCTTTGAAAAGCTGCAGATTTCTCATCTTTTGCTTTAGCATGTCGTCAGGAGTCTTTAGTTTTGCTTGCTGTTTGATTGTGTTACAAAAGCGATACAAAGGAAGTTTCTTCCTGTGTAAATATACATTCCTGGCTATCTGCACCAACTGAAGGAGAAATATAGAGCGTCAAGGACTCCTTTTATGCCGATTGACAGGCGCTATCAGTGTGAGATACCTATATAATGGTGGTCCTCTGAATTTTTTTCTTCCTGATCCTTCTTATTTATCTAGCCGTATTAATGTCAGCCCATTAACGCCATAGCCGAGAAGTGCTCAGCAAAGCCACCGTTAAATGGCTGTGGCAGGAACCTCCTTATCGTCTGCAACCTGAAAGGAGGAATGTGACGCTATCAGTTAATGGAAATGACATTTCCAAATTTCATTTGGAGATAATCCACTTCTCGTCCACTAAAACATCAAAATTACTGCTAACAATATGTCAAGGCAGCGTTAAAACTTAGTTACCTTCCCATATCACGTCCATGATAATCCCCAGAGAGAAACAGGTACAGGTATCTTAGCGTTTTAATAGGATTCCCCCCTGTGTTACTCAGGTGATTATTAGGCTTTGCATGTCATTTCTATCTCAAAATAGAAAGATGTATCAAAATAAAGTAAGTCTACTCGACATTTTAGCTGATCTTATACACAGTACACTGTATTCTGAAGAATCCAGAATATTCAGTTAGTGCAATTATGCACCCAAAAAACAGATTAAAAAAAAAAAATTTGTTAAAAAATTATTATTCTTTTCTAATTGTTTTTTAATTTGTCTCTCTCAGCAGTATAATAGAAATCTTTATCAAATGCCATAAAAAGGCCAGCTTGATTATTCTGATAAATGAGAATCTGTATGTGAAAAGGAACAAGACATTTTCAACCCAGTTTGAATCGTGTCATTTTTCTAGCTAATGCGCTTAATGTAGATTTAAATATTTCTGCGCTCATTTTTTTTTGTGATAGTACAGCACAAGTATGCTCAACTCAAAACACCAAGAAATACCAGGTTAAAAACAAGCCTTGCACATTTTTAATTATATACTGCAGACTACTTAATGTCTGAAATCCATCAGGGCGTTAGGGCCTTGTTCTGTCCCATTACGCTTCGACCAGCAGGGATTGCTGCAGTCGATCAATGGACTGGGCAGTAAAATTGGTATATATGCAGCAAGACCCATTAGTAAAATACCAGAAAGATTAATTAGCAAGTGTTAAATTTGGAACAACACCAGATGAACTAGTCTGTTAAAATCAAGCAGTATTTTTTGTTGTGATTTGAGACACATAAACAATGTCGATATGTACTCAGTAACTGGCAGGCATTTTCTGTTTCCTCTCTCTCCAGGTGCATGTTTTTTTTTTTTTTTAAATTTCACTCCATCTTTGCTTCTTTTTTTTTTTTTTTTTTTTTTTGCTAATTGACCGTCTCTGGTGCAGCAGCGGTCAGATGGAGTGATAGCCATAGCACCATGTGTTGAGCTACATCAGCTGGCCTGTGAGGGGTCATTGATTGATTTTCCTCTCCGATATCTGGCTCAGTGGGACACTAATGTCATCTGATCACTGACCCAATATCTCACCACTAGAGAAAAAAAACAGTCTGATTTTTTTGCTGCCCCTACTTTTAGCAGTGTTATGTATGGCAAAGAATTAACATCTTCAGATTTATTATGCTCTGCATCTTTAATCTGCATTTATTTTTGAAAAACTTGCACTTTGCCGTATTTTTTTAATAGACTTGTAATATTCTTTGACAATTGGCATCATGACTCTTTCTTTTAGCTTACGAGTTAATTCAGAGGTCAAGCAAGACTTGCAAGCTGTCAATCTTGTATTGTAACATCTCCCACCTTCCCCCCGTGCCCCTCCTCACACTCATGTCTCCAATCCATTATTGCAGGCCTCATTGCCCTGAATGGCCCGCCTCCTTCTTTATTCTCTGGTGGCCCATGCTTGCCTGAGAGAGACAACAAGGAGGTTTTGGTCAAAAGAATGCTGCATTCTTTCACATCTGTGCCTTGTTTCCCGATTTAAGCATTACCATTTCAAACTGTCCTTTCAACTTTAATTTTAATACCGCCCTTCTTTCCACTCTTTTGTACAGGAGCAACAAATGTTCTTTTGAAATTCCCTCCTCTTTTTAAATGTCTGATGATGTCTTCTGGTTTTTAAAGCACAGCTGCATGGTGTGCACAGCTGTTTACAGCCTCTGGGTTGGTGCCCCTCTGGCTTTCCATCTTTCAAAGCATTTAAACATCTGTTTGCGTTAGTTTCATACGTAGTCAACACAACATGGTGCAAGCTGTCATTTTATATCAGAAGCATAAATTCTCATTGGAAAAATTGTGTGAGCATGCCACAGTGTTGAGCTTCAAAGCACGAAAACCTTTGTATACGAACGCAGTGTAATTTGTTGTGATGTGACAAAACGCATGCAAATGGCAACAGCAGGACTCCCCACGACGCTCCGGCTGGGGTTCGATCGCCACCGATTGTGTGAAGCACTTAACAGGTGTTGATCGGCGGTCTTCGCCACAGCTTAGCAAGATAAGGCCTCCAGCTGAGAAGAGAGACTTGAGTGTGTTTAATGAGAAGAGCGGGGAGTCAGACAGACCGCCTTAGTGTGTGCCTTCGGTGTCTCAGACTGATCAGCATGTTAACCACTCTCAGCATGACACAAAGATATGAAAGTAGCGGGCTGTTGTCGTCGATTTAGCCCAACACCCATCTGCCTGTTTACGGGATCAGCCCTCCTGGGTGATATATTTATTTTCTTTGCTGCTGCACGACTATTCAGTGCTTTCAGTGTCTTTTAGTATAGTATAAAATATCGTGTTAGTAAGTCGTCTCTGAGAGGGGTTGCAGAAAAATAGTCATTCTTGACAATATATATTGCGACTAAAAACAGGAGGGTGTCTTTTTTCTGCCAACGTGAATAAATAATTTGAGTCCTATATGCAGAGGTACATGGTCTAGAGTGTGTGAGGGGTGTACACAGGCTTTTAATGGGCTCCTGAGTGACTTGTTACTGGAGTGACTGCGCTCCCCTGCGAGGGGTGAGCACCGGGGCACCGGAGGTGCCGTAAACATGCAGTCGGATGAAAACAGTTAAGAAGAGACAGATACATGTCTGAGTAGTCTGGGCTTGCCTCTTTAGAGCCGGTTTCACTAGACATGTCTAAGACTTGTTTACCTGTTCTGTGAATGGCAACCGGACAGCACACAGGCACACGTAATGGTATGGAGGGATAGATTGGGAAGAATAACGCACGATGTGTTTGCTTTGCTGGTGAAGATACATCTTTACCTTGGCACACATTAGAGGGATTTCCACCTGAGATTAAGTTTAGTTTTATTATAGGTTTTGAAAACTTTTTAATTCAACATTAGAGCAAAAATGGTGGAGGCGACTGTGTGTGTGTGTTCTCAGAAGCCCTGAAACATTTCTTCTACATTGTTATGCTCGTCAGGTGCAGACCCTGAAGATGAGCGTCTTTGGGAGGAATTCTCACGTGTTGTTGTGACTCCGGTGACTTTCAAGCAAGCATGAGGAGAGCGCACAAGCCGAGCACAATGGCCTGTTCAGTGTGGAGTCTCCCAAGCCTCCGTTGCCTGATGTTCGCTTTGGCTGCTCTACAGTGCACTGAAGGTAAGGACCTCCTTCACCGTATCATGCACGCATTATTTGGATTGAAGGAACCAAGTGAAACTGACACAATATCATTATTTACAAGGCTGATATTTTAGCCTGAGACTTACATTTAGATTAGGTTTGTAGAATATTTGTGCCATCACAGCCTTTAACGACTTTTAGCAGAACTTCAGGCGACTTTCCAAAAGTTTAGAAATCCACATTCTTTATGAATAGAAGTTCATTATCGTTGAGCATGCATTGCTTTTACTCTCAGTGAAATTAAAATTGAGATATCTGACTGCTCTATCTTGTTTGAGATAACTCGTGTTTCTGTATTTGTTCATATGTCCTGTTCTAACTAAAGGGCTAAGTTCTACAACTGTTCATTATAAACACTATCCCCAAGTAAACATGCTTCATTACACTCCGCCCCGGCCGTAATATCTTTTTAATGCATTTTATAATTGAATTAAATGGGTTACTGCCATAGCCATAAATGGCTGCAAGTTTTTTTTTTTTTTTTTTTTTTTTTTTTGGATTTTGCAGAAGCTTTGAAAGATTAATTGCTTCAGGGTTATTTCCCCCTCCCCAGCATATCCGGAGAAACTTTACATCTCATCTTTCTTATTTAATTTTCCGGGGCTGACTGCTGTCTGTACACTTGGATGTAATTTATTTGTATTCATGGATATATTTTTTAAGCAAAGATTTTCACTTTGTTTCAGCATCCTGTCTTTCTTAGCAAATACACTTTCTGAGTATATGTATATTGGCTAATCATGACAGTTAATGATTTATAACTCTTTGGAGTTGTTAGATATTTGTCATCTTTCATTGTTTCTGTTTTTTTTTTTTTGGTGAAAGATGTAAAATCAGCACTAGTTTCTAGATAAATACTTGTTTATAGCATTACTCAGAGTCCCGCATTACAGCTCTGGTTTGTAAGCATCGCTGGTGTTTTAAGTTTTAAAACTATGAATTATTTAAGGATTTTTTAGAAGACAGGCTCAGGACAGTCATAATTTTTCAATCTTAACAACAAATAATGGGTGTGTATTTAAATATGATTTCAAGTTAATAATTTAGCTTCGCCAAACATATAGACAACCTCAGTTTGCAAACTAATATTTCTCCGTAGTGCTTCTGTATAGGAGAGCTGCGAATCATCTTGAGATGAGGTGTCTGTCTTTCCTTGTAGTGAAAGAATATGTGGTGATTAATGGTAGAACATGTCAGATAGCGTACATGTCGCATTCCTCTATCTCTCTGTCTCTCTCCTTTTTCTCTCTCCCTCTCTCCTCCTCTCTGTGCTGGATTTTCTTATACATGAATGTGTGCGCAGATGGAATTAGAGGAGGTCTTTCTGGGCTTGGTGTCAGTGCCGGGATTGACAGGGCTGTGCCTGTATCTCCTCAGGTGGCAGGCAAATATGAAAAGATGAGGGGGGGAAGCACACTGCCAAATACAGTGTCACCATGTCATGTGCTTTTGTCGTTCCCATGGGTTTTGTATGTAACATGGGAATATTCCTGCTGGAGACTCAAAACAAGAGAAAAAAAATTGAGCCCTGGTTAGATTTTTCACCACCCATCCCGGCTTCCCACTACATATTTAGTAGATTTGTTACAGGCCATGCTGTATTACTTGTGGGAGTCAAGTTACAATTTAGGCCTGACTGTGAAAACAAATCATTCTGTGAAACTGAATGTGCACAGGCAAGCTTACAACTTTAAAAGCCTTGTACCTCTGACATACCGTAAAATTTAGTGTATGCACAAATTAAGTATTTCCGCATCCCAGTGTTTCTGGGAAATCTTCTTTCTAAGACCAATCAGCATAAATTTAATCTCGGTGACTTAAAGGCCTTAATGAAGTTGAGGCGAATAGTCTGGAGTCCTGCTCCCTCTGGTCATTAGTTAGAGTTAGTTGTAAACACACTTTTATTAAAACGGACTCTGAGTGCAGTCCTTTTGTTCTGTCCTTCACAGTAAACAGCTTCTGTGAGTCTTCTTTCTTTCCTCTTAGATTTCTTTTGGTTTTTCATTCTGCCTTCCCCTTCATGTGACAGAGGGATTTTGTATCAGGCCTAGGGATCTGCCTTCCCATAGTGCTAAGCTGCCGCTGGGTCAATATGCCATCAGTTCTCGATGCAGCCGAGGTCTTTCATCAACAGTCACTCCTCCTTGATAAGGCTGATAAGAGGACAATGGGACAGAGAGCTGGCTTTGGCAAGGTGCGACTGCGTCTGCATCCCCCACCCAGCAGAACACCTCAGTAGGATTTACCGTTAAGGGTGGGGCTGGAGGGATTTAATGGATTAAGGTCCATCATGTCTAGCTTTTGGTTTGTGTTTGTCATGCAAAAAAAAAGCAAAAAGCAAGACCCAACACTTGCTACTTATAACTTGCAATGTCTGAGATCGTATCCCCCAAGAGGCTATGATGATACCCAGGATCGATTTGGTCTGTATTAATGGTTTGTCTATTTTGAGGTTGTGCTGAATAGGACTTGCAGTCAGAACTGGAAAGCTTTGGCCAAACAGGTTTATGGTTATAGAAACAAATGGGTATTAATGTAAACTGGCTGAAACTCTCACAACCTAGCCAAGAGTAATTTGTCTTTTATATTCTCTTGGAAGCTCGTCCAGCAGCGGATAGTGCTGTGTGTTAGACGATTAAACATAGACTTGACACTTTTGAAAATGAAAGATTTTGTTGTCATTTGTATTACAGGCAACTCAAAATATTCCAAGTATGGGATGATGTACGCATGGGTGTAACTTTGTTATGAAAAGTGCTGGAGGCGACAAGCAAGACGGGCCAAAAAGTCGCTGATTAGTGAGGAACAGGTTCACAATGCCAACTTTTTTTTTAAAAACAGACTTAAATATGCTGTAGCCTACAATCCTATCATTGTACAACACCTCCTAACTACACAGCTGCACAGACCAAGAGACTAGGCTCCACATTTCATTTCTGGTCAGTATAGTGCAGGAACAGTTACTCTTCTGTGTTTTTGCTATAAGTTCCTGCTATTTTGCCTATTCTTGGTTGAGAGAAGAGAGAACTTAATTTGATATTACTTGTGTGGTTCGATGGCACTGAGGCTTGTGATGTTCTCACATGCTCTGTTACTGGATTATTGCATATTATTGCCAGTCAGTAAGAGTTAGACAACTAGATAATGTCGCATGTGGACATTCTCTTTCCTGACAGTGGCTAATTTGACATTTATGTAACCTATATAGTTTAAAGCAGAAAATTAAAAATATATGAAAAGAGCAGCAAACATTAAAAACAAGAGGTACAGATGTACCATAAACAGTGGTACTTGTTTCTGCTACTTCTTAATGAACATGCTAAAGCAATTTGTCTGGTGGTGCTTCAGTGAAAACATGTGGAAATGGATTCTGGACCCCAGTCAGATTATAGTTACTAAAAACTACAGAAAAAATCTAAATAACATAATATATGTAATTAAATCTACAGAAACTACAATAACAAAAACTAGGAGTAATACTGGAAGTATTGATATCTTAAATTAGTTTTGGCCATTACAAGAATAGAATTTTGTGTATTCATGTGTGTGCCTCTAAAGTTCAGTTGCAATATATATATCTATATATATATATAGTTAGGTCTGGAAGTATTTGGACAATGACAGAGTTTTTGTGATTTTGCCTTTATACACCACCACAATGGATTTGAA
>CM075013.1:18736043-18752159 GCA_037576675.1 Pangasius sanitwongsei | reverse complement strand
TATATATTTATATATATATATATATATATATATATATATATATATATATATATATATATATATATATATATATCCCACACTGCTTTCAGAACCAAAATAACGAAAACTAATATTAAGCCTAATACATGCAAATTCCAGTTAAAAACTAAAACTAAACCTGACTGAATTTTAATGAAAAGAATATAAAAATAAAATCAGAACTTCCATATTCTGCAGTTCTTTGTAGTTTTCTTGGCAAATGCATTGTAACGTCCACTATAAGAAGTTATTCTTAAATGCCAGATCAGGGGAAATAGGGGAATGTAGCAATTTGTGTCTGTTCATAACATAACTAGCTACAGTTTCTCCGTGTATTTTTCCTACGGTAATGTGTTTCCATTTAGTTGGATTCTTAATTCATATTAGCCTCTGCCCCTGTCAGTCCCATTCTACCCTAGTACTGAGTGACACTATACCAAGCCATACGAAAATCACAGAGTCTAAAGTCTCAACAAATTTGTTTGAATTTGAATTTGTTTTATTCAGCCGAGTTAGAGTGTTTAAAATTTATTCTAGTCTTGTTTGTATTGGTATACCACCCACAAGTAGCAATAAAATTCTGCTCCAACATGACAGACATGAGAAATTTTCTCTTTACAATTAGCATAACAGGTTTCTTTTGCATCACATGACACGTTAACAACAGACCAGACTTTTGTTGGCAAGGATAGGGATTAAATCGCCCATTTTAAAAAGTAGTGGAGAAAAAAGCAGGATTTCATTCGAGTATATTAAAGTGAAGACACTCATGTCCTGTATAAGAACACAGGTTACCATTTTAGTCATTTACCCACATGCCTCTTATCTCTCTCTTATCTGGCTGTTTTCTTTTACTGTCTTTGTCTTGTCTAGGCATATCCCCGTGTGATCAGCACAACAGTGTGAGATAGGGAAAGACCGCATGGTCAGAAAGTCTAGGAAGAACATGATTTGTTTTATCGCCCCCCTTCCCTTTTTTTTTTAACTGTGGATAACATCCCATCAGAAGGAAGCCATGAAACCTTTATTGTTTTGTTTTACTTTTTCACACACCATGTGGGCTGGCTGTAACGTGGCCATAAAAGGCCTTGTTGGTAGACAGTGTGGCATCAAACTGCATATAAAGGATGTACTGTGTATTCACTTTGATAAGGATCTTCATTCCTCTTTTGTTTTTTGTTTTTGTCTGAAACGATTTCAACTCAGATTCATTTTGAAGACCCAACATACAGCAACTTAAAAAAAATAAAGATCTGATAAATTTTTTCCAGCAATTGTGAGAGGTTTTGGTGAACAAGTGAAAGAGACACAGATGTGGGATTTTCTAAACCAATTTCCAGGAAGAGTATGAATCTGTTGGGGTTTGTGATGGAGGTGCTTAGGGTGCTCTGAGAAAAGCAGACTGTGTATTAGAGGGTCAGAGGGTAAGTATAGCCAGTTTCCTGTTTGCTGCGTTAATATTGTGGAATTTTAAAGTGATTAGGAAATGCAACATTAGGGTCACATCGGCCTCTTGATTGTTTTCATGTGATTCAGGGAAGCCTGTGTCTAGAATTTCACTTCTACTATTGAAGTATTTCATTTTTACAAATTTTCCATGATCGGTAATTGACAGATTTGGCCAAGAGCTTAATGCTGCTTTTTGAACAGAGTTCCAAATTACTGTTTTTAAAAATACTTGATTAAAAATATTATGCACATATACACCTTTCACTTTACACTGACTTCACATAATTATTAATGCAGTTAATTAATACTGTGCCAACACTGAAATCTAACTCTAACCTCAGCAACCAAAAGAAAACGTTTTTGCGTAGTTTTAAATAAAAGCTGCAGTTTTTGTTAAAAAAATATTTCCTCATGGGGACCAGCCAAATGTCCCCACAAGATCAAAATTGTCAGATATTCCTTCCTATTCATGAGGACGTTAATAATAATTACAGTTACAATAACAGTAGCCTGGGAACCTGAGCAAAGCAGATTATGTGTCTGGGTTATTCATTTTTTTTTAAGTTCAGTATGCTGCTGCTATAGGCATACCAGCATTTATCCTCTATTATCCAGCAGCCAGAAAAACAATCTACTTCTGATTGACTTTTGCATATTTTTTATTTATGTATGTATGTATGTTTAAACTCTATGCTTTTCATGATGGCACTACACTACAGTGCACACTACTCGTTCTGAACCCTGCCACCTGCTGCACTATACACACCGGCCGAAGCGTGATCTGGCTGTCAGTAGAAGAGTTTTTACTATGTGAATTATTTAGCATGCACGGATGACAGATGTTCTTTTCAGAGTCATGAATGCTCAGGTATGAGGAGACACGGATGAAACCAAGCAAAGCTGTCGTATAACTGTATGTCATATAAATACATGTTCTATGTGAGGAGAGCACATCACATTTTATAAGCGACATAATCACTTTTTGTCAAGCTTGTGAACACAATGTGCAACATTAACACACACAGAGAATTCATATACTCATTCGTGTCTGTTAGTCTGTTTTAATGTAACTTCACTTGCCCAGTAAGCTAGTTAATGAATAGATGGTTTGTTCACCCCTGTATTACTAATACTACTACTACTACCACTCCCTCTACCACTCTCCTTACCACTACCACTGCTACTCCCACTATCACTACCCCTACTACCGCTATCACTACTACTACTACTACCACCACCACTCCCACTACTACTGCTCCCACTACCACTACTACCACTATCACTACTACTACCACCACTACTGCTGCTACTACAGTTACCACTACCACTACGACCACTATCACTACTACTACTATCACTACCACTATCACTACTACTACTGCTCCCACTACCACTATCACTACTACTACCACTACTGCTGCTACTACAGTTACCACTACCACTACGACCACTATCACTACTACTACTATCACTACCACTATCACTACTACTACCACTACTGCTGCTACTACAGTTACCACTACCACTATGACCACTATCACTACTACTACTATCACTACCACTATCACTACTGCTACCACTATTACTTTCACTATCACTACTACTGCTCCCACTATCACTACTACAACCACTATCATTACTACTACTACTGCTACTACTCCCACTATCACTACTGCTACCACTATTACTATTGCTATCACTACTACTACTACTACCACCACCACTCCCACTACTACTGCTCCCACTACCACTACTACCACTATCACTACTACTACCACCACTACTGCTGCTACTACAGTTACCACTACCACTATGACCACTATCACTACTACTACTATCACTACTGCTACCACTATTACTTTCACTATCACTACTACTGCTCCCACTATCACTACTACAACCACTATCATTACTACTACTACTGCTACTACTCCCACTACTACTCCCACTACTACTACCACTATCACTACTGCTACCACTATTACTATTGCTATCACTACTACTACTGCTGCTACTACCACCACCGCTCCCACTACTACTGCTCCCACTACCACTACTACTACTATTAATACCCCTACTACTACTATCACTACTACTACTATCACTACCACTTCCAATACCACTACCACCACCTCTCTAATTGAGAAGCTTTTGATTTGAATGATTTTAATCGTAGAAAGCTGGGGTTAATTAATTAGCTTGATTGTCAGTGCACAACAAACAAGAACAAATAAATAACCTTTTTAGTTCACATCACTCATATTCAGCATGTCCATTTTTAGTGGTCAAGGTATTTATTCCCTTTCAACGTCCATTTTATGTAATCCATGTTATAGGAGTGCATGATTTCCACTTTATTAAAGCCATTTCTCCCAATTCCAACTTAAAGGATTACAGTTTGCTGCTAATATTTAGCCCGGGGTATTATAACTCTTCAAGAAATCAGCAACATACTGCTGTAAATTATATATTTCATAACATTCCAAAACATATTGTGGGTGCATCGTGTAAGGGAGCAGGCGAAGTGACTATGGCTTTACTTTTCTCTGGGTTGGAACTGTCCAAGTGTGTCGCTGATCGCACAGAGAATGTGACCTCACACTGTGACTGAGTGCTTGACCTGGTGAGTCATTTTATCTCTCTGAGCTGGAGATTGTAAAGCTGTGATTCTGACATGCCAGTAAAAGAAGTCGAGGTTTTGCACCCCATGGGGCAATGTGCACTCAATAAACTTCACAACAGTCAGTCATTAATGGAGGATGGAAAAAAGTAGTTTGACTGGAATATAATTTCTTATGTAAGGGATAAAACAGAATATGTTGTGGGCATTACAGGAAAATGATCGACAACAGGATGATGTGGTGGGGCCCGATGTGAAGAGGAGGGTCATTACCTCTCAGAAGTTCTCAGAAATTTTCAAAATTATTACATGTCTTTTATCCCTCTTAGACCACAGCAATTTTCCAACGTAATAAACAACACGTCAAGGTTTTTAACTGTCTATAGTTAAATTAAATGTCGTGGAACATCTGTGAGACAAGTTCATTGCTGTCACTGTCAACACCTTCTGACCAATCAGATTCAAGAATTCAACAGCGCTGTGGTATAATTATTACGTTTGTACCTCAGCTTCGCAAATTCGATAGCTTCATGTTCTGACGGACATCTCGAAAACATGTGGAAACGTCTTCACAAGGCCCATGTGCGTTCTTTTATTCCAATGCAAATCTCCATCATTGTTCTGCAGTTTTGAAAGCTTTTTAAATGTCTTTCATGACAGTGCCACAAAAGCACCTTTGCTCATTTCAGTTTGACAGCACCTTCCAGCGTTCTACACCCTACAAGATAAGTATCCAAGACAGATGATGTGCAGACAACTAGAAATGTGCAAGATACTCATTAGCAAAATTTTATGTCAAACAGATTTAGTTCCTAAAAAAGACTCTGTGCTACGGCATAATATCCCAAACCCACAAATGCATTAGCACCACACAATGTAGTGCTTTACTCCTGCTGCATAATGCAGGCTCTCCTTTCTGTCATGCATTTTTCAATCCAGACAAATGACTAGCCTAATACGAGGAGAAAAGACCAAAGCTGAGGTCAGGTTTGGGTGAAGTATCTCCTTAATAGTTTAAATTAAACTGAATTTTTACATGAAGCCCTCACAAGACCTTTGCAGAGGGGTCAAAAGCTTGCTTAAATGATTGAGCTTGTTCAACTACGCCGGTCAGAGCAAACACTTGCTGGGCCGGGAGTTTAAATGCCAGGTGGAGGTCAAGGAAAGTGATGTCTGAATAATGTGTCGTCGAGGCATTGACACGAAAGGGCACATTGTGCTTAGTGACAGAGGAGGAAGACGGAGAGAGAGAGAGAGAAATTGGGAACGGACACTGTAAGCATGTGCCCTTAACTAAGATGATATATGTAGAATCCTTCCTTATTGATTGGAGGAGCATAAAATGGTTTAATGGTAGATTCCTAATCATTAACATTCTTACTCTGGTGATGTCATTCTGCAACTGGAAGATCTGCTCTAAGTCACAAAAGAATTATGTCTCTTTAAACGTAATAGATTCACACATACACAAAGCCGTAAGTGAGCCATTTTAAAGGAGTATTCTGCTCTGAAACACATTAAATATTTGTGATGTGCTTAATTATTCTGGTGCTAATTTGTTGGTTGGTGATGTCACAGGGGGACATTGCTAGCACAGACACAATGGCATTTAATTAGAAACAAAAACTCAACAATCTCAAACATAAGTGATAACAGTCAGGTTTTGTTGTTAGTTCTGGAAAACAAATGAGCATTAAGTTCCCTTCTCATTTTTCATATTAATCCAATGCAAAAGTCCAACGCAGATGCAGTGGAGACAGCAAACGTTGGCCTCAAAGTTCCAGAATGCAACGTGGCAGAGACTCGGCTCAGCTCGTAAGCGATCTACAAGATGACGAGCACAGAGTTGTTGACGGAGCTATTAGCGCAAAAGTTGAAGCTCGGGAGTCTGACCTGTTTGAGCAGAGTGTACAGATAAGAAGGTGAGAGAGCTGGACAGACTAAAGGATTAAAGCGCTGCTTTAAAGCGCCCTTGGAAACCGTTAACCAAAGTGAAATTGAAGCGTTAGGATCACTTTGAAGCACTGAAGATCACCTGTTAATTCTAAAGATTAATATGCAGGTCTTTCAGGGTGGATTCTTCACGTAAGATAAAGAGAAACCAAATGAGAAGTCAGTGAATAATCGTTCATTTATTAGTGTCTAACAGTCCCAGAATATCTTAAGAATCACTATTTTTAGTACATCATCGAGAAGCTTTATTACATTGCACAACTACACAGGCATATCATTGTATTTTAGCAGTCTCCCCAGACGCATCCTCTGGGGTTTACAGATTTAAGACAGCATGAGAAAGCCACCATCTGCCTGTGGAGATGATATGTCGTCAATAACATTGTAAAAGACAAATTTATGACCTTGATGTGGTGCATTGTGTTTAATTAAAGCTTAAAGGCTAATTTCCATGTATGAGTGCCTGCTATCAATTGAGGTCACAGAACCCACAGACTCTTGGTTTACTCTGAGTGCCTCTCTGATGTTTAACATGCAGCCTTTTTTCACTGCTCTGTGTGTTTTATTATTTGGAAAAAAACAAAAAAACAACAACTTTGTTTGGTTTACACAGGTTGTTGTGCAAGCTGTTGTATTTGCATCACATTGATAATTTTATCCTACACAGAGCTTTGGAATGTCTTTCCGTCAAAACTGATAAGGCTTTTTTGATGCTCATGTAGATAGACATTGTTCCCATTATGCTGGTAATGTACACAGTAATTTGTCTTTGTGGGTTCGTGCGTATCTCCCGTGGAACACAAGGGAGCAAATCGTAGCGTGGAGGCGGGGGGAAGGGGGTTGCTACAGCATGCTGATCCTATCTAAACATCCTCTGATGGGTTAGGGCTGGCTTTAAAAAAAAAAAAAAAACCCTTCAGCAGTAAAAAAAAAGGTAGAAGTCAGGATATATTTTTATAATGTCTGTCCAAAGCTAAATGACATACAGCGTGTTTTTTTTTTTTTGTCCACACACCTGTATCAAAGATGCTCCTGATAGTTCACCCTCTGTTGCTATGGAAGAGAGAGATGTAAATGAACTGGGGCAAACCGTGGCCATGAATACCAATGAATCTTGAATCCAGGAACCACACCAGCCTCTGTCTGCATATCTGAGAGTATATGCCTTCTCACAGGATGTTACCCATACGCAGCTTTTTTTTTTTCTCTCTCTTTCTGCTTTTCACACTGCCTTAATGCCTGTCCATAACCAGATCAGATGAAAAGGACAAAAGACAAGCAGTGTATTGGTTTGGTCTGTGCCCTGCATCGTGCTTGTGTCTGAATCGTGATCATGCGGTTCAACATGCAGAAGAAAAATTTAACGGCTTCAACTTTTCTGCTTAATAAATTCTTCATGCTAAGATTTGACCCAGAAATTCCACAGATGTTTGCGCTGAAGGTCGTGTCCTCAGGTTAAACTACCAAGCTTTAGTGGAACCCCCCCACTTGAACTTGAACCAGAGCAAAACCTTCTCACCAGTAGCGAATATTTGCATTAATACCCACAATATTTTCTCATCTCTTTCTTCTCTCCCCCCGCCTTGACTTCTTAAGACAACATGGCTATTGTAAAGGATATTGCTGGATTATGGAATCAGCTCTGCAGGGGGAAAGGTGACTCGGGGAATCTTTGCTTTCCACAGACGTCCACAGCATTTAGCGCAAGCAGTAAATGTAAAAAGACGTGGAGGACTCAAGCTGCGTTTCCTGTTGCGTCGGCTAGATTCGGTATGATATGCTTTCCTATTCCCCTCCGAAATCCCCTCAGCAAGCAGCTTTGTCAACCGTAAGAGCAGGATAATAGCAGTGCTAGCAACGCTGGATCATTTCTAAGCAGCTGTATGCTGTACTGTCGGGACAAAGCACAATCCAAGCTGTGTTAATGAGGCTTGACAATGGTCATGAGTGTCCTGCATCTTTTGTTGAGCATCAGTGGGAAAGAGTGCACTGTCATGCTTAAATAATCTGGTTATCCCTCTATACTGTCTATACAAAAATAAAAACCAAAGCTTGGAGACAACACTCCTCAGTGATTTTTATTAATATTATGACATTTTCTTAGCTGTTTAATAATAATAATAATAATAATAATAATAATAATAAATTTATTTATTTATACATTTATTTATTTTTATTTATTTAAGTGCCTCCTGAGCATACTTCAGAAATAATTTTATTCCTGTGCGTCCTACTTTCTCTATACGGACATGTTTTTTATTAGGTCATATGCCGATGTGACTCTCATACGTTTGTCATCTGGTGCCTCAGCAGTTTTCTTGTGAGGGAGATTACGACAGGATGCTGCTACCGATGATGACGATCTTAATCGCTCCCTGTATGTTCATTACCTCCACTCCAGTCATGGTTATGTCCTGGCAGATGGTCACTTTTCCAATTGATTTGGCTCGTTGAGGAGATTAAAATATTATCGCACCACAGAGACCATGCTCCGTTGTCGTCAAATTAGCATTTTTGCCTGGCTACTGCTCTCTGAATGGACCAATGTCACTCCAAAGGTGAAAAGTGAATTAGAGTAGAATTATGGGGCTGTAACCACTAGTGTGGAACTCAGTCTACAACCTGACATTCTCTGAATTTGTAGCAGTAAAGGGACGTTGGAAAATGTTCTATGTCACTACAGTGTAGTACGATAACCAAACCATTTTCCTCCTTTACTTTAATCCTTTGTAATTAAAAACACAGGTATCACAAAGCTCATTTTACAGCGCTGAATTACCACAGCACAATAGTGCCCTGTATTTACACAAATATTTACATGAGAGCAGAGCACTGTGGAGTAAAGTGGAGACCAAGAAGTCATTTGTGCATTTGAACCTTGATTAAAAGGGCCCTCTTCAACCCTATAAGTGGCATTGAGCATACTCACGGAGTCATGTACAGTGTGGCGACTGATAAACCTCAACTATGAAAGGCTCCCATTGTGCACCAGTGTGGGGCCTGTTTGCCCGAGTTCAGAGTTGGCTACCTATCTGCTTGAAAGGAATTGAAAAGCGACTCTTGTGGTGACTGACCAGAATGCCTGATAACGCTTGGTGTCAACAAGGCCAGGACGGCGGACGGAGATCACAAAGCCATACCGGTTGCTATGGCAATGGAATTGAGCATTCCCTTTAATATATTATTTACCGCTTCTGATCCTGTTGCCTGTTGATTAATTAGAAGGAGAGGAAAGAGTAGGAGGGCCACTCACTCACTCACTCTCTTTCACAGGCTCCTGGTAAGTGTACTGTGCCTCTCTGCTTTGTTTTAACAGGCTTAAATAGGAATATGAGCAAAATGCAGGGTCAGGTCTGGACAGTGTACTTTAAGTAATGGGAAGAAAAACAAACCCAACAATTCTATAGTCGTTTCTAAACACAGGAACATAAAAGATGGCTCTTCTTTGAGAAGTCCTGCTTATATAGTATGTACACTGAAAAGCGCATCAGGTTGTCAGCATGAATTGTGTTTTGCTCAAAGTAAAAGTCCAGTTTCTCCCAAACAATTTGACCCAGGTGGGTTCCCACTGTACATTGCTTCTGAACACAAAGAACAACTTATGTAACTGTCTTTTTTTTTTCTCTCATAAGTTTAGAGCAAGTGAAGGCCAGATCTCAAGTCCACAGGCCTTTGTTAATGCTGCATTTCTGTGGTCAGTACTTGACCTTGGGCTATCAGGCTGTTTATGCATTTCAGAAGACGCCTTTGTCCCCTGCCCTCCCGCCAGACTTGCCTGTTGGCCCTGACACATATAATAAATAAATTCATATGGTAAGGATTAGGGGTTGGAATTAAAAAAAAAAAAAAAATCATGGCAATGATAACAGTACAACCCAATATCACTGTCAATGTCAATATCACAATAAACCCCACCCAAAACAATTAAAACAAACAAATAAATAAAACTTGTTAATCACATAGCTAGCAGATAGAGCATGATGTCCAAGCTTGATGATACAGCTATCTATCCAAAAGGACCATTTAAAAAAAAAAGTAAGTTAGGTAACTCTTAGGTATGTAATTCAGTTTGGAGAGTTTCTCTCACATGATCTAACTAGATTTGTTTACAACTAAACAGCTATAGCTAGCAGATTTTATAATGTGATGTTGGTAATCTATTAATTTCAAAATAACTCACTTCTCATGAAATATGAAAATACTAGCATTAATGAACAGGGATAGCATACACTCTAGAAAAGAAGGTAAATTCTTTGGTAAAGTTAATAACAACTGCACCAGAAAGACAACTTTTTTTTCACTGAGATATTTCTGAAACCTTTTCTTCCTGGATGGTTCTTGGACGGGTCTATATTCGTCGTAGCTGACATCAGCTAATTCTGTCAGCATAGTAGTGGGGAGCTAAATGCAAGGACAGTAAAGTTGATTTTAAATCAGAAGAATAACGGTGCTGCTTTCCACTGCTGCAGCGCTGCATGCAACACAATCCTATGCTAATCAGTTTAGGATTTTAAACAATCTGAAGGTGGCACAGCAGCAATCAAGTGTGCACGAGCCACAGTCTTATCTTCACCACTTGCTGTGAGCATCATGCCCCTAGAAAAATGTGTATAATTTAAAACCTGCCACGAAGAGGCCGCTGTCAGTCATTGATGGGGATAGGAGGAGGAGTGAACTACTACTATTTTGCAACCTACTATGAGAAAGTTACACATTTGATTTGTGAGGACATAGGTTTATGATTTTAAAGCTACAGTGTATAGAATTGTTTTGTTAAAAAAAAAAAAAGATCATTGTGTCAAGGGAGTAATAATTCTGTTTAATACAATGTGCCTGAGCTGCAAGGCAGCCTGACAATCCTGTAATTGTAATGATGTAATAGTGAGTCAGGATTGGGTTCAGGATCATGTCAGAATTGGTTGGAAATCTGTGCATATCTATGCGTCATACGCCAGCTCAGATACACAGCTCAGGCACAAAAGAAGTCAAGCTACACAGTGACAGGCAGGGGCTACATCCAATTAGGGATGAGAGAGAGAGAGAGAGAGAGAGAGAGAGCACATGCCTGAGAGTGTAAACAAGTGGTAGTGACAGCATGAAAGACTTTGGTATACTGTAAGAGGTTTTAGCTTTTTTTTTTCTTGCTGAACAGGTAAGGCATGTATTTGTTCTGTAGTTTGGTGGGAAGCGTATGAGTGAGTTATGATAATCAGCTAGAATTTGGATTGTTACCCAGTTGAAAAGTTGTCTTAGCTGTTCATTTTTGTATTTCAGACTCAGTTATACCATATGAGAGTGAGTGATTTGAGCACTCTGCTCTCATGATCTGTGTATTTTTATACTCTGATGTATGTTTTAGCTTCCTGGTTTGTGTCAAGCTTTACACATATTGCATTACAAAATACACAGCGAACACAGATGGGGTTGAATAAAAAATATCTAAAAAAAAAAAAACTGAGTAATCATGAATACTTGGGCTTTGTTCAAAACTGCATACCACCCTTCCACCACTGATGTCATTATATGTAATTGTAACACTTAGTGTGCATTATGTAGTTTGAGACACAGCCTTGGGACAAATTCTATCTGTGTGAGATCACTCGTCGCAGTGAAGAACAGCGCAGCAACCCATGTCATGAAATGTTCTCCACAAGTAGCTCGCAATAGCATTTTTTGACCAGATACAGTGAAAATCGTAAATCCAAAAGCCCTGAGATGATGGGTACATACGGCAGGCTGATGCAGTTCATGGTTTGTTTGTATTTTGTTCTGTCTGCTTGTACAGGAATGCTGGCTCTGTTAACTCCAAGCCATCCGATACATAAGCCCTAAAAAATGGGAATACTCTTGAGTTTTTCCCAAGTCGCAAGAAAATGTGGCTCGCAAAACTTTTCTGTTATTTTTAACACATTGTATTTAGCACCATATGTAGCTAAAACAAAGAGTGAAATGACTAATTACTGAGAAATGGAGAATGCTCACAGCTTAATGTCTGTTTGGCAGCTAACCCTTAAACTATTTAACAATTAACATCTTGTCCTTAAAATGTATATAATTATATATTTACTTACAGTGCGTTGCAGAAATTGAGTTGATGTGATTGCCGGCTGTTTAACTGGCATCAGTATACTTCAGCCTCAGTCTGTATCCTGTCATTATTGCTCTGCTGAGAGATTGTGATGTTCTGGTGTAGTCTTTAAACACATACTGGAGACATTTTTGTGTACTTCTAGCTGCTGTTTTGGGTGTAACACCAAAAATTACTGAAAGTTTCAAATTTCTACAGTTGCTATTTGTACAATTGTACAATTGCTATAGTAGACATTTCAGCTTCAAAAGCTTGTTTGATATAACAAAAGTAACCCTGGAGGCTGCGTTTTTTTTAGCGAAGGCAAGTGAAGGTTGTTCATTTCTTAAATGCTAGGCTGCTGTTAGTAAAGGAAATTTCTCCAAGTAGCCAAATTGAGATAATATTGGGTGTCATTAAACAATAAGAATTTTGGGTTAAATTATTTTAGAAATAGAATCTCATGTGCTCATTGATTAAATATATGAACGAAACCTCAACGTAGATCTCAGTTTGCAGTCTACGTTTTCATTTGCATCTAATGTTGTGTGACACTACAGCTTCAGCGCAGTGGTTTTAATTAGACAGGGAAATTTTGAGATATTAATTTCACTTTGTTCATTTGATCTCTTTAATCAAAAAAGGTGTCTCTAGGAAGCTTGAAATGACTCAGTTTCAAATATTTTGGGCCAAAAAGGGAATTACAAGAATAAATCAAAGTGTCAAAACATGACAAATCATGTCATAAAACCAGGCCCGATCTCATAAGAGCAGCAACGGCCCAGAATCAAGACGTTAGGACACACTTTATATATATAGACACGCCACAGAAAACACGTGATCCACAAAATCAAATCATGACGCAAGATAAGTAGCATAGAGCTGCAGGTTAATGTGCAGTGGTGCAGACGTTACTTTACTAACCCTTTCCTCCTGTTTGGGTGGCTGCAACATTTTTTTCCATTATATTTATATGTTTAAAAGGATATTTGATATATTTTTGTGCAAGGGATTCCCTTATTGATGAAGTCAGTAGCTGTTTCTAAGAAGGTCCTGCAAGATGTCAGGCCTAATCAATGACTGTTTATGAAATAAACCCTGAAAGGCATGATGTCTGGACCACGTTGGTGGCCATGTTGAGACCATGTTTTGTTTTCAGACACCTGAACAGGAAGAGCATTAAGCATTATAGCTCTGTCATTTCAGGTCACCAAGCAATGGCATCATTACTCATTCGTCTGTTCTTTTCCATCCCACGCCCTCAACATGTTCTGGTTTCCTTTGAGCACAGGACAATAAAGTCCAGTACCATAAAGCAAAACCGCAGCACTGTGAACTGTAAGTGTTTTAGCAGGATTCTTCAGATGAAGTATATGAGTGGTTTTGGCACAGCACGCCTGATCATACTGATGTTTTTTCCCTTGGAGGATCACATACATTCTGCCAGCGCAGTGTAGCGAGGCCAAAGCTAATGCAGCCCAGCCAGATGGACTATACTGCAATCCCATTGATTCCTGGATGGGTCATGTGATCTCTTTATTGAGTCTGACCAGAGTTCAAATATAAGACAGAGGAAAAAGGCAATTGTCAAATGCTAACGGAGGAAACCAAAAACAAGTTTTGCTTTCAGTCCTAGTCTGTAGTGTAGCGTAGTTGAAATTAAAAGTTACCATTTATCATTTTGATAGACCTTTTATACCTCAAGAGAACTACTCAATCTAAATTTAGCCTTGAACTGGAAACGCACCAACACCAACACTGTACCGAGTCTCAAGTCCCTTCCCGGATTTTCTTTTTGGCAAGCCGAAAACCTTTAATAAATTGCGTTTCACCCAAAAGCGCTCCCCATAATTCATTCCAAAAATGATCGCAGCATGACAGCTTGGAAGTGAGGTAAATACCCATCATTTCTCAACTCTTTCTGTGTTTTTATGTGTAACCGTCACACAAGGAAAGTCCAAAGTCAAAAACAGAACAGAGCAACAATACACATTCTGTCTTCTCTGATTGTTGACTCCAGTCATCCAGAAACTCATTTCGATTGAGCGGACTTTTTAAAGTCATTTGAACCCATTTTGTTGTCAGTACACTTTTGATACAGCTAAAAACATCCTGGCTTGTCAAAAATGTGATGCAGGTAATGGCTTGATAAAAAAAAAGTGCTTAGGAGTTATTGGTTCTCTTTTTGTTGTATAATTAACATCCTGTCAGTAGCTTATGAACTGAGTGTGTTAAAAAATTTCCTGTGCATTTCAACATGTAAATAAAAAGAAATATGCTGAGATAAAAGGTGCCGTAAATACACCTTCATTTTATATCTATGAATTTCCTTCTTTCTAAAGTCCACCATGGTTTTAGTTTGACAACTATTCCAGCTTTTTATTTGTTCAAACAAAGGTTTTGGTTATGATAAATATGATCTTAATTTGAATGTTAAAGTCCACAACATATTTTTTAGCATTTATGCAGCCAGATGTTTTACCAGGTCGACTTCAGCAAGGGACAAGAACTGAATTTATATTCATCAAGGTGGTTGGAGATTCAATAGGCTGTTGTTTCTGTGAACGGAAATCCCTGAGGATATTTTTTGACTGAATTTGTCCTCTTGGTCTATAGAAACGTGCTATAAATAGAACTGATGTGAATCACAGCATGAAGCATGTTTAGCACAAAGCACTGTGTGTCATAGATTTTTGCAATTTGTAGGCCATTCTCCTGTGCCTGTTTTTTAAGGCACATAAACTTCTGATGTCAAATTCAGCACGGCGTGTCTCCCACCACCCACAGGGATACACCCAGAAGTCTGTGTATGGTCCCACTGGAATTTTATTTTCAGAAAACACCGAAAGTGTCTGCTTCACATAACATCTCTAGTGGGCCTGCCAGAGCAAAAACTATTTTCACTGGATTTACTTCTAATTTGCCACACAATTAATAAGCTTCTGTGTTTTAGGTGAAATTTGAAATATAGTGTTATTTTCAAGATAAGAAATTAGCCTTTCATGTTTAGCATGGAACAATGCTGAAAGCAAAATGTCCTCTAAATGATTTGTTGGGAGTAGATTGCTTCATCCCCCCTTAGCACAGTTATTTGGCACTGCTTGCATTTGCAGAACACAAAGTATTGATTTTTTTTCTCCCCATGCTCAGATAGCCTTCATGTTTTTTTTCTCTTCAGCCATGCACATGTCTACTATCATACTGTCAGAGTTAGGCATTCATGTTGTTGATGCTTGTTTGGCTATATCTTTTTGAACCACTACATTATTGTAAAATATATTTGCCTATATTGGGCATTAATTTAATTTAAAATTGAATATGTCAGTGCTTGAATAGTGAGAGTGTACATTCTATCAAGCATACTTATTAATTACCATAGATATTAAATATTGATTTGTTTACTTTGACTTCCCATTGATAATCTTTTTTCCACAAACTGACACTCGGAACGTCTCATTCGTCTTAACGTCAGCTTGGCAGCCTTGGAAATAATGTCCAGTGTGTTTAGCAAGATATCCCCCCCCCCACACACACACACACATTTCCCTCGATACTTCTTTTCAGAGTAGTTATATTTCTGTCTTTGATTTATTCTTTCTGCTTTTTCTCTTCCCCTCCTCCCCAGGCTTCAGTCGGGCAGCACTGCCGTTTGGTTTGGTCAGACGGGAGCTGTCCTGCGAGGGCTATCCAATTGACCTGCGCTGTCCAGGAAGTGATGTCATCATGATCGAGAGCGCTAATTATGGGCGCACAGATGACAAGATCTGCGATGCCGACCCCTTCCAAATGGAAAATATCAACTGCTACCTCCCTGATGCCTACAAGATAATGTCCCAAAGGTGGGTACAGCAAAGAAGATATTCTGTGCTGTGGACATAATGCACAGACATGTAATATTATACGACATTGTACGATACTATATCACATCCTACAATATTATACGACATTGTACGATACTATATCACATCCTACAATATTATACGACATTGTACGATACTATATCACATCC
>CM075013.1:18695887-18735943 GCA_037576675.1 Pangasius sanitwongsei | reverse complement strand
TATACGACATTGTACGATACTATATCACATCCTACAACATTATACGACATTGTACGATACTATATCACATCCTACAACATTATACGACATTGTACGATACTATATCACATCCTACAACATTATACGACATTGTACGATACTATATCACATCTTACAATATTATACGACATTGTACGATACTATATCACATCCTGACATTCTATGCCATTTTACAATACCATATAACATTCTACAATACTACATCACATTATCTCATGTATCTCATTCTACAGTACTATATGACATTACTGTATCTCATTCTACAATTCTATACAACATTCAACAATAGTGTATCACATCCTACAATACTACATGATGTCTTTCAATAGTATATGACACCCTACAATACTATATGACATACTTGTACTAGTGTATACATGTAGGACAGTTTCAAGCTTACTTAAGCTTCTGGAATTAAGCAAAGTGAATGACAGCAGATCCATCACAGAGAGATCAGTCCATACCACATAGAGGTTTTTCCTAATTTTTTTAATGTTATTAGAATGCTATAGTTTACTATTGTATATCATAGGAGTTGAGCGACATGACAAATATTATATCACGGTTCTCAAAGACATTATAGGATACACTGTATACTGTATATCATGACATATAGATCTGCTAACAAACTGCCAGCAAAACAGTTGTATTGCATTTAAAAGAAACGCTGGTTGTTGATACTTTATTTAAAGTCTATAAAAATGTTTTTATTTTTGTATTAAAAATATTTACAAAAATTATTAACACTAAAAGGAGAAAAACATTAAACATCTGTAAAAATGTTATTTTACCATCGTAAACATTAAATATAAAAATCAGGCAATATCCACAACATCACAGAAAAGCTTATTGTGACGTAATTTAGCACGATTTTGATATTAACAATACTTCGGTACATTACCAGGATTTATGCGTCACTGTGTATGATTGGACAGTTACCTCACCATTGACTTCTTCAAAAGTTTTCTTCCTCCTGTGTTTCACATCCCTTTGTGTCCAGTTCTAACTCCCAAAAATTTCACAAACCCCAAACCCTCGTCTCAGGTAGTTTTTCCATGCAATTGTCGCCTGTGTCTTGCACAATAAGGATCTAATCTGCTTCAGGAGTTCTGTAAAGCTGCATTGTGACAAAGTCTGTACTGTAAAGTGTGCACACAGCTAGAATGTTTAAGGAGTGCACATGCTTTCTGTTTGGCTGCTGGCAGTACAGATTGTGAGTTAAGCCTATCTCACATTCGGAAACTGTAAAACTCTGCTGAAAATCCAACTGTAATTGGGACTTTGGGAACTGTATGTGTTTCTGAACACATCATAGAAGTGAACCTAGGACTGTAGACAAGGCTGACTGCCATTCCACCACCTGAGGGCAGAAATGGAGAATTTTATTTTATTTATTTATTTATTTACGACTATATTACATGTGCAGAATTAGTCACTAAACATAAATTAATATGTGTTTTATCTGAAGTCTCTCTGTATGGACATTATGTTTCAGCCATGATTGTGCTGAAAATAATGCCAGTTTAAATAGTTTATGCAGTAACAATGTAGTCAATTTTCTAATGAAAGAAAAGAACAAAACAGCAGTGATCACTCTTGAGCATTTACAGATGCAAATTTTTTTAAAAAAATATTGAAATATGATTTGAGATAGCAGAAAAGTTACTAGATATAAACTTGTAATGAGGGAAATTTGTTTCAAAACTATTTAAGACTGCTGGCCAATAGCTAAACTGGTAGCTGTGTTATCTGTAAATCCACTGATTTTTATTTATTTTTTAAATCAATCTCATACAGCTATTAGGGATGGACAAGAGTTTATACAAGTAATAGCAGTGGTTGGCTCTGACAACACAATAAATGTGTAATTGAATGTTCTTCTTACATCACATGAAGTTCATCATTACCATACAACAAAACAAGAAATACCTCCAGAAATAGCTGTAATATTAACATATTTAAAATGTTACAATATAACTATAGGGAGGAATGTCTGATTTTTCACATACTACGGGTTTGCAAGCACACAGTGACAGTGGGAAAAACTGAGCAGAATACACTACAGTGCAAGTTCTGCAGCACAAAGCACCAAATACACCAAGTACTTATGGTCATCACATTGCATTTAAACATACTGACCAAAAGCAAAGCCAGACTCCAAGAACATTTACTACAGTCCATATAGTGTCAGTGTGAGATCAAACCCCTCTCCTTCCTTCCTCTGGAATCTGAGTACTACTCAGTCATTTTCCCTGTCGAATTCTCGGCCTGGTGAAATGACCGAAATACACCTCTCGAACTTCCTATCCTTGCATTCTACAAGCCACGCTTTTTTCTCTCATCTGCTCCATTTATAATCAGGCCTCCTGGTTGCATGGCATTGACTCATAGAAATGCTCTTAGAACCAAGCACGGAGAATCTCCCCCTCTAAAATCATCAACAATCATTTCAAACATGCTTTTAAAAAACCAAACAAAATCTCGTTTTTCATGTATCCGCTTGCCAATTGATTGACTAACATACATCTGGAGCCTTGCAATTCCTCTTTTCTAGCATTGCTCTGGCAAACAGGAAGTTGCGCATGACATGGCCTTTGATGTGTTTTGTAGGCCTAGGCAGCGTGGGTTGTTTGTATTTCCGCTTGGCTTATTATACATGTGCCATGATTTGTATGAAAATAGGCCTGAAACTGCAGCGGCTCAATTAGGCCCTTCAGCTGCAGGCAATTAGCCGTCTCAAGTGGGTGCTAATCTACATGGGGAAACTTTTCAAAGGGATGTGCCTCTGTAGGTTTGCACAAGCCCAGATGTGAAATTGCATTGTTTTGCACTTTTCATGTTGTTATATCTTTTGGCCAAGTAATGAATCACCACCAACATCATAATCATCCATCATGACGCTTGATTAGTGCGCATTAATAAAAGATGTGGGCTAGTTTTTATAACCCAATGCTTCATTTCAGTGGAGATAAAACTTGCAATAGGCCAAGCGTGGATTCAGGTCTCTGAGACCAAATATAGGCTCAACTCCTAAAAATCTAAGTAAGCTAAGTAAGTTTATCAATCCTGATTTTCCAGAGAAAGCCCAAATGTGTATTTGCTTACTTATTTCTGACATATTTCTTATATATCTTTCCTTCCGTTACTCCATTACTCCTTTATCATTGCCTCCTGTTAAGCAGTGTTCAGGAAAACAAGTGTAGTGTTCTTTGTTGACAGAAATGCTTGTGTACACACACACACACATATATACACACTTGCTTGTTTATGTTTGAATGTGCCTCCCGTCAGTCATTTTATAGACACTCAACTCTACAGGCCACTGTAGTAAAAAAAGGAGTAAAAAAAAAAAACATTCAAATATCAGATCTGCCTACTTAACTGTTAGAGAATTAATCTTACTAATGCCCCTTTAAAGTGTTCCATATCTCTCTTTATGCAAACACCTGTAAGAAAAAAAAACTGTTCTTGTTTGTGAAATCAAGAAGAACACTGAGACACTTCCCTGATTTCTAGTCACTAGAGGTGGTTGATTACTGCAGGGAAAGCATAAAGTCCTCAAGTCTGTTTTAGACTTCTCTTATGTGATGTAGGAAACAAGGTGGAAAGTATATGACTTCTTTTGCTTTGGCTACAGAAACCCAGGGATACACCCTCACCTCAGTTAATATATGCAGCTGTTTCAGTTAAACAGACAAATGTGCAATTTCACTTATTAGTCAACTAAACCCTTGTTTGACGGACAGCCTACAAACAGCTAGGAACACCTGCTCTGAAAAAAATGAAAATGAAAAAAAAAAAAAAAACCACATTCCAAGGTTTTAGAGGATCATTTTGAGGCTTTTCTCAGAAGCACTTCTGAAAAATTATAAACCAGCTTCAGCTCAGTGTGAAATGTTTGTGTGAGGCACTGTAGCAATGAGGAAAGAACAAAAAAAGACAAATTACTTTTAATATTAGTCATTTGTTGGTATTTTGGTGGTTTCATTTAAAGTGATTCAATGTGATTGGACCATTTGAGCGCAAGTTTATGTTGCATTAATTGCCTCCTAGCGTGCACCAAGAAGAACGTGATTATTTAGTTGTTTCGTCTTGGTTCATTGTAATTACCCCAGGCATATGACAATAATTAGCAATTGCAGGTTTAACAACGACATCGATTTGTTGCCTTCCAAACCCACAAAAGTGGTTGCACAGAAAATGGCTCTTTTCTTAGCCACACTTCTTCTACTACTGAGAATCGCTGTGGCATTTAGAGTGACCTTCTCTTCTCTTCAGGCTTACAGAGTGTTGACAGTTTTGGGAAAATTCTACTACTCTGCAACTCTCTACAAATCTCTGCAACTGCACTGGAGGGATGAACACCATTTCTCTAAAAGATATTCCCTCGATTGGTGTTTTGATGATGGTGGTGGAGAGCGCTGGCTAACTCGTCAGTCTAAAATCTCCCATAGGTGTTTGGTTGAGTTGAGATCTGGTGACCGTGAAGACCATAGCACATCATTTTCCTCCTCATCAAACCATTCAGTGAGCCCTTGTGCCCTGTGGATAGGGGCTGGAAGAAACCATTATCATCAGGATAGAAATGTTTCATCATAGGCTAAAGGTGATCAGTCAGAAGAACCTTGTACTGATTTGTCGTACTGTTACCAGTCTCTTGGTGTACAGCACACATGCGCTTGTCCACTTTCGGGAATATGGTGAAGGATCACTTTTCGAATGACTTTTTTCCACGTCTCTGTGCTTCTTGCACCACTGAATTAATGATGAATTAATGCAATGTAACCCTACTATAATGTAAGCCTACTATAATGTAACCCTACTATAATATCCTTCTGTCTGTAGTTGTGAGGAGTGCCTGAAGTCTGATCACATCCTACATTGACATTCTCATTCACCTGAAGAACTGCCATTCTTTTCCTCCTTATATATCACACTTATAAAGGAGCATCTCACTGCATATTTGCTTTCGACCATGATTTCAAAACCCTATTTACTGATGCCTTTCCTGACAATCAAAATGCAGATGTCATACTAGTCACTGTTCCTATAGAAGCATTTACTACTTGAGCAGTCTTTGTAACTGCTATCCATGAACCCTCTTTCAGAGTTACCTGGATCCTTTCCTTTTGCCATGTTAATAAAAACATGGAGGTCTGCTCAGCATTCTTATACATGCTACAAAGCACGGTATAGTGTTCGATGCGTAATAGTATGATGCAGTACACCTGTCTGGAAGTTTACCTTTTCATTTATCATCATATATACAGACAAGCCAATATCTGAGTGTTCTTTTGTATCACCCACTGAAGACTTGTGGGAGTGCAGTGAGGAATCATTTCATTATGAAGATGCGATGTGTAAAAGTAGTCTTATTATACTGCTTTTCAGTGATGCTTTATACAACTCTGCTGTGTGACTTCTAAACAACTACAAAGATATGTAGAGAATCATTAGACAAGTCGAAATGCTGAAATATATATTTGTGTGTGTGTGCGTAAATGGTTCGATGACAGCAACCTTGAGAGAAGCCCTAATGAAGCAAAAAAAAAAACAAAAAACATACTTGTATCCAAACACTGCTCACACCCTTACTAGGACTGGGCAGTATGACGATGTTTTTAATAAAACTAATTTTAACCTGATTGGAGGCAGTTAATTATTAAGAGTAATTTTTTTTAATATTAAAATGTTACAGTTATTAACATTTTAATTTAACATTGATTATTCTTTTTCCTTTTCAGTATTAATTTAAAATAAGAATAAATTAATGCAATAATAGTTTTTTTAATGCAGTATTATAGGGGTGTAATAATACCTTGTGACATGGTGCATCATGATGCAAAAATTATGACGATGTGCATCATGGACATGTGCAATTCACATCGTGCAAATAAGCATTCTATTATGCATCTAATGCAGTTGCACTGTTTGAACCCCAGAGGTCCCAATCTGACCAACCCATAAAATATAGCACACACCGGTCACGTGATCACATTCTTTCGTGAAGAACCTGTGAGATCTGCACTTGTGAAGTCTGATAGCTGATAGCTCCATATTGCAACGACCAACATGGAACATACGGTGGTTACATGACCACGTTATAATGGTTAAAAAGAGCTCTTCAGTAGCTTTCAAACAACACCAGCTGGAAAACGGGCATTTTAGCCGACTTTGGAGCGCTATTTCTGCTATGGCACTCATTATGTTTCAGTCAGTTATTTACCCCAGGTCAGACAATTTGTTTATTCAATCAAAATTTTTGGGAGAATATTTAATTTAATAATTTATTTTTTTTTTTCAAGCTTGGTGAACCTGTAGTACATTTTGTTTACAATATTAAACCTTTGTTCATAGCAGTTTTGCTTTCTTTAGCTTTATACAGACAAAAATGCACATTGTTTTGCATTGTTTATGATTCAGAAATAAAAAAGGAGTCTTTTCAGTCATAGATTTTCTTCTTTCAGATTATGTTCAAAATATTCTAAGAATCAAATCAAACTGAACTCATGAAGCCAGTATTGTGAATCAAATTGTGACCGGAGTGTATCGTTACTCCCGTACAATATTGCTATATTGTTGGCATTTTATGAGCAATTCTATACATTGTGATACATCATGTATCATAGAAATGTGATATGATATTTTTTGTCATTTGATCGCTCATCCCTAAACCTCACAATAAATATAACAGCAAGTTTTGGGGTGGGGGTTTGGAGAAACCATTCAGTACACATTTACACAGTCCTTAAATGCTTACATTTTCAAGCCCCGGTGACAAGAGGTGTGTGTGTACGTATGTGTGTGTGTGTGTGTGTGTGATGTGTCATCTGTAAGACAGTCTCATCTTCTCTGTAAACACCTTTGCTGTCAGCCATGGGTCTATTTCGGAAGGAGATTTTAATCAACGTTGTGCTGTGCTTGTGCGATGCTCAGGCAGAGGCGATGCTTAGCTCTCCTTAAAGGTCAAATACGGGAAGATTAGCTTCTGAACACAAGATGATATATTAGATGTGTTCTTCCCTCATTGGAATGACGCCATCAGGTTGGTATAACTGTACATTATATAGTCTTTTCCCATTTTTCATGCCTCCACCACTGAGTGGGGGAGTCATTCTGTTTTCGGGCTGTCCGTTCCTCCATCCATCTGTCTGTCCGACTGTCCATCTGAGATTCTCATTAGCACAATATCTCAAGAAGGAGTGGTTGAATGTTTGTAGGATTTATATGGAATTATCATTAACCAGCAGCTGAATTGATTAGATTTCAGTATTGATCCAAACAGGGTCAAGGTCACAGCAAGGTCAAATGTCTGAAATCTTTTTTATTCAATAGCTTCCTTTATGTCTGAAGTATATTTTAAGGGTATTTCTGATATATAAATTAGTAACAAGCAGGAACAGCTTTACCTCTGTACAAAGCACTGCCACTGGAGACTCCTTCATAAACGTTAAATAGTCATCTCCTTACAGAAAGCTTCACCATATCCACAATAATATTTTAGAATTTTAGAAACAATAATATAATAGAATAAGCACATTAATATACACCTGTTATTTGAATAGCAGAGCTGCTTTCATAGAAAATTAATCAACCTTCTGACCAATCAGAATCAAATGCAGATATCACAAAGTACAGGTTTCTTATATAAATATGTATTATATACTCAGCAAATGAGGCTTATTTCCCTTTTCATCACTGTGCATTATAAAGACATCACATTACGAGAAATATCCTTGTAAAACCTTTCAGCTTTTTTTTCTCCCTTTCAGGCAACACGCTACAAGTCATTCCTTCCTCCGTGGAAACATAAACTGTCCTTTGAACATAAACAGCTATAATTTAGTCTCATATCCCATTATGTAAATGTATAGACAGTGTTAGTAAATGAAATATATCACAGACCGTGTTCTACGATTCTCATTAACAGCACCACAAATAAAAAGAGCCAACTGGCTCATTAATGCAGCAGCTAAAGGTGTGTGTTACAACTTCTGGCAGCACTATAATTCATTTTTATGAGCAACAGGCCTCGCACTCTCATCTGTTATCACACATGTGGTGTGTTAATAAAGTAAAAATCCATATGAGGGACAGTTTTCACACCATGGCTTCTGTCTGTACTGTCCTAGCTTCACAATATGACCAACACAATTGCACAGCTGTGCTTCAGGATCTGCGTAAACAGTATTGCACTGTTGTATACAGCAATCTATCTCAGATAACGTTGTCTCCATGTTTGTATTAAAAACGCAGAAAACAAGAGGACTTGTTCTAGGTAGTTGCTGAGTGAAGGGGAAAAAGTGCAGAGGAAAAAAAATGGTCAGAAAAATGCCAGCAGAGTGATTCAGACATTCAGCGCTACAGTGTCCTGCCTCCTAAGGCTGCATTCAGAGACAGGCAAGCATCGAGTCGGCACCGAGTGCTGTGTTTCATCTGGCCGATCTTTATCCCATAATTCAACATGGTGGCAGAAAACACTGGTGAGACAGGGAGCAGTTTGTGTAATTGTTTTTTATTTTATTTCTAGAGAAAAACCTGATGTAGTCACAGAATATTCATACTCTTTTCTCCAGTCATGAGTCATTCCATGTCGCCTAGGGCTGGCCTATATGACGATATTATATCAATATCGTAATAAATTACGTCAATCTTGACAAATCATGGATATATTTTTTAAATTAACTTAATTAATTTAATTTAAATACGCTGTTAAAATCTTGGACTTAATCTTTAAAACAGTAAAATATAGAAATCTTCTCTTTCATTGTTTATATATTAAAATATTGAAAAAAATTAATACATTTTAAAATAAATTTTTATTAGTATTTTTTAAAAATATAATTATTATAATTATATTATAACAGTTTTTGTAATACAACACTACTGAATTGCTGGCATTTTTTGAGCAAACCTATATCGTAGAAATCATGATATGATATTTATATTTTATCGCCCACCCCTGTTCTCACCTGTGGGCTTTAGATTCAGTGACTGTTAGCGTACATTGGTATCCTGGCAACGTGTTGATGCATGCTGCCTTCAAAGCCTGTCTCAAACCATTTTCTTACAGATACCTTAGTAGGTACCAAAGCGCTGCCTTGTAAGACAAATGACTTAGTCAGCAAGATATCAGGGCAGCTGCCTTCCGCCTTCTCGGACACTGCTTTGTGTGGAAATGTACTTCTTATTCTGTCACAGCTTGAGGACTTTTTAGTCCACAGGCATGTTCAGATTCAGGAATCAATTTGCCTTTTAGCAACTACCCTTTTTGTCTTTCATAAAATGTTGTCTACTTTCAGGGAAGGCACATCTGTTCTCTCTACCAAAAATAACACACCCACACACACACACACACACACACACACACACACAAACTCAGAGAGTGAGAAGGAAGCAGTGCAGAAATTCTACAGCATTAACCGATGTACTGTAGATAGATTTTCAGCGATCAATTGAAATAGTAGGCACTCGCACATGGACAGAGATATTGATTAAAGGCTACAGACGACAGATAAAATGCTAAGCCTCATCAGGGCGGTGAACTGCCCAGTGTGGTCGTGTAGGTTTGTGGTAACTGTCTGAGACATCAGTGGGGCCGAAGTGAGAGGAATGCCTGAAGTTTTTTTTTTTTTTAAACACAAGTCCAACAACAACAACAAAAAAAAAACCATAAACAAGACAGTCCCGCTGAGCACACAGCATGATTCAGTCTGTATCATTAATATTCTAGAGAGGGATCTACTTTTAAAACGGCAGGCACTATGATTAATCAATCATAATTTACATTGTAACTAAGCTGCTCAGATCTCTAATTATGATGTTTTTGTTTTTCCTTTCTGTGAAATGTTGTTTAACAAACCAAACTGGACAAGCCCACAATGCGCCGTATGAAACTGAACAGAAAATCCTCATATTAATTGTTCTCTTGGACTAATCAGCATGTGAGGTACACACAAAATCTTCCTAATTTAATCATGAACACTTTTAGATTGGGTTGTTCATTTTGTCTGAGACGGCTGCTGTGGCGTCCATGCCCTCTGCTAATGTTCAGCCTCATTCTTTTCATCCCAAACAAAGCCACTCTTTTCTGAATCCACTGGCCTTTTACTCGAATGACGCTGTTTGTTTCATATTGACCCGAGCACAACAAGACCAATTGCATTACTGGCAGTTGAGCACTGGTGCGCTCTAAAGATGCACACACTAAAATCCCTAGCTGATTTCCCCCCCTTTTTGTAACTCACTCACATTTTGTGTTTCTCTCTCTCTCTCTCTCTCTCTCTCCCTCTCCTTCACTCCCTCCCTCAGGTGCAATAATCGAACCCAGTGTATTGTCATTACGGGAATGGATGTCTTCCCTGACCCTTGCCCAGGAACTTACAAATACCTTGAGGTCCAGTATGAATGTGTCCCTTATAGTAAGTATGAACCATCATTTTGTTTATGCAGAAAGTAAGCCTTGTGTTTACTGACATGTTACTCATTTATAATTTCTCTAAGGACCAGACGAACTTAGAAATATGTATAAAGTGGGAACAAGGGAACAGTAATTCTTCAGTTAATTTGATCGGTACCTAAGATGCTATTATATTGTGTTTTTTTAACCATTATGTTTTTTTATCATTTTGGGGAGATCTTTGATTTATTTAATATTTGCTTTTTTTTTACTTTTACAGAACTGTCTTGGTGTAGAATAAGCTTACAGAAATACCTTGCACACACTATATGGCCAAAAGTTTGTGGACACCTGACCATCACACGCATATGTGCTTGTTGAAAATCCCATTCCAGATTTAGTCCCTCTTTACTGTTATAATAACCTCCATTCTTTTGGGAAGGCTTTCCACTAGATTTTGGGACGTGGCTGTGAGGATTTGTGTTCAGTGCGGTTGAGGTCAGGGCTCTGTGCAGGACACTCCATCTTTAGGAAACCATGTCTTCATGGACCTCACTCTGTGGTGTCGTGCTGGAACAGTTTGGGCCTCTTAGTTCCAGTGAAGGGAAATTGTAATGCTACAACATACAAATACATTCTATACAACTGTGTGCTTCAAAGTTTGCAGCAACAGTTTGGGGAAGAACCACACATGGGAGCAAAGGTCAGGTTTCCACAAACTCTTGGGGATATAGTGTATGTGACCGCCAGGTTTTTTTGTTAGTCTCTTTATTTTTTAGATGTCACTTGTGCTCCTCATTAATCAAATGATATTTAGTGGTATATTTATGTGGTTTATTTACCATTATTTATTATACATTTACACATTATTATTTATTCATCTTAATATGTGAAAGCAAAATAATATCATTAGATCGATTGCATAGTGAAGAGCGAGACAAAAGCATCCAAAGCTAGTGATACATGCACTTCTCAAAGTTTTTGCAGCCGGGGACTCTTTTAATTGTAAGGTCAATTCCACAGACCCCTCACAACAGATTTATTAACTATAGAGATATTAGGTTTATTATTAATCAATAATAATTTGACTGTTTCTGGTAGCTTTGTTTATAGAGCTTTTTATTCCTAAAAAAATTCCACCAGCAGAACACATTAAGTCCAAATTAACATTATTTATAGGCTACATGTTTTTGCATTATTGAGGTTTGGATAGCTATAAGAACTCAATAATAAATGTAAAAACATTGATACAAATATAAAAACGTTGATAAAATTACTGACCCCTTGGCCATGCCTCATGGACCCCGCTTTGAGAACCACTGCTCTAAAGAATATCAGATGACCCAGAAAAGCTGTGCAGTCTGATGCTTAAATCAAATCTAATGCTCGTATAGATTCACAGGCTACCAAACTCCCAGCAGTGTCTGTATTATAGGTGTTAGGCTTGTGTGGTATTGATTGCTCACGTTTTTCCATTTTAAAATATCGCAATAAACTATTTAATCGTCCAGAACCACTAGCCTAAAAAAAGACAGGACACGCATTTCCACCAATTTCAGGTTTCGGAAGAGTAGAGGAGGCATAATTATATTACCAGCTGTGCAGTCGAGAGCTGCAGCAATTGTAAAAACTCAGCTGGATGGTGGATTTTTGGGTAATTCTGCAGTAATGCGCAGTAAACATAACATAAACATCACTGGTGATGATGCAGGTGAATGCCAGTAAAAAAACAAAAAAAACAAATAAAAAAACAACTTAAAAGTGTATTTAATTACCTTCTAATCATCAGCAGCATTAACATTATTTAAAGTGTTGGATTTGACACTGGTTGTAGGCCTATTTAATCTTTTTTGCATCAAAATCTTTGTCCTTTTCTCTTCTGGCTGTTTTTTTTTTAAATTTTTTTTTTACCATTTTTGGATTTTGCATTTAGATTTTATTTCACATTATTGAACTAAAAACATTCTCCATTTACGCTGACAGAAAGCAAGGGAGCCTGTGCGAGTTTGGGAGAAAAGGGCAGGGCTTCTAGGCTGTGTCAGAACAAAACACTTGCATGAAATCATTCCAGATTTCTGTCGACTGGCTCATCTGATTTTATTGGGCTCTTTCAGCATATTTTTGAGTGATACCTCAAACTACCATACTGCAATGTTAAGTTGTGTAGTTCCTACGCAAAAAGTGTAGTTTGGCAGGTCTGGTAATATATTATAATAATAACAGTAAACATCACTTGATGTTGTAGCAAGGTAATTGCTAAAGGTAACTGACGCTGGCGTAAAACACAAACAAAGTCAAACTAAACAAGTGCACTCTGTTTCGAGATGTTCTATTACATTACCAGTGCAGATTGTTTTGGTCCATTAGGCATTCGGATGGTTATATTATTATCCAACTCACTTGTCCCATATACCAGGAGAGTACCTGTGGGAGTTGTCTTTTTGTTACACAAATCGAGAACTCTAGTGAGGAGTGCAAAACACATCTAAAAAATAAAATCAGTCTGACAGTAAATTCCATTTCTCTGTATTTTTTTTTTTAATCAGGACTTTGTCCTCTTAATAGATAGACACAAAAGCATGTAGTGAAAATACCACCAAGTCTGTAATTATGCCAGATATTGACTAGAAGTGTGCTAGTATGAATGATAAATCATATGATGTGGGTTTGTTTCTCATTTCTGCTTATGTGCCAGTTTTCTTTTTATCTTCTGATGAAATCACAAGTGTTTTTCCTTTTAACACATGCTTTAATATGATTTTTTTCCAGATTTCTCTATTCACTTGCCGTCCACAGCATTGTCCATTTATTTAACACGACTACTCTTTGTTTGAATTTATAGGAAGCTCGAGTTGTCCTGTCTCAAAAATATCAGCTTGAATAATGTATTTCATTTACTGTTGAATAGTTTAAAATGTTTTTTTTCTACTTCTTCTTAGGTTTACTCAGATAAATGTTTTGCACTTAGGCAAAATACAAAAAAGAAATTACAATACCAAACTCTGTCAACATTGTGCTCAAACAAATATTAACCCCACATCTTATATATTTTTTATATATAATTATATATATATATATATATATATATATATATATATATATATATGTGTGTGTGTGTGTGTGTGATTACCCACTAAATAATGTACTGTACTAAATAATACACTGCAAACAATGACATCTTAGCAAGTAAAAATAGCTTGAATATTAGCAAATTCTGATAACATTATAATTTTATTAGATTGTTTTTAAACAAATATATTTTTCTATTGGCAGATAATTTAGCTTTTTTAGCATTTATTTCTAGAAAGAAGAAATATACCCAAAGAATAACACAATTTGAAGCTTGAAATTAGTATGTCTAGAAATAGGCTTAATGGTCTTATATTTATCTCATAATCTTAGAATAAGAAATATTAGATAACAAGATATCTTCACTTGCTAAAATGTCACATTTGCAGTGTAAATCCCATAGTTTTAGATTTCCTATTAGATTAGATGTTTTAGAGGCTTGTTTTTTCTGTGTTTGTTTGTTTATTAGGTGATTTTCACAAGAACTCAACTCACAAGGATTGTTTTTAAAAGTAAATGTGATGTGTTTAAACATTAGATGTATTATATAAATTAATATCTTGTGCTATATTCTGAAAATAAGTAAAGTAGTGTAGAATGGGGTGTAATTATTTTTAAGCTGTTCAAACAAAATCTGAGCATTTTAAACTAGAAAATAATCCATTACTACGTTGTCTCTAAATTGTAAAATATTGTAGCTATAGAATATAATATATGTTAGGATAATATATCTTTGTACTGTGCTCTCCTACTTTTATATCTTTCTTGAGTTCTTTTGGAAATGGACTTTCTCATGCACAGGGCTACTAATCTGATCCTGTTCACACCAGAACAAATGCTGTTGCACTTTTTTACCACTCGATTACTAACGCAGCCTTTTTCTCTAAGGGGAGTTAGGATCTCGCGTGAGTGACTCTAAATTAACTCCCTCTCTCTCTGACTAGGTGTACGTCTGTAAATGATGTCCTTTAACTCATGACATGTTAACTGCATGTGTTCATGGACATGATAGTTAATTCATGTTAATCTCTTTTTCCCCCCTTGCACCCCTTTCATTCTCTCTTCCCACGCTTAAAATAGAAGTGGAGCAAAAAGGTAAATAACTGACATAATCTAAAGTCCCTGTAGCTCCTTTTTCATTTCTTTTTTTCTTTGTGGCATATGGTTGTAAAAACCTTCCTATCCCTACTTTTGCCTTTCTGATCCTAGCAGGCTGTAAGAAAAAAATCCTCTTGATTCAGTAAAGGTCAGTAAAACTGCAGCAATGGGAGGAGGACTCATTATAAAGATATGATAAGACACTTGCAACTTAAATGTTAGCTGTGATGTGTTAGCCGAGAGGCTGGAGTCTGTCGGGGTTTCCCCCTTCCACCTCCCTCCTCCCTTTTACCCTTGGGTGCTCTATCTGCCTTTCTGTTTGGCTCGGTCTCTTATTGCCTGGCTTTCCAACCCTCCATAGCATGCCATGGTAACAGGTTTTCTCTTAGCCTATTAAATTCACTGCCTTAACTGTCGTTCTCTTCCCTCTATCTCTCTGTCTCTCCATCTCTGTCTGTCTCGCTATCTCTGTCTGTGTCTCTCTCTCTCTTCTCCCTCTCTCGCTCTGTCTCTCTCACAATTTGTCCGACTGTCTATCTGTCTGACTCTCTTTCTCTATCTTTGTCTGTCTTACTCTCTCTGTCTGTTTCCACCTGTCTATCAGCCTGTCTAGCTCTCTCTTTGTATATTTCTCTGTCTCTCTCTCTTTGACTATTTGTCTGTCTCGCACTCTGTTTTTTTTATCTGTCTGACACTCTGGCTTTCTCTCTCTGTCTGTTTCTGTCTGTCTCTCTTACAATTTGTCTCCCTGTCTGTTTGTCCATCTGTCTCCCTGTGTGTCTGTCTCACTCTCTCTCTGTCTGCATCTTTCTCTGTGTCTTTCTCTCTGTTTATCGATCTCTCTCTTTCTCTCTCTCTCTCTCTCTCTCTCTCTCTCTCTCGCTCTCTCTCTCAACCCTGCCACTTGCTGCTGTCTTCACATTTGATTATTGTGTCTGTGTTCAGGGAAGAAATAAAATCGCAACACCTCAAAAACGTAATGCTGCTTTAAATCTTAATGATTGTGACATTTGCACCATTTAGTCAGAAAGAAAGCCTCTCTTAGGTATAGCATAAAGGCCACATAAATGCCAAATGTCTCAGTGTACACATTTGCAGACATGTTGTATGGTGCTGTTGAAAATCTCCCTGTCATTTTTTTTTTTTTTTACCAAGTGTCTTTTAGTTACCTTGGTTTATTTACAGGACAGGTTGGTTGCTTTCTTTTCCTTTCTTTTCTTTGATTTTCGGTTGCTGTTTAATATCCCTCATTCCCCTTCGGTGTACAGTATGTCCAGAGCAGCAGGGAGCCTTTGGTTTCACATAATACTACTTTTATTTTCTGTTTTAGCTTCAATTACTTTCAGATCCAGATTCATCACACTAAAATAAACTCCCTCTTATTTCATTTAAATGCTGAATAGCTTTAGCTTCTTAGCCACTCCAGTGTGTGTTTTTTGTCCCTGTCCTCTCAGACCACCCAATTATCAAGCTGATGTAGTGCCAGACTGGCAACTTGGCCATCTAATTGCAATACACCTGGCCTGCGTTTGCTTTTGCTTGACTGTTCTCTGTTCTGCTCTTCTCTGCCACTAGTTTTTGTTTGTCCTGGAACTCTGAAAGCTGTCGGAGATCCTTCCTTTCTGTACGAGGCGGAGCAGCAAGCTGGTGCCTGGTGCAAAGACCCTCTTCAAGCAGGCGACAAAGTTTATTTCATGCCCTGGACGCCGTACCGCACCGACACACTGATCGAGTACTCGTCGCTTGACGATTTTCAGAACTCCAGACAAACCGTTACATACAAACTTCCCCATCGAGTGGATGGCACCGGATTCGTGGTGTACGACGGCGCTGTGTTCTTTAACAAGGAGAGAACACGCAACATTGTGAAGTTTGACTTGCGCACACGAATCAAGAGCGGCGAGGCCATCATCAACAATGCCAACTACCATGACACGTCGCCATACAAGTGGGGCGGCAAGACGGACATCGACCTGGCCGTGGACGAGAACGGCTTGTGGGTGATTTATGCCACTGAGCAGAACAACGGCATGATGGTGCTGAGCCAGCTGAACCCGTACACACTGCGCTTCGAAGCGACGTGGGAAACGACATATGACAAGCGCTCGGCCTCTAACGCCTTTATGATCTGTGGTGTGCTCTACGTGGTCCGGTCCACATACGAGGACAATGAGAGTGAAGTGAGCAAAGGCGTCATTGATTACATGTACAACACCAAGCAAGGCCACGGTGAGTACGTGGACATTCACTTCCCTAACCAGTACCAGTACATCGCCGCCGTGGAGTACAACCCCAGGGACAACCAGCTCTACGTGTGGAATAACTTTTACGTTCTGCGCTACAACTTGGCCTTCGGACCACCCGATCCAGCTCACGGTAAGTCAGATCAGATTTTGATTCAAATCCACAAATACAGCGTGATGAAATATCACATGGGGTGGCATGCTGATGCCTCGCAGCTGCAGGGTTCCAGGTTCAATCCTGAGCTCGGCTTACTGTTTCACATGTTCCCCTATTGTTCGTGTGGGTTTCCTCAGGGTTCTCCTGTTTCCTCCAGAAACATGCCAGTAGTTTGATTGGCTACGCTAAATTAACCCTAGTTTCCTGCTCTGGACTCGCATCCCGTCACAGGTGTATTCCATCCTCCGTCACTCCTGAGATTCACCGGGAATCTGACCAGGATAAAGCAACTACTGAAAATGAACGAACAACTGAAATATCTCACCTCCAGTATCATAGCATAACAGACACAACAATAAATGTGACAACATAAACAAGTGTAGAGCATGATCATTGTACCAAACAAGATGATACAATATACACAAGTAAGTGCTTCCTGCTGACCATGTACACGTCCAAATGCCAATTGGCTGAGTGTGTTTGTATTTCTCTAGTATTTCCTGGTCTGTGTGTTGAATGTTGCGGGTGAGTGATTTTTAATTTTAGACCTAATCTGTGCTTGATGTGTTTCGGAAGTGGTGCACGGAGAAGTGAAGCTACTGGGCTCAACAGTAAACAACATCACAGGCTCAGTTAGCATATGATAAGACATCTGTGTTGGGGGATTTTCTTCAGATGCTCTCTCCTTCCCTCATGCTTAGGCTCAAGGGACCAATGTAACTGGCTCTTTTCCCTCAGAGAGAGAGATCTGCCCCTCCCAGAGCCATCGGTAGAGACATACCTGTCTGAACAGGTACACAAGCACCCTCGGAGCAACAATAGATCTCTCCCAATGGCACAAAGTCCCAGTTGACTATCAGCTCTTAAACAAACAGTTTGCACTTGCTGAGGTGATAAGAAAGAAAGAGCTCAGTCTCAGAGGTCACGTTATGTCAGCGAGGCATGTTCTTAATTTATCTGCCAAGAGCAGACTTTTAAGATGAACGTATAATAATCCTAATCACCATAATCCGACTCACCCTCCATGCTAAGGCCTGAGTAAGACTCCAGATAGATTTATTTGAAACCTGCAAGGTCAAGCAACTTTACACAGATTACTCAGATTCGAGGGTTTTTAAAATGTATTCATTGTCCTCGATACTGACAGACTGGAGTCTTTAACTGAGGAGCATAGTGTGCTGTGCAGCTGGAGTTTACTGTAACTAAATCGCATATGCAGCTGGGTTTCGTTCCCCATGGACGACGATCAGTATGCACGTTAGGTTAGATTTGAATAATGAAGGGAAGGATGACTACTCTCTCTCTAGCCTTTTTTTCCCTCTTCTTCACCCATGAGCAAATTGTTTCAAGTTGCGTCTTTGCCAGCGTGAGACATGCCGAGATATAATTGCTGCATTGCGATGCGAAGGAGAAAGTTTGATATTTATAGATGTTTTGTTCTGCAGTTGAGTAGGGATTGAAGTGGCGCTACACCGCTATTATTAGAATGAGTTGGGGTAATAATTGTGAAGAGAAAACGTTTCTGGAGTCTATATTTTTTTAATGAATGAAAGACTATTGTGGAGAGAGAGAGAGAGAGAGAATCATGCAGTAGACAAAGAGAAAATGTGCAGACTTAAGCACTTATATTTGATGCTTGTGTGACTGTGAATTGATACGCCAAAAGATGGCAAAACTCTTTGAAAATCAGCTCTGGTGCAGATACAATGTCCGGGCTGTAAGTTTTTAATTCATCATTAACTGGTGGATAAGTAAGTTCAACTAGAAAAAGAAAACGAAAACTAATCCTTATCAACTTCAGCAGAACAAAACGGTGTGTTTTTTTTTTTGATATGTAGTGATGTTTAAACTTACTGTGCTTCACAGTGGACACATCTCGCTGCTGTAACTATAGCACAGGCTACTCAGTCCAAATCCTAAAGTCTGCTGTACTACACACATCCGCTCATGGTAGAACAATTTTTTCTAAAAAAAAAATTTTCAAAAATGGCATCTTAGCAAGTGAAAATATAGAAAATCTTATATCTTGCATATAGAAAGATTGATCTTGCATTTCCTATTATAAGATTACAGGAAACTTATTACAAGATTATTCCAGCTATTTCTAGACATATTTTACTAATTTCAAGCTTGAAATAATCTTGTTCTATAGGCAGATCGTTTTGCAGATCGTATTTGCTTGCTTATTTCTAGGAAGAAGCAAAATGATCTGCCAATAGAATAAGAAAAGGTAAAGCTTGAAATGAGTAGAAATGTCTAGAAATCAGTTTAATAATCTTATATCTTATAATTGGAAATACTAAATAAATTGTACAATATTTTTGCTTGCACAGATGTCAGTTTGTTGCAGTGTAAATAAGCATAACTGAATAAAATAAGGTCCAGCACTGACCATTCAGCGCTCCTACTACCACAACATACAGCCACCTCGCAGTTAAAAAGATTGAGAAAATAGCCAGACCCAGACAATGTTACATGAGATGCGATGACCTCAGAGCTGAACCGTTGACAAGCGCTACACATCGTATACATTTTTATGGATCCTCAACTATTTGATATGCCGGCATTTCTTTAAATCGCTAAGGTGGACGTAATGCTTGAATAAAGTATATACTTAAAATCAAACAGACAAGAGTTTATTTTTACTGTTTGGTTCTCCCGGCTCACACTGTGTTCCTAAGCATGTGGGTGGCAGTCTCTACAGCCGCTGATAGTTCACCTCAGCGTGACCAGCAGTAAACAGCTCTTCCTCTCTCACTCACGCGTGCCAGGAGACAAATACGGCCGAGGAGATTTCTGTCTGAGACTCACATGGCTTTGATTTAAATCAGCACACACTACAGTTCTATCAAACCACCATCTGATGAAACCACTGTTGTGTATATGAACATACACAGTCTCACTTTTGTTATAGTTATTGTGCTTTTTAACACAGGCAGCAGGAACCTACGGAGCCCCTAAGGGGACATGGTGATGGAAAAAAAGAAGAGAGAACGCAAATATCTTTGTGAGAGAACGCAAAAAAAAATTGTGAGAGAACACAAAGTTTCTCGGGTGAACGAACGGACGAACGCAAAAGCATTGAAATATAAATTTTCCTCCCACCTTATATCCACATCTCATTTTTTCCATCACCATGTCCCCTTAGGAGCTTCGTAGGAACCCTACAATTTTTTTTTTTTGAGAAAATTCTGAAGAGTTCTAGGGATTTCTTTGAGCCAGGCTCTAAAATAGAGTTTAAAAATATTAAACTCATTTCCTTTCTGCAAGAGAAACATGGCCATTCATTTATTCTACCGTTAGTGCTGTTGAAGTAAGAAATTGTCTATTTTATGGTACATTTGTGCACAAGCGATTTTCAAACTATTTGACTGCAGCCTGCCGTGAGTTTTATAGGCTTACTAATGAGTGTTTATTTATCGCAGCCTCTGCAATTAGCTCATAAACCTTGATAATCACCTACTTGAGATGATAGCCATAGTTTCTGTTAATGTGATTTCACCTGACATACATCGGTTGCACCTCAAGCATCAGAAAGAGGAATCGATCCTAAAACTATTTCTTCACTATGTTTGGGTAAATGTCTAAATAAGATGGACGGGGGGGAAAAACAGTTTACTGTTAGATCAGTGGCTATGCCGTGTCATGTGATTTATGGGGTAGTTAAATCATTAACTGTTCTCCTGGAGCTAAAACGAGCTCTGAAAGTATGATCAAACTTTTAGTTTGATATATTACCCCTTTGCTAATTGATGTGCCGGAGTCGAGGTGCAATTTCACGGATGGCTAGGTTTCTGTAGTACATGCCTAGAATCAGTGTTTCAACTGAGCATTATTATGATATGAGTCCAGTAGTGTCAATGTTCGTGTTAGACTCCATATGGACATCTGGTTGGTGTCAGATTTGACTACACACACACACACACACACACACACACATACATATATATATATTTGCATGTAGTTGATTTTGGAGGATCCTATCACTTATTTGTCAGTTGAACATCCCACTTCAATTTTATTGTTTCTTACAAATAAGGCTCTTGTAGTAACTGGGGTTAAGTAGCTAATCACTTATCAATCAAAATGTTTTTAATACATTTCTTAGCAATGATGGATATTTAATTCATTTAAATCTGGTCTTTTGTGGCTATGTCAGATTAACGTCTTTGTTTAAGGTCACAGACTTCCAGATGAGACGTACTTGACTTGGGTTATAATAAAAGCTTGGTCAATCAGGCATGACCAGTGCTCTAGTTATGACCAAGTAGTTGTACACTGGGGAGGCATTTACCACACACACACACACACACAAAACCTCTGTTCAAACTAGTAAAAGAGTGGCCAATGTTTTTCCTTTTTTCTTCATTTTTTCTCTAATTTAGTCTTGGCAAATTCCCACTCACCAGCCAACTCTCCCTCATCATACACAGCTACTAACCAGGGAGAGTGAAGGCTCTTAAGGGCTTCCTCTGGGACAGGTGAAGCCAGCCAACTACATCTTTTCGAACTGCTGGCCATGCTCCATCACAGGGCAGCGTAACCCACTCTAAGGAAAATGTTGTCCGCCCTCTTCCTCATACATGTGCTGACAGATGCCCGCGATTGGCTAGTGTTGCCGTAATTGACATGGGAGAGACAGGATGCCATCCCTCTCACCCAGAGGCCAGTTTTGCTCCCTTGGTTCCCGCCCACTGATGGCTCTGGCATCGTCCGGACAATAGGGTGATCACTTTTCTGTTGCGCTATTCAGGAGGTTTTGTGGATTAATGCAATACTGCATCACATGGAGTTCAAAGCTTTGTAACTGTTCATTCAGTGCATTGATACAGCATTGGCAAGAGACTCAGAGCAAATAATCTCTTGCATGTCTTGGAATGTTGTTGTTTCACATGTACGGGATGAGCGAGATATAGCCTAAAGGTTTGGGAAAATTTACTGCCACTTAACAACGTGAGTGAGTGAGTGTACAGTGTATTCAGATGAAACACAGTGGTCTTGGTATGTGAGACCCACAGAGGGCACACACAGACACACACAGCTTAGTCAACTGCAGATTTTACACTCTATGAAGCAAAGACACTGCCTTAGATCTGATTAGTAACGTTTATGGCATATCAGGAAGTTTAATGGCAAAGATATTAACTTAAAGTGGGTTCATGAAAAGAGGGACAGAGCTCTGAGGATCTGAGTAACAATGTTACAGTAAGGGTGGAGCTAATTTGAGGGCTTTAAAAATGTACACAAAAGTGCTGAACAAAACTAATCAGATTTAATGCATGGTAATATTGAGTATCATGTTTCTGTGTAGTGCCTTTGAAATTGCTTGTTTATTATAGTTCTAGGAGCACTATTAAACAGCTATGAACTAAGTTTCTTTAATTATTGCTGAAGGATTATACACATCCTGCTGTGATTTTTTTTTTAGTAGTTTTTCAGAGGATGAACTTTAATTTCTGACACCCCTATCCACCCCCTTTCCAAATGCCTGTAATTGTTTGAGCTGTGTTTTTTTGACTCCCTGTTTCCTGTTGCACTCTCCATTAGTGGCTGATTACCACCTGGGAGCAATGTTTCAGTCGTGATGAAGATCAGTGTTTAACACGCTCGCTTGTTGTAGCATAGAAGAGGCACTAATCAGAGCAGGCGTCCTCGGCTTCGGCTTGAAGCTTGATAATGTACTCAGCAGTGCGCTGAAGGACCTCATGCCACTGCCGTAGATTTGTACATCTTCTTCACAAATTAGTTCAGGCATTGATCTCACCGCGTACCTCCTTCAGCTGCACAGCCGTTAGCTGCAGTTACTGAACAGGACGAGCTCAGCTAACAGGCCACGCATTACTCATGTGAACAAGCGAGCTCTGCACATCTGAGTGTGGCCATTAAGCTTAATATAGAATATACACTGGCTGTCACTTTTCATTTTTCACCGCACAGTCTGTGTGCACGGACAGTGAGAGCTCTAGCAACACAGCTCACAGACTCATCCCTTTCCCTTTCTGTGCTGACAACACATGACCACATCCCCCTTTTCACGTCATAGATTATTGCCTTTATATTCCCAATGACTCTCTTATACCCAGAGGTGATTCCTGACTTATTGTAAGAAGTGTTGGGGGTTTAAGGGGTACAGAGTGAGCATATGTCATACCTGCAGCTTATGAATATACCTTTTATAACTCTCTATATAATATTTCTTTCCTGTCCTCTTCCTTGAAAGCTAATTGAAGGCTCCCTTTGGGCTTGCTGTTCGACAGACATATTAATTTCAGGTTTGCTGGTCTGTTGAGCTTAAGAAAAATGGTTCTTGTTGTAGCAGAGGGCAAATTAATATCAGAGAATGTCTGGGTGCTGTGTGAAGAGTGAAAGAGTGAACAATTGCTGCCATAGCATACAACATCTAGTGCTAGTTTAGAGGAGTGACAAAAATCTCATACCACAATGTGGTCTTGTTGTAATTAGTAGCATTTTTCTGGATGGTATTGGAAGGCTTGGCAAATCAGACTGTCTCTATTTCCGCTGCCAAGCAAGCCTTGCTGTGCTTACTGTACTCTGCGCACGTGGTACCTAGGTTAGAACCGTACCATAGTGAATTTGCCTACCCTTCTTAAATAGGTACCACGTGAGCCGAGCTAAAATAGCACAGACTTCGATTGATCAAACAGTTACACAGACATCCTGATTAATGTTTCTGGGTCGAAGTGCACAAAAACGTCCAGCAGTAGGACAGTGTAGTGTCTGTGAAAGTTTCTCACTCTTTCCAAATGTCAATTTTCTGGCCATTTAAGAAGCCAACCATTTAAACAATGTAAGCACTTTTAAAAAGCAATTGTAATGTTTCATGTTTATTTATATTTTATATATACTCACAGTAACATTTCTTTAACACTGTGTACCTTGACCTTTCCTGTGATTCAAGCAACAAATGCTTATTTTTAACATCGTCTGGTAAGGTTTGCACTCAAAATTCTCTTCATTTATTTATTTATTTATTTATTTATTTATTTATATATACCAAAGATTAAAATACTGACATGGCTCTGTTTAGGTGCGTGGGCAGCCACTGAGGGAGTTTCCTTTTCTTTATTTTCACTTAACACAGGAGAGACACGCGGCATGCCTTTTAACATGAAATGAGATATGCTTGGTTTTCATTTCATTTTGTTTCTTTGAATTTTGAGCATTTCACTACAGGTGCCTGACAAACCCAGCACAACCCAATAACCCTTCAGAGAAACTGTGACGAGTAGCGTTATGTGATGGGAAAACAACACACACGCACACACATTCAGCTAGGACATGGGCAATCCCAAGTTTGCGCAATTTGTATATATAATAACAGCCTAGTATACTATATTATTTCCAGAATCCTAAACCTATTAAGCGTAATAGGCAGGTGGCACAATGATGTCTATGAGGTGCAAATGCCATGCATGCATGAAGCAGTGTTACCCAATAGACTAATTTTATTAACACGTAGGACCAATTTGAGTCTGATTTTAATCCCTTGTTAAAAATGAATTAAACAGATTGCTGTCAAGGGAAGAGTAACCATGCTCCAGATTCGCAAACTGTCCATTAAAAAAAGAGAGAGAGAGAGAGAGAGAGAGTAGCTTCCTGAATTTTGCACAGATTAATCTAGGAAGACAATTCTAGACTTTAACCAAAATGGAGGTGAATATAAAACAATGTCATTTCAGCATCACTCACTCAGCATGTGAAATTAGCCATGACACACAAATGTGAGCTAGAAAGGTTGTTATTTCCCTTCCACAACAGCCTCAATTGCTAGGCGATAGTACCACCTCGACCAGCAGTGGCACGGCGAAGAAATCCGCCCCGCTATATGTGTTTGAATTATAATCATATAGTCGTTTTCTTTTAGAGAATCAAAGAATCACAGAAATGAGAAGGTGACACTGACCCTACTGTATTTTTCTTTTCCCATCGACTCATAGCAAACACTCAAGTATCAGTGTGGAATTGTTGCACTGGTTCAAGTAGTCTTCCTGCTGTAGAATTTTGGATGGAGAAATAACAGGCCTGTGCATAAGTGTAAACAAACAATGTTGCAGTGTATAGCGGTAACGTCTTCGGATTCAGTATTTCCGTAAACTGCAGTTCTGCAGTTAAGGGGTGTGTGAGAGCTGGAAAAACAATTTATACTTCATCAGCCATGTTGTTTTCTCATCTCTCCTTTCAAATGTTTTGGCGATATTTACAGTACCATTTTATAAGATTCAGGAAAACTTGTGAATGAAAGCGTTTTGATTATAAGGCTGGAACTTTGATATATGAGACGAGTTTCACAAGATGTAGATGTGCGTGCTTGTTGGATATGAGAATAAGAATGAAGGTTCCAGTAAGTAGATGAGATGGGTAATGTTTTTTCTGTGTTTTTAATCCTTTCTTTTTTGTGTGTCTAGTGCGGTAGGTCGCTCCCTAATTGCCTGATATCAAGTTGAGTTATTGTCTTACGAACATTTCCACAACGTTAAATAAACATCACTGGGGATCAGAGGAGGTTACGCTGTTTTTCCAAGTTGGCTGAATTGCATTCAACTAAGATTCCTGTCCAAAAAATGTTGGCAAGTGTTACAGTGGGTGTGGGTATCACTTACACCCATTAACGTGGGTGTAAGTATTACTGACGAGTCAGAACAAGGGAACGAGTAATTTATTGCAAGTGGAGGCTCTGAAAGCATGTGTTTTCATTTTCTGACACACTTTATTTGATTTAAGACAAGGGGCTATCTAAGCTGATGGCTACGTATGTTTACAGTTTAGTACTGTTTGCCTTAAATTTTTTAAATGTGAAGTTAACATTGTTTTTTGGATTTTCAATGGAGTGCCATGTTGACGTAGCAACAGTGGTTAATATGGTGTCTACTGTTTATACTGTATATCTGTGAGCTCCTCAGTGTGATTGAAAGCCACATGACCTTTCAGCCATATGTTAACAAAAGTGCTTCCTTCCTCATTTATACAACTTCTGTTTGCTTTCTCAAGCAGCACAACCAAGCTAGGATTTGAATCCAAACCCCAGCAGTGGCACGCACTTCAGAAATAAACAGCACCAAACCTCAAGAAAGGTTTTGCCTGCATAGCGTGCCTCACACATCGCAAAGATGCAACATCTTTTGTTTCCAAAGACAAAGATGGAATTTAGTGCATATTGGCAGAGCTTGCGTTAATGCTCTGTTGCAGATTTTACGGAACAGTTGCACATAGCAACAAAAAAATGTCACCATGTTGGTAGTTTGAAGCAACCATTGCTTTTCAATATGAGTTGCTTGCACTCAGGGCTTAATGTACGCTGTGAGTCTGGCAGAAATATTTAATTGCTGGTAGAATATCCAGCTCTGTGTTATTTCTGTGTTATATCCCTCAGCACAACAAGCAGAGAATGTACACATGTTGAGTGTCAGGAAGAAAAAAATGGATTAAGAGTAATGGACATTTGAGCATGGCAGGCAGGGTGTCAAAAAAAAAAAAAAACTGATCGGGGAAACATCAAGCTTTTCAGGGTGGAGTGACTGGAGCAGTTTTCTGCAGTCTGAATCGAACCAGAGCTCTCCACCCGGTCAGTTGAGACTAATTCACAGTAGGTCATGACCAAACTCAAAGAGAAAGCTCTTTTGCACACACACTGGACCGGAATCTCTCACACACTCTGGGGCTATTATCAGCAGGCTGCCAGACTAAGCTGTTTCCATCCAGCTGGAGGTAGGAGATATTGGTCAGTATTTATTTAGATTTAAACATGGTGTGATTTAACAGGTCTGTGTTTTCATTGTACACTATTTATGTACTTCAGCCAGCTTATTATTTTTTTTTTTAGGAAGTGTGCTTTATATAACTTCGAAATGTGGGCAGTGATTCATAAGCGTGAATTGGCAGCAACAAAGAAGACTCTGACATTTATCAAAGCAGAGATGGCATCACTGACGTTTTAGGATGCAAATTTAACTACAAGAAATCCTGAACTCATTTTGTGACAGAAACCTTTATTTTCCAGTACAGCATTTAAGAAGAGTTGTGAATGCATGTTTTTGTCTGCATTTCAAAACCAATGAGTGTTTTTGTCTATCACATACTGTCTTCTAAATGGATGTGCAATATAAAAATACATGTCTCTTTGTTGAAAGCTAATTGAGCATGCTTGAAAATAGCAGACAGAAGCATTGTTGTTCCATCATTAATGCTCAAAGATTCAAAGATTTTCTAGCAGTGGATATCCATTACCTAAAATGTATTTTAAAAAAAAAAACCAGGTCATCATGAACTAAATTTATCTTTCTTTCTTTCAGCCCCGCCTATCTCAGATGCTACCTCAGTGCCAGCACCACCCCGAATGACTACCACCACAATGACAACAACAACAGCACAGCATAGAGGCCTAACAACAACCATAAACACTACAGGGACCAGGGTCAACAAGCCCCCTAAACCCCCAGTGGCTCCGTCCCGAACTACAACGCCTCCGTCCCTGGAGTCGTTCCCTTTGCCCAAGCGCTTCTGTGACAGCGTAGAGCGAAGGGACATCCTGTGGCCTCAGACACAGAGGGGCATGCTGGTGGAGCGACCATGTCCCAAAGGAACCAGAGGTAAGTGTGCTTGCTTCACCATATGCAATTCATTTACAAGAGCCATTAAGCAGAACACTTTTGAGGACGGGGTCCCTTTTACTTTACATTTGGGAGTATAGTGTGTTTTAGAGAGAGACTTTGTTACAACTGTGGGCACATAAAAACATGAAATAGCAGTGTAGTAAATGTGATACATAGAAGTGTTATCACAAAAAAATATGTGTACATTTTCAGGCACTGCCTCCTACCTGTGTGTCCTCTCCACTGGGGCCTGGCACCCAAAAGGCCCTGATCTAAGCAACTGCACCTCTCACTGGGTCAATCAAGTGGCTCAAAAGGTTTGTATTAGTCCAACTACACGACACCAGACATACTAATAGTTCAGAGAGTTTGCTGAGCTCACCGTCATGAATATAAAACAGTCCCCAGTGCCAAATTTTGAGCACATGCTTCTTACTATCATTGGCTGAGATTGAGAAACGTAGCCTCGAGCTACCCAATAGGGCGCCCCGCTGCTCGATCTGATAATGCATCTTCTGAATGTGTGCTCTTAAAAGGCTAATGTGCTCTGCAAGCTGAAGTTCGAATGGGCTGCCATTAGACACAATGGACTGCCCACACCTCACATGGCAGCAAAATTAACTTTTTTTCCAAAGGAAAAAAAAAACCCTGTCTAATGCACACAGGATGTGTTATCAGTTTTTAATTACTAAGCGATGGCTCATGGGTGCTGTTAGCGAAGCATATTTCCTCACAGCGTGAAGATGTCATAATTAGGGGCGAGAGGCCTGCAGACGCAGAATGATATTTCTCAGCTCCTGCTGCGTGGCTAATTTGCACAATCTTTCAGATCCGGAGTGGGGAGAACGCGGCCAACCTGGCCAACGAGCTAGCTAAGCACACCAAAGGGCCCATCTTTCCCGGCGACATCAGCTCCACCATGAGGCTCATGGAACAGCTTGTGGACATCCTGGATGCCCAACTACAGGAGCTGAGGCCAAGCGAAAAGGATTCTACCGGACGGAGCTTCAACAAGGTATAAGCGGATTTATCTTTGTCTTATAAGTTTACTTTCAATTTGAGACTTAGGCACATGGAGCTAATTCAGCAACCTTCTGTTGTTGCACTTATTACTGGTAATAAAAAACACACAACAGTATATTATTTTTACTCAGAGCTCACAGAAATGAACAGAGGAATTCTCTTGAAATTGCATTCTCAACTCTCTTGATGTCGAGACCAATCAAAAGTGGTGCAGATTGCATTAGTGAGTGGTTTTACCCAGAACAAATTCATATTCACTGCATGATTTTTTTCTTGTTTGTTCTCAGCTTGTTTCTATAAGCTATTACTGAGAGATGATTAATATAATATTATTTCTGGTATTACCATTGATAACTGTGACTTCAGAGGGTTAAATCCTCATTAAGCATTGGAAATTTGGCATACTACTGGCGTAATAGTCTGCAGTATATTGATTCTGGTTTTTTTGGCCAGACACCACCTTTCAAATTTGGCCTTAATGTACATAAGAGAATGAGCAATCGAAACAGCTCATTAATGTTGCTGAAGTCCATGTGGAACAGTTATGTGTGTCTGAGGGCCAGTGTTTTCTAATGTCTTTCTTTCTTTCTTTCTTTCTTTCGTCTGTCTTTTTGTCTTCTTTCTAATTAAAAAAAAGGTTCAAAAGCGAGAAAGGACATGCAGGGCATATATGAAGGTATGCTTGTGCCAACAGTACCATTTTTCTTTTCTTTACATGTCCCTCCTCCTAGAAATAAAAATGTGTTTATTTCTATGCTAGATCAAGATTGTAATTGGTTTTACATTTAGAAAGTTTCAGAAAGAAAGTTTCATTATAGCTACTGCAATGATTCCAAATTCAAATAAAGATATCCCAGATTTCAAACCACTGCCTTCAGATGTGCATCGAGATTAGCTCTCCATCAGGGTAGGATGATGCAAATTCTCCATTTACTGCATTTAATTAAATATTAATTAGTAAAATACTTAATCTTATTAAGCCTATTCAAGATGTTCTACAGAGTGGGGAGTTAAAAATAAACGGAGGAGGGTGCTTGGTTGGAGAAAAAGGGCAGTGATGGACTACTATTTGGTACTTGGTATCACAAAGTAAATGAACTGAATGCGTCTGTGTGATGAGAGGAACATCAGTAAAGGTGGAGTAAAGGGGCTGACTTAGCATAACACTAATCCCATGCGCACCGAGGCCAGGCCAGTGTGAGGTTTGCTAAAATGTCTTATTGACAGATGCAGTGAATTTTAGCCTGTATTGATTTATTGAATTAGGAAAGTGAAGAACAACACACTGCAATGCTTACCAGCAGAGCAGTGAAACATAGTGGCATGGAACATGTATGGCTGCCGTTGAGTCACATGAACCTCGCTGAGCATTACAGGCCTGGCAGGGTTTCTAAGCAGGCATTAAACGTGACCATTTTATTTAAGATTGTCACTTTATCCAGTGACTTATGATCCTGTGAAATGGGACAGCTATGAATAAAAAGAAGTGCAATTCCTATTTGGTTCATCCAATATAGGTGTGTTGTGCCTTGTTTGGCATTCAGAATCACATAAAGAGATGATGGATGCTTTTGAACAAACACAAAAATGACCTCATTGTGCAGTTAATGCAAATTGGATGGCTGCGCAATCTTGCAGTAAGCAGCCCTTTATACTTTGTCCCAAATACGCTTTATTGGGTTGAGATGTGAAGGTTAAACAGACCACTAAAGCTATGAAAGAAAAAGCTGTTATGCTCCTGCAACCATTCGGTCACAATACATGCTTTGTAGATATAGATATGATGCATTATCATGCTTTATGTGCAAGCATGGATAAACTGTAACCGTAGAGAATGTGTGCCAGGAAAACATGTCCTACCCCATAGGTGCTGGTTCTCCTTGGGAGAAAATAAGAGTTTAAGAGTGAGAGCTGCACAATTCCTGGACAAGTTACTGTTCTGCATTTTTCAACACACTACGGGAACATTACCATTATATAAAATAACAGGAGTGAAACAAATTACATAACGATTGCCATTTTAGCATGTAACAAAAGTAGACAAAAAAGCAAACATGCAGGAGGTTGAGCTTTTTGAGCCTGCTAACATTTACATTAATGTACCATTTAAAAGCTTTTTAAGTGGTGTAGCAGCAGTCACACAGACACAAGGTTCAATTTCACACCTCAAATCTATTTTTGCCTTTGTCAGACAGTATTTCACTAGAAGCATGTATGACATTCAGCACAGCAAACTCCATTACAATAACTCCTGGTCTGCAGATGAGTTCCAACTCTGGTGCAGGAAATAAAAAGGTTCCTGGAACTATGACCCAGGAACTGATGGAAACTTGCCTTGATTTCTCAACACAATGGTACCGCTGGGATACCTCATCGCACTCCTTGTACTGCTGATGTCAGATTCTAATCCTTCCATCCGTGATGCAAAAGAAGTCTTGATTTTTCTCAGGCCAGGCAACTTTTCCACGTTTCCCATTTCCCATGTTGTGGCCCATTTGAGACAGCGTCCCATAAGTGCTTCTGAGATGGCATTTAGCACAGCAGTGCTCAATTTGGATGTGATTAGCCTAGTTGTGGCCTGGCTGCTTTCTTGCACGATTATTGCCATCCTCTTTTGACCTCTCTGACAAGCTGTTTTCATGCACAGTGATTGCAGAGCTATTCTTTTTGCTCCATTGTTAATAAACACTTGAAATGGTTTTGTGTGAAAAGCTCAGGACAGCTGTTTGGGAGATACTAGACCAAATATCACACCACAATAAAAGTCAGTAAGGACACTTTCAATGCATAATTGAACAATAATCGATGCTAGACACATGCATCAGACTGATTGATACCGTATGCTGTAGTTACGTGACATATGACTTATACACCGATCAGCCACAGCATTAAAACCACTGACAGGTGACGTGAATAACATTGATTATCTCATTACAGTGGCACTCGTCAAGGGGTGGGATATATTAGGCAGCAAGTGAACAGTCAGTTCTCAAAGTGTCGGAAGCAGGAAAAATGGGCAAGCGTAATGATCTGAGAGACTTTGACCAAATTGTTGGGCCAAATTGTGATGGCTAGACGACTGGGTCTGAGCATCTCCAGAACGGCAGGTCTTGTGGGGTGTTCGCGGTATGCAGTGGTTACCAAAAGTGGCCAAGGAAAGACAACCGGTGAACTGACAACAGGGTCATTGGCACCCAAGGCTCATTGATGTGCGTGGGGAGCGAAGACTAGCCCGTCTGCTCCAATCCCACAGAAGAGCTACTGTAGCACAAATTACTGAAAAAGTTCATGCTGGCTATGATAGAAAGGTGTCCGAACACACAGTGCATCACAGCGTGCTGCATATGGGGCTGCGTAGCAGCAGACCAGTCAGAGTGCCCATGCTGACTCCTGTCCACTGCTGAAAGCGCCTACAATGGGCAGGTGAGCATCAGAACTGGACCATGGAGCAATGGAAGAAGGTGGCCTGGTCTGATGAATCACGTCTTCTTTTACATCATGTGGGCGACCGGGTGCATGTGCGTCGCTTACCTGGGGAAGAGATGGCACCAGGATGCACTATGGGAAGAAGGCAAGCCGGTGGAGGCAGTGTGATGCCCTGGGCAATGTTCTGCTGGGAATAGTTTGAACTTGACAAAGAGTTCAAGGTGTTGACTTGTCCTCCAGATTCCCCAGATCTCAATCCAATTGAGCGTCTGTGGGATGTGCTGGACAAACAAGTCCAATCCATGGAGGTCCCACCTCGCAATTTACCGGACTTAAAGGATCTGCTGCTAACATCTTGGTGCCAGATACCACAGCACACCTTCAGAGGTCTTGTGGAGTCCATGCCTCGACGGGTCAGAGCTGTTTTCTCAGCACAAGGGGGGCCTAAACAATATTAGGCAGGTGGTTTTAATGTTGTGGCTGATCGGTGTATACAGTTGGTGTGAAATAAATTGGCAACTGATTTTAGATGTAAATATCCTGCAACAGGATCCTATAGCTCTCATTTCATAGTTTATGTAAAAAATAACTAAATACAATTGGTTAATTTCCATGATGCTTGGTGTAAATCAGAATCATACTATAATCAATTTGTCACCTGTTGTACGTGGTCAAGCATCAGTGGTGCTAACAAAGAGTTTCTGGAGTGATTAAAAAAAAGGAGCTAAATTTACCAATTCCCAAAGAAGCAAGCAGAATTGATGGGTCTAATGATGCTAAAAGAGCAAAAAAAATTACATAAATAAAAATAAAAGCTCAGGCTTGTGAAGTCAAGAGCTGCAGGAAACTGGAAACCCTGGTACTAGGAGTAACGAGCTGTTGGTAGTCAGACACCAGTGTCAACAACAGCTAGCGGCAGTAGCCTGCAGGTACGAGTAAGAAAGATGGATGAAGAGCAGGGGTTTGGAGCCACATAGCAAATTGCGAAATCACAAGTAGACTGCGGGAGACATGCCTGCGTTGTGGAGTAGTTTGGATAAATAGATGATATTTTGTGTTGCGATATTAAGTTATTTGTGCAGTTATAATAGTGTTTTGTAAGATCCAGTATTTTCCCATATATTTGCATATTATTAGCACATAAGAACCCTGGAAGTGCATAAGTCTGCTTGGGGTGTTTTTGAATAATTACTGATGTATTGTGCAGTCGACATCCCCTGACCCCCCACAGTTTGCTGGGGGACCCCCTGCTAGAAACATGTTATCACTGCAAGCCTTAAGCATATTAAAACTATATGACCTAGGACTATGTCACAGCATTGTGACAGTCACAGAATTATTTAGGTTCCCTGATGATCTGTTAAATCAGTGGTTTCCAAAATTTTATAATAATGTAGCTTGGACAGCAGCGTACAGCATTGTTGACAAGCCACTGTGTCCATGGCGAAGGGAAGCTGGGTCAACCTTACAGGGCACATTTGAAGTAAACTTATTTTTGAAGTGAAGGTCTTGATCTTTTAAGATATGCTCATATTTAACAATTAGTGAAACAGGAATGTGTTTATGTGAATAGTGCTTTGTAATTGCCAAGTCACTGACATCTTAACGGTGGTTGATGTAGCATTAGCAGCTGGTCAGTTCATAGAAGAATAAACTGTGATTGATGGACTGTTGATTGTTTAGTGGAGATGGTGATGTCGGTGCAGGACCCATCCATGTGTTGGGTGGACGTGCTAGGACTAGGACAAATAGTACCCAGCCAGTGTGTGTGTAAGAGAGAGGCAACGAGCGGTCAAGCATGTAAGTGGTTAGATTGAGATATGCTGCTTGTTCAGAAAGCTGGTTTCTGTCAATACATGACTGATTTATTTGTTAAACTACAGCGTTTGTCTCGATGCGGGAAGCATAGTGCTCTCACTGCTGGATTGTGGCCGGTACCGGTCTGCACCATGGCGGTTGGGAACTTTTGTGCTATATGCTACTTCATTGCTCACTTTTGTGTTTGGAATCTTGTGATTAAAGGTATGTACTGGATGTAAATACAAAATTTACAAAATAAATTTCAAAATAAACCCTGGCATTCAGCACTTCCTACATAGTGTCATCATTTAATTTAAATTGTGCTGAAATGACTGCGCTGAAGTACAGGGCCAAAACACTAAAAACCATATTCCTGTCCAGTTTCTCGCAAACAGCATTTTATGCTCACTGCCTTTTGTTTTCCTCTGTCTTTTCTTTACTGATTGTGCTTATGGTGGATGGGATGTGCTTTTATGCAGATCAATTTAAAAAAAATTGATTAAGCAAAACATGGTGGTCATGGTGTTAAGACATACATGTTTGTTTTTGTGGGCATAGGCTATCTGGCACTAGTATAAAGCAAAAGCTTTGACCTTTGACCTCATTGTCATAAGTGCTAACATGACAGTTCATTATTGTATGCAGGCGATTGTCGATACCGTGGACAACCTGCTTCGGCCAGAAGCACTGAAGTCATGGAGAGGCATGAATATCACAGAGCAGACTCATGCTGCCACCATGCTACTGGACACTCTCGAGGAAGGAGCCTTCGTCCTTGCTGACAATCTGATGGAACCAGCAATAGTGAAAGTGCCAGCTAGCAATATAAGTGAGTACTGCCAATAAATGTGGCTAATCTAAGATATGGCTACCTTGCCAGAATGGGATTTTGAGTCTTGACATTTCAGGAGTGCATGTGCTTTATGTTTCTAAATAGGAATCATATTTGGATCAACTTGTGTCTGTAGCACCGAGTAATTATGTGGTGCTGAAAATCCATATTTAATTTAATTAAACGCAAGCTGGTTATTTGGGATGCGACCTTGGAACTATAGACAGTGAAGCTGACTGTTGCATTCAAGCTACTGAGGCCACTGTACACTTAAAAAAAATACTGAGCCGTGGCCAGGAGCTATGATAGTGAAGGATTGCACAGCTGCTTTTGGTTTAAGGCTCTTCTATAAAAGACATAAAAATCTGATTTAGCAGGGGGTATGTTTGCAAAATGATTTTGTCTGTCACTGAACAGAAATTAATACATTTCCAAAAACAGTGTAGCCTGCTGGTCATTAATGTCTCATCTGAGCAATAACTTTTGCAGCTTTTCAAGGGTATGAAATGCCCCTGCAGTCACGAAGTCAGTAATTACTATCAGCCTTGATAAATAGAAATAGGTGGTTACAATCAGAGAGTCATTGTTTATACCCAGTATTTTGCACTTTGAGTGAATTTCCCCAAAAAATAAATATAAAAAGAGATAACAGTAATTTTGATATTTGATTTTATTATATGCACTAAAATCCCCTTGCACCTGTTTAGTCCATTTTTAATGATATAACGTGTGATAATGCCAAATATTTGTCCCTTAAATTTTTGTTAGGAAATTTAATCCATTTTGCAGGTGAATTTTGTTTGTTCTTTTTCTATGGACAGCATGTTGAGCTCCATTTTAAATGTAGGAATAGTGAGATACAAATAAATTAGAAACCCTCAGTACAAAATGTTTTTCTTTTCTCTCTCTTTATTTAGTCCTGGATGTGTATGTGCTCAGCACAGATGGCCAGGTGCAGGACTTCAAGTTTCCCCAGAGCAGCAAGGGGGGTATATCTATCCAGCTGACAGCCAATACAGTTAAACTAAACAGTCGGAATGGTAAACACATACACACACACACACACACACACACACATACACACACACAGAGGCAGCAGTGGTAAAAGAAATGCATGAGCAATGTTAAGTGCCACTGCATGTTTTTGCCTATAACCATGGAGAAGGTGGGAACTGTCAGGTTTTTTTTTTTCAGTGTGTTTCAGTCTACAAATATGCACCTGCAGTTCTGGCATAGGTAACTTGTTTCAGGTGCCTTCATTCAGAAGATTACTGCTTCAAAAACATGCCGTTTGAACATTGCCTACTTTGGACTGAAAATAGATGTAATAAATAGTGTAATAAATGTAATAAATAGTGTAATAAATGTGTATCTAGAAACCTCATCACAGAAATGTTAAGTGGATTTTCCGGAGAAACAAACAATCTGAACAGAGATGTCCATATTGATAATTCATTTGCTTATTTCACGTGGCTGCCTTTTCTCCAATGTGCTCTATTTTGATTATTTTGTCATTACAAATCAGTTATGTATAAAAAGAGACTTGGTCTTTATGAGAGGTCTTGGTCTTTATTTTTTTTCTGATGCCAGTTGAACCCATTGCTTCTGTGGTGGGTGCGCAGGGCAATATGTTTCTTTTCCTTCAGGAGCACAGCACAGCAACGTATTGATTTCAGACTTATAACACAGCACTGACGCCATCCCTTAGGCGAGACTGCCTAAAGACTTTTAGTCGTATTAATAACGCTGGAACGGTGGGCATGACTCGGCATATCTGGGGAGCTCCTGGATATCAGCAGTTTTAGCTCTGATATTGCAGCCCTGTCTGAAGCTGTTCGTCTCACAACTTCTCCTGTACACACCTTTCTTTTAAATAACATTTCTGAACTTTAGCTTTGTGTCTCGCACTGCGGACTTCTTCTCGCTTCATTCATAGGGCTATAGAGCACCAAGTCGAATTCTGTGTACATACAGACTGTCTCCATATACAATAATACATACCTGTGGTGGGCTGCAAAAACCTAATCTTCGTAAATCAGTGCTTAACCCCTTTCATGTTGTTTTCATTCCTTTTAATGTACAGGTGTTGCCAAGTTGGTGTTTGCTCTGTACAAAAACCTGGGCCAGTTCCTGAGCACTGAGAATGCAACAATCAAACTGGGCAGTGAGATGAACGGCCACAACCTCACCGTGGCCGTAAACTCAGATATCATTGCTGCCTCAATCAACAAGGAATCCAGTCGAGTCTATATAACCGAGCCAGTGATTTTTACCTTGGAACACATTGATGTGAGTCCCACAGCTAAACAAACACACAAGTCTTAAGTGCAGGAGCAGTGGGAAGGCAGATAGAAAAGATAAGGAGATTGTAAACTTTGCCTCGATTTTAAATACCCTGCAAGGTCAGAGAGGAGTTTGTTAAAACCACTGAACATGAAATTAACTAAGAATGAACTGTTGATTATTACGGGGTCTTGACGAAATTTCTAATGAATACTAATTTGTTTGTCGACATTAGGATGTAAATGATACAATTTCCCTTTTTTTTCGATTGGAAAATTAACTCCCAGATTAGCCAGACAATGTGGGATGAAATTACCAGAAGACCAATTATCATTTGTCTTTTAAAGTGGTCAGAAGTGCTCCCAGAGGAAGCCTCTGCTGGATTTTTCCTCTCTATCAAAGTAATTGTGTGATTTTCACAGACATGCCTTAAAACCATTATGCTCTCTATTAGAAGCTCATATAATCAATGGTCCCATGCTCAATTTCTCACTTCTTTCGCAATGGCACTGTGCACTGAGTGCTTTACAGCTTTTTTCCATTTTTTGAGGATTTCTAAGGAGAAGAATTAATGCTTTATAATTTAGGTGTACAACAACATGAATAATTTGTCTTTTTTTTTGTCAGATGCAACACTATTTCAACTCAAACTGCTCCTTTTGGAATTACTCAGAAAGGAGCATGATGGGATATTGGTCCACACAAGGCTGCAAGCTTGTTAAGTCCAACAAAACCCACACAACCTGCTCGTGCAGCCATCTAACAAATTTCGCCGTCCTTATGGCTCATCAGGAAATACTGGTAAGATCGGAGCGGAAGGAATCGATGGTTCAGTAACCCTCACCCTCTTATTTGTTGAATATATACAATACAGGCTGTGTTTGTAGCTCTTAGGAAGCTAGAACAGATGGTTGTGACACACATGATCTATCATTGCCTTGGCAAAACATTTTATTCATCTCTCCTCCCTATATGTCCTCTCCCTCCATCCTGTCGTTCTCCAGGGCCCAGGCAGAGAGCACAAGCTGCTGCTGACGGTCATCACTCGCGTGGGCATTGTGGTCTCACTCGTCTGCTTGGCCATGTGCATCTTCACATTCTGCTTCTTCCGTGGCCTGCAGAGTGACAGAAACACCATCCACAAGAACCTTTGCATTAACCTCTTCATTGCCGAACTCCTCTTCCTAATTGGCCGCAGTGTGACAGAACTCAGGGTAGGATCTGAGGGTGAACCGTTGCCTTTGTGATTCAGTTATTTCTGTCATACACCATGTCACACCAAGATGTCTTTTCTTCCAAGAGAAAATGTAAACAGTTTCATTTTTTCAGCTGTAGTCTGCAGCAATGCAGGAAAGCAGCAAGACATGGTCAGCATGTTTGATAACTTGCCTTGTCATGTTCATTTGTTTTTCTCATAGTCATTTATTTAATTCCTGTTAAACACGACTGTATGCAATTTGTAGGGATTTGGTTTCTGAATGAGAATTAATAGCAGAAGTAACTAGTACATTATTCAGACCATTATCACAGTATTGTTCATAGGTTCATATGTGATGTTTTAGAACTCCATTTTGTGTGTGTTAATCTATATTCCTTCAAATATTGTTAGTGGGAAACAAGCACTACATAATCACTGTTGCCTTTAGCCCTTGTTTATGTTACGGCAGAATATATTTTTGTATGTTTTTAACGGTAGAGGTCATGTTTATCATGCTGTGATATTTGTGTGTCATACAGATTGGTTGTGCGATCATTGCTGGGATCCTGCATTATTTCTTCTTGTCTTCTTTCGCTTGGATGTGTTTGGAGGGAGTTCATCTCTATCTTATGCTTGTGGACATCTTTGAGAGTGAATATTCACGGAAGAAATATTACTACGTTTCGGGCTACCTGTTTCCCGCCATCATCGTGGGCGTGTCTGCGGCTGTGGATTATGGGAGTTATGGAACAGAAAAAGCGTAAGTGGATGCAAAGATTTGCTTTTAACTGGTGTTTGTGGAAGTCTGCTGTGGATTGGCAACTTTTAAACTTTCTCATATGCAGGGAGCGCAGTCTGCAACATTGATGAGCTAAACACACACACACACACACACAGAGTAAATCTTTAAGAGGACACCTGAAGTGACTGTGGTTTTTATCGGCTCAAAAAGCCTCTAGCGAGCTCTTGTTTGTAAAACACTCTCTAACAAAGACAAGTGCTGCATGGGAAGGCTTTTACACAGATTAATGATAGTGTTTTAGCTCAGGCTAGAGATACTAAGGGCTCCTTTTTATGTGTGTGTTAATGTGTGCCTAATACAGGTCACACTGCCTTGTCTAAGCTTTTTCTTAATCATGGCTAAAGGCAGTGATACAATTCATACACAGTTCTACAGAGAAATATATATAGAAAATGAGGGCTTATGGTTTTAAGTTGTTTCCTTATAACACTGCAGTGTGTGGGTGTGTGTCGGGGGTGGGGGGTGTGTTTATATATCTTGGTGGGAATCACAAGATCAAAACTGTCAGATATAGTTATCCTTGTGGGGACATTTGGCTGGTCCCCATGAGTAAAACTGCCTTTTTTTTTAGATGCATTAATAATTATGTCAGTGGAAGGTCCTCACAAGTAAGGATAGCAAGACAAACGTGTGTGTGTGTGTGTGTGTGTGTGTGTGTGTGTGTAATGTCTTCTGTGGTTTCTATTAGCACAGTGTAAGTTTGCACTAATTTAGGTAATCAATATTTCCTGCCGGAGGTCACAGACAAGAGCACCTAGATACTTTTACAGACAATTACCATCTTTGAGCTGCATTTAACAGTAATGTATACACTGGCTTGCCAAGCCTACAACATTGTAATGTGATCCAAACCAGACAGTGTGCTGTCTTAGTGAGGAATAGCATTCTCTTTTTTTCCTCCCATTAATCCTTATCAAGAGATGACATTGCTTTCATACATACATACATACATACATACATACATACATATATATATATATATACAGCTACATTGGTAGCGCCAGTCGAACAGCTGCCAAATGCCAACTCAATACCTGATATCAACTCCAGACCTTTTATCTGCTTCATTTGTCTTGA
>CM075013.1:18658418-18695787 GCA_037576675.1 Pangasius sanitwongsei | reverse complement strand
TGTCCAAATACCTTTGAGCCCCTGAAAATGGAAGTACTTTGCTTAAAATGGCTGTAATTCCTAAATGGTAAATGCTAAATGGTGTATATATATACCATTTATATAATTATATAATTATATATAATTCTCTTGCAACCTGAATTAGGTTTTTGATATATCTTGTCTGTTCCTCTGTGTAGATGCTGGCTGAGATTGGACAACCACTTTATTTGGAGTTTTATTGGACCTGTTACCTTCATCATTATGGTATGTTCTGTCTTATTCTTGGCTCTGTGTTCATGTGCATCTGCATTGGAAAGTGTGTGCATACCAAGTGGGAAGAAAAGAAAGGAAACAGGAAAAAATTAGGTGCTTGCCTCCAGACCTGGCCAGAATGATGCACCTCATAGTTTAAGCAGTAATTGACTTCTCCAAGCCAATGACAGATGCTGCAACAAGAAGCACCATGGTGTGAAAACATCAAGCCAGGTCGCTTTTGTTACTTCCTTGGCTTGATTCAGCCGATCGTAGCGCTTCGATTTCTGTGCAGATCAGTTCAGTCTCAGCAATCCCAGTCAATGCAGCCCACTGTAGGAGAGAAGCACTCTGAAAAGCCCGTGTGAAAGGCCTGAGTAATGTTTTTGTGGGAATAATTTTGCCACGATGCAGAGAGGCTTTCACAACAGAGCATTAAAGTATAATGTTATCCTCAAAAAATGCCCAGCATGCTAGTGAAGGACCAATATTAAATGGCACACAGATTTTCTTTTCTTTCTTTTTTCGGCAGGATGATTTTTCGAGAAGTAGGTGATAACTTTCTCTTATGGTACAGCACTCTCAGCAGCATTTCTATAGTTGGTTTTGAGGAACAGTCAGGCGAAGGGCATATATGACATATCATATTGACACAGCTGTTGTTCAAGCATGCAGTTATTTACTGGTTATGACTTCGCTGCCTCCAAGTAGATTGGTGAGGCACTGAAGCAAAAGGCCTGTGGGGAGCTGAGAAATAGAAGGATATAGAAAAAGAGAGAGGGAAAAAGGAGAGAGAAATTCTAGCAGGTGGTATTTACATGAGCTGTTTGGCTTTAGAGTTCTGCTATCTATTGGTTCCCCCTCTCTAATCTTTGTCCTGGGTCAAACCTCGTCATCATGAAAATGAAGACAGGAGGTGGCAAAGGTGGAGAAATGTTTGACCAAGGCCAAGTTCATTATGCGCAGATGACATGACCTCCTCGAACACTGTCAAATGATGAGAATACAGTAATGGAAAGTGCTGTTTGTCTTACAGTAGCAGGGGAGACTCTGGTCCATGTGGCAGGACACATGCTGAAAGTTATCAAACGTTGAAAAGAAAAAAGCAGCAGCGACCGCTAAAGAATACGCTCCACTAACAAGTTGCAGATTAGACGTCACCCTGAGTTTGAAAGCTCTACAAATGGCTCTTTGTGGAGGCATGTGAGAGACTCTCATTTAGCCACTTCTCTGCCAGGATGTACGGTTTGATGTATGTGTTTGCAGCGGCTCTGATTACCAGAATCCATGTTCCAGTCATCTTCAACACAAGGCCCGTGCCCCGTATGAAGCTGATTTATTGTTGAGGACTCAAGCAGCAGGACTCACGGTTCTCAGGGAGTTGTCGCAGCACATTTTCCCAATTGACAATGTGAGATGAGGCACAATGGCTGCGAGTTCCCTGGGGAATCACTGGGACCAAGGTTTTCCCCTAAACCTGTGACCCTATTTCTGTTAGCACAGTGTACATTTATACTAATAGAAATAGGGTTTCTCAGGAAATTGGCTTTGTCCTTGTAACTGAGAAAAGCGGTTTGGCAGGTGGAAGGGAAAACGCACACAAAGGCAATCTCATTATTCAACGTGCAACACTTACAGCAGCCTGATGTTAAAAAAAGAGGAAAAATAGAACGGTTCTGCTGAATCGAGCATGAAAGGCCTAGGGTGGTCTTGTAACTTTGAAAAACACTGCTCCTCTTTCATTGCTCTTTAAAAGTGGTAGTTCCTGGAAGCTTTTGAAAGTGTGCAGGCAGCCAGAGGTTGGCCTGCTCTGGGACACAAAGGGGCATTAGATCTATGTAAAGAAGAACATGGAAGTAATGAGTGGTCTCGAGGCATCAGATCATGACGCTTCATGAGCTGTTTGCATCATCTGGACAGCTCCATCTGCACCTTTAATATTTCATCCGGTTCATGCAGAGTTCACTGGGCACACATGCCGACTCCCACAGCGCGGTAAAAAGCTTTCTCCTCAGTACAGCTCAGGGTCTTCTTTATGGAAAAGAAATCGAGAGAGAGGAGCTAAGTCAGGAACAGCTTTCACAAAGGTAGCGGAAGCCCCAGGGAGGGCAGCAGGGAAAGTGAGTTGGTGGCGTGTGTTGGCTGAGGGGGTCGAGAGTGCATGCTTGCCTTGCTCCCCACACATACACTCCCTCTTCACCTGTCTCATCAGATCCATGTCACCACTCCAGGCAGTGTGAGAGTGTATGAAGGGCATTTCAGTACACTGGAGTCACACCAGTGCCACCAACATACACAACGTCACGCCAGCATCACGGCAATCTGCCAAAAGGGCCGCTGGGCTTTTCTGTTCGCATCTTATCCCTTCATTCATTCTTTCATTGGCATTTGTGTCCTGTCACTGACTCCTGTGTAACAGTTGCTGATGTGAGGGAGGAGGTTTATTGATTATCTCTGCTGTTTGAGGGCAGTGTACAAATCAATTAGATTGTATGGCATCGAAAAAGCAAGTTGCCATGCTGAAGCTTATTTCACACCAGCTAGTGGTGTTGTTCACGAGCGTTGCTATGAAAATGCGATTTCTTCAGCATTCACAGCCCATACCATGCCCCATCATAAAAAGATCTTGCAACCTCAGCAGTTTTTGTCTATGTGTGTGTTTTACTGTGTGGACATGAGTGTGAGAGTAAAAGAGCGTGAGCTATACAAAGACATACTACTCGTTCATTCATGCGTTTTAAATGTGGCTCCATTTACATACCTAAATAATTTTTGTCTACTGTTGTTCTATGTTTTCACTTCTCTCTTAACAGTGCTTGTGTTTATCTTGCAGTGTGCTGGATTTTGATTCATTTTTCATGCCCTTATCAATATAGAATCACCCAGCAGTTGGCTCCAGCAGTTTCAGTCGGGCTGCAGAGACATTTAGCTGGCTCTTTTCCGAGAATGCCACAGATGAAACTTTTCTGTCTTTTCATTTTCAAGTGTATCTTGATTTATTAACACAGGCATTAACTCTTTTTCAACAGCTTAATCTCATCTTCCTGGTCATCACAATATACAAAATGGTGAAGCACTCTACTTCATTGAAACCAGACTCCAGCAGGTTGGAAAATATAAAGTAAGTGAAGCTGTTCCGAGTTTTGATATTTCTTCAGTCCAAAATTGTTTTCTATGTAGTTCATGTTATGAAAGAGTATATAGTAGAAAGGACAGAAGAAATTCATTCTCTACATTTTGGAAATGTCAGATATGTCCAGAATATCACTGAAAGATGACATCACTGAATGAAACCTAACTGAATTTAAAAAAAAATACTTTGTGTGTTATTTTTAGATTCCAATGTTTTGATAGTGATTACAAAAGTGTCCTTGGTGATATCTCCCTGTAGAATGGAGGTGTGTGTGTGTGTGTGTGTGTGTGTCTGTAGCAGGGTGCAGCAGAGAGAATAACAGCATTTCCAATAACAGAACCTATTTTAATAATAGAAAGGAGAATATGTCTGTTAAGTTCACTTTATGGTCCTGCAAGCGTGGTTATTATTTTTTTTTTTTAATGTTTAGTAATAACATTTAAACACGCCTTAATTTTCAATTTGTCTGCCCCAGTTCAATCAAAAAAAAAAAAAAGTTGAGTTTCATCAGAAGTGATTGACAAGGTTTTACAGTGCTGGAATAATGAAAAAAAGAAGAAAACAAATGAATAAACAAAATGAATGCTATCCAGATTTCTCAGGTGTATGTTACACAGTGTTATGATTTTACTTACCTTGTCAGAACTCTTTTTATTTGAGCTTGCAGGGCCAAGGATCGTAGCCTACCTGGCATTGGAAGCACTATTTGCATGCTGCATGTGGAGAGAGCTAATCTGTGGCATCTCCTTTCTTTTCTCCTCTCGTTTTTCCACATCTACCCCCCCCCCCTTCTGTCTATATCTCTTGCTCTCTCTCTCTCTCTCTCTCTCTCACCCTCCTCTTACCCAAACCAGTAATTATCACGTTTGTGATGGCTACTATAATACCGATTTGCCTGGGTAAGCTCTTATCATATATCATAACCTATGATGGCCACTCATAAAGCGTTAGCGCCACTGTAAATTTCTCATGGCAGAAATATATACGGGCACATTTCCAATGAAATTTCACTAGGCCCCTCTCTTGTCACAAGGACCTGTTATAACCATTATTGTTTGTGTAGCTGTGCTCACATATTACATGTTGAATAAATCAAATGCTTTGCTGTTTAGTTGAAAAAAGAAGTATAGAAGTAAAATAAGAAGGCCCACTATGGCTGTAAATCTTTATTACAGTACTGCTTTTGTCTGACTCACTTTAAAGCATATGTTCCACATTTGTACAGTATCTTATTCTATGTAAGTGAATTGGCTCAGCACAATTTCCAGCCTCATCATTTTAACATACAGAAGGATAATGATCATCATCTTTCCTCTGACCCTGCCAGCTTCATCTCTTTACAATTTCCAGCTTCACAGTTTACTTTTTTCTTTTTTAAACTGGACTGTGATCTGTCTGACCCGATTTTGTCTCTCTTCCCTGCTTACCACGCTCTCTAGCTATGAAGATAATAAACCATTTATCAAGTAAGACCGTCAGCTAGACGTTTCTTTCTCAGCCTCGTAGTTTCCCTTTCATCACTCTGCCACTCTCCCCAGTCTTTCTCTGACCTTCCAGCTCCCTCATCCTCAGTTTAAAATGCCCATCTTCCATGTTTGTCAGTGCTCTTATCCGTCAGCAAGGGTGTCTGAAGGTTCCCTTGAATCTTCACACACTACTCCTCCTTTCCTCTTTTTTCGGTTCCTTTTTTCCCTCTAACTCTATCTCTTTGGTTCCTTAGCTAGCCAAGATGTGTTGTCAACGCCTCCTCAAGTGTAATGGACCTATTTGGAATTATTGCAGTCCTCAAGTGCAATATTCCTTCTCTCCTCCTTCTAAATGCAGCTCAAAATGACATGTTTCTTCATGTAGTAGTGTGGCACACACCAAATTCCCACACTCTAAATATCTTAATATATGACTGAGAACCAGATTGATACATGTGCATACTTATTCATTTCTTATTTATTCAAATCTCGGTTTTATTCCCTCACATTTCTCATTTCTCCCAGCCCCAGGTCAAATGATAAGGACCTGTTTTTAAAACTTTATTGCACCATGTATGTTTTCCCGTCTTTTTTCTTTGATGTTTTAGTAGATGTCTTACTTTCGAGCCATCATCAGTGCCTATTTTAAAGCCTCACAATTTATGGCTTCCCTGCAGACTCACAGTTGGTGTTATGTGTCTGCGTTTGCAGGTCCTGGGTTCTAGGAGCGTTTGCTTTGCTATGTCTTCTGGGTCTTACCTGGACCTTTGGTTTGTTATTCATCAATAGCGAGTCCGTCGTGTTGGCCTATCTCTTTACCATTTTCAACACCTTCCAGGGCATGTTCATCTTCATCTTCCACTGTCCGCTTCAGAAAAAAGTGAGCTTTACTCGTTTCCTATAGAAACTGCTTATTTAATAAAACAGTGCATTTTTATATTTTATGTTACCATACGTTGCCTATTAAAATTGTATCTCTAAGTTAAATCTAGAGCACATCTTTTACACACTGCCCCAGAGTGATAAAATTGGTTATAAGAGCTGTTGAGTTGTTAAAAGAAAAGCACATTCAGGAACTCGAAGGACACAAACGGCCTTTGAATTGCAGGTTCGCCGAGAGTACAGCAAATGCCTTCGCCACACATCTTGTTGCAGCAGCTTGCCAAGTGAGAGCTCCCACAGTTCCACAAAGACAGCAACAACAAGGACAAGTGCTCGCTACTCCTCTGGCACTCAGGTAGGCTCAGTACACTGCGCCTAGAAGAACCACACTGACCCAGTTTCCTCTAGCTTTCAGGAAGAGATAAAGCACATAGTGAATAGAAAGCAAGGTCGTGAATTACAAGCTGAAATGATAATATAAAATGTGGATTACCTGTAACCTAGGATGATTCTACTACAGTGTGCAATGAAGGGGATTGCACTGATTTTTGAAGCATTCTGACAGATGATGGTTTTTCTATGTAAATGCTCCTGAATATCAAACTGTATCTGAATTTTTAACATTTTGTAGATAATTTGGGAAATATGTAATAGAAAACGGGAATGATTTGGTAAAACAACACCTCTGGGATTTCAGGGTTATGATGCTGGTAAGAAGTCAGTTAAAATGATTTTAAATGAAAGAGAGAGAGAGAATACAGAGATATCTTTCCCTTACTGCAAACAAAGTGAGCAGACGCTTAAGTGGTGTCTTTGTTAATCTAACAGAGTCGAATCAGAAGAATGTGGAACGACACTGTGAGAAAGCAATCTGAATCCTCCTTTATCTCAGGGGACATCAACAGCACATCAACCCTCAACCAAGGTCAGTGAGAAACCATTGGTGCTTCATTAGAAGCATTTTAGTCTCGTGAGCTCCTTTGTGAACTAATATGTCCCTTATTAATTCAGTGCTAGTGGGGTTAGGTTATGATATTTCCTTTGCCAGTAAATTTTAATGGACAATTTGTTTTGCAGTACTAAACTACAGATAGGTGACAAATTAAAGGAAAAACAATATAAAGTGTGATAGAAAGTATAGTTCTGTTAGAGACCACTCCCGTCAGGATAGGATAAACGTGATCAGTCAGAATAACTTTGTCTTGATTTGGAATGACCCTTCCCTTTAAGGATACATACCCCTACAGCATAAACGAGCCACTGTTTTTTCCTTTAATTTGTCACCCATCTATGCATGCTGTAAAGTCTAGTAGAAGGTAGACTTGTGTGGTGTGTGTCTAGACTAAAAGCCACATCCTGCAGAAGAGCTGCACATTTTAAGTTCATAAGCTCCTTTGCTCCTAACACACACCCAGGTGCATCAATTAATCAAGATGTACAATGACCTAGTGGATGCTATTTGAAGGACTTAAAAAAAAAATGTCATTTATTATTTAGCCAGGGCACAAATGTATGATGATGAGAAGATGATGTTCAACTCTAGCTGACCCGAGTGGTAAGGTTGTGTTCCTTAGTCATCGCTTTGGCTTGCTCTAAAATGCTAAAGCAGTCCTTCATGCATGCACAAGCCAGGAGAGGCTGACATCCTTTTCCTCTCTTCATGCTTCTGTTCCTTTGCACTGACTGAGACAACAGATATTTCAGAAAGGATTTTTTTTTTCTTTTTTAAACTGTCAGTCTTATGAGTGAAAATGAAATTCCAAATGAATACAGTCACTCATGAAATGAGATGCTTACCAATTGGTATCATCTGTCCAGATAAGTGTCAGGATCCTTTAAAGCTGGCAGATCCTTTACCCTGTACAACTGAACTGGCGTGCGGTAGTAATAACGTATTCGATTGATAATATGATGGCAACAAATGTTTGGTACACCAAGCAGCTCAGTAATAATTATCCTATCATCATTACAAGTAAACAAATCTCAATAAAACATTGATTCTGCAAATATCATATAAGATATTTCATAATAAATGAATTATGATCCCCTGAGCCAGTCATCATTAAATAGTATGAGAGGTTATATATCCTTGTACATGTGCTCTGAACTTATATCTTCTCCTCTGTCTTGCTGATCCAGGAATGACGGCCAATTATCTACTAACAAACCCTCTTCTACGACCCCAAGGCACTAACAACCCGTACAATACCTTACTGGCCGAAACGGTCGTATGTAACACTCCTACGGCTCCTGTCTTTAATTCTCCAGGTGCGCTTACTAAACCACCATTTCTCTTCTGTACTCTGATGCCTGTGCTGGTGCATTGTAGTATTACTTTCTCTCTCTCACACACACACACACACTCTCTTTCTTTCTCTCTGTTCTATAATATACAGATATATATGAATTCCAGGTGGAAGGCATGTTCCAAATTTTTAGACACAACTGACATGTTTATTACCCTGGAAACATTTCAGTATCATCTTCGATATACTGTATACAGCTCCTCATTTTAAGACTCAGCCTTTTATTTTATTAGAGAGAACGATACTATATATATTTCCTTCACAGCTCAGTTCATTCCTCTACAATTATTGATATTGATTTCTGATTGCATGATAGATTTTACTGTATTTTAGTGCATAATAAGTGAATATTATGAAGCAAGCTGAACCTCATCCTCAAAAATGTGGAGTGAAACTGATGCTTTCTGCCCTTTTTGTCGTTTATTCTGTTGGAATTAAAGCCAATTATGCATAATCAAGTTAAAATTGATTGGTGTCCATTTCACTAGCATCAGCCTAAAACACAATTAAAGCATATGTGACTGTGATTTACAAGCGTGCCCCAGGGTGTGACATTCAAGTGCTGTGACATTTTGGAAATTGATGTGAAACCTTAATATCTATTTGCTCTGCTTTTTCCCTCTTGCTGCATGCCTCTAGCGACCTACAGAGAGACAAGTATGGGAGTAAAACTTAACTTTGCCTATCAAATGTAAATTTTTTTTCAGCATGATTTTTTTCTAAAAAGGCACAATCACTGGTTTAGCCTCAGACCATCTATATTCAGTGAGCAAGTGGTTCAGAAATCTTTAAAAGTTGAAATATGGTCATTATCTGGACTGACTAGTATATGGAGTGGGGGAGAAACACAGTTCATCGATTCTTTGAATGAAGTATACAATCAAAATTTAATATCTTTAACACTTTTAATAAGAACAGAGTAATAAGAAAAGAGCTATAATAATAATAATAAAAATAATAATAATAATAAAACCTCTGTTAATAAGAGGCTACAAACTAATCAGTATCGACCAGAGATACCATGAAAAGGAAGGAAAAAACATCTGTAACACTGTAAGTGATGGAGCAATTTTTTTTTTTTGGAGCAAAAAAATCAGACTGTGTCGTAAATGATTCTCTAACTGTGCCTGTGGTACCAGACAACATTTTTAACATGTTGATGACATGACAAATATGGACGTTATGTTGGTTATGTCATCATCGCAGATTAGGTGTAACCTTAGAAAGTAGCATTGAAAAGTCATTGGTGTAACACTGTGTCAGTGATCTTACAGATGTACACCATAGGGCATTAGTGATGAAGGATTATAACACCTCTGACTATATGGCACAGGATCCTCTTAAATTTAACATGCATCAAGCATCTACTGAAGTGTTTGGATAACGCCAGTGACCTTTTTTTTTTTTTTTTAAAGATAAATACAATAAATTAATATCATTTAAATAGTTTTAAACATTAAATATCCTGGCTAGTCATTTGGAATAAGTAGTCAAACAATGAATTTTTACATTTAAAAAATTGTATTTAAAAATGGTTAGTTAAATAACTAAACCACGAGTATATACATGTAGCATTCATCTGACTCATATGGTTATTTATTTGAATCTGTATTATATGAAAATAGCATTTTTAACCCCAGTGACACTTGCAACACACTCCATCCAGATAATGAACTATAAATAAATGTCTTAGAGTCACTAGAGTAAACATGTTTGCCACTTTTCTGTGCATAATTGGAATTAAGTCATAGAGATGCAGTATCCTATCTTCACTCCTCATTAAATTATTATTGTTATCACAAATGGATGATATCATCTGGATCACTCTTATTAACTTCTGCAGGTAATTTAAATCAGGATATCTGTGTGGTAAAAATTGCTTTACTTTTCTAGGGCAGCTGCTATAATTTTCCTTTGTGTACATCTTCGTTCCAGATTGTAATTCCACTTATTATCAGGTCTTCTACATGCAAATTATTCTTGGCCGTTATCAGTGAGGAGCTATATCACTATAAAACACATAGTTCTATTTGTTTTCACACATATATTTGTGAGGTTTACCAGAATGTTTCCTTTTGCTCCCCGTTCTCCCGATCCCAAACCCCTGCTAGGCATTACAAATGTTCGTCTCTTTGTCTGCTTCATCCTTTTATTCCCTTTTTTATATCCAACACTTCCATTTGAAGAGATGCCAATAACTGCTGACCCAGTGTAGTCTTTATGGTGTTAAAAACAGAAAGGGGTGAAAGCACATTTGAATCTGTCACTGCAAGCTGTGAGGAGAGCGCAGAGCTGTAGGTTTCTTATCGACCTTTACCTGCCCAAGGCAACAACGCTCACATACCCACTCAATTAGCTGCAGACTTAACGGCCCAGCTCGCAAAAACAAACTGAATGGTGACATTTAATGAGGAGAGAAGCCTTTAATTGTCTATCAGATTTAATTTGCTGAACCCTTGCTCACGTTGATTTTGTCAGTGATTACATCATATTTTACAATAAAATCATTTGTTTTTTTGTTTTGTTTTTTTGTTTCTTTCTTTTGTCCATCAGCTACTCTTAGGCCAGATAGCCTGAACAGACAGACATGATGTGAGTTGTCTAAAGTTAGTCATTTCCACTTGCCTGTCTGTTGTGCTGTTGGATGGTTGCTTGCTGGCTTCTTCATAGTGAGAGACTTGGCTGTCTGTGTTTTTCTTCTTTTTTGGTCCCTTTTTTTGGCCATGTGCTTTTTTCATTTCCTTTTTCTCATATCCTCCCACCTCCCCACACAGCCCGTTCTCACCCCCCCTCCCAAAATAAGCCAGAAGACTGATGAATTATGTTAATGTTCTAACTTGCCCATCTGTGGCTCCACTTTGGCAGTGTCCTTTAAAATGTGTTTGCGATGTTTGTGTTATTTTTTTTATGTTGTTTAGGATGTCTTAATTATCATGCATTTAACATCATAATAAATGCTTTAGATTTAAGTGTCATGCTTGAAATCTAAAGCCAGTCCTAAACAACATTCATTATATTTTTTTTTAACCTTTTCTATCGTTACAGGGCCAGTAGTGACTAATGTACACCCCCCCTCACATGTTCTGTTGTTGTAGGACACTCAATGAACAATGCCAGGGATACAAGTGCAATGGATACTCTACCGCTAAATGGTAACTTCAATAATAGCTACTCGCTTCGGAACGGGGACTACGGCAATGGTGGCATCGGCCTAGATGAAGCCGCCTTCGAGAAGATGATTATCTCAGACCTGGTGCACAGCAACCTGAGGACATGCGCCAAAAAACAGCGGCACGAGCCTCATATCTCCACTAGAAATGCAGCCGGGGGAGGGACCAGTGGCAAAAATGAAGCCACTGTAGCCGAAACTACATCCTTGGTGCCTGTGGACAGCGAGAGCAGCCATTTACTGGTGGGGAGTCTGAGCTTGCACCATCAGCACCACCTGGATGCCCCTCTCATCCCCCAGCGGACTCACTCGCTCCTGTATTACACTCAGGAGAGAGCGAGAACCGAGCCCACAGCTACAAAACACAGTCTGCAGCCATCCACTACGGACTCCCTGTACTCCGGAGAGCTGAACCTGAGAGACTCACCCTTAACCGAGAGCGGCCTCCAGACAGAGCAGCTCTCGCCCTCCAAACACAGCGAGGACGAGGACGCCTACTACAAGAGCATGCCCGATTTAGGGGCCGGCCAACAGCTGCACAGCTACTATCAGATGAGCAGGGGAAGCAGTGACGGTTATATAATCCCCATCCCCCAATCCCCTAAAGAGGAGTGTGAGCCAGAGGTGGACGTACGGGAAGGACAGATGCAGCTCATCACGAGCCTTTAATATGCTCTTTTTTTTTTCGCAAAAACATTCAGCACCAGTTGCCACAAGGACACTGGGTACTAGGGGAGGGTTTAGAACAAGGTTCATACTTCATCTCGCTTCGCCTTTCACTACTTTCCCCTCAGAAACATAGCGCTCCACTGTTTCGCTGACATCCCCAAAGATGTGTAGACCAGTATGGCTGCATTGCCGTGTGATTCCGCTTGTCTAAATCAGCGCCGGCTTGACTGTAAAAACAATCAGATGTGGGATTTGATGGACAAGCGAAGTCTGCCGATGTTGACTGACTCAGAACTATGGAATGATTTCACATAAAAAAGAGAAAAAAAATATACCAAATAATAGTATTTCCTGTTTCAGCTCGTACAATGTTTGTCAGAGGTTGTACATAGGGTCACATATTTCAAATCCAGTTTTGTATTATATACAAAAATGGAGTTTCCAGCACGTAAGCAGAGATGTGTACTAAGATTATTGCTAATGGGACTGTTTATTTAGGAAATTCAGTAGTCTGGATCTACGGCCCCATTTTTACAATGAAGATCAGATTGTGCTGTATAACCACTAGCAATCAACCCCAGGCCTTATCTTTTCTTGGTTGTACAGTAAAACCATCAAGGATAATGGCATAAAAATATATATTTTGTTGTATTTCAGGTGCATAATAAGAAGGCAACCTTAATTATAATAAGGAAACATTTTAATTAAGACTTTAATTAAGACGTGACTATCCAGAAGTGACTATTGTGTGGGAAAAAAATTGCACATGTTATAAGAAAATGATTTGTTCTTACAGTTTATTCATCATGGTGTGTTTGGAGGAGGATTAAGATGAAATGAATGGACACAGAGCTTAGAGAGGTTGCTGACATCAAATTCTGTCTTGTTCAGGAAAATGAGATTGCTGCACCAAAGCTTTGGGCTTTAGGAGGAAATTAAGATTTTTCTTGCCTTTGTTTAAAATATTCTCAGAGAATCTGCACAGGCATGAAAGTCACTCTAGTCCACAGCCAAACACGAGGCTTTCCAGACACATTCTTCTAAATAGATTTCCGATATTTATTTATTAAATTATTCTCAATGATACTTTTGAACTCTTTTGTGAATACATTACAGCACTGGTTCATTCTTTGCATTAACATGTTAGTAAGGAGCCCCATACAAATAATGTAAAGTTCAACACTTGTTTAACAATAAATAAATGTGAATTTTTGGCTATTATTGCAGGTTTTTATTCCCATGACTTCAGATGATCTTTCTGTGTGTGTGTGTGTGTGTGTGTGCACGCACCTGTGTCCATGGAAAAAGAAGTACGTTACTTCAAATTAATTAGTGTTTCCATTATTTTGACAACTATCGCTGAGTGTATATCTGCAAGCTTTTTTTTTAAATTGGTCTTCAAGGCTGTTTGCATGGTCAGAAAGTGTCGAGGAATTTTTTTATAGCAGCACACCTTGCACACTAGATCCGGCTGCAAGGTTTATACTATAGCGTGTCCCAAAAGTCTCTATACATAGGGGTAAATAATACTTTTTTAGCAAAATGTATCTTTATTTACAAAACATCCTCTACATGATTGCCATTTTTTGTAAACACACATGGAGTTATCTCTCCTACTCATGCATAACCCCAGACAGACACCAGACACCTGTCCATCGCAACAGCTTCCTGACCCAGCCATGAGAACGATTTCAATACGTTCTTCTTTTGTCAAAGGCATTCTTAAAGGCTATCTGAAAAAAATACAATATAAACTAAGTATGAAAAATTTTGGATATTTTGCTAAAAAGTGTTAACTTCCCCTATGTATGGAGACTTTTCAGACACCCTGTATATTAATCTTAATCGACTTAGAGACTTACATGGACGTGCCACATAAATGGATTAAAAAAAAATCATGTAATTGTTGATCTGCTGAAGTTTTCTGTGAGGAGATGTCTATTTAGCCTTTTTAGAAGGAGTCTACAGTTGGTTACATGAATAACCTGTGTGGTTCTTTTTGTTTATTTGTTTGTTTTTGGTGGGTTTTTTGGGGTGGGCGGGTTGCCTTATTAATTTCAAGAGAGAAAAAATAGAGGCTGGTATATAGCTGCTATAACAAAAGTAGCACCAGGAACTAATTTGTTTTGTGAACGTTCCACGATATTAAATGTAACTATAAAATGGTAAAAAGTACAGCATATCATTCTTTAATAAATAAATCTTATCATTGGCAAATTTCTGCAGTATAAGAGGAGTAAAACAATTCAAGACTATAGTCAACAAATAGTCAACCTCAAGGTGGTAATAGTAACTTATGCCACATTACAGCATTCTGTCATTGATTATTTTTCTATAACAGCATACTCCTTCATGTTTTATTCCTTACTTGTCAGAGAGGCTAACTGAGAAATGATGAGAAATCTGCTGTTCACTTCCACTCAACACTTGGCTGTATCGCTTTCCTTTCGACAAGCTGGAAACCTTTGTGAAACGTTTGATTTAAAAAAAAAAAAAAATCACCACCTCACCGTGTCATCCATGTCTCCTGTCCAATGACCCGAAACTCTCTTGCTCGGATCCGTCTGTGGTTTTCCTTCCATCACACACTGACACTTCTGTCACAGTGCTTTGTCCTCCTATAACCCTAAATTCTAAAGCGTGTTTGACAGGTACAGATCAAAAGCCAAGGAAAAAAATGCACTTCCTCCCATCTCCTTTATATTGTCGTAGTTCCGTGTTATTTCATCTTATATTGGGGATATGTCACGTTATTTTAAAACAAAACAGGAGTGAAAAATCTCATAGAATCAGCACTTCTTTAATTGATCAGGTTTGGTACACGTGTTTTAACCTTGAATGCAAGTGAGCATTGATTGTGCATTGCCTTGCTGATAGCAGGAATGTAGGGTGATGGACAGAAGCAGCAATAACTATAATAAATGTCTCTGATGTATTGTTGATTCTCATTAAGATTCCGGATGAATGCTCGGACAGAAATTGTCATACAACTCCGGTCCATAACGCCTCAGGAGCTGTTGGCTGTGTTTGGATTGGGATTTAAGTCACATTAGATCAGTTTGAAATATTCATCTGCCTACCAACGCGGATGTTTGTGCTGGTACAATCAATGTAAACACCATACTTATTTCTCCTTCAGTTGTTTTTCCATGAACTCTTTCTTTAATAAATAAAATCTGCTAGTCGAGTGTTTACAATCATAACCAGCAATAACAAAGTATCTTATCTTACATAAGCAATAAGTCCTCCAACAAATCTCCATTCATGACAGGTCACCTTGTGATGTGAATTTAATGCTTCCATGTGTCATCTATATTATTTCTCTGCAAGTTGTCATAAGGGTGCAGCTCTTCCTTTAAATTGTAATATCTTCTGGACCCAGGATCAGCTTTAATAAAGCACAAGTCCTACAGAACCTTTCTTGTAAGAAATTAATTTGTTGCTGAAGGTGTTGTTTGTGTACTGGCTAATGCAGGTTTTCACAAGTAACTGGCGATGGGATGCATATTAAAACCTGCAAGTAGTTACTCAAAGCATCATGCTGTATGTTCCTTATTTAAACGTGAATTATTCTTGAGGAGAAATTCCAAATGGGAGGGTTTATATGGCTGTTCATTTTTCTATTTCAAATTTCATTTTCAAAAAAGTAGTCAGATGACTAGTCATCTTTTTCATAGATAAAGCAAAAAAAAAAAAATATATATATATATATTTTTTTTTAACACAATATTGTTAGTGCAAAGAATGTGTACTTCAATTAACAGTCACACACAGGCTACAGATGATATTTCCAGCCTCAATTATTTTTAAGCTACAAGGTTAACGAAGAAAATAAATAAGTCAGCATGATAAATGTGCAAAATAATAAACCTCTGTATTATATTGCTGTGTATTATATACCTGACGTTTAAACATGGAACACTTAACTAGACATGCGCCTTGGAAATGGGATCCTGTGGGACCCAACGAAAAATGTCATGGGAGATATGCAGATGGGAGAGGGGGTTAGACATAAAGCTTGTGAGACAAAGGCCATTAAATGATTAATGGTTTTTGTACATCCCTGAGCATCTGGTGTAAATCTGGATTTCCTCATTCATTCATTTCTCATTAGTAAGTGCTTTATTCTGGTCAGAGCCACTGTGTTTTAAATTGCTTGTTTGTGTATAGTTTTGTAAATACTACGTTCATGAGAAAATATGTGCAGGTACAAATAAAAATAACTGCGAGTGAGCAGGATCGGTCTGAATGCCTTCAGGAGCGGGATGGAGAGGGATTTAAAAAAAAAAAACAGCTCCATGTACACCTCTACACTTAACCTTAAAGTATCACCAATATTAAAATGATAACATTCCATTAAAACAAAAGAAAATAAAAAAAAGACTTTTCCTGGTGCAGTAGACTGTAAAATTGACTTTGTCTAGTCTGAAATATTTCCTGCATTCTTTACCATCTGCCTCGCTACTGATTTTTTTTCCTCTATCCCAACTAATCGACAGTCCCCACCAGTGCTGCCAACTCTTTTCAGAGGAAAGTAGCTTATGCATACTGGAAACTCATGGAAGCCACCAGATTATGTCAAAAGCTAATTTGCATATTAATTGAATCGTCATGTTTATTTACATATCCAAACATGCTACATGAAGAATGAAACTTTTCTGAAGACAGAATAGAATAGGATAGTTTTATCAGAATCGAAATCATAGATTATAATTTATTTCTTATAAAAAGAGAGTCTTTGGTCATGGTCTTGCTATGATTTTAGAATAGGATAGTTTTATCAGAATCGAAATAATAGAATATAATTTATTTCTTAGAAAAGGGAGTCTTTGGTCATGGTTATACTATGATTTCGATCAATAATGCAGAGAAAATGAAGCAGCAATAGTGACTAGTTGGGAAATAGACATGAAGGAAATATCACCAAGATGAAAGATTAAAACAAAGAACAAAGAAGAGCTCAATTGGGACAAACAGTGGTGATCAGTGATTTTTTTGTTGGGAAACAATGATGATCAGTGATTGGTTGTTGAAGAGACAGTGGTGATCAGTGATTGGCCATTGGGAATTTTGGGAGTCTTTGGGAACATAGACTTGCATAAGCGCAACTCTCAACTTGTATAATAGCAGCAGTGATGTGAGCAGGAGAGCCAAGTCAAGTGCAACCACTTGTCTATAAAGTCACCAAATCTAGTGACAGAGTCTCAAAGTTGGCAAAATTTGTCCCCACAGCAGTGGCTAATGAATGTATAATTTGACTTGTCAATTAGTCTGTACAACCCCTAGCTGTGAGTCATCACCTGACTGCTTGCTGTATTAGTCTCAATTAAAGAGGTTTTCTTGGTGATAGTGGTGTCTAATTAGACTGTAAAGCATAGAGTAGTGTTCGGTGTTTTTCTTTTATCTGGATGAAATGGCCTCATTACTGCAAAGCAACATAACTTGAATGAAACTCAGATGTACATGTTGTTTTTATTTAACCAACAGGCCAAATTATCTTTGTTCAATTTATAGCTCAGACACTTTATTTACCTTTGGAAGTCTGCTTTGATCAAACTGAGGTTCAGTGTGCATTAGAGCAAAACACATAAAAAACCATAAGTATTCAACAAAAGAAGCTGTATTCCTATCATGAGAGCTATGTTAAAAACATCTTCACTTCATCTTCAATGGTCAAAGTTTTACAGTGCAATTTTAAAAAAAAAACCTAAAAGAAAGCCACAACAATATATAATCATTTCTTTACTAATAATATCTGTTCTGTATGAACTGTATACAAATGTTTAGACCACCTGACATCTCCAAACATGAAAGTGAACGTTTGTGACGTTTTTATTAATCCTTCTACTTTACTAGAAGCCAATTCCCATAAAGGTTTATTCACTAAAACATGATTCCCCCAATGGATATAAAACCTAGCACTGCATCTTTCTGAGCTGCTCTTCCTGCAGTATTAGCAAGCACCTCAACCCAAACAAAAAGGAACGGGTGTATCCTCGGGGGGAAGTTGGGAATGAATGTTCTTAATTCAAATTTATTTCAATAAATGCTGTACTGCGTGATAGGACAAAGTGGCCCCAAGTGGCAGCTTGTTTTAGTTTATTTCCTGCACATTGTGTCCTGGTGACGAGCTGGACTGCATTTTAATGAAAACAGAGGCCCACAATGTTTTAGCAAAGCTTTAACTATTCCTCTTCATCTGTAGCTGTGTTTTTATAACAGCAAAGTCATTTAAAACCATTCTGCTACAAACATAGGTGTGATAATTTACTGATATGGAAATCTGAGGTAGTTACTGATAACATTATGCCAAACTGGTATATATGATCATGTTACATTTTTTTTTCCCCTTGAAATGTGACAAGATTTTTAAAAACAAGACAGCCTGCTTTTAAAATAAAAGAAAGAAAGAAAAAGAAAGAAAGAAAGAATACATCAAGTACAGTAGTCTCGTTTTTAAATAATAATAATAATAATAATAATAAGCAGAAGAAGAAGAAGACAAAGAAGTTGATGCTCGCTTAGCACCTGCTCAGTGGTTTTATCTCTATACAAAAACAAGTAGCATCAGATCCCATGATGTATTAAGGAAGGAATGAAGCACGACAAGGCTGTGTTATAGGAAAATAATCAACATCAGGGTGTTGGTGTTGGTGATCCCAACACAAAGCGAAGTTACTGTTACCACCTCAAAGTGGATTCTTTTCCAATAACAACATGTCCCAAAGTGCTTTATTCCTCTTATACCACAGTTACAATTACAATTTGCCAGTAAGTGCAATTGTTCATTTATTATTGAATGAAATGCTGTGCTTTTTATCTATTTATAGTTACATTTATTGTTGTGGAACATCCATGAGACAAATTACTTCCTGCTGTCACTCATGTTAAAACAGCTATAAACACTCATTCTCTCATCAGCCTCTCTTTTTCTCTCTTAAAGTTAATGTGTTATGTTACCGATAACTGTTCAGTTCTGAAGACTTTCACGTGGTGGAAAACCTGAACAGTGACTGTTAAAAAGTGCTTACACTTGAGACTCCTTCCATAAATCTCTTTACAGAAAACTTATCGAGTATATGCTTTTCTTTGTTAAAATCTGTTTATTATCAGACATATTAGGTATTATTATATTTAATTTATCCACCATACAAGTCCTTGTGAATGAGTGGTCACTATAGAAACAATAAGGTATTAGAACGAGCACAATAATATAAACCCATGATTTGAATTACTGCCAACACTACTGACAGAACTTCTGACCAATCAGATGGTGACATTGGGATGTCATCTGTCAATTTTTCATAGTCTTCCATTTCTAGCTGCAAACATAATAACATGCTGTTCAAAATAACTACTGTGGATGTTAAATGATTGATTAGATGTTTCCACTACTCAGATATTGAAAAAAAAACAGGTTTAAAAATATAACTTAACTAAGGTTTTGAAATAAGTGATGCATCTTCACAACATTTACTATTCCACTGGTTAACATCTTTCCTGGGTGACACGGTGGTGCAGCAGGTAGCAATGCTGGCTCACAGCTCCTGCGTCCCTCATTCAATCCTGAGCTCAGGTTACTGTCTGCGTGGAGTCTCTGTGTCTGTGTGGGTTTCCTCTGGGTTCTCCAGTTTCTCCCACCTCCAAAAAAAAAAAAAAAAACATGCTGGTAGTTGAATCGGCTATGCTAAATTGAGAATGTGTCTGTACCTGGTGTCCTGCAATGGACTGGCATCGCATCCAGGGATAGGCTCCGGTTCAACCTCAGCCCTGATTAAGCACTTACTGCAGATCAATCTTTCTGAAAAATTGTTTTTCGTTTTTTTTTTTACATCATAATCCATCAGCACCTTAACAGATGTACCACCTGAGCTTGCAAGTGATGACAAAATAAAATTTGATAAATGAAATAAAGGCTAATGGACATCTGTCATTAAAAAGAAAAAGGTCCCTTTAATTCAAACCACTTTATATTCCATTTAATGTACAAAACTCTACTCAAGCGTTTAACAAACACTGGATATAACACACTTTTGTAAATATTGCAACTGCATTATTTACAATAAAGAGAAATAAACTATGTGTGATATCCACTAATTGAAGCCAGCATGTGCCAAATATGCTACAGTTATTAATGGTTTCACAGAATTCATGAAACATTTAATTGGCTTCAGAAATTCCCAAACACACTTGACCATAATATTTTATTTATCATTACATGTATTATTTGTAATATATTCCAGTATTGCAGTCTGTAAACACATCATGTAATATTTCTGGTCAACAGAAATTATGAATATATCAATTAATTTTTTTATTAAAGGAAATCTTAGAAAGTGTTAGAAGGTGATTATTGAGGCTTGAGGCAAAGTTCAAATTTCTAACCGCAACAGTGTAGCATGAAATAATAATAATAATAATAATAATAATAATAATAATAATGCTCCTGCCACTCATTTTTGTCCCTATCTCATCACTGTCATATTTTTGTCTCAAAATGTTTCATTTTCATTTGGGGTTGCTGATCTGGATTACACACTGCAGAAAAGAAGATGTAGCAATTAAAGGTCCCTGATTAATCAGTGGTGAATAAACACACAACTTCTTCCACTGTCATTATCTGATTACGATCTCTGGAGGAAATCCCTCGGGATTTGTTGTGTAATTAGAAGAGACCATTTTTGTTAAACTGGAAAAAAAATAAGAGCACAAATGTCTGATTATTGCACTCTGATGATGCACCCAGAGAAAAATGCAGCCTGGACGGTGATGGAGAAAACAGTTGAATCCAAACAGTGTAAGAGAGTAAATCCAAGCTGATTTGCACAGCAAAAAAAAAACAAAAAAAAAAAAACACATACACACATCTGCTTTCTCTCAGTGTACACATTTGGGCTAAAATATTCCAATAAAGCTGGTTTGAGTTGAAACACCATATCTGATCAGTCCTCTGGCAAATGTTAATCTTGTGTGTGTGTGTGTGTGTGTGTGTGTGCAGTGTGCCTATCATTTTATAGGAGTTTGTTTGTTTGTTTGCTTGTTCTTTTTTTTTTTTTTTTTACGTTTTATTTATATAGAGAGGGTAAAAGTTAGGGGAAGTACACAAAGTTTCCAGACAAACAGAAGGTTTTGGAAAAAAACGTTCTTCTGCTGTGCGAGCAAAGAGCTTCTAAAGCTGTAGGAAGTGAAACCAGTGGATACGAAGGACCTTTGCCCAAAATGTCCTGTTGCTCTAGTAACTTTGTGTCCTTTGCTTTACTTTTACAATATCCACAATAATTGCTACAGTAACCAGACTGCTCATCAAAACTAGGCAGTTGAATATTGGAGAAGAAAAATAATGTCGCCTGTTTTTTTTTTTCTTTTTTCCAATCTTCCCCTTTTTGGTTTGGATGAGCCTTTGCCCACTGTAGCCTCAGATTCCCGTTCTTAGCTGACAGGAGCAGAACCCAATGTAGTCTTCTGTTTTTCCAGCCCATCCACCTCGAGGTTCGAAGTGTTGTGAATTCTGAGATGCTTTTCTGCTCACTATGGTATAAAGAGTGGTTATTTGAGGTACAATAGCCATCCGTTCAGCTCGCACCAGTCTCATTAACAACGTTTTTTTGTCTGCAGAACTGATGAATGTGTTGTGTTTTTCTCACCATTCTGTGTAAACTCTTGATATTCAATTCAATTTTACTTGTATAGCGCTTTTAACAATGGACATTGTCACAAAGCAGCTTTACAGAAATATATAAATTTCAGATATGTTTTAAATAAATTTTTAATGTATAAATTTATCCCTATTATTGTTTTGAAAATTCCTGAAATCCTTAAACCAGTCCATCTGACACCAAGAACTGAGATCACGTTTTTCTCCATTCTAATGTTTGATGTGAATATTAACTGAAGCGCTTGACCTGGATTATTGGATTATTTCATGAATGAGCATTATTATAGGAATATTATATATAGTTGGGAAACAAATTAAAGTACAAACCAATATAAATTGCTTAGTAACATGTTGGGCCACCACAAGCCTTCAGTGTATCTTGGCACAGCTTCTACACAGTGATGGTGGGGACATCACTCCAAAATCTCCCATAAGATTTCATTTGGGTTGAGATTTGCTGACATTGAAGACCATACGCAGCATGTGATTTACATAATTTTCATTAAACCGTTCTGTGCCGTGTGAGTGGGGGTGGGGTCATCCTGGAATAGGCCACTCCCATCAGCATAGAAATGTTTCGTTATAGGACGAAGGTGATCAGCCAGAAGTACTTTGTACTGACTTGCAGCTATTCACTCTAAGGGGACAAGTGGACCCAAAGTATGCCAGCATAACAGCTCAGCATAACAGAGCCACTGTTTTTCCATTAACGTGGCACCCGTCTGTGTGCTTCGTTTGAGTATTGACAGAGCAAACCACTGTAATTTAAGCTGCTTTATGTGAATGGAAACAACCAAACAAACCTGAGCTTGTGTTCTTGTCCACAAGAAAAGGTCAAGCTAAACATTTATTTTGAATGTCTGAGACAATACAGCTTTCTTTCCTTTTTTTTTTTTTAATAATTTTTTTTTTTTTTAATAATTTTTTTGTGCAGAACTGCTTTGAAAACCAAGTGAATATTTGCTAGAGTATAAACATTTAGTGGATGCAGTTAGCCAATTTAGCTCAGGTCCAGTGATTCAACTGCCTTTAAAGTCCCTCTATAATAGCTACAGTTTCATTATATGGAGAAAAATTAATCAAATATGACTAACGAATTGAATATGCATTCCCTGGCGTGCAGCAGAAAATGAATAAAATGGCCCCACTGAAAAAAAAATTAAATAAAATTTAAAAAGAGACCAACAGTGTAGACCAGCATGATTTTGTGCCAGGTTAGTTGATAAAGCTGGTCTTGCTTTTTTTTTTCAGAATGGATTGCTTAGTGTATACTACAAAAGTGATTATCAAAAAGCACAAATAATTATAGTATTTTATTTGTGGATTACTGTATGCTGAATGATTACAAAAAACATCCTGCTCAAAGGAGAGGAAACATAATGAAGCCTTTTCCCCCTTCATACGGAGTTATATCCAATCCCACAATTCCGAGCTGTAGGGCAGAGTTGTACTTTTTCTGCGATTTTAATCAGTTCTCATAAACTCAGCATTCCGACAGGCTGAGTTTTAATCAGGAACCGTTTTGCTGATGAAAGCCAACAGCTATGCTAAGAAGTTTGCAAACCAACATGAGCAGGGCCATCTGGATAGTGGCTCTACTATTTGATTGCGCTCAGTGTGGGTGATCTGGGCCTCGGCAATGAGCGGAGCTGTGAGGAGAGGGGGAATCTGCTGAACCATGAAAGAAAAGAAGGTGGCAACATGAATTTATGAAAAAGGCATGGTGGCGGCATAGCAGGTGGCCTGTGTTGAGAAGATTATTCTTGAGCTCTCTGCAAGTTCAGAAGGCTTACAACATATTTCAGCAGTGTGTGTGTGTGTGTGTGTGTGTGTGTGTGTAGCACTTGCACTTCCTTGTATATTCAAATGTGGGTTGATAACTATCACAGACAGTTAAATTTTCACAAAAGAATCTTCTAGTCTTTAAATAAATTCACCTCAGGCAAGGAATCTTGCATTGAAATTAACTTTATCCCTTTAAATTAAGCTTTTTTTTGCATCTCCGTTTACACATTTCATTCTACCCTGAGGTTTTTAGTATTGTGTAAACAGGCAAACCTGTAAATTGGAGAAGTTTGTCACTAAGACATACTATAAACTATTGAGCCTGAAGTGTTGTTGTTTCAAGTGTTTACCTTCATATACAATGAGCATAATGATGCTTAATAAGTACATAAGGTATAATAAACTCATTGTATCTGGGGAAGTGTTTTAAACATATAAGTGTAGATTTGGATAGTGATGGTAAATGCATGTCCTTACCAACTTCCATGTTAGCTAAAATGTCTCTACAAAAATTTGGGGTTTTTAATGGTGAGTAAAACAGAGCATACTTTCGCCTCAGTCCCGTAGGTTTGTCTAAGTCCCCTAGGCTTTTCAGGGGAAGGTAGCTAGTGCATTCACAAAAAGGCACTAGAAGTCACCAATTGATGTCAGACTAATTTGCATCTTCACTAACTCATCATTGTCATTAGCATATCAAAACATGTTACATGAAGAATGAAGATTTTCTAAAAACAGAATAGAATAGAATAGTCTGATCAGAATAAAATTTAATAAAATATTCTAACATTTCTTATCGAAAAAAAGACGCCTTTGGTCATGGCACAACACATGAACCATTTTCGTATCTATAAAATACTATCATTTCTTTCAAGAACTCAGACAAAATGGTAGTGAGTAATTGAGAAATAGACACGAAGGAAACAGACGGAATAATTCACTTTTTATTAGTTATAGATATCGACAAGGAGAATAAAGAAGTGTGTGGGTGGTCAGTGATTGGTCATCTGGTACATAGGCTCATTCAAGGGGTCTAAAAAGTCACCAAATCTACCGATAAAGTCATTACATTGGAAAACACTGGTTAGAGGCATATGCAGGGCTGTCTTCTTAATCCCACTCCAGCCTGCTCCCAAAGGATATTTTCTAATGAACTTAGTTGGTTCTATTTCCCAAAATATAACCCAATTAGCAATTTGGACTAAAGTGACCTGATCAGGGTAAAGCATTTACTGAAAGTGAAGGATTGAATGAATATGGTAAACGTGCATGCATTAGCAAGCCACTCCAAGGTTAATGAACATGGCTTTTTTTGTCCTGAAAGCATTTTATTTGACTGCCTGTTCACTCCCACATGACAGTAAAAATTGCATTCGTTGGGTCGTTTGGGATCCCAGTCCCAATTCACACCTCTACCTTAGGCATCATCAGATGCTTCAATCAGACTCGGCACAAGCCTCTCACAGGTTAGAAGCTGATTTGAACAAAGAAGTTCAAAGAAGGAAAAAGTTATGGATTGACTCTAAGTAGCGAGCTAGCTAACTTGATTAGAAACTGACTCTGAAATTATTCATTTCTCTTTGATGCTTTGTCTTTGTCAAAAAAGGAAACATTTCTCTTGTAGCTAAGATAATCTCTTTTAGCTAGGATAATGTCTAGCTATTAGCATTGTGTTCATGGACCTACTTTTTAGCTAGCTAGATGTAAACCAACTGATATAGGCAGATTTTTTTGCTTTGTTGTCATTATGAAATTTGTTACTAATAGTAATATGGTTATAATCGTGAAACCTTTCTGTTTATATGTACTTTATTTCTACTGTTCTATAAATAGGAGAGTGTATTGTGTTTTTGTATGAAAGCAAATTACAGTTAGCTCTGACAGATAAATTGTTCACAGTGTTGAAGTTGGATGTTTTTCAAAATGATCCATATAGCCTAACCTTCCTTTCAGCTGTCCCCTCCAACTTCCAAGACAAACCCACACTCTTGGTTCTAACTAACATGCTGCAGGAACATTTATATTAATCTTACTGTGTGCTGTGAATCATATAGCCTCTGAGTCCTGAACTTGGAGTTATTAGTCTCTGAGAGACTCTAATCTCTGCCAAGTGGCTGCTGACCACAAACCCACAAAGACCAAGTAAACACTTCAGCTCCCAGTTATTAAAAAAATGCAGACCTTAATATATAGACCTGTGTATAAAATTAGCTTTATCATACAAATTCAAACAATGCAAGCTTTAATCAGTTGTAAGTTGCTTCCTGAAGGATAAGAGCAATGCAAAGATGTCAAAGCCAGATTCTGGTAAATACCACATTAATGATTCATATGACAATCGAAAAAATTTCCCAGAAGTCTCTTAGCAAAGTGAATAGGTCCCAAAATTCAAATGAAGAAGCATGGCTGCCTGTTCACTGTCACATTTATTCATTAAAGCAAATCATAGTTAGGGCTTTTTAGCTAGCTTTTCCCTTCTTTTCACCAGTGCCAGTTTGGGACCAGATCATTAAACTCATGGATGAATCATTAACATCACTTCCTGTTGAGCTTGTTTGGAATGTTGCCTGCTGTTACCTCAAATAAAGTAGAAAATCCTGATCTGACTTCCAGATGGTCCTTTATGGAGGACAGTATTGTTTCAGCATGCAAACAGTAAGCCACAAAAAAGCAAGAGCGGGCTCATTTCATAAAGAGAATGTATGAAGAAATGGAAAAGAAATATCTATAGTCCTTTAGAGACTTTACTCATCATCATCGGGGAAGATGATGTGTTTATTTAAAGGGGAAAAAATCTCCATTGCATGCAGCAGCAATGAGAAGAATTAAAGCAGAGATAATGGCCTGTGGCTAGTCTGTCAGGAAGTTATAGATTTATGGTCTAATGATGGCTCTCGCTGGGCACGCTCGTTTCTCATTGCCCAAATATGACATGTAGATCAGGAGAACATTCACAACAGATGGTCCGTTCTGCTTCCATCTGTATGACGTAACGGCAGGCGTCTCATGTATGAAAACAGATGTAGGCATTTATTGGCCTAGTATAAAACCGATTGTATGGTAATATTACGCTTGAAAATGATGGTGGCAGTTTGTCAGTTCTATCAATCTACTGAAGAATATTCCATTGTAGAACACTGTAGAAATTAGAGGAAGAGGAAGAGAGGGAAACCTTTTTTTTCCAAGTTAGGTAATTCCACCATCTCAGCAAGTTTGACAATATTATCAGCGCTTGTGCCTGATAGTCAGTTGTGTGCACTTATAACAAAAATGCAAAATGTGCATTCTTTGGCAATAATAGTACGGATGTTTAACTTTGTAAGACTTTAATAATGCTGATCACAAGAGATTTGTGTTTACTGGGATGTGAGCAAGAACAGGTGCTTTGTGTTCGCTTTACAGCAGTGCGATTATATATACATATATATATAAATATAATCGCACTGCTGTAAAGCGAACACAAAGCACCTGTTCTTGCTATCTATCTATCTATCTATATATAGATAGATAGATAGATAGATAGATAGATAGATAGATAGATAGATTAGCCATAACATTAAAACCCCTAACAGGTGAAGTGAATAACATTGATTATTTTGTTACAATAGCACCTGTAATGGGGTGGGATATATTAGACAGCAAATGGACAGTCAGTTCTCAAAGTTGATGTGCTGGAAGCAGGAAAAAAATGGGAAAGTGTAAGGAACGGAGCGAATTTGACAAGGGCCAAACTGTGACGGCTGGGTCAGAGCATCTCCAAAACAGCAGGTCTTGTGGGATGTTCCTGGTATACAGTGGTAAGTACCTACAAAAATTGGCCAAGGTCCACTGCTGAAAGCGCCTACAATGGGCACGTGAGCATCAGAACTGGACCATGGAGCAATGGAAGATGGTGGCCTGGTCTGATGAATCACGTTTTCTTTTACATCTTGTGGACGGCCGGTGCATGTGCGTTCCTTACCTGGGGAAGAGATGGCACCAGGATGCACTTTGGGAAGAAGGCAAGCTGGCGGAGGCAGTGTGATGCTCTGGGCAATGTTCTTCTGGGAAACCTTGGATCCTGGCATTCATGTGGATATTACTTTGACACTTACCATCTACCTAAAGATATATATCATGTGGCAGCAGTGCAATGCATAACATCCTGCAGATACTGCCGAAACTGGACAGATGAAGATTGTAAAAACCTCTCCTTGCCTTTCTTTTCTGGTCAACAGTCCTGTTTCTGTGAGCCTGTGCCCACTCTAGTCTCAGATTCCTGTTCTTGTCTGACAGGAGGGGAATCTGAGGTGGTTTTCGGCTGTTGTAACCCTGTCCATCTCACGCTTCAGCGTGTTGTGAGATGCTTTTCTGCTCACCACATTTGTAAAGAGTGGTTATTTGTGTTACTGTAGCCTTCCTGTCAGCTCAAACCAGTCTGGCCATTCTCCTCTGACCTCTCTCATCAGCAAGGTGTTTCCACCGCAGAACTACTGCTCACTGGGTAATTTTTGTTTTTCATGCCATTGTGTGTAAAACAACCATGCCATAGTCAAAATCACTGATCACATTTTTCCCCATTCTAATGTACGATATGAGCATTAACCAAAGCTCTTGACCTGTATTTGCAATTGCAATAATTATATCATGCAGTGTGCTGCTGCTACATGATTAACTGATTAGATAATTGCACGAATGAGAAGGTGTACTATTAAAGTGACTGGTGGGTGTATATAGGTAGTCAATTTTTGACATCTACCATATATAATTATTTTTCCATATCTATATAATCTATATCATTCTTTATGTTCTGGTCTCAGCTCTTATATTTACTGTACAGTAAGCTTTTGATATCTGTGCCATTTCAACCCACAATGAACAACTGCTCCCTTGCACCACTGTGGTTCACAGTATATCATCAATGTGAATGACTTTCCAGATCTTTACTGTCATATATATCACACCAGCAGAGTTTATGGGACTCTCCTGATTTTTGGCTAGTGTCACACTACCAAAGCCCCTGAGACTGTGCCAATAATGTGTGTAACAGCGGCAGTAACTGCATTTGTCCCCATTCACCTGCTTAAGAATGATGACTCCCTGCTTAAAATTCTTTCCTGCAGGGATAGTCAACTCACAAGGCAGCTAGTGCACATTTTATACCCTTCCTTTACCAACAAGCCAGGTGGCAGGACAGAGTGGCTGATGAGATGTACTACAACACTTCCTCTATATCCTGTATTCTTAATGCATTATACGTACATTCTTAACATATTTAGATATGAAATATTTTATAGTGCCTAGCAAAAGCCTGTATTAGAGGAATATAACTGCAACCAAGGATGCTGGTAAATAATCAACAGCAGAGTGCTGTGATGCCATTCTACCCTGCTGTTGATTATTTTCCAATCACAGCATGTCTTGAAACGATTTATTCCAATTTATACTACAGAAATTTGTGATTGCAATTGTGATTTTTCTTTAAATATATTTATTTAAGAATGATACATTGAACATTTTATCTGTTTATTGTTAAATTTTATGTTGTGGAATGTCCACAATGCAAATTTCCCTTTATCACTTAGATTAGGGCAGCTATAATAATATAAGTCATTCCCTCACCCACCTCTCTCTCTTGAAGTTAATAAGAAACACAGATAATAAAACACAGATTGTCACGTTAACAAGAAACTGCGAAGTGCAAAGAGCAATAAGTTGATTTGGATCATGTCTTGTAATTTATTGTAATCACCCAATGGCCAGCCATTATAGTCTAGAATATGCTGTATACTTTGATAAACAATGAAGTAGAAATTGAAAAGGTTTTTTATTATTCACTATAAACAAGCATATGTTAGGAAGTACTCTCAACAAACAGTCAACAAACCATCTATATCAGGGGCTCCCAAACTAGGAGTCACAACTCCATGTGTGGTCACTTGATTTAGAAATTGTTGGCCATGAGAGAAACTCACAAGGATCTTCCTTCTTTTATTCATTTATTTTCCAAATTAATATAATGTAAACATCACTCTAACTATGATGATGGATTTTGTTTGCTAATATTTTAAAATTTAACTCAAACAAGCCACATTTAAATTAGGAATGTACATACTGTTTTAGTGTCTTTAGCGATCCTGACACGTTGCATTAGTGTAGGAGTTCAGCAATGAAATGGACAAATTTCTCTGTCCATCTACCTCTGCTAATTCACCAACAACATCAAGTGACTGACTCACTGGAACAACTGAAGTCAAGAAAGCAAACACAAAAATATGCTGAAACATTTATTAAATATGGATTTACAAGCATGAAGATAAATAATGAGAGAAGCCAAAATGCTCAGCTTTGTTCAGATTGTTCGCCCAAAAGGTTTGGGAATTCCTGATCTATAGACTTTCAAAAACCTGTCAGTTGCCCAGCCAATCATCTAACTTTAAACAATTGTTGATGTTCCGTAGAAGATCTCTATACTGTCAGTCCCCAGTTACAGTTTTAAAGTTAGTTCACTCTGACTATGATAAATGGTAATTAAACATCATTTGATAAGTGGTTGAGAACCAGTTGATTAGCTGCTTCATGATGGTTTCTAGTGTCTGCATTTGTTTATCCAAGTATAGAGCTACCCAGAATTCATATAAAGTGTTACCAAAAAAGAAAATGAGAAAAAGACAATAAGATGTAATAAAAAGGGGGGAAAAGCAAGAATACCACAATACACCCAGAGTGTGGTTCTGATGTTTTGTGGAAATTATGGATATATTTTTTTTTATTATTCTGGTTATTGCAATTCATGTACAATCATTCTCTATTTTATAGAAGAAAAAAGAAGAAAAGGTTCAGAAAATCATAGGTTATCTGTATATAATGTGACAGTAAGCTTTTGATTGTTAATGTCTAATGAAACTTGCTCCTAAAAACCTGCTGCTGGAGAGATTGGTGTCTTCTCTTAGCCCTGGAGTGATTTAAGAAATCAATGACTCTATATATAATAGCGAGTGTTGATCACATAATGTTGACTGGAGCACTATGTTCGATCAGTGGGTTTGATGTTTGTCCTAGGATGGCTGGGATGAATTGATTGGGGGGGGGATTTTTATCTTATTTTGCTCTCTGCTGGATCAGTTGTTGAACCAGAGAGACTAAAATTCTTAAGAAGGAGACAGTGAAAAATTTGAAATAAGGAAAGCCCTCCCAACACTATCCTATTACCGGCAAACAGGACTTTTTGCCATGACTATATTTGAGATGTGTTACATTTTCAACTGCATTTACATTTACATTTATTCAATTGGCAGATGTGTTTATTCGGGTGAGACAGAATATAAACCAAGCATTGAGCTTCTGTAAGTCACTCTGGATAAGGGCGTCTGCTAAATGCTGTAAATGTAAATGTTTTAAAGGAGCCAGAAGTGATTCAAGTGCCTAAAGTCTCCACCAACTGACCAGAAACATGTGCAACAGAGTTACTACAGCTAGCTAAATATGTTCACACAAAGCCATAACTGAACACCAGGTTTAAGGACATTGTACACGTACACTGCTACATAATTGATGGACAGAAGTTTCATACTACAATACATAAATAACCATATGATACTCTATACCAGTGGTTCTCAAAGTGATGTCTAGGAACCCCCAGGGATGACATGAAGCATAACCAGGGGGTCCATGTTTTTTTTGTTTTGTTTTGTTTTGTTTTGTTACAATGGTGGAAATCACACTCATCTTTATCAGAGTTGTATTTATTATTGAGTTCATAGAGTTCTTGGCATATTTGATTACTCACTTGAATTAAATGTGTTTAATCCTGAATAAATGAAAAACAAGTAGGCCTATAAATAATGTCAACTTGGACCTGTTGTGTTCTGCCAGTAGAAAGTTCAGGAATATTTTGTGGCATGAAAAAATAGGCAGAATTTATGTTATTTTAATTTATTTTTACTGCTAAAGGTGCTAATTTTTCACACTGTGTCCAAAAGTGTCATTCAAGTGTCATTCGAGCCAATGCTTTTTTTGGATTTGATAAAAACTGACCACTTAAAAACAAGTCTAGTCTGTATTTTCAGGGATCTGTAATGTAAAATATTCTTTGTTTCTCAAAAGGAGGTTTATTTTTTTGACAATGGTTTCATGTCAACGCAGGAATCGGCGTCAAACTACAATTTCCAGAGTACAGCTTGGCCTACAAACATGGCTGCTGAGGTCTACAACTCACAGCCATTACAAACTCTCTCACGTTCACGTTCACCTGATTACTGATCACACACACCTGGACTCAGTCACAACCACAGTACTTAAGGACTCTCATGCCATTCACTCTTTGTGAAGTATATGCTCTGTGTTTCTGTTGGTTTCCTGGTTTTCTCATCTTACTCTTGCTTGCCCTAGTTCATGTTGTTTGTTGATCACATGACCCTTGTCTGGATTACGTACTTGTTTTGTTTGCTATTTTCAATAATGCTCAGTATACCTGCACCTGCATCCATACCTGGCAGATGGACACCCTTGCACACAGAATAATCACTGTGTCTGCTCTCAAAATTAAAAAAAAAAAAAAAAAAGCCTGGTGTTAAAGGCTTTTTGCTACAAAATCCTGCACTTAGTTGAATGATGAACATCATAATCTTATAATTTAAAGAAGGCTAACTGCATATATTTTTTTAAATGGTTAGACGTGCTTTCCTCTGCCATGCATATGACACACCCATTTGAACTATTTGAATTAGTTCTGGTTAATGGCAGTTACACAAACTGATTGGATCAGACACTACTGCCTGATTTTATACATTATTTATAAAGTGCAGGAAAGGTAAATTTCACTAACATTAATGAATCAGCAACACATTTGTTGTATTATAATTCTGTATAACATAAGCAAATGATAAATTTCGACTGAATAGACTAAAACAAAAAACAGAATTATGACATGCTGTATAAAAATGACTTGAATAATGAGTTAAGCCGTTCACTGTAGCATGAAAAAATGTATCTGAAACATGGATTATCCAGGATGAATTGATGGCTGACATGGATTAACACAGGAACATAGGATCAATATTAGAAGAGGATTAACTAATCAATTGTCTATTTCTATAAGTTAAAATGGGATTAAGGATATAAATCTGTAGCTTTCCACTGAATTTAGTCTTTACAGAAATCCACTCAAATAGCTGTGCATATGAAAGGTAACAAAATTTTTACATTTTTAACCTAGCTCAACTCACCTGCAAATTTCCCCAGTTTATGAAAAAAAACCCACTCTTAATTACTAGTCTTAATGACTAATCTGACTAATCTTTTTTGCTCAGCACACATGTCTTGAATGCATTCAGCCACCTGCTGTGAAGCAAAACGTGTGTTTTCCACAGAGAAGAAATCAGCACTTCCTAAAAAATGCAGGTGTTGCTTTTTTCTCCTCCTCCCTTCTTTTCATAACACTAATGAGGTAATCAATGGAGGGGGTCAGTAAAATTCCAGCCTCCATTTTGAAGTGGAGATGATAGTGCTGAGTGGAAGCAAGCAATTCTCGAATCCTCAACACACCTGCTGCAGGAACACCTGGAGTCTCACTGAGCTTCCTCTCCAAGCTCCTGTAGACATTCACATCTATATGAGGATATTCTCCGATGGTGAGATGTTTTTTTTTTCCCTTTCTCCTTCCCCCTTGGTTTTGCTTTTATTAAAAATTAAAATACAGCTGGGTCCATATTGGATAATGAGGTCAAAGGCATTCTAATAAGTCCCAGGTTTACAATAAGAAGCCTTGCAGCATCAAAAGCACAGAACAAAGGACAGGCTTTGGCCACCAATCCAGATTCCTAATGAAACCTACAGTAATGCAGCCCAAACGGCAGCAGGGAGCCAGTGAGGTGGTGACTCTCTACTTTCTTCTTCTGGAAAAAGTGCCATACGTCTAATTTAAATTTATACAACACATATATTTATAACCTTTGTCAGACAGTCTGACCAAATGACCCTAACTGCACTGCTAAGCCAATTAAGCCCCAAGAAGAAAAAAAACAGTCACTTGGCAACTAAAAAAAAGCATGCTGCTACCTGCCCCAGAGTAACCTCAAAACTCCTATGTGTGATTTGATTTTTATATTTAAGGATGCGAATCTAGTGCAAATGAGGTGCAAAATCAGTCTGAATCAATGTGTTTTATAATACTTTAAAGATCATTGGATTTTATGATCTCTTAAAGGATCACAAGCTTTATGAATTATAGATTTTTTCTATACATTAAATGGCAGCCAACATAGCTGGTGTATCAGGCTTGCAATCTTTCTTCAAAAAATAATAAATGTAATTGTTTAGTAAGTATATACTGTATATCCCACCTTTTTGAGTGTATGTAATACTTTAGAACACCTATGAAAAGCCTAACTGCTAATATGTAATTATATTTACATACATATAAGGGACACAATGATGTCAAGTTACGTAAGTAAAGAATAAAACATTGCAGATCACGCTGTTATAGGAAAATAATCAATAACGTGGTGGTGTGATGCAGCCAGACTCAAAGCAGATATCCTGAAGTTGATTATTTTTCAATAACAGCATGTCCCAAAGTACTTTATTCATCCTATACCACATCACACAAATGAACAATAAATTATAACATTTTTAATTTATTTGAGAAAAATACATGGTAGATTTTAATCAGTTTGCAGTTCCATTTAATGATGTTCAACATCCTCAAAACAAATTAGTTCCTGTTATCCTGCATTTCAGATGCACCATTTTGGATACATGGTGTTTTATATCTTTTTTTCCATCACAGACTAACTGAATAACAAAACCAGACCAGTCAGAAGGTTTTGGTTGAAAGCTGTGGGTTTGCTGTTTGTAGCTTTTTTTTAATGCTACAATTTTTTAATTTTTTGGTAAAGCTTTTTTTTTTTAATACTAAACTATGAAGCTAGAACAGGGTTTGCAAATGTGATCCTTTTCCTGTTAAGCCATGGATGTCTGCAACAAGATGCAATTTAAAGTCTCAACCCCAAATAATTCCTAATAAAGCAAGATGACATGAGCCATCACAGACATTTAAGGTTAAAGTACTGCAGCTTTTTCAGTCAAATTACATCACACAGGCTCACTCTCACAGAATTTATTTTGCCAGTAATGTTCATGATGTTGTCATAGCTGCTCTGCTGTGAATAAACTATAAACCTTTGAAGATAGACGTCCAGCCCAGTGGGTTTAATGCACTCGATCATGTGGGAGAGAACTGACCCTGGATGGCACTTAGCACAGATTCAACCCTTGTCAGCTGTCTCTTATGTTATTACATAATAGGATGAAACTTGTTCTTGCTCTTCTTTCAGTGGCAGTATATTTTAGAGGAAGACATTTACAGCTTAGTAGCTACTTTGACACCTAATTACTCCACATAAAACAGCCATGACTGAGCGGCTTAAACCCACCACGTTCCTTTTGCCAAACAACATACTGCCGTTGTTGGATGTGTCTCCCTACTCTTCCCTGTGTTCGTGAAGAATCCCCTGAAGAAAGAAAGCAACAGCACATTAAGGTCAGTTTATTAATCCATTTCCTCCATGTCCCTGAAGGTAAACGGCTCTGCGCATAATGCTGTCTGGAAGAAGAGCCAGTGCTTCGCGAATATCTTACGCTGTGCAGTCATTAACGTAGACTGCTATTAAGTAAGTTTTACTTCTAAAGAGTAATAATAACATAATGGAATTCTTCTTCTGCTGGGTATCTAGTTGAAGGAGATTTCCTTCTATTTTTATTGATGTTGTTTTTTAAATAATGATATTTTGTAAAAAAAAAAAAATAATAATAATAATAATAATAATAAATAAATAAATAAAAAGTGCATCAAAAACAGATATGTTTATATGACTATCTTAGAGATATACGTATATGTCCACTGGGTATTTTATTTAATTTTGTGTGTGTCTTAGTTGTAGTAAATGCTGTATTCAATCAACAGAGAACATCATCAGTTCCATTTAGTATTCATCAGGTTCTAAGAAGTTTATTCTGTTCACAATATTTATTACAATGTTGCTCACACAGTGTTCCCTGTTAGACAAAACCATTATGGAAACATTAATGTCAATGTTCCTACAACTTAAAATGTTGCAGCAGTATTGTAAGAATGTTCATAAACATAAAATAAGATTGTTCTCAGAACACCCAGAAAACTTGACATTGTATATGCTGAAAGTTAAGAAAATGTTCTACTAACCAAAAATTTTTCACACGCTCATAAAAACTGGACAGTTAAAAAAAAAAAAAAAGTTTTTCCAGTCTTTAACTGTCCAGTTTCAGTGAGTCTGTGCCCATGATAGCTTCAGATTTTTGTTCTTGGCTGACAGGAGTGGAACCTGATATGTTCTTCTGCTGCTGTAGACCATCTAGGGCTACAGGGTTTGATGTGTTGTGCATTATGAGATGCTTTTCTGCTCACCACGGTTGTAAAGAGTGCTTATTTGAGTTACTATTGACTTCCTGTCAGCTCAAACCAGTCTTGTCATTTTCCTCTTATCAACAAGGTGTTTTGGACTGCAGACCCTCCACACACAGGATGTTTTTTGTTTTTTGCAGCATTCTGTGTAAACTCTAGAAAATCCCAGGAGATCAGCAGTTTCTGAAATGCTCAAACCAGCCGATCTGGTACCAACAACCATGCCACAGTTAAAGTCACAGAGATCACACTTTTTTTCCCCATTCTTATGTATGATGTGAACATCAACTGAAGCTCTTGACCTGTGTCTGCATGATTTTCTGCTGCCACATGATTGGCTGATTGGATAACTGAATAAATGAGCAGGTATACAGGTGTTCCTATTAAAGTGGACAGTGAGTGTATATGGCTTTTGAAAATATACAGGACCTGGACAGATGTTTGAACATAATTGCAAAGTCTCTTTATTTAGGCATATCCAAGAATCAATGTTGAAATCCACTGTAGGGACAGACAAGGTCATAAAAGCATAAAAATGTGTAAAAGATATATACTGTAATAGAGCTAGTCTGCAGTATGCAGTGCCTTTTAGATCTGAATACATTTTTTTTTAAATTGTTGTGATTCCATTACTGAGGTGCCATTTGTGTTCCACTGATATTATATTTACAACTATATACATAAGTATGTCATATACATAAGTGTCCTTCACAACAACCTATGTGTAGGCACCTACGTGCATGTGCATCTACAGCACTTAGAAAACAGCATTTTGCCTCTCCCAACCTACTATAACTACACTTTACTTTGAAATATAATCATTAAATTACTTTTGTATTAAAGTGTGAATCCATTTAACATCTCATGTTTGAAACATTTTTTTCCATGAGTTATGTTTCCATTATAGGTAATGAAAATTGTACTTTTTAGTCCAACAGCATTCCCTCAAACCTGTTACCTGACAACATTCATCCGTCACGTGTTCGGTCACAAATTCAACAGGAAGTTGCATCATTCAAATTTCCTGAAGATCTTGAGAAGAAAAATAATTTCATTCTTTCATTCCTTTTTCTTTATTTTCAATGATATTTGTGATATTGGCTGACTAGCCAAATTATAGATGAAAGTAGGTTATTAATTACAAAATGCATTTTAAGTAAATCATTAGAATGTCCTTAATGTTTTTGTGCCATTAGCATTGGATGCTGGTTTGTGTATTTGATAAATCTATGCTAAAAACCCTGCTACTCACCGAAGAGCAAAATGCAGCCATTATCAGCAAAGAAACAAATAAAAAATTAAATATTGTTATCTGAGATGGGTTAACAAGTTTAGAATGGTTAAATGCATGTTGTCTTAGATTCAGTGGTGAAAATGAAAAATATAAAATTATATATACGATATAAGTTATATATACTATGTTTATGTTTTATATATATATATATATATATATATATATATATATATATATATATATAAAATGACATACAGTTAGGTCCTGAAGTATTTGGACAATGACTGAGTTTTTGTGATTTTGCCTTTATACACCACCACAATGGATCTGAAATAAAAAAAAATCAAGATGTGATCGAAGTGTAGACTTTCAGCTTTGTTTTAAGAGGTTCCACAAAAATATGGCATTTACCATTTAG
>CM075013.1:18640026-18656047 GCA_037576675.1 Pangasius sanitwongsei | reverse complement strand
AAGCGAAGGATCGTCACACCAAATATTGACTTTGTTTCATTTATTACTGTTTACTGCTCTTTACAGTATTTTTTTAATGTAGAATAATTTAGTTTCATTATTTTTGAAGGCATCTTTACTCTACAGCATTTCTTTGCATGTGCCTAAGACTTTTGCACAGTAATGTACATCATCCATATATATTTTTAATATGTCACAATTAAAAACTATTATAAGTATATTATAAACTGATTATAAAGTTATACTTTTATCAAGTGACTAATTACATAACAGATATGCAACACAATTATCAGACTAGGGTATAGGATATACACTATATCGACATACTTTACTGAAAATCAATAGACATGATAGACACAGTTGCTGTTAATTGCATAATAATTTATTACAATCTGTAAGATTTATGAATGCAAACCATTTTTTGCACAGATTCCCAACCCTGGTCTGGAAAAACCCTGTTCTGCACATATTAGTGTTTTCTCTGCTCTAACACACCCACTTCAACTCAGGATGGTCTATTAATTAGCTGATTAGTTGAATCCGGTGTGTTGAGATCAAAACCTTTTTTATTGTGACATTATATTGTATATAAAAGCTAGTAAGGTGCTTCTTTATTCTGTCTATTCCCTGCCTTAGGTTGATAATTGTGTTGTGTAGCTTGTTAGAGTTGCTGATATATTTAGATAAAATCCAGACTTCATCTTAAGCACAGCAGTTGCAATTAGTTTCAGGAGACAGTGGAAAGGAAACAATAAGACATCGTGCTCCATTTCATTTACTCTGGCCTGCTTCAGCTGCAGCTGTGGAGTTGTGGACAATATTCAGATGGACAATATTACTAATATGCACAGACTGAAAATTATTGTTTGATTCTGAAATTTGCATAAAAATTTTAGTGCAAAATGCTTCTAATATTATCCAAGCAAAGATCACACTGCTTAACAGAAATAAAGGATCCTCAAAGAGTCTTTAAATAGTGGCACAATGACCTTTTCTTACATTCCTCCTCCTCCTCCTACAACTACTACTACTAATAATAATAAAAAAGTAATAATAATAGCCTCCTTAATGAGTTTGGAATCTTTGGAATCTTTTTTGAAAGAGAAATTCATTGCCTGAGGATTCAGCATAGAAACTTTATGAGGAACAAATCTGAGAACTTTCTATATTTAACCTTTTTTCTAAAAGTGTAACATGATTTAGGGTTTAATTAACTCAATATATATTTGATGCAAGTAATTATCAAACATTATCAAACAAGATAAGGTGTGAGTCTAGATGCTTTTAATAAGACCATAAAAATTTTATAAGATGTCATATAAAATAGACTGTTACACGACAAGTATGGAAGCACTTTCCTGTTCATGACTTCATATTTGACCTTTTAGGAGAGAACTCTTGCCAGAACCAGAAAAAAAGAAAAAGGAAAAGAAATGTCTGCAGTAATAGATGTGGAAGTAAAAAATATCTAATACAGCAATAGTGGGTCAGCTTGCTGTTCTCTGAAGTATCAGACATGTCAGGTCAACCATCAGGGCACATGTCCTCTTGGCATCTCACAAAGGTTGTGCCACTCACTCACCACTGGGGGAAAAAAAGAGAATAAAGTGTGGAACAAATGAACACGGTAAACGGTGTGTTCAAAAAAGGAATCCTCTTCGTTGATTTCGTCTTGTTAAACAAATGTTAAACATATACATTCCTTATCCTTATTGCACAAGTAGTTATGAACTGCTAATAAGCCCTGTCACTCAGTTTCTCTTAAACCCAGAAGGTGCTGACAGAGAAAACAGATGCTGGAGATGAACTCTCAGCAGAATTGAAATTCACCGTAACATTTATCACATTTATCTCTAACAGCCAACAGCCAAACCCACTCAACACTGTTTAAACCTTTTGCCATACATCACTGAAAATCTTCCTGAGCCTGTAAACTTCTGGGCCTATAAGAGTTCAACTATATCACTATGTCTTCACAAATGTACTACAAAAGTGTATCTTATTTGTATGTGGTAGTATTGGATTTATACTCGATTATATTTGTATGTTGGTATTAAGTACAGAAATTCAAGCACATTGTGGCTGAACTGCTGAACAGTGCCTGATTTTATTCCCCTACAAATCCCACACAAATTCTTCAATGAACTTTAACCATCATCTTCTATCCACTGCTTAGTAAAATGTCATTTTCATCTGCAATAAATAAGCAATAATTAGTATTTATTTAAAACAATTGTAATTATCCCCAGACTTGTAGGCTTCTTTGAGTTCTACAAAATAGATGTGAATTTCTCTGATCTGTTTTTGAAACTTGGTTGTATTTTGTTTTCTTTGTATTAAGTAGGAAAGACCTATTTCAAAAAACTAGGGGGCAAAAACATTTTTTCCTACACACATCCTACACTTTTTTTTTTACTACTTATATCCTGTTAGCCCATGATCTTCTAATTTTATAGCAGTATGATTAGAAAACATATATTTCTTAAATTCTGTTATTAGCGATATAAAAAATACTTATAAAAAGCTCAATTACACTCTGTTTTTTAGTCTGAACGAGTTTCCGATAACCTAATTTGTATTTATCCATGTGTTAACAGGGAATGATTCTGTTTTATAGTGGCATTTAAATGTTTAAAGCTCATGTCGGTTCGGTAAAGCAAGGTCCGGATGAGCATGTCTGTATGTAGAGACGCTTACTGAGACCGTCTGAGTTTACTTCCTTTTTATTGACAGTTTTAGGTACTAATGGGCCAGCACTTATGTACGGAAAAGGGACGCTGTCAGTCATAAGGTGTACTAACATCCATAAAGGGCTCTTTGAATTACTCTTAACAGGGACGAGGGATGTTTAGATAATTGGCGAAGATGGATTTGCACCCTGATAAATATTTCAACGCGTTGGCTTTGTTTATTGATTGAGTCAGTAATTTCCACACATAAGACCTTAGCGCTAATGAAGGAGGTTCCAGCCTGTCCAGACATTCTTCGCCACATCGCACTCACGCCTGTGAATTATGCCGTAATAAATTAACAACTTCTGAGAGGACTCTTCCTGCCAGAGAAAAAGCCACTCTACGCCACTTTTGGCTTCATTTCATGTGCAGAGAGCAAAGTAAAGTGAATGATGACAGGAGAATTTTAAAGTTGGCAACTGTACTTATCCACATCTCCATGTGCTTGTTCATATTTCAGCCTAAAATCATTCCCTATCTAAATCTGTGCTTTATACACAATCAGTCACCGAAATCTGTTAGTTGCTCTCTCCGTATTTCATGCCATTGAGTCATTCTTTGAATCATGTTGTGCTTGCTTTTCAATCCACAGACGTTCAGACTCGATCACTGGCTCACATTTCACAGCGAGAGCTTTCTGCTGATCTCTGGCAAGATTTCTATTCTGTCCCCATTACAAAAAAAAAAAAATATTTATACAATCCATGCAAGTCCAAGTCCAGCACTCAGGGTTGAAACTTCTCTACAGGCTCCCACTGCGCTTGGAGGAATGCACAGGAAAAAAGACAAGTACACAGACGTGCTAATTAAAGTCGAGCTGCTCCCGCTTCCTCCCACCAGCCTGGCGCCTCGTGCCATCACCCTAATGAGAACATCACATTTATTTCCCAATACCTAAATATCTCCTTAAGTGATCAATATGGTGCATCACCATAAATCACACTGCAGCTGCCTGTTTTTAGTCCAAAAGTCAATACCAACCATGGAAGCCACTAATGCTGGATACTGCATGTATTTCATCACTTGAGGCCAGAAAAACAAAAGTAAAGAACACGCATATGTGACTTTTCACCTCTTGGAGAACCACAGCAGCCAATTCGGTGCTTTAAAAGCTCAATGCGCAGAAGCTCCTTAGTCATATGCTAAAGGGCAGAAATGGTGATGTCGTGGCTGAGAAAGCAGGCCATTAAATGGCTGAGCAATTAGGGTGATCATATGAGAAAAAATTTGCAGGATGCCTTATTTAGTAGACAAAGTGGCCTTTTTAAAGGAGCATTAATACTGTGATTATTCAGACTGCAAATGGGCACGCCGAGGGAGGTCCTGGCAAACATGTGAGAAATTGCTTTTCTCAATTTTCTGCTACGTTTACTTGAATTGCAGAAACAGCACACTTTTCAATAGGAGGTGCTGGCTTATGGATGTGTAAAGGTTCCTTTTCTTATTGTATCGACAGTGTAGTAGCTGAGTGATTCCATGATTGTGGTGCCATTTAGCCCTTGTAATTACACTTTATTATTATTATTATTATTATTATTATTATTATTATTATTTTCAACATTGAATCTAAGAAAACAAGTATTTAACTATTCAAATTGTTATAACCCTTCTCAGGCAAAAATATGTCATTCTTTACAAGGTTTCTTTGTTGACAATGGTTACATTTTTCTCTTATTTTAAATTAACAAGGCTATCTCTTAAATTAACAAGGCTGACTTTTTAGCACAGAATTAGCAAATACACAAAATGTATTTATGTATAAAAATATGTATAAATGTATGTATATTTTGGATAACATTGTTGTATGTTGAAAGTGACCTCATCAGTAAATATCACAGTATCTTAGAACATAAAAAAGCATGAGAGAACTAAATTTTCTTCTTCACATTATCTTCGGGAAATTTGGATGATCCAAACTCCTGTTGATCATGTGACTTGTGGAATATTTCAAATCGTCCTGGTGAATGGGTTCAGGTCACAGGGTCGAGTGATTGTTGTGGGATTCACACATTAATGCAAAATGAATACAATGTTTTGAAATACTTTAATGATTATATTTCAGTGTAAAGTGTAGTTATAGTGGACTGAAATAGGCAAAAATGCTTTCTAAATGCTGTAGATATGTTTTATTCATGTTTTAATGCTATTTATCTGAAATATGCACATAGGTTGTTGTGAAGGACACTTTACCTGTGTTTAAAATGTCTTTACATACACTTTACATTTATACATGTAATATCAGCGGGACAGAAATGGCACCCCAATCATGGAATCATCCAGCTACAGGTCTAATAATATGCTCCTTCATAAAATATGTGGATTTTGTTTTGGAATAAACCTACCTCTATTTTTTAAGTACAGCTTGTTGGTGGTAAAATAATGCTGAATTTTTAGTTTTCACCTACGAAGCAGTTTAAACATTGTGTCCTGTTCACTATGTCACCTTGCTTAATTTTGTAGCAATTGATGGGTTGGAAGTAAAAAAAAAATCCAGAGGATTTTGGTTTCTATACTTTGTTTTGTTAAGTCCGATCTTCTCATATTTGACATGTCAAGCATTGAGACCTTGTGAAGGAGGGACTTCGAATGTTGCTGCCTTTTGAGATACTGAGAGGATGCCATGACCTGGCGGTTATTAAGATGCCTGAGAGTTGAGCCACTACTATTGCTTGATTATGGCAGACATTTCCATTTCTTTTTCTGGTTCTCGTATAAATCTGAAAAATCTAATTTGGGGTCATGAACAGTGTGCCTCAGAGCAGCAGAGCTGAGAAAGCGCTTGTGAGGCAGTTTTAGGTCATTGTGATGTTAAGATATGTTAAGCTTTCATGCTCTTATATAGAGCCTCTTATCTGTAACATGATAATTACTGTAAAAAAAAAAAAAAAGCAAGATCTTTTCAGCAATCATGTAATTTGAGTTATTAAATCCCCAAATCCTGTACATCTGCAGACAGTTTAGAGAGACTATGTGTCCTTCTTCACTTGTATTTAGATCATTTTACCAGCCTTTTCCCGGCCTCCACCGGCATTAAAGATCATTTATAAATTATCTAGGCATACCCCTTTTATGAAATGAGTCTGCGTTTGCCAGGAAAGAATACCAGTGTTTTATCTCTCACTTTGTAATAATACATATCAGCTGGACACAGTGGGCACTTAAATGCTTAGATTTATGATCCCTGAAAAGGTAATAACGTTGTAGATTACTGTCTATTTACAAAAAGAGCCTAAAAAGATGTGTGTGTGTGTGTGTGTGTGTGTGTGTGTCGGGAGGATCGTGCTAAATAACAGGCTTTGCTTGACAGTTTGGGATGCTGAGAGTTGACAGGCAGCTCACTCCTGGTCTCTTTCTCTCTGTGTGTGTGTGTGTGTGTGTGTGTGTGTGTGTGTGTGTGTCATGGGGGTGATGTGGGAGGATAGGGGGATAGACTCTTGTGTGGTTTGACTAATAGGAAGGCAGTTCTCAGCATTTCCAGCAGCCAGGGCAGACGGTTGAACTCTCTGGGCAGTTAGCTTCGGTTGCCTCTCAAAGATTTCCTGTCAGATTGCGTCTATAAAAGGCTGAAAGGTTTTCAATAGTAAAGATACCTGTCTGAATACATTTACTTTATGTGAATTCAGTGATCTTAGCAGGAAGTTTCCTAAAGTTTGACCATTTTATCTTAATACCAAAAGGAAATGAAAAACAACATAGCCTTAAAAACACACTATCTTTTAAGATGTTAAACTTTCAGCATTCCTGAGTAGATTGAACACTGTTTCGGCAATTCAGTGAGTCTTCTGCACACAAAACAATTGCTATTAGCAGCAAGAATGTCAGTTAAAATTAGCAAGCAAGTCAACATCCTGATATAATTTAGTCTGACTGATCCAGATGTTGGCACTGGTGCTGTTTATTTGTTTGTAAAAGCATAATTACAAAAGTGACAAATAATTCTCCATGGTTAATTTGGTTTCATTTAAAAATGCTGTTTTTCTTTATTGACTATACAGGAAAGTGTAATTAAGTTAAATACTCCATATAATCTTCTGATGTAATATGTGCCTTAGAGTAAAAATTTATTTCAGAAATAATCATGAAACTATAATGTTTTAAAGTGTATTTAGTAAAGCAATGAAAATAGGTTTATTATTATTATTATTATTATTATTATTATTATTATTATCAGTAATAATAATAGACCTATTGTTATTGCTTTAATAACTCCTCTCTAACCAGATTTTAGCATAATGGTATTTGGTATTAGGTGACCCTGACCTATTCGTATAGAGACTACAAAATGCTATAAATGCGATAAAGACATCAGCTAAATGCTGTAAATGTAAATGTTTAAAAATGGTTATATCTATAATAAATATAAAGATTTTTTGTGATTTGCAGTTAGTTCAAGAGATCCCAAGCCAACAGAGGGCTCAAGTGCTCGCTCTTCAAGTCCTCACGCTTGAATAAGAGCAAGGTTCTTCTTGAGATTAGTTGGGAGTGAATATAGACAATCTCAGTTAATAGTGAAGTGCTGTGTCCTTGCACCTCGAAACATAATGCCCTTTAAAAATGATAATACATTATAATGCTGTAGACTCTTTCCATCTCAATGTTATGACAAATGACAAATCTACAGCCTAGTGGACTGTCATGTAGGCCCTTGCCTGAGGGGAAGTATAACCATTTGTCCAGCATGCCCTGCAGTGATTTTCTTCTTTTTTTCTCCTCTCCACTTTTATTCTTCCAGACTCTCTCTCATTTTTTCCCTTAAGACTACAGCAAGTGTTAAAGGAGAGTTTTTTTTCTTAGCAAACTTGGATTACTGCAGGAGTTTCACAAGACTGTACCTCAGCAGCAAAGTCCAATAATTTCTTGAGGGCGCAGAAGCTGAATAGCATCCCAAGGTACTTTCTGTCCATTTGTATACTAAAATCAAAAGAGATTAGATTTCAAATTGCGTTCTTAAAGTTCTCCTTGCACGAGCTCGGATAAGGATCTGCGGGATACTCTTCATTGAATGAGACTTCCTGTGCTTTATCTCTGTAAGCAAGCACGTCTGTTCATACATGCTGACAAGCATTACAGCTCTGTGGCATACAAAGTGACTTCTGGAACACAGTATATCCATTGTGAAAACAAGCCGATTTGATAAAAATGGAAATGATCACAATGATCTTGGACAAGCTTATCCACCAGCCATTACAAAAGCTAATAAAAACAGTACTGTACCCCTTTCTAAAAGTTCAAGAAAATTCCATGGATTAATAATTGAATAAGACGCTAACATTTAGATGAGATCCTGGGATGGCAGTTTTTGGTTTTTTTTTTTACGTTGGTGTGTGGTCTTTGGAAACAGGGAGGAAGCAATCGAGTTTCATATATAGCTTGTGGGCACCACAGTCGTAACTGCTTCTGGGAATGATTTGACTCCAATAGCATTTATAGGCTGGGATGGTGGAGTGAAAAACACACCATATGTTTGAGTTTACTGCAAAGCTTTCTTTGTAAGGAGTGGGACATAATTCAAGTTGTCACATCTGTGCACAGGCTGTTCGACTAGAATTTATCACTGATTCAAATGGTTTATGAACTCCTCAAATATCAACCAGAGGGGTTTTTGCATCCCTGCAGCCCCTATAATCTTCTTATATTTTACAAACAGTCTGCACCAAGGGGGTAGGAGGTTGTTACCATGCCAGTGAGGAAGTTGGAGATGAGCCATTTCCATTGGCAGTAGGCAAAACAGTGGAGAATATTCATAAAGAAATAGCATTCAGCTCTCTACGTTGAGGACAATTTTGAATCAAGCAAGAGGAAATAATAATTGAGATGCGTTTTCCAGCAGTCACACCAATATGGTCTCATAATTGCATAATTTTAGGAATTCACAGTTTAAGTTAGCAATCATAGTTTTTTTCTGATTTCATATGTATGAAATGGCACTCACTCATAATAATGACAAAAATATTGTGCAAGATTTAATTGGTCACACATTTTCAATGAACTTAAAAATAAATTGACCTGCATTAACTTAAAAATAACTGCATATGCACCACAACTGGGGATTTTAGATTAATTTTCTGTACAGAAATAGAAAGATATAAATGTATAAGTATATATAAATATATACTCATATGGAATAGATTCTTTCAGGGTCTTGAAAAGAAGCTCTACAAGCCTGTGTCCTAATAATGCCAGTGAATACGCAAACAGAGTACAAAACCGTCTTTTATTCTGTCACACATTCTTTAAATTTTAATGAAGGAAACCATTTGTTAACACCAGGGAAACTTTCACTTGCATTCATCTCAAGGGCTAAAAATGCTCTGGTGCAATCAGTCCTAACACTGAGATGAATGATCTGCTCTTCGTTGACTAATTATGGCAATAATGAAATGCTAATTTTATCATGCTGCATGCATGAATAGGCAAATGCTATGTAAAACTTTATGACAAACCTAATAAATAAAAATAGCTTATTGAGGGTAAACATAAAAAAAAAAAAAGTCAAAACCATGATAGTCGGCAGGTTTTGCATACAACAGACTGTGCTGAGGGGGATATGCCTGTCAGTTTTGTGGTTTAATGGCTAATATGTCAGATGAAAGAAATTCTTTTAACTCTTGATAAGTTATATGTATCATGTTAAATTACTGCAGCATTGGTGATGAATTCAAGGAAAACCTGGTGGCTCTGTTATGCTCCGAGAGTCATTTTGAGTATGAAATGTAAGCTGTAGCTTTCACAGTCACCAGATCTCAATCTGAACATTTAGGTTAGATTTTGGAACAACTATGTTGTTAGTTGACAGATACTGTATAAGCCAATGCTCCACTGAATTATTTTAGTGGTCATTAATAGGAACTGCAACAAGCACTAATAGAGGCCCATTGAGGTAGGAATCACGCTGCCCCATGAACATTTTCAGTGGAGGAGGAGCAGCAGACAAGACATTTAATGATAGGGTTGCCAGGGTTGTTGCCTTTACACCAAATTGCATTTAAATCTAATAAATTTCCACAAACAAAGGCAAAGTGTAAGTGCAGACAGTTTGTCTATAATATATAGAACTCTTTCTACTGTAAGATGTATTGCAAAGATTAAGAAAGGGAAAGGTGGATTATGGAGTGGATAATGATAGTACATCAGAAATGCATGTGCACCACGTTGTCTTTGTTTCTTACACACTTATGCGAAGGTTGAGAAAAAGAAGAAAAATGTGTCTCCCTTTTCCAATGCCATTTTTTTTAGGCTAGTTTCAGATCTTTTTGAGATTTTGAGGTTTGTGAGAAATTTTGCTGAAACCTGTCAACCCTGGTTAAAGATATTACCTCATCTGTGTGAGCCTCGCGACAGGAAACACACCTGCTGTATCAAACACAGCTGAACAAAGGTATGTCTAAAACCACTCAAAACGAGCTGCTAGACTGCCTGCTGGATGACTGCATGGTGTCGATTCTCCACTGCATATAACAGGGTTACCCTAAAAATTCACTAGATAGTAGTCTATAGAATAGTCAAGTGCCGTAGCCTTTCACTTAATTTTGTTTGAAGCTATGTCATTATTAATGTCATCCTGACCCACCAAAATCTATGGTCATGAGCTACTGCTGGCTATTGAGCACTAATATTTCATGTCAATATTTTTCAAAATTCTCTGTCAATTAATTCAAATGTAAACTTCATTTAAAGTTCAAAGCGACATGTCTAACAATGTCCTCAACATCCTCTTTGTTCAAGGCACTGCAGTACTCATTCCCTGGAGTACTGGAGTATTCATTCACTGCATAATGCATCCTTCTATGAAGGCCAGTTTATTCTAATAACAGAATTGTGGAAGTGTTTCATATTCTCATGAAGTCATGAGTTCAGATTACAGAAAATGCATCTGAAACCTAGATTAGGTCTTGGATTAAGTTTTTTTGAAAGCATTGCAGCACAAAGACAGCTAAATTGTTGAGCGAGCATCACATTAAACTTTTTCAGTTAATATGATCTTAACTTTATAACGCTTTTGGGAAACTAAGCCCTGATTATTTTTATCTATATTTCTAATAAAGGATAAATCTTGTGAGTTAAACGTTAACATTTTTTGATTCTATGAAAAAACCTTTACTTATTCTCATAACACTGACTTCAGAATTTCTGTCATTTATTTCCATTTCTTCATTTTGAAGATGCTTTTACCCAATTAATAATTTATTTATCACTGGAATATTACAATGTAATTCCAGAAATACTTCTATATCCCTTCTGATCATTCAACACTCTTGTAATTGCAATTCATTTTTTTAAACCTTTATACTGATATTTAAAGTACATAATGCTCATTTGCAAAATTTTACCTATGTCAACTCTTATTTTGACTTTGTTGTCTCTGAAAATACCAAGGCGTTTAACCTGCTTCATCTCCTATCATTCCAAAATGCTGTTTTTGCCTCATGGCTCTACTCATCCCTTCTTACAGAATGACATTTGACTTTGACAGGAGCATCTGAATTAATGTGGTTAATGTAAAACAAGGCCAGCTGTCAGATGCTAGCAGAAAAGGGCTACTGAACTTGCTGGCCTCCATTTCCATGACCTAATGATGCATAGCCATCAAACTTTAGCTTAGGCTTGTGCTCACTTAGGGAAAAAAGAACGAAATGTATATATATTCTCCCTCTGCCCTATCTCATCTAGTCTACTTGACAAATGCCTAGTCCCAGAGGAAAGATGCAGCACATTTTCTTCTGGTGGAATCTATGTTAAAATGTATGCTTTGCTAAAAAACTGATATGGATAAAGCTTGTATGACATTTGTATATTAAAATTTAACTGCTAAGTCTTTTATTCCCATTAATGTACTCAATGAATATGTTTCACATTTACAAAAATTCAGTTATCTATGACATTTTGAAGTATCTATTGGAATGTACAGTTTAGGCTAATGTTAGCAAATTGAATGGTATTATTCCTCTTTCTAGGACAGATGCATTATCATTCTGTTATGTACTTCATGGCCTTCACACACATCTCAGTCTCACAATACTGCAAACACTTTGACTCCACTTTGCTTTGTCCACTGCAAAGCTTGTTTTTGTGATTGGTGGGTAAAACCTGTCTGGCATTGTGAAGTGTTTTAGTGGTTTCAGGGCTGGCTGGTATAAATAGGTAAGCAGGGCTAAGCCATTACCCATTCCTTCAAGGGAAAAAAACATAAAAAAAAAAAAAATAAGGCTCATTTTTGGTGTCACACTTGTCTTTTTTGCTGTTAACAAACTGCTGAAAGTTATTTAACTTTTGTGAAACCAAGAACAACCACCAATGGTCATAAGTAGAACTAACAGAATGGTATGAAGTAGAGGCTATAGACTACATTCAGACTATAGTTTCATGCAGCCTATTGTTGACTGTCGTGCTAAGAGATTACATTTGGTGAAATGCCTCCTATATTTGGGCTGATTTATTTACGTCCACTTCACAGACACATCCATAACTTGTCATGAGCTGTGATTGAGAAGGCACACGTGAAATATAAAAAGCGGGTGTAATAAATATGAACGAAGTGGTTAACTATCTCAATCACTGATTTTTCAAAATGCATTTGAACCTAGGGGCAAATAGACCAAGCATATGTTGCTCAATCAAAGTATGAATTACACTACTGGAAAAGTAGAAGCGTACTGTTTATTGTGTGGTTTGAATGAAGGAGCTGGTTAACAGCAAGCACAGCATTTAGGAAGAACAAATTGTGATGCCTTTCAATAAGTCTTTCAGTGAGTGTCTTCCTGTGTGTATGCGTAATAGTTTAGCTTCCACAGTTTTGAGACCCCATGCTTTAAGGCTCAAATAGCTTCATAATAATAATGGCAAGTGCCTGATGGGTAATAGAATTTTTTTAATCCCTCCCATTCAAAGTGATGACAGTGTTCTTTGTGTCTATATGTTGCACATTTTATTTCAAATATGCAAGTGTACTGTTTTTTGGGATTCATTTTGATATATTTGCATTTTAAGTATACTTGTTTTAAAGTATACTAGGTGTCATATAAAGTATTGGTTAACTTTTAGATATATTGTACTTTTATGCTTAAAAATACAGTTATGAAACATATTTCTAAGTATGCTAATACTCAAGTATACTCATTATGTCTGCATTGAATTATGTCGTTGCTGTTTTTATGTGCACATTGTTGGTTTTATGTGTGCAAGTTTAAATCCAGTACACCGTACAGTACACACTGCACTAAGACTAATGTTGTATTTTCCTTTAATTTGTCCTTAATTGTTCCTTTTATTACTGTCCTTTATTGTCCTTATATTACTAGTGTAAATCTTATCTTCAGTATTCTTCAGAGTAAACTCAAAACAAGTGTAGAGCTAGTGCAAGAATAATATATAAAGTAGGAAACATTAGGTATATGTAATAAATAGGATGATAGGCCTTCTGATTGCCTTCTGGGCAATCAGAATCGAGAGTTCAACAGACCTGTAGTTATAAATGTACTTAATTACTTATTGTGCAAATTTAAAACTGTATACTATGCTATATTTACAGTATAGTATACTATATTTTTTGTGCTGGTCTCAATGCTTAATCACCTGTTGTCACTAAATACACCTCATACACATGTTCTAATACCAGACTGCTGTTTATTATTTAATAAAATTTAGTTAAACACCTCTGGAAGGCTTGATTTTTGTCTAAGTTCTCTCATCCACATACCTTAATGAGTCAGTTTGTATTTTAACTGATTAAAAGTTGTTGTTGTTTTTTTTTAAGTGAATAACCCTTCATCCTAATTCTACCACACACACTGCTCTCATACGCTTACACACAGGCTTTTCTGTTCCAGACAGGTGCTCCATTGTTCTTAAATAAACTGGCTCTCCAGAAAAGTCTCCAGGCTTTTCTTCAGGCCTGTGATAATATCCCTGTCTGGAGTGGTGGAGATATACTAGCAATGTTGCTATCTGTCACTGTCAGCCTGAAGACAGAGGAAATGAGGGAGGGAAATGGGCCAAAAAAGTTGAAGTGTGTGTGATTAAGAGTAATGTGTAAAATGTTGAAGGAAAATCCTCCTCTAAATCATTTAGAGCATGCCAGTGCGCTAAGGTTCCTGCTAACTTCTATATCGACAGCGTGCTGCACTGACACATCTTTAACCGGGACAAACATGGTTAAAGAAAAGTGCTGCTATAGAAAGTAAAGAAACCAGAACATTTCACGATTTCCTCCGAAATGTAAAAACAAATTAGTCTGGTAGATGGAAATGATTTCCCAGGCTGAGAGGAACATCATGCAAAAATCACAAATGTCAGACTTTCCAAAACTTATTTAAAAAAAAAAAAAAAAAAAAACAATAAATAAAATGCTGCGACTCAGGAGAGGGTTTGCTTGTAGAATGCAAGATTCATTGTTTCTACTACAGCCTCAACACTTGTTAAGACCATGTTAATAACGGATTAAAAAAACAAAATTTAAAAACCTTAAATGAAAATGACAGCTTATTGCCAGCAATTACAGTCATGACTCAGACGAGTGCTTGAATCAATTTGCCTGCTCTTCACATGCTCTCATATGTCAGTCATACATAAGGAAAGTGCTGCAAGAGCTTGGCACATGATTGATGGTGGGTTTAACCTGAAATGGAAATGCTCTCCTTGGTTAGATAAGTTTATATTGAATCCTTACTTGGAATGTTATGAGGATTGTTCTCACACAATTGTAAAGACCTCTGATACAGTATATCTAACGTGCTGTACACTTGTGGTAATGAATATGGCCATGTTATATTGTGTAATTAAATGTATCATGCAGGAAGGAAATGGTGTTGAGGTGAGACAATTGTACAATAAGCATGTCAGCGTAATTTCACATTGTGACTGATTTAAAATAAGTACAGTCTTTAATCTATTGTTCACTGCTGAGAAATAATACAAAGATTAATCTTAGTGTCATGCTAGTTTTTCGTTTTCTTTGCAGAAATAAGAGTTATAGCCATCAGAATTCACAGATATTCCACATCTGTGCTCTGTTGCTGGCCCTTCGAAAATCCTGCCAAACCTGTCAACAGAGGAGTGTGTCAGGATGTCAGACAGTTTTTACACTGCATGTGCTGGACACTGTATTTGTCAAATGGATCTCTTTCCTCACTTCCTCACTTACAGCTGTGATAGAGTCCACTGCTTGCTCAGCGCCTCAGAGCCATCCATCACCGTTTTGTCTTATTTTTTTTCCCTTCTGAAAAAAAGGGTACAAAGGTGATAAAAGAAGAACTTGTTGGAAGAACTTGTTTAGAAGTACACTTTGGTAAATCACTGCTTTTAGGTTGGGAGAAGTATTTCTGAATAGAATCATAAGTTGTTATCATGAGGCGATAAATATTCAGCTCAGTTTATGGAAAGATCTACAAGGTCTATGGGAGACATTTGTCTAATCAGTCTTCATTTTATGCAATACAGGAGGGTCCAAAAGTCTGAGGTCCTGCAAGTCAAGGAATTTTTAGTTTCTGACAATTCATAGTTTTACAATATTGAGCGATAAAGTTTTGACCCTCAATAAAGTCAAACCACACACCACTTTTTTTTTTTTTACTTACGGATATGATTCATTGATTTATTCCTTCAGTAACCACCATCCCAGGAACACTGGTCACAAGCTGGGAATACATCTCAGGTGGAAGCCAGTCCATGACAAGTCACCATGCAGACACATTCAGATGCACACACCCACACTCAGGGAAAATCCAATCAGCCAATCCACCTACTAGCATGTTTTTGGGACATGGGAGGAAACCAGAGAACCCCAGAAGGACATGAGGGAAAATTCCACACAGTCAGTAACTCATCTCAGGATCAAACCAGGGGCACTGCAGCTGTGAGGCAGCAACACTACCTACTGTATGTACTGTATATACTGGATGATTTGGTGTTTTTATTATTTATGTATAGTATGTAAATAACATTTATAACATTAAAATTATATATAAACTCATAATTCCGAGATCTCAAAGTAATTTTTATTTTTAAAATTGTTTATAATTACCACGAGTTTAACTCTTTGAAAAATCCACATGTTAAATGGAAATTAATTTGAACATTCCTTTTGCTTAATTTGTCATTTTTATTCATATGATGTCATACTGTATATTTCACTCAAATGGTTGCACTAAGTGACATAATTGTAAATATAACCATAATTTTAATACGTGATTGAAAATCCTTTGCAGTCAATGACTACCTGAAGTCTGGAGCCCATGTTCTCAAAACTCAAATTCTGAGTTTCCTCCCTGGAGATGCTTTGCCAGGCCTTCACT
>CM075013.1:18576623-18627267 GCA_037576675.1 Pangasius sanitwongsei | reverse complement strand
ATACAACAGATGAAAACGATAGCGCAAAATTATTGATTTAAAAAAGAGAGAAACAGTATAGTTAAGACGCCGACGCACGCAAGAAACTCCCGGCAAAACAATTCGAAAACAGGAAGTGACGTCACAGATGTGATAGTATGAGATTTACAGTTTCTCAGGTATGTGCCAAGCTGTATTTTATTTTTTCTCATTAGCCTATTAGCTTCAAGAGAGAGTAAAAAGAGAGGCACATGAGGGAATAGCTGTTTATAGTTGCTCTAATATAAGTGATAGCAGGAACTTACTTTTTTCATGGACAGTTCATAACATTAAATGACTATAAACTGATAAGAGTACAGTGTGCTGATCTTTAATCAGTAGAAAACTGTACTCATTGCCATGGTATAAGAGGAATAAAACACCTTGTGAAGTACTGTAATAGGAAAATCTTGAGAATGGTAACAGTAATTTACCAAGTAATCTTCATGTTGGGCCGCATGACACCACTCTGTCATTGATTATTTACTATCCTGTACCCACTGTAGCCTCAGATTCCTGTCCTTGGCTGACAGGAGTGGAACCCTGATGTGGTCTTCTGCTGTTGTAGCCCATCCGTTTCAGGGTTCAATGTGCTGTGCATTCTGGGATGCTTTTACGTTCATCATGATTGTAAAGAGTGGTTATTTGAGTTAGCATAACCTTCCTGTCAGTTCGAACGAGTTTGACCATTCTATTTTGACCTCTCGCATCAAAAAGGCATTTCTACCCACAGAACTGCCACTCACTGAAAGTTTTCTTGTTTTTGGCACCATTTTTTTTATGTAAAAACTCTAGCGAAATCCCAGGAGATCAGCAGTTTCTGAAATACTCAGAACAGTCTGTCTGGCACCAGCAAGCATGGCACTGTCAAACTCACTAAGATTACATTTTCCCCCATTCTGATGTTTGATATGAACTTTAACTGAAGCCCTTGAGCTGTATCTAGCTAATTGGATAACTGCATGAATGAGCATGTGTGCAGATGTTCCTAATAAAGTGGATGGCGAATGTATATTGAGTATATACAAATAAAACCTGCCATCCATTGAAACCTCTGAAATGCTCTGAAAATGCTCTGAAAATTACTCTGTCTCCAAGGAGTAAAGTTTGCTAATCTTTATTTGTTTTAATATGGGCATGCTCTGTGAAAGAGAGACTAAATCACAGAGGAAGCTCAGGAAGGCGGCTGTGATTCTCCTGTGCCCTACACCACACTTGGTTAATAGATGGATATAATAAGGCTGACTGCTTTGTAGAAACTTCCACTGAGTAGGCCTCAAGGGAACAGACCCCTGCTTCACAGACTCAAGTGATGTAATTCAATTGAAATACTTCACTTGCTCCAAGGTGCCACAGCCAGCATTGCTAATTAATCTGTGGTTTAAAAAAAATGCATTGCTCATGTTTGTATTGATTTTTTTTTTTTTTTTTTTTTTTTTTACATTTTTAAAATGTCACACTTCATTTGCTTAAGTGGTTAAGTATACATATAGATACTTTTGCCCCATTATATTTAAAGTCAGTGAGAGAAATAAAAATTTCAAAATTCCTAACTAGCCCAGCACAACTGGAAGCCTGGTTGTAATTGCCCACACATGCTGTGCATGGCAAATAAAAAAAAAATGTAAGTAGTAATTAAGAGGAAATGAGCTGAATGTTAGAAGAGTAAGAAAAATATACCATACATCATAGCATCATTGTTGTCGCAGATTGTGGTGCTGAACAAACTGAAAAATGTTGCCATACGGCATGATAATGAAAGCGCAAGGCGTTTAATCTCCCTAGAAGAGTATAACCATTCATACAATACAAAAGAAGAGGACGCTACATTGTTCATCATGTCATATTACTGGATCCATTTCCCCATGTTAAGGTCCCACAGAAAACCACATAATTAATTTGTTTACACTCCCTTTCGCAAGCATGTGATCCCACAAACATGATGTGTTTTTTTGTCCAGGGAATGCTCTGGCATTATAAAAACGTCATATACACACACAATCTGTGAGTGTCTGCCTCCACTCATATTTGCTCCCCCATGGTGCACCCTACGCACTACTTCCTGCACGGAATCCATATCAAACACTCTCAGGTCCGTCGAGAGCCTGGGCATTATTTTTATTTTGTCTACTGCTAAATTCTGTGGATATGGCAGGACCAGGAAAACAATTTCAGAGGATGTGTACTGTACTGAGTTCTGCGCCGAGGTGAGAGAATGTCTGACAGCCAAGCATACAGACAAGAGTGTTTAGTGGGATGCTCATGGGACTTACAGTACCAAGGGAGGAGGCAATGATGTATTCACTTGCTTTGTTTGTTACACTGATGTGCCATGAATGTATGTCCTTCACAAAGCTCAGATTGCACCTAAAGTGTTTAGTTTATCTGTGGAGGATGTACACATGATAAACTGATGGCTCAGAATTAGGACAAGGGAACCAGTTAAGTGATAGGGCATTTCATATAATTTTATTTGTATAAAATCTAAAAGAATATCTTGTTTAGTAAGAATGTCTATGAATTTTGTGTGAGGTCAGGTTGGATAAGAAGGATCTGAATATGTGGTGGCCTGGAAAAACCCTTCACGAGTTCTGGAAAACAGCCATAAATTATAAAAATTGAGTTTTTCTGCCAATAATATACTTTGACATTTCTACATAATATTTTTTCAAACAAAATATTTATTATTTTTCAAATTAAATATTTTTATCAAACTGACGAGGAAATGTTTTATTTCAGATACTTTCTAACCTTGTCTTGTCTGCAAAGATCATGTCGGTTAAGGAGCCATTTTAACACAGCAGTAAATGTATTCAGTCTGCCTAAAGATGTCTAAAACTTTGCTAGCTAAGAGTGCTTTTCTCACAATTTGATCAGGTTTTTGGACAGTTACATGCCATAGCAAAATGGACATAATCAATTTGTTTGTTTTCTAATCAGATACTGGCTGTCAAAATGTCTGCAATGCTCCTGTGGCATCACATCATAATCAAAACAGAGAAGAGCACTTACACTCTGTGTACACACTGTGTACAGATGACAGCGGACAAACTTTTCAAATGTGTAAATGACCTAATCAAAGACATTAATAACAAGAAATTTAGCCTGCAGAGCATAACTGACTGAATTAATCAGTGATTATTTCCACCCCAATGTTCAGTCAAGTGAAGAGATGATGATGATGATCAAGTGACTTTTACTTTTAGGTCATGAGACTGATGCTGGTAAACAAAGTGAGAACTCATTTCCCATTGTAAAATTCTAATTCTTTAAAATTTGGCAATAATGTTGTTTTTCCTGAGTACTGTAGGTTAGAGTAAAAATGAAGAGGTAGGTGGGGCATCATTCAGTGGAATTGGAAAATAAGAAAGAAGATAAGAAAAAAGAAAAGCAATTTCTCCCTTTTCAGTGTTGGGGTAATTTTTAAAATGACAGAACTTTACTTCTGATTGATAGAGATGTGTGCAAATAAGACATTTTAGTTCAGGAAAGCCTGTTTTTTTTTGTTGTTTTTTTTTTGGGGGGGGAGGGGCTCTTCTTTATTTGTTTGTTTGTTTGTTTTTTTTAGAATTTTATACATAGTAGAAAATGTCAAAATCTGACCACGTGAAGGGTTTTCCCAGGCCTCCACACAAATAATTTGAGAATCCAGTAAAAGGATTTCTGTCATCATGTACATTACAAAGCGAAGGTCATCAATTCAGAGTCCAACACTAAGAAGCCTATGTTGAATCAGGTTTCTTTGAGAAAGGAATTCATCAAACTGTAGTGGACTCCAGCCCTCCATGAGTATATAGATGAAAGGAAACTTTCACTGCATGCATGTCAAAATCTTATACAAACTTTAATCATTTCAGCCTAGCTCAACTGATTGTTGTAATCCCCACAATCAAGAAAACGTGTTCGCCTGATATTTGAACCACCGAATAACAACAACAAGAGATAATGAGTCAAACTTGGGTAAGTTAATCTCACTGGTACTGATTACTGTAGCTAACAATCAGACCAATATTACTACACCAGTAGTTAACATCAATCTCTGGGAGTTGTCACCCTACAGGAGGGAATTCCATTTCTTTCGCTAGCGGCCATTTGTTGATTTCATTCCCTGTTTCCTGTTTGAGACTTCCTCCATCCGACTGATGGGAAATGATGCATTCTCAATGGGGGACGGAAACTCCTCCTGGCTGTACGCTATCCATCATTAGTGTGACGCTGGACGTTAACTTTTTTATAAATCGCTCTGTCTCCAGTGTGTCTGCTGTCCACGGTCTTCCAGCTGCCCTTTTTATTTAGCAGCTCTTAGCCTGACCTCGCTGTGGTAATGGAGAAGCAGTGAGCAGAAGAAAAAAAAAAAAAACAGAATATTAATGCAACCGCAGGAGATGAAAGTGGTAATTTGTCATACATGTGTGATGTATAATCATTTGATTGCAGTGGGCGCTCCTTCATATTTGTCCGTACTGGGCTTTAATCCACATGAAAGGCGGTGTCATCTGTGTCGCAAAACAAAAATAAATATGGATGCCAAGTGCTTTGTGAATTTTTTATTGCTTTTTAAACAACGTGCATGGTGTACTTCGATCTGAGGTTATACAGTATTTGTTCTTGCTCGGATGCTACTCAGCGTACTTCCGAAGCTAACGAATTAGACCTTTAAATCTCTTTGTTCCATCTGCTGGATTTCTGTTTTTTTTTTTTTTTTTTTTTTTTTTTACCTCATTTTCAGTACAAATCCAAAATTTGTTCAGGGGTTGTTTTTTTTTTTAATTACGTGTATGAGCCAGCATCAGTTGTGGACCATCTTTCCACTCTGTATCTCTCTTAAGAATGAAGGAATTTGAATATAAAGCCAGCCTTAGGGTCTCAGCGATAGGATTAATATTTATGTATCAGCCCCTTGGGGGCCATAACAGAGAATACATTCGCCATTTATCACATCTTTTGGGGAACATTTTGTCTGGGCCTTAATTACAGAGCATTAAAATCGCTCCTATTGTCCAATTGCATACTGAATGAAGATGTTTGAATGTGTGTGTGTGTGTGTGTGTGAGGTAATTTAAGCTGTATACTTTAAGTGCATTAAAATCAATTAAACACTCTCATTATTTGGGATCAGAGTTTTCTCCTCTTCATTAACGTAACTATGTGTGAACTCACACAACCAGAACTGAGCAGTTAACACCGTCATTGAAATTTATATGCTGTGTAGGCAACAGTTTAGGAAATGTAGTCTCAATGACACACAAAGGGAAAAAAATGGAAATTGCCTTCAGCTAATACTGGAAGAAATTGCAGAAAATAGTCAACATAAACTAGGAAGTATATTACTATATTAAATTACATTAATTTAATTTAAACAAAAAAGGCATATGAATTTGAAAAAGGATGCAGGCATTGCTGCACTGTATCTTCACTTCATACTTGGCTTAAGTGAAGCCAAACAGACTGGACTGTAATAGTAACTTAATAACATTTTTTTTCTTCCAATTAAATTATTCTAGGCCTTCAGCAAAGGATCCCAGGATGTGACGATAAGCCACTGGCAAATGATGGCCTTCCCCTCAGCACTTGATGGATTTTTTTTCTCTCTTTCATTTTTCAAAACCAGTTGATTGTTATCATAGAAAGATAACGCACCATGGCGACAGTGAAGAGATCCTGCATTGATGGAACAGCGAGTGGACATTTTGTTTGATGTGTTTTGGGTTAATTTATTCCATACTGGCCATGTATTGTTTTCCATATGGCCTTTCTATACTTGAATTTACTGATTATGTTTTCAAATAGTAAAGCTCTCCCTTATTCCGTTTTTTTTCCCCTTAAGATAAAAATAAGTTAGCATTTAAACAGGACTTCAGGGTATTAGGACACTCACTAGAGCAATGGCCCAAGACAACAGAGTCTCTGTTCTCAGTTTTCCTCCTAGAAAAAAAGATTCAATCCAGAATCCTAAACTGTTCCTTGAATTATTCCTCTAGGGATTTTCCTGAGAGGGTTCCAAGCAAACCCCTTAACTATTCAAAGAACCCTTGGGAAACCATTTTTAATAAGTATTAGACATTCTAAACAAATCTTTCAATATATTAATTAAAGTTAAAGGACACCACATGCAAGCATATGTTAGGTCATAAAATATTTATTATTAACTTTATTATGAAATTTTAATTAAATACATAATAGTGCAAGCACTTGACTTAAAGATATATGCACTGACCACTTTATAAGGACCAGCTGTACCTTCTCAATCATGCAATTATACATTCAATCGTGTGGCAGCAGCACAATGCATAAAATCATGGTCAAAGTCCCTGAGATCACATTTTTCCCCATTGTGACAATTCATATGTACATTAACTGCAGCTTTTGATTTTATGCGTTGTGCTGCTGTGCACTGATGGGTTGATTGGTTAATTGCATGCATGAGCAGGTGTACAGGTGTTCCTATTAAAGTGGCCAATAAGTGTATAGTAATAATAATGCTAATACCAATACTATTACTAGAAAACTAGAAACAATAGTTTTACAAGGTTTTCACAAAGTTTCCCGGTTTATAACTGGGAGAAAAATCGGCAACTCTCCAGCCCAAGCTCTAAAAGCTCTCTCACAGTAAGAATGCAGCCCACTATTAAGCTTTAAACCTCTCAGCACTGCATATAGTACATTTACCAGCACACAACGCTGCATTTCACAATGTGAGTCACTGATGGAGGAGTTGTTTTGGTTGGCATTTTCCGCTTGTCTTCTACGTCCCGGAAAAGGTATGGAGTCAATCTGAGCAATTTGAGTGGATAAACAGCCGGTCCATCACTCGTTGGGGAGATTTAAAACAAGAGGTGAAGCCATGGCCATTAAGTGTAGTAATCAGCCATGTTGAATGTGAGCCTTTGGTCTCACTCCACTGCACCCTTAGGGCCCAGTTGTACAGGCTTATTTTCTAGATGGCTCTAAAGCGTGTGAAAAAACACACCTAGTAACAAGGTGAATTGTTATTAATTTGTTGCAGGTCTTTTAGATTCACTCAGAAGACTAAAATAGACAGTATACAGATGTAATTGTGTGTAAATGTGTGTGTGTTATACTATGTTTAAGAAAACTGGAATGTAAAACCTCCTGTGGAATTTTATAATTAGAAAAAGTGATTTCACTGGATTTATACAAATCGCAAAGCATGCATGGTGTCTGGTGTCATCATATTATCTTCTCTTAATGTAATACACATTAAACCACATAAATGGTTTATGTTACTGCCCAACTTTGCCATAGCTTCTTTTAGGCTGGACTACTTTTTATCATGCATTTCAGCACACTACTTTGGAAAGGGGTTGTATTGACTGATTTTCCTAATGATGCTCCTCCGGGAGACTGAAGCACTGCTAAAAGGTGGACACTTTACAAGAGGCCCCATGTTTTTTTTAGGTTCATTAAAATAACTTAGGACCTTCTACAAGCTGAAGAACAAGAGGAAACTGTAATTTGTCAAAGTTTTAGCTCCTCTGTGTCATTAATTTCCATACAGTCCAACGCTCCCTAATGATTTATGTGCTCCTCAAAAGGTACACTAGAGGTTACAAATGATTGCATCCTTTGGGAAGAATGAGTAAAATTGTTTGAATAAGAGCTGATATCATCATCAAGAAGATAAGTACGCGGGGCTTCCGACTTGAGGTTGATAGACAAATGTGGCCTGTTCATTAAAATCTGTAATCAAGAACATGTGCAGGCCAGTACTTCCAAATGCAATGGATAAAATGCTGATGGCACACTACAAACACATCTGATGTCTATTAAAACCAGTTTCACTGTATCAGCTACATTATGCACATAGTGTTAAAATCGTTATACTACAGTGCTGTCGAATTCTTGAATCTTATTGGTCAGAAGGTATTGAGCAATTTTCTATAACAGTGGCTGCAATAACAGTGCCAGCGGCAAGGCAAATCTTTTACATATATTATACAGGTTTATATTAATGCGCTTGTTCTAATATGTGCATCATTTCCATAGTAACATCTCATTCACAGGGGCCTGTGTGGTGCATGTTCCCCAGTTAATAATAGATTTAAAATCTACTGAAGGACTCCAGTGTTAGCGCTTTGTAACAGTCAGTAAGTTTTCCACCACAGGAAAGTCTTCTTATTTTACTTCATTTTTGGTAACATGACAAGATGCTTTTTTGTCTTATCAACCAAGAAAAGAGCAAAAACAAGAGGCTGGTGAGGGAATGACTGTTTAAAGCTGCTATAATGTAAGTGATAACAGGAACCAACTTTTCACAGATGTTCCAACATTAAATATAAATATAAACGAATACAAAGTATTCTTTTGTAAACAAACGATTGTAATTTTTGGCAAATTGTTGCTGTTTAAAAGGAATAAAACACTTCAGGATGTGCTGTTATTGGAAAATAATAAATTTCCCAGTGGTACCAATAACACCACTTCGCATTGGGCTGCATTAACAGTTATTGTATATGTTATTTGTTCTATAACAACACAGTTTTTTAGTGTAGTGCAGATAGAAGCAACAAACAAATGCAGAGTTGTTTGGGTTAAAGCTGCTGCAGCATTTTGTTCTTTGGCTCATTACTCGCAGGACTGCCCTGATTAACTCTCAGGGTGTAATTGAGATTGCACTGCTAAAAATCTTCTCCCCCCACAGTATATGTGCTCTGTATTTGCCCATCCCCACAATCTCATAGTGTCTCATCTGAGAGGCAGCCCTCTCTTCCTCTTCATCTGTTCTGTGTGAAGACAGAACGGAGTGTAATATCACACAGTCCTGAACACACTCAGGAACTGAAGTATGATGTGCCAGCTCCTTTCAGACATGGCTTTTCAAACAAGACACTAATGTCTACAGTCAGTGGTTCAGTAAATCAAAGCAATAGATGTAAAGAGCTTTTTTTCTTGTACAGTTTCCCCCCGTTTTGCTTGAATAAGTAAACTGCAGTTCTTTTGTGACTTTATTCAATAAAAATGTATAAGTAGAATTATTTTACAGTTATATTATGTTTTGTAATAGACGGTCTAACAACCCATACTGTCTGTACACATGATGCACGGATAACGAAGTAGCTGTATTCTGTGGCATTTAATTGGTATCACCTATTGAACCGAATCTATCATGTCTTATCTTGCTGTAATGCTAAATAGCTGATTGTATAATATATTAAATGTTGTATTTGCTTTCTGAGGCATTTGTGTTCCATGCATATAAGTATATTATCTGCACACTCCTGCATGGTTTTATACAGATACAAGCTGATCTGGGTAAGAAAGAAATGTCTTTTATAAACCTATAAAGTCTAGACGTAATAAGTGTAACCTTGTAATCTTTTTCTTTTCTGCTCAAGAAAATGACCTTGTATTAAGCTGTTTGTACATCTTGGCACTTTCTTCAAGCCCTGGCCTTCATGAACTTTCTTTAGTCAGTCTCCACTGTCATCTCCACTGTCTGTTTCTGAGCTTTTGCATTTCATGTCATGACTCAAAGTATAGAAGAAAATACCTGTTACTGACTTTTACAATATATTTATGAATACAAGTAACTTAATTTACTTTGGCCAAGATCTAGATGTACAGCATTCCACTGTGAGCTATATTAGTGCAAGCGTGTGTAAGTTAGACTTTGTTTGGAATAGTAGTATGTCACTCAGCAGGCCAGTTAGATGACTATCTATAACTAACAAATCAGTTACTAATTTGTTAAAATTGGTGAAAATAATATCAGTGTGTAAAACAACAAATATCAAAAGGCACAAGGGACACACACAACAGGACAGTTCCACAAAATACCAAGAAAAAAATTAAGTACAGTAACTGGACGCTAACACTCTTTACATTAACTAAGGAATAAAACATGATATGGCATGCTGTTATAGGAAACTAATCAACAATGGAGAAGAGTTACAGTTACTAGTAACACCCCAAAGGCTTTTTTTTTTTTTTTTTGTATTATTCCTCTTATATCACAGAAATTTCCCAATTTTAATAATTTATAGTTACATCTAATGTTGTGGAACATCTGCAAGACATGTTAGTTCTTACATTATAGCAGATATAAACAGTTGTTCCCTTACCAGCCTCTGTTTTATTCCCTTTCCTGGCGTTAATAAGACAAAATTAAACACAACCTAACAGCTGACACTGGACTTAGATAGACCTGTTATTTTAATTACAACTGGCACTATTGTCAGAAAGGTGCTGTAATAGAAAACTTCTGACCAGTCAGATTTGAGAATTCAACAGTGCTGTGATATATTACTTTGTAAATCACACAGATAAAACTAGGGGAATGTAGGAATGGTGTTCATTATAAACAAAGTATATGTGCTAGTACTCTGGAGATATAGATGTGGACTTAATAGTCAGCAGCGTGGTCATGACTCTCTCCATCTTCCTGAACCACAGTACACACAGTAATATCAAGGCTGCTTTTAAAAGCAGTCCACAAATGGGAAAGTGAGATTTGAGAGTTCCTTACTCAGAGGGAAAAGGTCACAGTATAATCTCTTCATTCAGCCCAGCTCTGGGATGAGCTGTTCTCTGTCAGGTTATGAGAATAGTTACATATGAAAATGAGCATTATCATTTCTCATGCCACATCCACTGCAGTGAAAGTTAATTAGGCTCATTGTATTGAGCTTTGCTCTCACAGCCCCTTTGATGACTTCCCATCTGTTTTGATACAGGGACAGTGACAACCCCTGCCACCTAGGGTGCATCACAAGTGAGAACCTGGGTATTTTTTTTTCCCTCTCTAAATGTTTTTGCTAACTATTTAAGGTTAGAAATAAAGCCATGAAAATAATTGCATTTATGCAAAAGGATTTACATAAAGCAGGGGTTCTCTCGCTCTCTTTATTTTTTTTTATTTTTATTATTATTATTATTTGTTTGTAGTCACAGACCCATTTAACTGGAAAATAAATTCCATGGACCCCCAGTGCTCAGATTTACTTTGTGAACATTATCCAACTATTCAAATAATATCCTCATTATTCAAATATAAATATAATATTATTTGATTACAATAATATTTTGGCTATTCTTTGGAGCCCTACAGCTTTTTGTTCCCAAACCTTCCAACCTAATTAGGATCAAGTTGACCTTATTTATCAGCCAACTTGTTTTTGAGTTATTGAGGTTTAGATTCAATTCAAGTGACCAGTCAAATTGGTCAAAAAAAAAAAAAAACTCCTTTATGCTTTCTTTATTTTATTTCCTTCTACTTCTCCTGTTGCGGGTTATGGTGAAAAACTCAATATTAAATAAAATAGTTTTGATTTGTGATTACCACAACTGTAACAATATAAAGAAATCATGGACTCTTGCTGTGCTTCATGGACACCACATTGAGAAGCACAGACCTAAAGGACTGTAGCTTTTATTTTTACAGTTGATTGAAAAATTTTGCACTTCAATCAGCCAACCATATATTATAACTTTTTATTTATTTATTTTTATATATTCTTGACTAGACAGAATGTTGTAGGTGTTCGCAACTAATGTGTATTTATGCATGTTTACCATCAAATTGTTACCAACAAAAAGTCACAGGAAACACATGAAAAACTCCAGTGCATGCTCCATTTATGTGAGGATATGAAAAACTGACATAAAGTACATAGAAAGCAGTCGGTTTGATAGTCTACATTAATAAACAGATGCTCTTTGGTCCTCCGGATCCTACGGGAGTGCTAGGCTCCCAGATGATAAACTTGTTCTGTTTCCTATTGCTTCTTTTCTCTGCACAGAATGTGTGGCATGTTTACAAAAAATGTGGCAAACACACACAAAAAAGCACAAAAATGATGAAAGGAAGCAGTTTTATAAACAGATTCGGCAAGCTCATCATTTTTCAGACCAAAGCATGGTTCCCAGCAGCAGCCATCAGTTAATCTATTTGGTATACACCACAGTGGTGACATATTCACCCATTACTCAGGCAGCTTTTGGAGTGGGAAAATCTGGGGTATAAAGTAGTATGCTTCCGTGTGAACTGTGCTAAATTTCAACCTTTCATCCCTGTTGGTGACATGTGATTAACTAGAACACATACTTTCCTCCCACCCACAAAGCGTAGTCAGCATGGGCAATGCATTTTCTTTTCCTTTTTCCCTCTGCTTTCTCTAGCACCACAACAGCCTAGTGGAGGTCAGATCAGATGTCTTAACAACACAAGCAAACTCTACACATTTTCTCTGGTAAAGATAAAGTATATCTTTATTTGGGGCAATATTCTTGGGGTTCTTATTATCTGTCTTATTATAAATACATATATGCACTTCTAAAGGCACAATAAAGTGAAGCTATAAAGATGCAATTACAGTATGTTATTTTATCCCAGGCATTTTACTTTAATAATCTGTGACTATGCTACATGATTTATAAAATCACAATACCCTATAAAACCTCAGTGGCAGAGCATCTCACACTTAATGTTTTTTTGTTTGTTTGGTTGGGGTTTTTTTTGGGAGAGTTTCCTGCTGTTTTTCAGAAGGCCTTACACAAATAATATATACATTAAAATATTAGATTGCAAAATTGGAAATTTGAACTAAAAATGCTGGGGTTGTGGGTTTGGTTTTAGTATCATAAAATAAAAAGTTTGTGGCATATGTTTAGATTTTTAGTACCATAAAGATAAAAATCCTGTAGTGAATGTTTGGCTTTTTAAAACCATGGAGCTAAAAATTCTGTAGCATATGTTTGGCTTTTAGTGGCATAAAGCTGAACATCCAGTAGTGTGTGTTTGTTTTTTTAGTGCTATAAAGCTAAAAGAAAAAAAAAAAAAAACGTAGCATATGTTTGGCCTTTAGTGCCATAAAGCTAAATATTCTGTGGTGTATGTTTGGCTTTTTATTGCCATGAAACTATCCTGTAGTGTATGTTTAGATTTTTGGGCCATAAAGCTAAACACCATGTAGTGAATATTTGGCTTTTTAGTGCCATAAAGCTAAAAACCCTGCAGTGTACCTCAGGCAGTCTGGTTGATGAATCAAACAAAATGTAACCACTTGGTGTAATATATATCTAGAAAAACAGTGGATAAATAATTAACCCTTGAAGGCTATATACAAATGCCTTAGTTGGAATCTTCTAAACATTATCTGAAGCATGAAATGCATGTCCTGATATCCAGACAGTTTTGAAACCAGCAACTGATCATTGCACTGTCAGGTCAAACCAAATGAAAAGCACAAAGCACACAATTCTCTATTAGAGTATAAAGGATCTCAGTTACTTCCCTGAGGGTGGTGTCTGTCTGATCTGCCTTGTTATGATTTCCAGTTGAGTGAATAGCATCCACGAAGTTTGATTTCCCATGCACTAACTTCAGAAACTATCTCATTAACAAGGAACATTAATTTGTTTTGAAATTTATTTGTATTCCTTACTTTCAAACCCCACAGCTTCATCTTCAACAAACATATTATCAGTTTTGAGATACAAAGTGATTGTAAGATCAATAATGTGCAACGTTTTAATTGCTTCTTCTCACAAAGCTGAGAAAGGAGAATGGCTGAAGTCTATAACAAATTAATATCACTTCCCTATTGAAAAGCATAACAAACAAAGAGGATGCAAATCCATCGGGCAAATACAGAAACCACACCTAGCCAGCCAATGGCAGTTAAAAGAAAACACAAACACCATACATATAATTATTAAAAGTATATAGTTGGAAATCAATGGCAACTGATTAGTATTCCAGTAATGTAAACCTCTGATGGTTGGGTGTAAAACTTTCAGTGGTGGGTGTGACTAAAGCCCCTCTTCTATGATCCACCACTTGATTGAGGGCTCAGGCACGTGGTACGGTCATGGTAGAACTCGAGTATAAGTGACAAATCAGGCATGTTCTGAGCTATTACCCAACTATGCCTCCGGGCCATAACACTCCCAGTCCACTAAATAAAATAACTGCCAACCCCAACATCTACAGTCCAAGAGTGATCAGAGGAAGCATGCATATAGTAGATAAAGGGCCATGCCATGGCATTATGATGATATGGGTCCTACACCAATTTCAAAGGCATTTATTTCTACAAATGGGTGTTGAAGTGTGGAGGTAGAAGCAAAATAAGTTTCTAGTCACAGAATGCTTCGGTTGTGGATTCGGGTGTGGATTCAGATTTTAGGTTTGTCTTAAAGGGATGTGTACAAGTGATTATCTGTGAGTTAGTGCAATACAACTCCCACATACTGCACCTGGCTTTCCAGGTTATGAGAATAAATCAAATTGTAATCATGTGATTTTCTAAAATACCCAAACTTAAACACATATATAATATTAAAGTGGACTGTATAATTCTTTAATGCACAGCTCTGTTGAACTCTCCTAATCTGATTGGACAGATGGTTTTGATTGATTTTCTATAACAGCAGCTCTGATTATGGATGTTCCATATAATCAAAGCCTAACCACTGTTATTATTTAACATGTACGTATTTTTTTTCAACAAATCATTGATATGTTGATACTTTCGGTAAGATATTTATTGAACATTTAGTCTTGCAGATGTTCCACTTGTCTTGCAGATGTTCCAGTAAACATAACCGTAAATGGTTAAAAGTATGTTGTGTCATTATTTAATGAATAAAACACTTATTGGAAAATAATCAAGTTCAGGGTGGTGACACAACCCAGCACCTCATCGTTGACTTTCCTGTAACTGCATGCCCTGCTGTGTTTTATTGCTTACATACAATAATGCTTTTCAGCTTTCAGATCACAGAGAGTCTATGAGGTAAAAATCAACCCAGTGTTGTTTATTCACCACTTGCTGTCCAAATGGTAGAGCATCACAGTTTTAAATTTCCCCACAAAACCCTTTCTAGCTCCCACAAGTGTCAGCTAGCACTTCCTCCTGAGGAGCTTCTGTTCAGCTAGCCTGATACTGGTCCAGAAAAGAAGAGTCGTATTGATCTGTGGCTTCTGTTAAATAAATATATAACTCAGCTGGAGGGAGTGCTGTCTGGAGTCAGAAATTCCTGCCCTTGACAATAATGCAAAGAGGGAGAAGCGAGACTGAGCAACAGAGTGGGTGAGGGAGGAAGGCAGAGGGAAAGGTTCTGCATTGTTGATCCAGAATGACATTGATAGACAGCAGCTGAAGGGAAGCTGATAGCCATGTTTGGACCTGCTCCTGCCTTAAAGGACGGACGTGACTGACGATCATAGGTCAGTGAAGTGTGACTGCAAGCCTGCTGAAGAACCCCCAAGTGGTTGCACCATGCAGGACTGAGAGAAACTTTTTTAAACAGACTCGGCTGGACTCATCAGTTCCTCACAACCCTTATTCCATCACATGTCCTGTTTTTCTCTTCCACACGCATGGGCTTTTTCACAAAGACTTTCTCCTGCTTGTTTATTCATTCTTTTTTTGAATCCAACATTTAGGGTTTTTTCCCTGAGGCTAGCTAGAAAAATCAAATCTTATAGTGCCTGTCCAGGTGTTGGAAACAATGTTAAACAAATGCTGTGTAGCACTGTGAATAGAAGCAGCAGGTCGTAAATACAAGTGTGAAGTGCACATGGGCCGAAGTGTCACCCTGTCAGCTATCCACTGAAATTACAAACCTGCTATCTTATGTCAGGCCACCATATACCATAGACAGCCTCAGTCGCTAACATTCACAGCTTATTGCCTGAGAACTGATGCAGACAACCTGCAATTTCAATTTCTTTTTTCTTTCACCTTCAAAACCTTAAAGCAGCCATCAAAAACCTTTTGTAGTAATTGTCATTTTAAGTAAAAGGGGTTTCAGAGGTTCAAGAGATTTCAAAATGCATTTTGGGAACTTTAGAATTTTTTTTATTGTGATGAAAGCAGTGCTAAATACAGTATAGCCCTGGATTGTTTCATTTTTCAGAGTCCCCTAGTTCGTGCCACTATTTTCAAAATTCAGTGTGATGCAGTTAGGCTCATCTACAATATATAACCTCCACTTCTGTCGGAGTGCATTGGAAAAAAAATGCGTGCCGGGTTTTAACAATGTTCATTTGTGGTTGCACTAAATCAGTTCCTCTCATGATGATATTTTTGTTTGCTCGCGAGCTAAACTGTAGTAAATGTGACATTGTTGTTCTATACTTATCTTATTTGAAAGAAAACGAACTAATGTTAAATAGGCTCGTGATTAACATCAGCGAGATACTGTATATCCTGGTCAGGGTTATACTGGTCGTGATGGATCCGAGCCTATCCTGGGAACACTGGGTGTGAGGTGGGAATACACCCTGGATGGGACACCAGAGTACACATACATTCACACTTTACAGTCATTTAGCATAGGCAATCCACCTACAGGCATGTTTTCAGAAGGTGGAGGACAACCCATGCAGTACATGCATAACTCTATTCAGGAGATTGGTTGAGGATCCATGTGAGTTTATTGACAAATCCAAATCACGATCCAAAATTCAGTGTCAAAGTCAGTCAATGGTCAAAATACAAAACTTCAAATACGATAAGGCCAAAAATGCTCATTCAAAATACAGGCAAAGGTCAAAAGCATGGAACAGCAGTCAAAGAAAAAACAACAAAGCATTTTTGGAGACCCAGCAACCTGGTAACTCATTTTTTAATCTGAGGTTAATGTCACTGACATGCTGAGTGGCTGTCATCTTTAATTCTTGAGTGGCCTAGGTGTGTGATTTTTCCATACAGACAGATCACTCACTCAGACAGACTAAATGCTTGGTGCAACAAAGCTGCTATTAGTCACTCTTGACCCATACTTATTTCTTGTATAAATCAATTATATCGAAGTACTGGAGGTTTCATATAGTGACATTAGAGCATATATATTTAATTCAGGAATTATGATACCTAAATTAGGCCACCATGGATAGTTCAACTTTTGTATATTAAAAGGAATAGCCAAGGCCTGTAAAATAAGAGTGATGAGGAAATTCTGATCTGAATTGTTATTCTTCCTTCTCATTTGCAGAGACTAATTAATTCAGGAGTCTATGTCCCCAAAGGCTGCAGTTAATGATAAAGTTATTAGACATGATGGTGCCCAAGAGCTCTGGATTCCAGCCTGATTCTGACGCTCCTGGTGGTGTCCCTTACTCAGCTGTCAAAAAGTGGAGCACAAAAGCGTGTATGTATGTGTCTACATGTGCGTAGGTTTGTATGTGGCTTCCCCCCAGGGAGCGCCTCCCAGCACTTGCTTATGATGTCGGTTTCTTTTGATTACTTTGTCACCAGAAAGCCTCAGCTGAAGCAAGTTATAGGCTGCGTGCCAGTTTCAGGTCTTAATTCAATACAGACCAACTGAAAAATCAGCATGAGAAAATGAACTTAAATGCATCCTGTTCTTACTTTTTTTTCCACCAGTTAAACATTTGTGCCTCAAAAGTTGTATATCACGTGTTTATCCCACACTAAGAACAAAAAATTGGTGTAAAGTGAAATGAGTTTATGTTGGCTCAGTTTTCTAGGCAACTATAAAACACATTTCCTACCAATCATTGCTGGCCGTAATTCTCCATAATGTTGTGCCTCTTGAGGAAGGATATGCAAAGTAGCTATCTTCCTGGCTTGAGCAAAATATTTCATAAAATCCTGTGCTGGATTTAAAAGAAATGAAAGCTCCTATCTACATTTAAGCAAGAATGAGGGCTCTTGGGAAAGTGGAGCATGTGCGTTATATAAATTTCTTTACCAGATGTTCGGTACACAAGACTCACACCATCTTTTAAAGTGTTTTGTGATTGTTTAAAAATATAAAAAAATTACATTGAGGATCATTACAAATCTTTTCAGCAGAAAGCAATGTTCATGAGGTGTTCAAAATGTTGAGTATGTTCATATTATTGCATATCAGACAGCAGACCTCATATTCTGCATTTGCTTCCCAGCTGTAGTTCATTTTAATGTCTAATATTAATTCCCCAGCCGTTCCTGTGTGGGCTGTATATTGGATAATCCGATCATTCCTCATACGTTGCTTTAAAATGTATTGGTGTCGGTGAGACGGCGAGTGAGTGAGTCTGATGCAGCAAGAAAGTAAGTGAGGGAGAAGGAGGGTAAGGGGGAAAAAAAGATAAAAGAAGCTTTGATCAGCCACAACCACCACCCCTCTATCTATCCATTAGCTGCAAGTAGCCTCGCGAGAGAAACAAAGGATGACCCGTCTCTTCAGACTCTTACCCCACAGTCAGAAGAAAAGGGAAGGGGAAAACAGGAAGAGAGGCTAAAGGCTACAGGAATTGTTGCCAGACATGATTGCGGCCATTTTCTGTAGCAATTCTCCAGCTAATGTATTCAAAGATGCCAGGTCATAACACCATGACAAAAGTACTTCATCATGATTCACATGAAGTAATGACAGTGTATTTGACTGTATTCTATGTTAATGAAATAAGTAAACACAGTTTAATTCAGTTTGTTTGCTTATTTCATGCCAGTGTGACAGCAGTGGGATGCTGGACTGCATGAGTGAGAGTGCAGTATACGGAGATGTGTGTGTGTGTTTGAGGGTGAGAAGCTCTCAGCTGGCCCCGCTCCAGCCCTGGGCCCTATCTGCACACTTCAGCAGCCTGAGCCCAGCTGCGGAGGCCATCTCTAATGCGTAGTCATTAGCGCTGCCATTGTCTGCCTGGAGTCACTTCTCAAATTAGGGCAACAACAAAATGCTACGAGTTTTACATCCCTCCCCCCCCACAACCATCCACCCACCCCCACAATCCCTTTTGGTGGATATTGACTCAATTATTCTGCAGGCCCACATAATGTCCGTCGTTGCTCTGGGCCTTACGGCTCAATACAACATGCACTGGACATGCTGCGCTACCCAGGACATGATGAAAAGGCTGTTGCCTGTATTCAAATGGCTCTTTGATTATGAAGTTGAGACTGTGATGCGCAGCCTGTGTCATGTGTGCTTGTGCATGCTAACATCTGTCCCTGAGGTTCTGGTGGTGGTTCAGTCTTGTGCCTCATTTATGTCTAAAAAGGCAATTCCAGTGATAGGGAGGCAACCCACCAACAGCGAGAGCATGCTCTGGTTTGGGTTTTTGTTTTCTTTTTTCTGTTTGCAATCAGGAATGCAGTTGTTGAAGAAATTCTAAGGTGTCTGTATAATCCTATTGGCTTTGTTTTGTTTGTATGCTTGTTTGTTTTTTTAACTTGTCCTCAATTCGCTTGGGTCCATTTTTTTCATAACTCAAACTCAAAGAGACAGGCTGTCCACCTTCCTGGTAAAATGCTCCATTGTGGTAACTTTTGTTAATTTGAAATTCATTAGAGGCTTTTGTGTGTGTGTGTGTGTGGTTTCTCAGTTTAAGTAACTATTTGACACGATAGAAAATAGCACACTGTCAGAAGCACAGAAATAGCAAGCATCAGCACAAGTTGAAGTAGTTAGTAGGAGAAGTGTGCTCCCAGCAATTCAGCTCCTTTAAAACTCAGCATAAATGATAGCTCCGGATGTCCGCACAAGGACACACACAAAAACAAACACACAAACATGCACACCTACATAAACAGGCCGTCATTCATTCTCCAGAGCTTGCTGATTATTATGAGATTCTTCCTCAGTGATGTCAGGAAAAAAATTAATAGAACATGCAAGTGCTTTAAATATGTCATTGTTTTTTTAGAGTCATCAGATCTCATTTAGGTGAAATTTTTTGATATATTTAATGAATGATTTTTTTTTTTTTGTTAAATGAATAAGGGCTTATGACTAACTTTCAAACCTTCACTTCCACAGCAGCATTGATAATGCCGTAATTTAAATATTTCCTCTCACTCGATCATTTCCTGACACAAATGCCAGCAGGCCGTGCTCCTGCTTGTTACTCCATGCTTAATGCCAGCATGCAAAATGTTCACAGACAGGAGATCTTGCCCGCGAGCACCCTGGCCCTGCTTTCTAAGGACACAATAATCATGGGATTTCATTGTCTGTCCCTCAACCTCAATAATTGATGACTCCAATATTTACTCCATTACCTGTGTGTTGTAAACATTCATTACAGGGCTATGTTGGAGATAGGTGAGCGTCGCAGAGCACAGGGGACCCTGGCCAGAGGAGAGCACCTGTCAGTTTGACTAATGACAGTGAGGAAAAAATATCTCATAATTACTTTAGAAAAAAGGTACAGTTCTCTCAGCCTTATCGGAGCAATATGCATTTTAAAAGTTTCTCATGGCTTTATTGCATTTGCCCCCTTTTCCAGGGCGGCATTAGGCTTTACAGTCTGAGCAAGTTCTCAAATTTCAAATCAAATTTTCAAGTCGCTACATGCATGGCTAAGTAATCTGATTTTCGACCTTATTGTATTTCTATTGACATTATCTTTGTTGTTATTTGTAACGTGTAAATATTAGCAGAAGGGGCTCGGCTGCTTCGGTTTTTCCAGGAAAGGGATTTTTTTGCATATTTATTTATTTGTTTATTTATTTGTTTGTTTGTTTATTTATTTATTTTGGCAGGTTTCACAGATTTCTCTTCAAATGATTCCAATCTAATGTATTGCATTATCAAGAGATGCTGGCTGAGCACAAACACATGATTAATTTAGTTTTGCTTTGAACTGGAGCAGTGAGCTGAGTCTTAATCAAATTGCATCCTCTCTTCAGGCTTATCTCCCCTATTGAGTCATTTGATTCAAAGAAATGGCTGAACAATAATGCAAGGGCACCAGACTTCTGTAGTCTCCTAAGATGGCCTTGGTTTGCATTTACGGAGCACAATAGGCCTACCATATTTTGCTTGTTGTGTATCAGAGGTAAGTGATAGTGAGATAAAATTGAGAAGTCTTGATTCCAGTGGAACTTCATCATACAGACATATAATTCAACAAATATGACAAGGATGAGTAGTGATAATTACACAGAAATAATAGAGACAAAAAAGCAGGAGTGTCACTTTACTGTGAGACACAATAGTCATATTAGCTGTTAGAAAGGAGTCCCAGCGGAAGCCAAGGAAGGTAGCCGAAGGCATAATGCATTCTACAGGCATGAAATTTTTTTTAAAAGTTTCCTGAATAAAAAAAAGGAGTGCATCTGTTCCTCTGCTCTAGTTGGAAACTATTCCAGATGATTAGTGCAATCAAATCCCATCCTCAGATGTATTTTGCTCATCGAGTTTGTGAGAAGAATAATATAGGATATTTGTGTTTTATCAAAGGAGACCGTTTATCACGTCCATTTTTCATGCTGTCAAGTTAATTACCAGAGAGAGGAATACGATTACACACACTCTCTTTCTCCCGCAGACAGGGGTGTGTGTGCTTCCATGCACACACACACACACACACACACACACATACAAACACACATACACACAAAAGCCCACCCCTATGGACACCCAAACTAAATTGTTAGCCCTGGAGCAGAAATCCTGGCACTGTTAGTTGTGGAGAAGCAGCTGAAACTCTGTACATCCCACAAGGAATAACAATTGTAAGGTCAGACATGCTTTCTTTTCTTTATTTCTTGTCTCTTTTTTTTTACACGTTTTACCTCAAGAGAAAAAAAAAATGTGACATGGCTTTATCAGCTTTCCCACTGCGTTTGTTCTAGTAATTCCAGCAAAACTCTTCATGCTCATATTTAACAAAAGAGAGCATCTTCTGTGTTTTACACTGCATTGTGGGTGGATGAAACAATGTTGGAGAATCAATCCTGAGAGTGATAAAGATCTGTGTGTGCATGCATGTGAGAGAGAGAGAGAGCACACACACATGAATATGTCTAACTGTATTTGTAGGGTGAATAATTTGCCCCTCTTGGTGTGTGATGTGTGTAAGCAATATGTAACAGGATGTGAATCAAAGCCTTCCTCCTTAGCCTGCCTTCCTCATCACAGCAGGTGAATCTCCTGTCTGCTCGCTCAAAGTTGGAGAACTGCTGGAGCTCAAAGTTAGCGGGTAGAAAGAATTAACAAAGCCATCCTATCATTCTGTTGTTGTGTCTAAAAGCCACATTGTTCTCCTGTGCCTGAAATGTTCCCTGTAATGAACCACATTAGCTAAGATCATAAGACTCTTGCTGGGGAGCATGTGCAAAACAGCATCTCACAAGGCAGGAAACCAAAATCGTGCGGGTGAAACAGCTTTTCTTTTTATCCTCTCGGACACTTTGGAGTTCTCAGATTCGGAACAACTTTGTTCCATAACTTTTTATAAATACGAAATCTTTGGTGCACAATTTTAAAAAATTGATAATAGAAAATGGAATTAAAACCCCATTTATAATGCACCGGCAGGTCATAATGCGTTCTGTCCCTTTCAAAAATGCAATTGCAATTCTGTCTTGTAATGAGCAACGATCAAATCATAATTATAGTGTAATCAAGTTGTCAATCACACATGATACATGGTCATGCATCAGCGGTCATGCTAGCAAATGAAGACCTTTTTTAAATAGCAAAAGTGGCAGCTGACTTTGTTGTTATGTCACAAGTGTGGTGGAGTAATGGTTGGATAATTGGACAAAGTAAGAATTTTTTCTCCACTGATATTCTGCAGGGTTCTGTGAGTCTATGAACTATAACAGTATTTCACTGCACCTCACAACAAATACATAGACAATTCTATGGGGGTGGTGCAGGGCAAGGTGGAGCAGGGCAGGGGCAGTGGTAGGGTGGTGCAGGGCAGGGTCCACAGCGCATATAATAAAGATATTACAATATGTATTTATTACTTAACTGAAATAACATAACACATTTATACCACAGCACTGTTGAACAATTGATTATGACTGGTCAGATAAATTTTCTATAACAGCAGCTCTGATAGTAGTTCCGACCACAAGGTTTATATTATTGCACTTGTTCTAATATGTCTAATATGTAATGTTGTAATACTGTACAACTTACTGTACAACCAAACTCTACCTAAAGAAGAAAAAGAAACCCTGTGTAATTGTGAGATTGTGAGATTGTGAATTTAAATCCTGATGATGCCACAGCCGTCCTTGGCCGGGAGTCAAGGGAGCAAAATTGATCATGGTGTCTGGGTGGGAGAGGTGGCACACTCTCTCCCCTGTCAATGACAGCAACAGGAGGGCACTCGAGGGCATCTATTGTTTCATGGATGCAGAAGAGGGCAAATAGTGCTTCCCTTCAAGTAATGCAGAATGAGCAACAGTTCGAAAAAGCTATGGTGGCATGCTTCACATCTCTGAGGAAGCATGTGTTAGGAACATTAAACATAACTATACTTAACTACACAAAAATTAAGGCATGTCATTGTTTAATAAATAAAATTGCTAGTTCTGGCAAATAGCTGTAGTATAAGATGAATAAAAGACTTCAAGCAGTGCTGTTATTAGAAAAAAACTTTTGAGAGGCATCACAACTCCCCACCATTGATTACTTTCCTAAAAATGCACTTTCTGTCATGTTTTATTCTTTACATAACATATATTTATTTCAATAGTTAAGACTGTTCTCTACTGTAGCATAGGGCAGAGATCACAACATAAAAACACAGACTCCTGATACTACTCTCAGTCGGCTTGTACCTAGTATTTTAAATTTTGTCAAACCCAGTAATTGCACAAAAACCATTTTAAAAAAAAAGTTGTGTGATGAATGCATATTGTCTCTGTGCATATCTCTAGTTTAGAAATTTTAAATAATTACTGGTGTAATGTGCGGAAGACACCCCCTGCCCTCCCATGATTTTAATGAGAACCCCCCACTAGGAACACATAATTTCTGTAATTCCTCACTGTACCAGAGTCATCATATCAGAGCTGTATGCTCTATATCAATATGACAGCGCTCAACACTACTGTATTACATGAGTCTCCTGGAGCACTGCTGTGTTTATATGTTCTAGCACCTTTTCCCCTCCCTGATGGCTAACTGGATCATTGCTCTCGTGGTGTTCTGGCACCTCATAACTTACAAATGAAGCACTGGTGTATATCTGCATGCAGAAATGTAAATTAAAATTAAATTAAAAAATCAGCATTGTGCTATATTAAAAAAGTCAGTTAAAAATTCCATCTTGAAATGGATAGTCATGATGTATTTTCTTTTACATTGCAGCACTGACTTTTTTAGCCTCCCAAATATACAGTGGAGCATTATAGTGAAAGAGTTTTACCTGATGTCGAAAAAATAATGGTCATAAGGAATATTTGATTCACTTTTACATCGATATGCCTTTACTCCTGAAAATATACCTGTAACTAGGACAAGACCTAAAGCTGTAAAGCTGTTCTGGTCTCTGAATTAGCTCTCCTCCACATCATTTCTGATCATGTGACATCACTGTTAAAAACGGCACCTCATATCATTTTGCCTAGCAGGACCGTTGTATCGCTATATCTGAGACAATTCGGCAACGTGAAAAAGGATGTTTTGTCTGAATTGGTGGATCATGTTTCCTATTTTTGTGTTGTTTATTCACCTGCAGGAAATTTGTATTGTCTGAAATGTGGGTGTGTGAGGAAGAGACACAGGATTTGAGACTTAACAGACTCAGGATTTGATTTAGAAGTTGTTCCATCTATAACATATTAGCTTGGGGGGAGGATCCTTTTTGCAAACTTCAGTTACAGCAAAGCTTCATTTTAATGACACAGTGAAGTTAGCCAGCACATATACACACGCGCGCACAAACATTCGGATATTTTGGAAATGGAACTTTTATTACAAGTTGCTAAAATAATGACAGGATCCTGAGGTGACTGTACTGTATATAAAACTTAGTTAAGGAGGACCTTGACATTTTCTATTCTGTTCAGACATGTGTACCAATTATATTTGTCAGTCAAAGTATAAGAAAGCATACGTAATAGTAGCTTGTGATTCATGCATAATTCAAGAGGTTGGTGGTTTGTGACAACAGAGGCCTTCAGTCACGTTAATGAAGTATCTATTGCATCAAGTTTCATGCTGTCATGGGTGACATTTTTTCCACAAAATCTACAGCAGAGCAAAATGACAATGTTTTTATTTCATTACAATTTTATTAATAGTTAAAAGTTTACTGAATGAGTTTAAATGCCTTGTCCAGTTCAGAGTCTCTAACAACCAGAAGTGTGAAAGGTCACTTAAACTTTTAGTTTTGCTTGTTCAAACCAACATCATACAAAAATAGAAAGATTGAATTGGGTTTCATACAAATAAAATGATAAGGTTAAAAGCTGACTCTTAACCTAACGTTAACTCTTCATAACTTTTTATGCCTTAGCGATTTTTAATCATGAGGCAAAGCGGGCCTTTGTGAGAAGCACAGTTCAATTCACAATTCAATCAGAAGAGAGTCGTAAACCAGAGTAAGACCACAAATGTGCAAGAACTAGCTAAAAAGTCTATTAACAGAAATCGTGCTAAACATTCCCACTGATTTGCTAGGTTGTTGCCAAACCAAAAACTAGCCAGCCACTTTCAATGCTTTCTGACAGTTTTTTTTTTTTTTTTAAAGCCTATAGTACTGACTAGCGTAGAACCTAACCTGAAGCACAAGCAGTTAATTCCTCCAGTCAAGAGCAGCCCTGAAACCTGATGGTCATGGTAAAGCTAGCTTTCTGTGAATAAGCATCAACATAACAACAGGTTTCCCTAAAAAGCAGACATAAAGAAGGCCAAGCACAGGCAGCTCTTAAGCATTCCTGTCAGCACTGAGAGCACTGACGACGGTCAGCTGGATGAGCTATTAACACAGTGTGACACCTTTCATGCTAGCATGTGACACATGTCGCACATTTTCATTTTAACATGAGGAAATGATCTCTGACAGACAGAGATGTAGGGGCCAGGGCTAGTCAGGAGGCACTCTGCTATAATTATCAAGCAACGCAGCTGGGACTAAAGTAAAATACACAGCTAGCAAAGTAGGATCAGTTTGCGGCAAAGCTGCTTCGTGTCAGCTAATGAAACACAAGATAGTTAGCAAGGGCACAGCCAAAGCCAATTTACTGGGGAAAGTACAAAAAATGTGTATGTGAATGTGTATAGGCTATGACCAATACATGGTTGCCATCAACGAGTCACATAAGCCTGCTAATAATTAACCAATAATAATTATTATTATTAAATGCATAAACACAACTGAAGTTCAGGACATTCTACACAATGTATTTCAATGATTCTCTTCATGTAATTTCTTAAGGAGTCCTTCATCAGGAGCATCAAGATTTTAATCTTTCTTCTTCTGCTAAAAAGTACCAAAAAGCAATGAATTTAAAACAAAAAACATTTACAGTGAGAAAGATGTCTGGTTTGTGCTTTAGTATCACTTTCCATTTAGAAATGTCCCATGTTGTTACAGGCGACAACAATATTACACTAGAGCTTTCCTTCTGTCAAATAAGCTGCCTGCTTTATTCACGTTTCGTCAAATTCACTTTGTGTCTAAACAGTAACATGATCCCACACCAGCTACAGCTAGCGACGAGAAGATAACTTTCTAGGACCCTTGTAGACCACACCTGCTCCCACTAATAGCACTGAACGCAACGTACGTATCTTAATTTAAATGGCTACGTTCTTATTACGTCTTTTGCAATTTAACCTTGATAGCCTTAAAGACATGTTCTCTTAATTATCCTTCGTGCCGTCATTTAACACCCCGCTTGAAGTCTTTTAATATGCAGAGTTGGTACTGTGCCATTTCCATTGACCTACATAAATACACCTGCCACCGAAGTATGATGGGGGAAAGGGAGAAGTTCAGAGCATGTGCATATCAATGAGGACTCAAATTATGTATTATTAACACATGATGCATGACTTTGCCACAGCAACAGGATTTTTTTTATGATGTTAGTCTGACACTGTCAATCTCAGGCCTTCCTTGGAGAATCAATTAGGAGATAAACAGTAGCGTGTCTTCGGCTGTGGGAGTTGGCACAAACCTTCCCTTGAATTTCCTGGGGCAAGGTAAATTGACAATAGAGCGCTGTCCATTAGGGATGGAAGGAAGGAAAATAGTATGTCTGAGTCGTGTGTGTGTGTCCTCAGTACCTGCAGTTGCTCAAAGAGTCCATCAACTATGGATTGTACTATGGAGGCATGCTAATTTTAGTAATGGGATGCTGCAGCTTGTTCCAGGCGTGCTTGTTCAGTATGAGTTTTTTGACCTCCACTGACTTGTTGGGTGATTTTTTTCTTTTTCTTCTCTGGTGTGTATTAGCAATAGGTAAAAGTGAAGGTATTCTTAAATTGATGACTTTGCTATCTCCTTTATGCATATTGTATGCATTAGGACAAATCTTTGTCACTCTGACGTGCACTGTGTACTGAGTGTAAAAAACCAAGGATAGCTGCAGAGCTTAACTAAATGTTTTAAAGACATAGAAATGATGGCGAGTAAGAAGAAAGTTTCGTAAATGCAGTACGGAATATATATATATATATATATTACCTTCCGTACTGCATTTACGATATATGATTTTCAGTGTATGACTAGAAAAGCATTTCTGCTGTCCTTATTTGTACGTGTGCACGTGAGTGTTGGGCAACAGCAGTGGCAACATTTTCTCTCATCACCTTTCTCTCATAAAGTGCAGCCTGCCTACGTTACCCTAATGGGCAAGCTTTTGTAGCTTTTTTTAAGCAGATCACTTCACTCTTTGTTCCTAGGTTGCAATAGGCAAAAAAAGTAACTTTTAATGAGCACCAAGCTACTATTTTCCTTTGTTATCTTGTAATTAGGATCTATTAATTTGCAGATGCAGATAACCTCATATATACAGTGTATGTGTTTTTAACAGCTTTAACGGCTCTTAAATGGTTGGTGATCAAAAGCATGAATTATTTTTAAAATAAATTCAAATTTATTAAAAAAATATTTTTAAAATAATTTTTCATTTAGCAATTCAAAATATCTCATTTTACAAAGGCTTACATTTACAAGTCTTCTTTTACTCTTAAATAAGTAACAGGGTTGAATTTTTAGCATAAAATGATCAAATATACAAAATGTGTTTAACTAGCCTCCATGCTAACGGCATGAGGACATTAATAACATTGTAATGATTTACTTAAAATATTTTTTAAATTAATTATTTACTTACAATCTATAAAAGAATATCACAATATAATTGAAAAGCAAAGAAAAAAAGAATGAAAGAATTTATTTTTCTTTCCTCAGGATTTTTAGGAAATTTGAATGATGCAACATCTTGTTGTACATGTGACTTGTGGAATATTCCAAATATTTCATAGGGATGAATGTGTTCAGGTAACAGGGTTCAGTGCCTGATGTGGAAAAATGTAAATTTTTCATAACTTTTAATGGATGACTCATTGAAAATGGTGTTTCAAGCATGAGATGTTAAATGGATTCACACATTAACGCAATAATAAGATATTGTACTAATATATAGTGTTTTAATGATTACATTTCAAGATAAGGTGTAGTGATAGCAGGCTGGGACAGGTAAAAATACTGTTTTCTATGTTCTGTAGATAGGTTTTAAATTATTCATCTGAAATATGCACATAAATTGTTGTGAAGGACACTTTACCCATATTTAAAATGTCTTTTATCTTTACTTTACTTACTTGTAAATGAAATATAAGTGGGACACAAGTGACATGCCTATTGTAGTATCATCCAGAAACAACTGAACATCCAGAGAAGAAATGCTCATTAATAATGGTAATTAGTGACTCTAAAGACAAATAACAGTAGAATATGAAAGACAAGAGGTCTAGAGAGGATAATGACATAAAATGGCGTGCATCGGCTGTCTTGATCAACGCAGGCTAACAGGGACAGGTGGTTTATCTCAGTTAGAGTTTACTAATAAACTTTACACTCTAACATGGTGTCAAAAGATTTTTTGCTTGCAAAATTTCCCATGTATATAGAAGGATGACAAAACTATTAATGAGTCAAACTCTTCAAATTTAAAGCTAAAAATAATGATCACAGCTGCACAATCCATACTTAAGGCAATTGTTTAATGCTTTATGCCTCCAAAATCTAAAAAGTGGCATGAAGCAAAAAGAAAACAGGCAAGAAAAGAGAAGAATTTGGAGCATAAATGTCTGTATACAACCAGTGCTGCGCTTCTTGCCTTATGCAAAAACTAATGAGCATACGCTGCCACAAGTGAATAAACTGCAATGTTGGATCTGCTCTTCTCTAGTTCCTCCTCAGGCAGTGCAATATTTAATGAATGGTATGACTGAAGTTCATCTGATGCATTCTAAAATTGTAACATGTGGAAATTTCAATCATAGGTTGCTTTGAGCAGGAGACCGAAACAGTTCTTCTTTGCCATTTTGTCTCAGTCATGACCCATATGCACTGTAGGACCAGCATGCATTTCCTGAAATTCTACTTTACTTGTATGGAATAGGAATTTGGTGGGTGGTCACATGTTGTGACTGATGTCATCTCAACACCCAGAACCATTATTGTGCACTTATAACCCCCTAGGTATCTCTTTTGTCCCACTTAATGCAGATTCCATGCGTAGCCATGCCTGGGTGAGTGGCCCTCTGCAGAGCTACGGAAGGCAACCATTGTAGCATTGTCACTTGCCGACACTGGCTATCAGCATGGCTAGTGGTTAGCAATGACAGGGGAATCAGACCCCATGAAGAGGAATTACTCCCAGAGGTATTGTCCGTGCCACAATGCTAGAGTTGGGTGCCTACAATCTACTTGGTGCCTGTGTGTTTTATTCCAATTCCCCTTGACAGGAGCGTCCAGACCTGTCTTATTGTTTTTCTGCTACGGGGGAAAAAGCACAGCCCCAGCTGAGACTGCTATTATAACTGTGTGTCGACACAGGGAGCATCCTCGCGCATGCTGTTCTGCCCTTGTTACCTCCACCTGCCCTAGAAAACAGTGTCAGAATGCTATTGTGTCTTTTAGCATTTGTACTCCAGTCAAGCATGAACTTGTATTTACTGGAAATGAGAATTACTACAAGCATTAAATGCTAATAAAATTCTATATAGAATTCAAATGTATGAAACATCTTAAAGTTAGTATCATCTTACAGTCATCTTAACTAGAACAATTTGAATAATACATTAAAGCCAGGTTATAAAGGTTTATAGCTTTCTCTCGATTTTTTTCCCCTCTGATTCTGTAAAGAATACATTTGATTCTTTCCACATCTGTCATACATCATTTTAAAGACATATTCCAGCAAATAATGTCTTTTTTCTGTAAAATATAACCCTGTCATGACCATATTTATCATATCAGATGATAGACAGCACTATGTCTGGTAAAGTGGAGTTTAAATACTTGTTCGGGTTTAGAGAAATACTTTTATATGCACAAAAATTGGGTTCTAATTCAGTAATCACATGTGCATCGCCAAAATACACCAAATCCTGATGATAGAGTAAACAGTGACTTCACTGTGACCACTTGGAGAATGGAATACATATGTTTCATTGTGTACAGAGACATGGCTTGTTTCATTTCCAATAAATCTTGTTTACTCTGTCATTTTCCAGGGTTTGTAGCCAAATGATGGCCAAAAGAAAAAGTGTGTTTGGAGTCTGAGTGGATTGTTTTGTAGGCCTACAATCTTAAGTCAGTACTTTAGTGCATACGCCCATCACTGTGGGTCACAGATACTTGATAATGATATGAGTTTCATTTTTTTTTGCATATAAAAACAGTGATTTTTATATAGATTCTAGCTGAATTTTAATTAATTCAAGCTCTGGAGCTGCACAACAGTCAATTAATTACCTATTAGTAGGGTGACGAAGTCAAATCCACAGGTTAAGGGCAGAGGTTTATATAGTGCAAATGCAAATGAAGTAGAATTGGAGTGTCAAAGAACACAGTTTTCCCCCTTGAGTGTTTTTTTTTCTTTAGCCATTCAGTACACAAAATAACTGCTGCGATTTGTATACTTCACATGATAATACTGTAAAGTAAACCTAGTTATTCTACAGAAAACAAAGGTCTCAGTGGTATAATAAAATGGGGACTCTTCATTATAAGCAATAAAAACCATTTAAAACATTTACTCTCCCAGTATTCACTTTCAGTTAACTAAATATTTCGAAATGATAATCACTTAAAATAAATGAGTGTTGTTATTCATTCCACCCTAAATCTTTAGTTATGAGCAGCTTCTCCTCCAAGCAAAGTTTTCCAAAGTATTTTCATTACACTTAGATATAATTAAGAAAGTATATAGAATAATCTAGTACATCACTACAAACCACATGATGAAAGAGCAGGCAAGCATTCTGGGTCTCGTCCACAGACTGCAAAACGTTCCAGCTCAGTTTATTGCCAGATTTTATTACAATCAGCCGAGTGATTAGAGCACAGCAAGCCAGATATTATCAATCTTGTAAATTACGGCGCATCTCCGAAGCCAAACCAACTCTCAATTGATGCTTTGACGTGAGTTGCAACAGTGCAAATATGAAGCAGACTGATAAGAGCATAACCTGTGAAAAATGAGCCAGCAGAATGGTTCAATATGAGGAAGGAAGGAAACTCAGAATGTATTTTCTATATATCTGTCAGTATCCATTTATTATTTATTTATTTATTTATTTATTTTTTGTTGTATTTGTGGATTGTTGTTTTACACATGCATCAATCTTGCTTTTTTAATACGTCGTCTAACTGATACCTAATCGCTTAAAAATATACAAAATGATTGCAAGTGGGTGAAATATAAATGTTCCCAAATTGCAAATTAGCTATATTTTAAATAAATTTACATTTTTCATTAAATACAATTAAAATGCACAAACGTCTCTTTGTAGAAGCCACACAGTTGTTTCAGTCAAATTTAATTTCTTATAAAAGGTTCAAGATTGGTGTCCCTTTTTTTCCACCTCAGAAGAACAGTTCCAATTGTTCCTGTGTCACTTTCCTGTTTCTCTTTTTGAAGAGAACTCATGGCACTACCAACATGAGACATTTTGTCAAGAGGATCCCTCCTCCCCCTCCCCCCCAATCCTGCAACCCGTCTAATAGCAAGCTCTTGGTGCAATGTGATGAGACAGCGTGAGACCACTCAGCAGAGATGGATGTGGGATATTAAGCCTGTGTCCCTGCTGCTCCTGCCTCACCTTCCTTCATGCTTTGTTTCCCATACTAGCATACTGGCTTCATGCTAAAACAGCTCCGTGGATCAGCTGAACAAAACCGTGATAGTATAGATAACCAGCATTCTTGTAAGGTGTAAATGGAGCATTAACCTTTTCCAAATCTTTCTGACAGTTGTTTGTCAATAGATGGATTTAGCTTAAGAAGTGGATTCATTTTCTCAGGCTTAAATGGGCGTGGCCATGTTTTATAGGTTATATATGTCAGTTTGAAATTAACCCCTTAAACTCTCAGGACTTAGTGGGTCTACACACGTATTTCTGAGTTTATTAACTACCTTTCCTCAGTACTTTATTTTTGCCGGATCATGAATGGTAGCTCTCAGATTTGGAGAGTCTAGAATTTATTTTAGTGAATCAGACACCTCTGGAGATTTTTTTTTCTTTTAAGAAAAATAAAATAAAGCAATAAAAATAAAATAATTTTAATGTATGATCATTTTTTTAAGTGTCAACTCTAACAAAAATACAAACTGTTATTTCTTAAAGAAGTAAGCTAAAGTGATGCAGAACAATTTGCTAAAAAAGCAAGGGAGGTGACGTGTCTGGATCTGAGCCTTCTGGGCCATTGCTCACAAAATTCAATCTTGAGCTGTATCTGCGTGTTTTTGGATTTAACTGGCACAGATGAGCAAATTATATCATGACAAGGGAAGGAGGCTATAAATTACATTAGTGCTGTGGAGTGATCTGGCTACTTTGGCAAGCTGTGAAACTCTTTTTTGTCTCATATCAGTATTTGTGTTGTTATATTTGTATTAAAATGTTTAAATAGCAATAGTACTTTTGGAAGACCCAATGTTCTGATCAAAATGTAATGCGAAGCTTAACACATAGGAAATGTGCCGTTGACTCCTTGAGCCCTCTCATGGCATCACGCAAATGTTATACGGCAAATGCTATATTGCAATCCCTTGTTGTATCAAAGTCATCATACAGTATACGGCCAAAAGTATGTGGACAGCTGGCCATTCCAATCAGGTGTGCTTGTTGAACATCTCTTTCCAAAACCATGGGCATTAATATAGATTTGGTCCCTCGTTTGCTACTATAACAGCCTCTGCTCTTCTGGGAAGGCTTTCCACTATATTTTGGAGTGCTGCCTTTCCCATTAGTTTAACCATAGTTACTAAATAATTGAGTAATAAGCATTAAGGCACTATTTTAATTTACCATTTGTACCATTATTTATTAAAATAGACACAGACATGCAGATTTTTAAATACATCTAAGGGAATTACTGCAAAATTTGCTGCCATCAGATTATTAATATACAGTACATGTAATAATGTAACTGCAAGAATATTGAGTAGATTGAGTAGAATGTTGGTAATATTTACAGTACATTAGGTACTGGCAGTAATTCAGGTTACTGTCTGCAAGACGTTTCTCATGTCCTCCTTGTGTTTGCTCTTGGTACTCCAGTCTCCTCCCACCTCCTAAAAACAGACGGATGAATGAATAAATATAGGACTTAAAGAAGGGACCTGTCTTGGACATGAAATATCAGTAATTTATGTATATCAGCTGTATTTTCTATTGTTGTTTTAACAGCTGAACATCAAAAGAAAATCACATATTATTGGGCATCTAATATTAATTCGCTTGCTGCGAATCTGAGATAAGCTAGCCTTTTAACCTCTGCTCTTAATGCTAAGCTTGGAATGTTTTTAGAATATCAGAATATCAGTCTTGTCATGGTTTATTGTACATTTTGCCCTCCATTTGCAACAAGATAAACAGGAAATGAGTAAGACTGTGTTGATTGGTTAAACTTACTCCTGGTCTTTCATGTTCTGTAAACCTCTCCTCAGTTTCCTCCACAGCTGCTAGACATCAGTGTGAAATACAAAACAGAGAGCAGGTGGCACTCAACTTCAGACTGAGTAGTAACACGGCAATAATGACAACATGCTACTGAATGAAGGACTAATCGTTTCTGTCGAGTTGGCGACCTTTAATGTAAGAATCCACCTGCACTTTCTGTGAGAACATAGTGTGCTGCCATTCTGCTCACAGGCCTGACAATATGACTACAAACCTAAGCACGATACTTAACCCCCTGTTCCTCTGGAGTACCACCAATGAAAAAAAACATTCATCTAATTTTGTGTGAGTTATCCCAGAAGAACAGATGTTTTACAAAGCACCACATTGGGTATGCATGATCTTTGTTTAAGCATTTTTCCCTCCTCTAAGGTTCCTCTGGAAGCATCGTGGTTCATTTGGAGCCGGAGTGCCTTGTTTTCCCTTCTAATTGTGATGACAAGGCATTAGGGCTCCTTTTATCATCAGCAAAAAACAATAAGCAGAGAGCAGACAGATGAGCCGCTTTCAACTGGGCAGATCTCTGCTTCCTCTTTCATCACAGTGGCCATCTTGGGCCTTGCTAGAACGACATGAAACATATGCTCCCTCTTTAGTTTTGCAGCTAAAGAGAGCTCAACAGCCTCCATGTGCATGGCTATGGGTCAGCCGCATACATATGCGAGCTCTTGCTTTGGCATGTGTGCTTAACTCCCCTGGATGTTTAAGTAAACTGAGAAGAAGGCCCCAAGGTGATTAGTTCATTAGTGAGTCAGCCACCATGGCAAGCTTCCCTGAACCTTAAGAGGCACTCATGGTCATAACTGCTGATTGGTCACTCTCTCTATTTTTGTGGGTGTTTGTTTACGTTCACCAAAAAGAAAAAAAATCAATGGGGCAAAAGTGGAAGGAGATGTTAAGCCAGCGAAGTTCAAGCAGTGCTAGCTCTTTCTTTCTCCGGAGCTCATTATTTTTGCTCTGATTAAAATCTGGAGCAGCTCAAATTCAGCCAGCCACAGACCAGGCTTGAAAATTGGATCTTGCTGAATGATGGCTGAATTGAAGGAGTGCCACTGTTTGAAAAGGAGAGAGATAAAAAGCATGGAAACATCTGTAATCCAGAAGAAAATAATAAAAACATGCAGCACCCCACATTTCAAGTAGTACAAATGAAGAGTTGACTTTGAAGAGACGAGAGAGAGAGAGACAGTTTCTTTTGAATTCAGTTTTAGCTGTTGATAGCACAGTACAGACCTGTTAAATCTGTGCATATAAATCTGTGTATGTACTGTTTATCTTTTCTATATATATATATGTTTCTGTAAGGAAGCTCCTTGGATAAGATATTCAGATTATCGAAGCAAAGACCCTGTCGCCAAAGCTGTGCTTCAGATCTTTTGCAAATGGCCAGCATATCAATCATTAGCAAGTCCCTTGACAGAGCACCTCTGGACAGGGCTCGGTCTCGGCAGGGTTGCACTATATCTGCAATCATGTCTCAGGCCAAAGTCCATCTGTTCTCCATTAATGTGGTAATTCCAGCCTAGCTTGATTCCTCCTTGTTTGGCTGTTCTCCATCTCGCCTTAAGTTCGAACCTCCACAAAGACAGAGTAAAGAAACGAGAGAGCACTGCTACTTCTGCGTTAGTGCTTCCTACAGCTCTATGCTTGTTTCTTTTAGAGGACAGTGTCTTCTGTATCCCATTTCCATTGTCACTGCCAGAACGTAGCCAATCCTTTAGCCATCTTGCTTTTTTTTAAGTCTAATGATGGAATCAGCAGGCACAATAAAAAAATATATTGAAAAGCATCCCAATGTTCCTCTAGGTGACTATGAGAGGCGGTGAAAGTTATTATGCTTTCGATCGCCTGCCGTGAAGAGGGTACAGTATGGATAGTTAAGAAGCAGCATGATGTGCCATGTTTGCTGCTATTATTTTGTTCTTCTTTTAATTCCCCTCCATCTGATTTATGGTGTGATAAGGAGGCTAAACTTTTTTTGTTTTTCAGAGGACTAATTTCAGTCTCTTTGTCAGTTTCAAGACCTGTTTCTTTATTGCTTCCTTTTGCCAAGAAGGAGTCCACAAGTTATAGTACTTGTATCTCAGGCAACAGTGGGTCTTGCTTTAATTGTTTTCCTTTTTTAATTTTATTTATTTATTTGTTGATTTTCTCAGTTATAGTGGAATTGGTTATAGTGATCTCAATAGGCCAGGGCCATATAATGAAAAAAATCATTCACATATTTGTGACGTTTTTTGAATTTCGCATATGAACAGTAATGAACAGTAACAGAAATAAACGTGGAGTGTTTTATGGTTGTTTTTTTTTTGTTTGTTTGTTTTTGTTTGGGTTTTTTTTTTTTTTTTTTTACCATTTTTCTCTTAACAGACAATTCAGATCAGAAATTAGGAATAACACAAAGTTCAAACAGGGTTACACCATGGCTCAGTGCCAGGCACACACACACAAACACATGACTTCAGGATTTCCAGCTTACTGAAAACGTGAAACATGCTTTTTACTGAGCCATGTCAAAAAGTCCTTTTTTCCGTGGATGTAGGTTATATATTCAGCCTGAATTTCAGTTCCCGTGGATTTCCCCTTCTCTGCCTTCATCACCTTGACTATTTGCAAGTAAGACAGCAGTGGTGTTGCTCTACAACGTGCCATGTTTACACTTATGTCATCCATTTTATGCAGACCGTGACTGCTTGACAGTCCATCTGTATAATTGAGATGACCTTTACATGAGTTTCGGTGGATTTTGTGATATCTATGCCTGATTATTATTCCCATAACAATGTCAGCTCATGTCCTGAGCATTCATAGATGAAAGTACACAGACTGACAGCATTTTTTGGTAGTTAATTATAGAAAAAGTGAGATGCTTTTTTTTTTTTTTTTTTTTTACAAAATATTTTCATCTTTCTGACATGTTTCAGTTTGTCAGATTGTCAAGGGCTATGTGTGAAATCTGTATGTGTGACCAGCATGCAGATAAAGCCTACCTGTAGAAATTAACTCAATGTCTTGGTAATTAGGCACAATATATCTGATTAGAAGATGTGCAGCTTTGATTTGCACTCTGAGTACAGGAGGAAGGTCATATATCAGATCTTGTAGGAGCTAATTAGGTTACTTCTCTTCCTGTAATGGCCATTTTGATACAGGAGAACAAAATGTCAGGATGGAGGCAGAAGCCAAGCTTTTATTTGAATTAGTGTAACATTAGATGTAACATGCAAAACCAGACCTTCATTAGCCAGACAGCATGCAAATACTTTCAATTAGTCTGGAAAGACAAAGCAGCTGTACATTTTGAAACTTTTAACTCAGACATAGCTGTGATCATTAAGTAAATATACTTTTCTCTTGTATTTTATGCCGTGTGCGATTTCACACTGTATTGGTTTTTTTTTTGTTTTGTTTTTTTTAAACTCATGTTGTGTTATCAGTAGTATGATGTGGTGTGAAGAAAAGATAAAATAACTCTTTGCTTATTTCGTGTCAGCATGCGTAGTAGCTGTAGCTGCAATTTTATTTGAAAATACAAACAATGAAATCCATGTTCCCATGTTCCCTGCTCGGTTCCCAAAGCCCAAACAGTCACAAAATCCAATACTTTATCATAATGAGGCTGCACTGACCACTAATGAGGACTGGTAGTCAAACATTGATCTTATAGGGAAAATTTATGTACACATATACATACATATAAGAGAAATATGGCCAAAGCACCCTGCCTGCCTATTAGCCTATTAGGTTAAGCAACAACTACAGTATCTGGCTGTGTTGCTAACATTGTGGCAGCTACATGAGCTCTCTGTAAAACACAGAAGCAAATAAGCATTGGTTTAAAGAAGTAACAAAGAAGGAGCAGCAAATATACAGTGCAGAATTATTATGCTATTACAGTCAGGAGATCACACATGGCTAATAGTCAGTTTCTAGGGTCAGGACCTCTGTTTAATGATCACTGTGGTTTTCTAAAGAAGTCTTGTTGATGCCAATTAAAAAGGTGTGAGAAGCAAAAGTAATGTTTTAATTATTAACCACAAATCACTGATGTTGCTTTAGCAGGCTTCTTTTATTTATGAATTATGTATTTTATGTGTTATAAGGAAGCTTAAGAAAGCCTACAAGTATATTTCATACATAGTAAAGGTATAATTCAATGCCACTATATGTATCTGTATCTATTTAGTGCTCCAAATATCTGTTTTTCTATCTGTATTTGGATTTTAAACCCAAAGTGGGTGTGGCCTAAACCAGAATTTTTTTTTTTCGTTTAAAAAAAAGAAATTGTTTTTGTTTGTACCTGTCTGTGATATTTTCTAACAAATTTAGTTTGTTTTATTTCTTTATATTATATATAAACAAACTAATAGCCTTATTCAAACCACCAGAATTCGGACCAGACAGGTACTAAGAATAAAAGAATAAATGCTGTCAGTGTTAATGAACTTTGTCCCATGAGCTTCATTTTCAACCGCAGGCTCACACCCACATGAAATTAAAAACCTCTCACTTGTGTGACTTTTTAAAGAGAAAATAGTGTCCTTATCAAATAGAAGAACATATAATAGTGAGATGAATTATATTATTTTATTTGCAATTTCACGTATTTATGCCAATAAGGTACTGGACATAGTTTATATATAAAGTCTCAGAATAATGAAAAACAAGTTGATAAAGTTGTTAGGAATATATATATATGCAGTGAGTACTACCTTTGAAATATTGAAATATTTGGATCCTCATTAAAACTGGATCTACTTTATCCCTTTTTTATCCTGCAGTGGCCTTCATTCTAATACTATAAAATGTACCATGATGCTTGTGCTGAAATAAAACCTTGGTATTGGTAATTAATAAAAGAAAAAAAAATCTATCAAAAAAAAGAAATGAAATCTGAATGTCTGTAAAGGATTAATTTAATAGGATTAAAAAGTAATTTATGCACATAGAAAAGTTGATAAAACATATAAAATGTACAATAAAAAATGAAAATTTAAAGCATTAATGGATTCATATCTTGAGTACCTTGTTTTTATTTCCCTATTATGGTGTATGACAGTTACACTGGCTGCATGTAAATTAGCTCTATTAGTGACAAAGTATTGCTAAATATCACGGTGTTACACAACTAAAGATAGTAAGCCTTACAAGTAGTTCTTAATCAAAACACTTGACAGATAATTGTGAATTTCTTATACTAAATTGCAGCTTTAGAATAGTACAGTTTTCAGGAATTTGGCACAACGACAGGACTACACATATCTGAATATCATAAGCAGAGCAGTGAGTAAAGTCGTTGAGGGACTAACCTCCGAAACATTGCACCCTGCTCTGAATAAACAAGAGGCTTTACTGTATAAATCGGCTTCAGAACTGAAATTGCTTGCTAATGCCAGAAATGAGCAGAGAGGTGTCCGTTTAAGCCAAATCCAAACAAAGGTAGCGTCTGTTGCCTGAGTGCAGCAAAGCGAGGTCTTCCTGTCCCCGTTATTTGCTGCAAATGAGAAAGATGTGTATTTCCCCCCTACCGTGAGTGAGGGCCTGTCGAAATGAGGAATAATCCGATAGTCTCTCAGAGACTAACACTGCAGTCCACATGACATCACTTAGGGAAAATGCCATAGCCGCCACAACACAGAACAATTCACTCAGTGTTGGGTGCCTCAGCAAAATGGAAGTGATTTTCCCTGACATTTTTCATATTATGTTACTTGTTTGTGTTTTTTACAACCAATGTTATTTCATGTTGTGCTTCACTGATTCCTGTGTTGTTTCCATTTGTTGATTATAAGCTCACAGTCAAGGCAGAACTGGCTGGTTTATTTTGAATTGGGAAATTGGAAAAAGCTGCACCATCTTAGCCTGTGTTCTATCTCACACTCATTTTGTGTATAAAAAAAAAAAAAAAAACGTGTGTCAAATTCAAAACAATAGACAGCTTTGAACACCCAACAGCTATAATGCCTATTTCATACTTGTTGTCAAAATTACTACAGGATCCGATGTGAATCATGCAGTTATTAGTGACAGACACAAAAATCAAAAAGTCCTGATAATTTGTTGGGTTTTTTTAAGTACGCTTTAACGCACCATGTAGATACAGAAATTTAGACTCTTGATTATGTAGACTCTTGAAGACTGAGACGCCCTTCTGGTCTATCAGGGAGACTCATGCTGACAGACTTACGCACAGACTGAAAGCAAAAATAACTACGATGGCTGCCAAATTCCTTTTGCAAAAAGCTGCATGAAAATATTTAATTTCTAATTAATTTTTATATATATATATATATATATATATATATATATATATATATATATATATATATATATATTAATTTATATATATTTCATATTGAAATAGATTCTAATATTAATTTGCCTATAATTATATACTTTCACACATAGAAAAAAAGATCAACAGTAGTGTTACACTATGCAGTTGAATCGCATGCAATCAGTAAGTAACAGGCAATAGCATCATTTTATTATTAAGTTTTACATGACCAGAAATACCCACACTTATTTATCTGGTCAGTAAAAAAATTTGCTGGATTTTACATTTCACAGACATCCGTTTAAGATTTGCCATCTTAAACTTAACATTTTTTAGTAGAGTACTTCATTTATGAACTAGTTCACTGTGGTTACAATATACAATTGGGATGGTAAAAAGAAATACAAAAAAATATGTCTTGTGGTTTAATTTCTGGGTATTTCAGGCTCTGAAATGCCTGCAACTTTCTCATAAGTTTTGCACTCACGCACAGCACAAAGAGCCAACTTTGTTTTCATGAATTATCAGGGATTCAGTACATGTGCTAGCCTGGTTTATACTTTCAAAGAAGCACACCTCTTTGGTAGATAGGTGTGTTACCTGAGAATGTGTAGAAACACTTAAAAGAACGGCTTTACGTCTAACTGTTACAAAGTGCTGACACTTAGTGGAGACTGCTTCCATAAATGTTAAATAAATATCTCACAGAAAACGTCACCATATCAAAAATGGCGCATTTGTAAAATTCTTTTTTCTGTGCATTGTACAGCATCGTACCCTGCGTATGTTGTTGCTATAGAAACAATAACATATTAGAATTAATATAATCCAGTGATTTACCCTCGAGCCGGAACTACTGTCCGAGCCATGCTGTTATAGAAAATTACCCACACCTACTGACCAATCAGAATCGAGGTTTCAGCAGCGCTGTGCTAAAGCAGACATATAACAAACATGTTTTATACACCCACCCCAGTCTGGGTCTTGAAGAAAGCAGCAGTTAAACAATAGTTGTACAAACTGTTCACAGGAAGTCATTTAGACAGATCAGCAATCAAAAAAATTTAAATAGATGCTGAAAGACGGTGCAAATAAATGGTGAATGATAGACATAAGCATAATCACCAATTTACAATAGAAATTGCCCTTGCTTTGGAAAATGATAGTATAATGTATATTATTTCCTACATTTCATGGCAGGTTGTCATGCAGAGAGAATAAAAATAAAATTGTGATGATATTACACAGAGATTATGTATGCAGTTCTTACAGTAAAACAGTATCCAGTTCATACAGTAAGTATATGCAGTGATTTACATAAAATAATGCCAACTAGACATTAAGAGAAAAAGAGTTAACAGAAAAGTTTCAACAGTAAAACAGAAGCTAAGAGGGAAATGATTATTAATATAAAAAAAAAAATTCTTGCAAAGGAATTAGCTTTGCACAAGATGAAAGCCTTCAATGTTGGTACCAACGGCTGTCTCCAACAAAGGGAGTGTTAAATGTTATACATTAGTATACTCACTAAATAAACACTTAACTGCCTATTTCGAACAAACATTAATAAACTATACTTGCTTTTACAGTTTGTTAGACTTTGTGTTTGAGTGGATATTGTCTGGATATTTGGTGCTTTATTTTGTTCTTAAAATTTTATAATAGTGTTTATTAACAAAAATATATTAAAAAAATTATGAACCATACAAAGACCAAAGCATTACATGAGAGCTTCTCTTATAACTCTCAGGTATGTTCCCACTGTAGCTTGTTGTTCTCTGGGTCGGGAAGTGCAATCTTCTGCTCTTCCATTTCTATTTCCTCGCCTTCCTGGCCTTCTACTTTAGGGAGGAGTGTTAGTTTTTCCCTCTCTGCCGTTCTCCTAAGGCCTCCTGTGAGGTGACTAAATCTCATTTTTCATATGCACATTGCTCTTCCCCCCATGCTGTGAGCCCTGAGGAGAAATGTTCCTCAGTTATGGGCTGTGGGTGAGCAACTGATAGTAGCAAATAGACATAGAGAAGCAATCCACTCTTTACTCTCTGGCAGGGTTTATAGTGTATCGCACCAAAGCATTAGGACAAATGGCACCACTCGGTGCATAATGATCATCATCAGTATTCCCTTATTATTTTTCATTTGGGTGTGTAATTGGTGAAATCATAATGTGACCAACTGGACTACAGTTGATATTAGATATTAGAGTTAATTATTTTTGCTAGATGAATAGTGAATTAAAAAGCATAACAACAATCAAACTACACAGAGATTACAGAACAATTGTTATAAAAAAAAAATTAATAATAATAATCATCATCATCATCATCATCAGTAAGGGTTCTATCTGCCATTATGATATTTATTTTAACCCAAAATAGTGATATATAAGATGATGATGATGATTATTATTATTATTATTATTATTATTATTATTATTATTATTATTATAGGTTTGAAATTACTGACTGACTTCCCTTCCCCAGTCCTATTCTGCTCATTTCTCCTATCCTGCAAGACCAGGTGTCTTCACACAGCTATTTTTTTCCTCATTCTCTCTTTATCCTGGCCCTTATGGAATTGTTATTATACGTCCAAGGTGGATTGCTTCAGCGTGTGTGATTCAAGCGTAAGGGTGTGTGGCCTTTTGCCGAGCCGGCTGTGTGGCATACTGAGTGTGTTTGTTCAGGGGGCTCTGGGCTGCGGTACCTGACCCGCTACTCTGTGCACACCCTGAGGCCATTGGGAAGCCCCTTTTACTTTGAGGTCACTATTTCATTTCCATTCCCTGTGCACTTTTCCTGGATCTTCTACTTCAGTTGGCTTTCAGGGCGTCTCTGAGCAGCACAGGTAGTCAGCGCTGACACTTCCCATAATCTAAAGGAAGCTAAAAAAAGAGCATTTTTGCTTCTAGAGTGCTGCAGAGCTGAAACTTGATCGGCAAGGAGCTCCCTGCGCATGTATATGAAAGGCAGAAAGGGGTCCCTTCAGTCCGCCTCAAAGCTGACCGCTTTTCCTACTTGGTATGTGCCAGGTTGTTTCCTCTCATAAGCACTGCAAGGTCAGAGCAATTTCCCAAAGTCAGAGCCAGGGTCGACAATGCACTTCCCTCTCATATCACTTTCAGATGGCAAGAAAACAAGCCAAGGCTGTTTGGAAGCTATTGGCGGAGGATGAAAAAGTATTACAATTGGTTTGCCGTTTTGCAGATGGCTCTTGGGAGAGCAGTGCATGTGAATACATTGACATATAGGACTATAGTTCATAACTGACACTTGATTGTAGTATGTATTCCACGATTGGCCTTAGTGTATCTTGCTTTGGTTTGGTTTTAAGTCACTGTATTTACAAAGATACTCATTGAACTAGTTTTTCATAAACATGACATGAAATTATATGCTATAGATTTTAGTGCAGAATTATAAGCATAGATAAGAATCTAAGAGTTGTAGGCATCTGTAGTAACCAAATATTACTTTTTCATGAGGATACTCACATTAAATTGCTCAAAGATGATATGGTATATTTTGCATATATTATACTACATTTAATTTATTTCATTTTGTATAGAAGAGTGGGCATCCTCCTACTTATTTCTGGCATAGATTAATTAAAACCCACATCTGGAAACATTATCCATTTGCAAGCTTAAACTCCCAGAATACTACTCAGTTTTGTATTTTATAGCATATTTTTCACTAACTACAGTGAAGCTAATAAAAAGGTAAGTAACATTTAATAAATTTAATGTTCAGTAATAAACTATTTAGAAACAAATAATACATAGTTTACTAATTAAAGTACCTTTTTAAAGTACCTTTTTTGCTGATATATTAGTAAACAGATTAATAACATATATTGTAAATAGATTAACAGTAAATACATTAATTTCAAAATCTAAAAATAAAAATATAAACACTCAGCAGGATTTTGTAACTCCAGTCCTAGGGTTCCACTGCCTTGCAAAGATCCAGGTTTTTTCTTCTGCTCCCAACCCACCTGATTTGAGGAAAGGGCTCCTCAGCTCATTATTAAGATGTGGAGGAGTTTTGGCAGCAGAGGAAGCTTGAAAATGCACAGGAAAGTGGACTATGACAGGGTTTGAGGTCCATTGATCTAACACCATTAATAAATTAAAATGAAATGAATAAATGTATTATTGTTAAAGTAATTTCAGTAAAATGATTAATTACAGGAAACCTTCATCATAAAGGTTTTAGCCTGATTCCTAAATACTGATACACTTTATACCCCAGTGCTGTTGAATTCTCAAATCAAATCAAGTTTTTCTGACAGTAGTTCCTGCTGCAATTTTATTCATACTTTGATATGAATGTGCTAGTTCCTAAAAAAATATTCTTAATATAGTTTTTTTTTATTATTAAAAAATTTTATTTTTAATTATTTTTTTTTTAATTTTATTAAAAAAAAAAAAACAGAGGTTGGTGAGGGAACAACTGTTCATAGCTGCTATAATGTAAGTGATAAAAGGAACTGTCTTGTTTTGCAGATGTTCCATAGCATTAAATGGAGCAATAAATAGATAAAAAGTACGATGTGTCAAAAGTAAAAATTGTAATCTCTGGCAAATCGCTGTGGTATAAGAAGAACAAAAAAACTTGTGCTATAGGAATATAAACCGCTTTGCATCAGTCCTCATAAAACCATCTCAATGTTGACTGTTTTCTGATAACAGCATGGCCAAAAGTGTTTTATTCCTTGCATATAAACTGTAGTTTTTATATAATAACTATACATTTACTGATTATTAATTCATAGCTAGTCTTTATTTTGTAAACAGTGTATCATTTGTTAATAAATTGTTTATTACTGAACCTTAAATCAAGGATACAAGATTGAAGAATGTAAGTCTGGGCGTTTAAGTGGATCATCATTGTTAGATATTGATGATGATCAGGTGCTGAAGATGAAGATAGAAAAATATAGTCAGTGATCTGTATCTCTGTGCCACTCTGCTCCTATAATTTCTGCTATAATTTCTGCCCAGATCACCGAATATGGATGCACAAACAATTCAATTAATTTGTATTTAACTTGGTAGTTAATGATTCATTTCAAATCCCTGAGCACAGAACTAAAGAACAAAAAAAATTACATCATTGTCCAATTACCATTATTTTACACATATTAGTTTTCTGTAAAATCCTGAATTAACATCATAGAGTTGATTGCCTTTTCAAGATGTAGTTATTTATTGGCACTCACATTAGATTAAAACTGTGGGATAATTAACCGGTTCTTTTACTTGGAACATATTGCAGTAGTATATATTTATTGGCACCCATATTAGCTCAACAATTTACAGGCTAGTCTGGTTGTTCCGATTTATTAGCAGAGGTGGTCACCCAAAGCTGCTGTGAGCAATGTCAGGAGACTTCATTTGGAGGATTAGATTTCTAATGAGTTGCCTGATCCCTTAGTTCTTATCTCTTTTCTGAAATGCAAAGTCTAGGAGGGGCTTTGCACATATTTCTGCAGACCTGGACATAATTAGTAGATTATGATAGAAAAAAAAGAAGAAAAAAAAAACACCTCCAGCTCAGACATGGAACCTTTGGGTAGAACTCAACAGGTTTAATGGAATTTGCAAGTAATTTGGCCTAAAAGTTTGAGTGCCAAGATCACTGATGTGAGAGTCTGAATATGATTTCTTAGTACCTGGGTTGAAATTAAATTTAGCTTGACATGACGCTGTGGCTGTCAAAAGTACTGGACACAAATAAGGAAGGGTCAAACAAAAGTATACGATCAATCAGAAAAAAAGAGGTTCACAATGACAACACTGTTTTGAATAGACTTATGTGCAGGAAGTAGCTTATATTTATAATACAGTATTTTCTGACTACAGAGCTGCAAAGGAACTGGCTTTGTGGTCCTGTGCATAGTCTTGCAATAAGAGTCAAGAGAAAGGTTGTGTAGTCTGTAGCATGCTCCAGTAAAGTGGCAATATGTTCACATAATTTAGCTAGCTACAGTTTCTCCATGTTTATTTGTATAGTAATGTTGTTTCTTTTAGCTACATCCTCAACCAACATTATTCTAAGTCCCATTTTCACCAGACTATACCAAGTTATATAAACACATATGGCGAGGTAATCCATGATTCACATGTCGTTATTTCTAATTGCGCACATTTTCTCTTACACCATTTCCTGTTTTCAGTACTGTTTAGCTAACACTTTGATTACTTGAATAAGAACCAGAGATTGTAAATGATATCTTTGTGCTTCTGAGCTAATGACTCACATTCAACCAACAATGACCTCTGTGTAAAAACATGAATGAATTGCATTAAGCGGTAAAATAACTAAAATTTTAAGGGGTTTTTTGGGTCATTTTAGACAGTTTAGCTTTATCAAAATATGCACCGGGGGAAAATTAGAGTGTTGGGGTTGAAGGAGTTTAGCTCCCTTGAGGAGCCCCAGCACACCCTATGCCAATTTAACCCCTTTGCTTGAGCACTTTTACTTTATGTGAATGGCAAGTAGAGATGAGCTCCAGTACTGTAATTTAATGGAAATGTAAATCATAGCATGACATAATGGTGGTAATGATAATGATGCTGTAACACAGCTCTGCACTTCTTTATAAAGATATGCTTTCATTTCATTGTAAAATGTAAATGCTGTGTGTAATCATTAAGGCAAAATGTTTTCATTTTTCTCATTTAAAGGGTTTACTGTATTATGATCACCAGAAAACAACCAGAAGATATTTTGATTATTATTTTACTGCCAAAACGAGAGAAACTCAAAACTTGGGGTCTGGCCACACAATTGTAGTTACTTAAATTAAGCCCTTAAGGTAGTAAAAGATATTATTCTTTAAAGATACTACTGAAAACTAGTTTTAGTCACACTCCCATGATATCAATGTTAATGAGAACTGTAAAAACACATTAACTGAACAGTAGTTTTCTTGCATTTATTCCCAATGGAGGAAGTAGGATTTCCCCACTTCCTAAATCTCAGTTTAATTCCTGGTTAGAACTTGTCACAAAAAAAGCTGCATGAGCTACACTGCTAGTTAAATGTTTATGAACGCTTGAACGTTTTAGCACAGTTTAAACTCTTGTGGTGTAACAGATTAAATAAAAGTACAAAATGTCAATTTTAAATGAGGAAAATAATTAAACAAATGCTCCAGCAAAGACATACATTTTCATATTTAAGGTCTTAACATTCAAGATTCAAGATGTTTATTTGTCACATACAGTTATATGCAGTATATAACTTGCAGTGAAATGAAAACATGGCCTTAGACTGTGCATTTAAATAACTAAATAAAAAATAAGAAATGAATAAGAAATAAGACCCCTCATGTATTCTAATGGTACTCTAAATTTGTGCTCTATTAAAGGCAGGTGTATCTACAGGCTAAACCTGTTAAACCTATAGATAAAATATAATGATGTGTGCTGTATTCATAAGTAATCAAGATCTAGGGTTTTTTATCTTCCTTTTTTCTTTTTCCTTTCTAACTGCAGTGTACAGTAACAATTGTAGATCTAGTAAAATTTCCAGTGTAGTACATATTTTCCAGAGAAACAGGATGCTTCAGACAAACGTCCTTCATCAGCTTTTTACATCTTATATTTAACATTCAGGTGAACTCCAAGGTTTTCTAAAATTCAGAAATCCAAATATAAAATGTGTCCTCCAAGTGCACCTGCCTTTACAATAAACTGTGTCACTGTATTCCTGTGTTCGAATGTTTTACTGCCATTGTAACTCACTAATCTGGCTGGCTAGCTCGATAGCGAACAGCTCTTGAAAACTAAATGAGTAACATAGTTTATCATGTTTCTCAATATAAAAGCTGAATTTCCCAGATTACAGTCAATTAAGTTTGTCCTAGGTGTTCACTGAGTGCACTCATCTCTGGTCAGAAAAAAAAAGTTAGCATTTAGCTACTATATTTATTATCTCAAAACATACAATAATAAACCTGCTTTTATTGACTGTAACTGTACTGAATAGGTGCCGGTTACCAACATGTCAACATAATTGTGGGAGTGATTTTAAAAATGTTTTTAGAAAGCACTTTTTTGTCGGGAGCTATTGCATAAAATGTTTCAATGGAGTACCTTTTCGAAAAGGAATGAGGAAAAAAAAAATAGGGCATGTCCTCTGTCTAAATATTGGTCTATGTGGCTTTGTATTATATGGAAGTTTGTAACAATTTGCCCGAATCTTATATGAAAAGTTATTTATGAAGGGTCTATTGGTCTATTGGTCATAGTTATTGCTGTTTTGTTTTTGTTTTGTTTTTTTATTCTTGACTTCATTCAAATCACCTGCCAACATATTAAAATCAGATCAAAAACAGCATATCAGTACAAACCTGGCCCAGGCAAAATTCAGCCCTTGATATCAGGCCTGCTCTTTCAGTGCTGACCCCCAGCCTTAGCTTCCTCATGCTGGCTTTCTTGTCTCAGGAAATGTGCCATCATTGCAGCAGTCAAGGTGTGTTGACAAGCGAGACGAAGGTGGCAGATGGCTGTGAGACCAGCTCAAGGTCGTCCTGCCCCACTGATGTCTAAGCTCTGGATTTGAAACCCAACACTCTTTTCATCTCTGTACCTCTCTCACTCTCACTTACTCACTCTTTGTCTCCCTCTCTTTCTCTATTCCAGTCATTTTCATCCCAACTCGTGATCTAGGTGAGCTGTACAGACCTCCTATCTTCAGTGTACCGCATTCACAAACATGCTTTTCTGCCCTCCACAATACACACAGCTGCTTCGCACTCTCTCTCTCTCTCTCTCTCTCTCTCTCTCTCATATACACAAGCCAACAGTGAGTTGCCCTACATACTTTATGCATACTTGAAGTGTGCTTCTGATGGTTTTAGAAGAATATGAGAGGGAGGAGAAAGATTGCTTTAATTACTTCTTCCAAGCATGTCTGTGGGGTATAATAGTAGAAATCCCAGCCATGATGTTGGGAGTTGCTGCACATGATTCATATTCATATGATCGCATTGTCTTCCCATCCTGAGAGAGAAACAGGCAGATGGACAAACAGACACACAGAGGCGAGAAGGAGGGCACCAGAGAGAAGTGAGAAGTGAATGATCAAGAGAGGGAGGGTGAGAGACATGAGGAAAAAGAGGGAGCGAGAGAGAGATTATTCTTTGGCTCTGACTACATTTCATTTTTCATGCATCTTTCTGCATCTTCCAGGAACCTGAGTTAGGCTTTGTAGTGAATTCCTTACCTAAAAAAAAAAAAAAAAATCTTACTCACCTAATAAGGAGCACTGTGACCTGTTTGACTTCTAGCAAGAATGATGGCATTCGAGCAGCTAAGCTTTGAAACCAGTATCTGCATATAGCATCCTTAGACAAAAGCAATCCAACACTCGAAAAAAAAAAAAAATGAAAACAGCAAACCTCTGGAGACAACACATGCTGTTTTTTAAGCAGCTACATTCAAGAGAAAATGAAACGCCTTTTGTTACTGCATCCATTTAATAAGCAATTGCTGGAGATATACCTGCACTATAGTGTTGCTATATTGCTTTATATATGTAAATGTGCATATGTATTATAGAAGGTAATACTATTTAAATTCAGCCATCAAATACAGTCAAATTTGAGTGAAATACTTACACACTGCTAAACAATAACTTGCATATTGCATTAGGATGGTATTATTCCTATGTTGCTTCAGCATTTTTTCTTTTATTTAGAAACTCACTGTCATCTGTATTAATTCCTCTGCCTCTCATATATACTCTATAAAACTCTTAATACATAGCGAAAAATGCTTGCTACACCCAGAGGAGACAGACCAGAAGAGATGCATTTTTAGACCATTTGAGAAAATCACGAGATACGGCAGCTGTTAAATTGGTTATTACTACATTAATAAAAGTCATTAAAAATTTTTGCTCAGAAAATTAAATAATTTGGTTAGAAATGTTTGTATTTGGTTAGTATTTAGGTATGTATGTGCTGCCATAAATGTCATAATGTTAACTGGTACTACATTTAATCTTGAATTTACTGTACACATTTCATGGCTTAAAAATGCTCTCAGTAATCAGACCATGTTACCTTACATTTGCTAGCAAAGTATTAGTTAAGGGGTGTGCAGACTTGTGCAGGTTATTGTACATTTCTCCTTTTTCTTTTTTCCCCTAAAATGTTTCAGTTTGTTTTTCAGTTTTTCAGTGGTATATCATCTTAAAGGTGGAAAAAAATCTGTCATGATTCATACACATGCACACACACACACACACACACATATATATATATATATATATATATTCAATTTTATTTGTATAGCGCTTTTAATAATGGACAAAGCACCTTTACAGAAATAAATGGATTCAAAAAATATATTGTAAATATGTGAATTTATCCTAATGAGCAAGCCAGAGGCGATGGTGGCAAGGAAAAACTCCCTGAGATGATATGAGGAAGAAACCTTGAGAGGAACCAGGCTCAAAAGGGAAC
>CM075013.1:18545350-18574117 GCA_037576675.1 Pangasius sanitwongsei | reverse complement strand
TGCACATAGCTATACACACTCTACACAAGACTATAAACACCCTGCACAAAACTATACACACTCTACACAAGACTATAAACACCCTGCACAAAACTATACACACTCTACACAAGACTATATACACCCTACACAAAACTATACACACTCTACACAATACTGTATACACCCTGCACAAAACTACATACACCCTGCACAAGAATATACACACTCTACACAAAACTATATACACCCTACACAAGACTACACACCGTACACAAAAATATATACACCCTACACAAAACTATATGAGCCACCACTGCCCACAACCACCTTAATAACAATAATAATGGTAATAATATTAGATTAAATTAGATTAGATTTTATATTTACAATCAAATATTTGTTATTTACTATCTTAAAATCCTCATTCTATTATTTGTATACTACTGCAAATAAACTATTTGTAACTATTAATATAGGCTTTGTTGATAAATTTGCAAACTTATGTTTAATTACTTACAGTTTAGTTTATTATTGTTAATATTGCTAGGCCTAATAATAATTTTAAAAAATACAAAATTAATTAACAATTGTGTACATCATTTACATACTCACTGAGCACTTTATTAGGAACACTATACTAATACTGGGTAGGGCCTCCCTTTGCTCTCAAAACAGCCTCAATTCTTCATGGCATGGATTCCACAAGATGTTGGAAAAATTCCTTTGAGATTCTGGACCATGTTAATGTGATTGCATCACACAATTCCTACAGATTTTTCAGGTGCACGCTCATGCTGTGAATCTCCCTTTCTACCACATCCCAAAGGTGTTCTCCTGGATTCAGATCCGGTGACTGGGAAGGCCACTGAAGAACATTGAACTCATTGTCATGTGCATGACACCAGTTTGACAAGACTTTTGCTTTGTGACATGGTGCATTATCATGCTGGAAGTGGCCATTAGAAGATGGGTAATTTGTGTCCATGAAGAGACGCACGTGGTCAGCAACAATACTCAAGAGCGATGACTGATTGGTATTAACAGGCTCAAAGAGTGCCAGGAAAAGTGTGCCCCACACCATTACCCCACCTCCACCAGCCTGGACTGTTGACACAAGGCAGGTTGGGTCCATGGATTCATGCTGTTGGTGCCAAATTCTGACCCTACCATCTGTGTGCCTCAGCAGAAATCGAGATTCATCAGACCAGGCTATTCATTTTCCAGTCTTTAACTGTCCAGTTTTGATGAGTCTGTGTCCACTGCAGCCTCAGCTTTCTGTTCTAGGCTGACAGAAGTGGAACCCAGCGTGGCCTTCTGCTGTTTTAGCCCATCCGCCTCAAGTTTCAATGTGTTGTGCATTCTGAGATGCTTTTCTGCTCACCACAATTGTACAGAGTGGTTATCTGAGTTACTGTAGCCTTTCTGTCAGCTCAAACCTGTGTGGCCATTCTCTGTTGACCTCTCTTATCAACAAGGCGTTTCTGTTCGCAGAACTGCCTCATACTGTTTGTTTTTTTTTTTCTTTATTCCACCCTTCTGAGTAAACTCTAGAGACTGTTGTGCATGAAAATCCCAGGAGATAAGCAGTTATAGAAATACTCAAACCAGTCCGTCTGAAACCAACAATCATGCCACGGTCAAAATCACCAGATGACCAGATTTTTTTCCCCCATTCTGATGGTGATTTGAACAATACCCAAAGCTGCTGTCCTGTATCTGCATGATTTTATGCATTGCACTGCTGCCACACGATTGGCTGATTAGATAATTGCATGAAAGAGTGGGTGTACAGGTGTTCCTAATAAAGTGCTAAAAGAGGGTATATAATATGTATTACCAGTTTCTGATAATATATTATTATAATGTATTATTATTATTATTATTATTATTATTATTATTATTATTATCATTGGTGTCCTGGTAGTGTTGGTCATTTCAACATTAACATTTACAACTCTTTTCTTTTCAAACTTTAACATTCAAAAACGGTTTAATCTAAACTCTTACTTGTGTGTCTACTTTTCTTCTGAGCTTCTGGCAGCATTTTGGAGTGTGTCAGTTTGCATGAATGATTGTGTGGTTGGGTAGAAAGAGAAGCTAAACAGTACAGTACAGCCTGCAAATGGAGAGAATTTTAGGCTCATTATTGATGCCTGCCATATTTCAATTCCCCAGCACTGAGGGAATTCGTTTAAGAAATCACTGAGAATTGTTCCCTTAAAACAAACATCACTTTCTTTGGATGGAGTTGGTCTTGTACATCTGCCAAGCAAACTGAAATGATGATGCTGAATAATTAAGAAGCATTGTCACCACTCTGCAGCTCCCACATGTAACCTTCTCACTTTGGTAAAATTTATAGTTGTCCCTTAAAATGTTGCTTTTGCTCTTCTGTGTCTTTCTAGCTCTCAGTACTGTCCATTATAAATATTTGAACAGAAAATTCAAGGCTGACTCACTCAGTTCATTCAATTTCAAACATTTCAAACATTTTATTAACAGACAACCCTACAACTGATAACCTAATATTTCAGTCTCTGTGCCATTTTACTTGCTGGAATAAATAATTGAGCAAATCATGTGAGCCAGAAAATGTGACATTCTGTTGAAATATGCCCATTATGGGGCTGAAAATTGGATAGTAAATGCATCTAATTGAAAATGGAACAACGCTTTTTTTATGGTTCTGTAACTCCGAAAATCGTGACAGTTTGTCAGAAGTATAAAGTATTGCTTTCATTCTTGAAACCAAATGAATTTCAGTGGGAAAATAGTTTGAAAGCATTTCTCTTTATTTTATGAAATTGTGTATTTCAGAGGTGAAAAGAGAAGAGAAATTCACTTGATCATGCCAGAACAAAAATAGCTAATCAGTGTTAAAATGTTAAGATTGGAGTGTTTCTACGGAGGCTTCAGAAATGAGCCAACCAACAGTCTGTGTAATTTATGAAAGCACCCAAAATAGGATATGTTTTGTCTAGAGAAAGCAGCATTATCATAACACATAAAGGCTACGTCAGCATAGATGTGCGTGTGTGTGTGTGTGTGTGTGTGTGTGTGGCGCAGCGAGTTGAATGCATATGAATATCAATGCATATGAATGTGTGCCTAAGCATTTTACATTTCTATATGTAATGGGTGGATGAATGAACAGTATATCAGCTTATGATGAATGACTAAATCCTAATTATTACATTTCCATAGTGATTTAAAAATTGGTAATAATTAGGCCTTTTCCTTTTATACAGTGACCATCAAGTAATTTTGACATTTGAATATTTTGAGTAATATTGACAGTGCATTCAGTTTAAGAAAGAACAGCATAACTAGTGCAGTGAACTTTTAAACTTGATAAACACAATGAACTCCATAGTAAGTTTTAAGTAGGCCAAGATAGTGGCGTTAGACTGCAAGGAGACAGTTGACTTTCTACGGAATAAACACTATCAATTAATAATCCTTTTTTCAGACATCACATACCAAATGACAAAAATTCTGTGGTCTCAAACCACATTCATGTGAAACAACATTCCTTTGTGAGACAAACCACACCGGGGTTTCCATTTGCAGCTTATGGGAAAGCAATGAACAAGGCAGAGTCCGAGTCTCAATGTGTGCTGAGCAGCACAGAGAAACCTGGGCACCTTTTAAAGCATACCTTTGTGCACACTTTTATATTCACAGCATCTAAAGGGAAGAGAGAATACAATCCAAGCATAAAGCTGTTAAAGGAGCTGACATTGATAGAAGTGCTCTAAGATAAAGTCTACACCAATTGATCAGCCAGACAGCTGCAACTCAACACATACACAAGTAAAAAGAGTTACAAGAAAACACAATGGTTGAGGGAAGTGCTATAAAAATTAAGCATAAAGCCACAGTCACATTATAAATGGAGCAATCTAAATTATGCAATCATACAAGTCCTTTTTAATGCTAATCGCAAAAGAAACATTGCTCGCGTATTTTATTTTATTTATTTTTTTGGCATTTTCTGATACATGGATAATAACATTCAAAGCAGTCATGTTCACAGTGCACACATGAACTGAAGTGTTTGACATAGGCTCTACACGACTTCCTGCTTTCCGTGCTTCCATGGCTTTTGAGGAGGTGATTGTCTTTTGTTTGCGACATGAAGAAATGTGCATATGGATATGATCTGCAAATGAAATGTACATTCCATCCGAACAGACCGCATGAGAAGATGAAAGCTTGACTCCATTAAAACACAAATGTAAATAAAAAAAAGTAAATGATATGTCATTTCTTCAGCTAAAATGGAAAAGAAATTAGAGAAAAACATGACAGTCTGAACATTTTTTTCTTCTTCTTCTGTTTTTACCTTTCTCATTTTTGGTTGGTTTTTGTCTTTGCTGAATGGTTTAAATGTCTGGGTTTGTGTGTGTGTGTGTGTGTGTGTGTGATTTAGACATCTGAATATGCTCAAACTATATGTTTCCCCTTGTCAAAGACACTCCGCAGAAAAATCCTCGACTGCCATGCAGAGAGATATTAACAAAAAAACAAAAAACAAAAAAAAAAACAGCCAGCTCAGGCAAACAGAGAGCTTTACACTTGCTGATTTTTAAACAGGCTTGGATATGTTAGTATGTGTGTCTGACATGGAACTTTACTGTTTTGCCAAAACGGTTAGATTATGAAAAAAAGAATGCTAGTTGCGGGAGTCACTACATACCTGTCATCACATTAAATAGTCCTGCAGTGCCATGGCCAGTACGTAAGGAGCTGTCAGATCTGACTGAGAATAATTCACATTTTGTGTTACGAAGTAGAGCAAAACAGAAATATGTCAAATGTTATTACCTCATTCATGGCAAGGGTGTGTGTGTGAGTGTTTGTGTGTGTGTGTGGGTGCATGCATGGGAGCAAGACTGGGAGGGCTACAGCATTTGGAGGACATAGGGAGAATAGGAGAGTGAAAGGGAGGGGATAAAATATATATACATTATTAACTTCATCACGTGTTCCCAGTTTCTTAGGGACTTATTATTCTGGGCCGCTTTAATGAATAACACTAGAGAGGACAGATGAGTGGGTGATTTATGGAGTGAGAGCGGAGACCACCACCATCTGGTTTAGCCCAGTACTACATCATAACCCAGCCCTGGTCCTGCTGTCCGAATAGAAAACTACGCACAGCTACACAGGACCTCCGCTTCAGCCAGGTTTAGCAGCCTATGAGGTCCTCATTCTCCCTCTATCTGTACAGATTTCTCTCTCTTTTTTTCTTTGTTTGTTTTGCAAAGCTTGCTTTGCAGTAGTGAGCGGGTGAAGAGCAGTGTTGTCACTTTATGTGTTTTTTTTTTGTGCCTTTTTGTTTCTTGCCGTGTTGTGTTTTTTTGCTGATATGAAATGACCTGCTTTGTACATCAGTAAAAAAGATCATTTCTTTATTCTCTGGCACTGTGCTAAATCTCTCTCTCTCATCGTACCCTTTTTACTTATTCCTAGGCCAACATTGCTCCAATTTATGCCCTTTTTTGCCTTTTCTTTCTTTTCTTTTTGTTGTTCTGTTGGCCAATATGAGTTCCCCATTATTTGATAAGGCTCATTCGAATTCCATGGCATTGGACTAGATCACTCTTGGTACCCTTTTTAGCCCGTCCTAGGCACCCTTCATGCCCTTTTCTTCCCTCTTTGCTATTTTTATACCTCATTGTGTTGTTCTCTTTGCCAATATGAATTGCCCTGCTTTGTAGATGATCAGAATGGCCTTCTCATTCAAATTCTCTGGCACTGCACTAAATCTCTTCTTACCCTTTTTAGTTATTCCTAGGCCAACCTTTTTACGCTTTTTTTGTTTGTTTGTTTCTTGTGTTGTTCTGTTTGCCAAAACGAGTTGCCCTGCTTTTCATATGATTGGAATGGCCGTCTGAATTAAATTCCCTGGGACTGCCCCAAATCTCATTTCTTCCCCCTCTTTACTACCTCCTAGGACAGCCTTTTTCCCTTTTTGCCATTTTTTTGTTTCTTGCAGCACCATTTCGTTTTTCGAAGTGTCGTCCTACTTTTTATACGGCTGCAATGCCCATCTCATTCGGATTCCCTGGCACTGTACCGAACCTTTCTTTCTGCCCCTCCATAGGCAAACATTCCTCCTTTTTTTGGGACCTTTTTTCCATTTACTTTCATTTCTTGTGATGTCCTGTTGGCTAATACGAGTTGTTCTGATTTTCAAATCATTGCAATGGTCGCCTCATTCAAATTGTCTGACACAAAAATGTTCTTGTTTATCTCTGTTTTTAACAGGCAGAAAGAAAGGTGCATCTTCAAAACTCTGCCACAGTCCGCTTTCACCTGTCACTTGATGTGTTCTTGCCAAAATCAGTCATTTCAATGAGTGAAAGCAGTCTCGGGTTGTGCAGCGGTAGCTCAGCTATCCTTGCCTTTCAAAATTACAGCGAGAACTGAGCTCTTTTGGGGGAGGTGAGGCAATATCAGAGGTTGTCAAGTCCATTTACAGAGCAGAATGATTTGTGCTTGCATTCTCTTTTTCTCTCTCTCTTTCATTTCTTGGAGAGGAGCAATAGGTGGTGAATGGGGAGGTAAAGGGGAGCCTCAATACACAATGGGGGTTTTAGCCATTTGCTGCTATTCTTTTTAGCAAACTCAAAGGCATGCTAAGATGTCTTGCTTTGCCCGTCCACGGCAAATAACTACAGAATTTTTCACCATCCAAGCTTGCAGAAAAGCCTAATCCTGAATTAATTAAACTGATAATGCTGCTGCAACAAATGAAGACTGATGTTTGCTTCTGTAATGACTTTTCGTGGGCCCTTATAAATTGCTGTGCCATTCCACCATAATGCGAAGATTAATTTGAGAATTCGTTCCACCATCGCTGTTTTTCAATAGCTGTCCCAGTGAGTCCTGGCTATAAAATGGCTACATTCATGCCTAAAGGCTACTTATCCTTATTAACGTTTGTGCACTGCATTCCAAAATTTGGACATTTTATAAAACCCACCCTGCAGCAAAACAGATTTTTCATTCGCTTCCCAGGAATTGACAGAAGCAAGCAAAACCTGTTTGCACAAGGAGCACACTGTAAGATTCTCATTAAATGTTTTGGAAACACAAGCTCCCTATTGATGTTTCCTGTCATTTTGGGTCAGTTCATACTTTGTAACATAAAACCCAATTGCAGTTGTTTTTCAGCCCCTTTGATATTTCCCAAGGATCCTGCCAACTGCTCACCAAATGTCCCGCACGCCATTGCATGTCCGATCTGTAGATGACAGCTTAACTATTTCTTTCAGTCTGCCGGGGTCTCCTGTGGTCGCTAAGGGCTATGTAAGCCGCAGGATTTGACGGCGAACACGTCGGATGAAAACTTTGCTGGTGAGCCTGGCAAATGTTTATCAACACAGTCTAAGGTTATGCCTTGTGATAATCTCTTACAAAAAGTCTCGGTGCTTTGCAGCTGATTGAGGCGGTAAGGTGGTATGCGCAGAAGCAGCTGCTTCTGTCTTTGTTAAAAGGAAGACGCCGAAAGGGGGGTGCATGAGTCCCACACCTGTAACATGTCATTTAGAGTCTGTCATCATGAATCTGACTCATTAATCATGTTTGGAAAACCATTAATCTTTCTTCTGAGTGCGAGAGCAACTGCTGAAAGAGCTAGGGAGAAAGAGCTCTTTATTAGAATTGTTATTTCGATTTTAAATTATTATTATTATTATTATTATTATTATTATTATTATTATTATTACACAAATCAGACAAATTAATTGTGTTTGAAAAACCATTAATCTTTCTCCTGAGTGCAAGAGCAACTCCTGAAAGAGCCACATTGATTTCTTTGAATTCTTGATTGGAATTATTATTATTATTATTATTATTATTATTATTATTATTATTGCTGTTAATAATAATATGTAATAATAATAATGTAATAATAATAATAATAATAATAACAATAATAATGTTATTACTATTATTATCTTTTTTTTAAAAATTGTATTCTTCCATGTCTTATGAATATAAAACTTGTTACATATTTACACCCATATTTTAAGGAATACAGACAGATCACAGCTATTCAAATCATTCAGGTTAAATGAACACTTACAGTGTACACTGATGGGCATAATTGCCTAGTGTACCTCGAAGAACTGTTTAACACTGTAGGTATTACATTAACTCGGGTAAATTTGCTGTGTAGCAACAGTGAAAGAGAAGCACCTCACTATTGCTGAGAGGCATTTCTGTAGTTTATCTAATGGCATCATGGTCTATGCACATTTTTCAGAGCAATAATCCTAGAGAAAATCTTTTTCCCAAAGGATTATTACTATTCAGAGGGCTTAACCCTGGAGATCTACAGCAAAAAGTATCAGCATTTCAGATATACCTGCTCAAAAGGACAAAGCCAAAGTATGTCACTGTTTCATCTCAGATGCTAGTAAATGCAATAAAGTGCAATAAATTGGTCAGGTGCATTAAAGTCAGTGTTTGCAGACTGGCCTATCTGAGTCAGTGATCTTCAGTTGCCTTCATTACTCCTGGCAACTAATGAAGTTAGATCCTCCATTCCTTCACTTTATTGTCTCTTCCCTTTCGTGAATGTGGGGAACAGCTAAAAGGGGGAGAGTAATATTGCTCTGGCTGGGTAAATATTTCCCTTCATAATTCAAACCTTATCTCTACTCCCATAACAAAGTAATCTCTGCTCAGAGGTTCAGAAGAAAAACAGAAGGGTCCTGTCTCTGAAGTAATAAAGCCATGTTTGGTGTGTCACTGTTTGTCCTCTAGTATCGAATGAACAATGAAATCCTCCTAAAAGCTAGCCAATGCATTGTTATCAAGTTTTGATTAAAAAAAATATATAAAAACATACATGATTGTATCCCAAATGTAGCTTTTTGGAAAGTTTCAGAGACCTCCTTTAATCTTGCAAGTTCAAGTTTAGAGTTCAGATGGTTATCTTGTGAACTGGAGTTTCTTAAATCCTTGAAGACGTTGGTGGCCTGCTATCCTCCAGGGCTGAAAGAGGACTTAAGCGGAATAACAAATATCCCGGTATGGTTCCCTCCACACATCAGGCCATCATGACCCTTCTCAGGACCCTCAAAGGCGAGCAGGAAGTGGGCACACGAGGAGTTGGCCCTCAGCACTTAGGTGACCAGGAAATGCCTGGCCAGTGTTTGTGACCATCTGTCCACCACGGTGGAGCTGAGTAACAGCAGAGCAGCCTGGACACATAATGAGTGCTGTGTTCAGCTCATTTACTTTGTGATTTTCTGGCAGCCGAGGCCCTAATTCTGTTGGAAAAGCTGTCAGATGGGATATATCAATCAGAAAAAATGAGAGAAATATGGGAGCATGTAATTACAACCTGCTCCTTGTTACCGAATGTTAAGTTGAAAAGCGTGTTTGCTTTTAAGTGTCAGCAAAGAACAATTCGGAGGCACTGTTTAGTTTTGGACAATAAGTACTTAGTAACAAAAATGTGGGGAATATGTTGTGCTTGTTTTCATGGTGCAACACTTTTTCATGCTGTAAGTGAACAGTGCCAACAGTACCAGCATGATGTTAGCAGGCCGTGGAGAGCATATAGCAGTGTATGATGAGTTGACCTTCAGGGTTTTGTTTGCTTTTTAAAAACTCTCAGTGCATCATGGATGCTGACTTTTGTTGATTCACATAACAGCTAGTATCTGGTGATTTTAGACATCACCTGTCACTGTGTCCTAAGAGGCTATAGTCTCTGCTCAAAAGTAACATCCCTGCTTTGCACAACATCAAGCCATTTGAAGTTCTTTTGATGTCTGGATGGTAAAAGGGGCGCCAGCACTTTTATTAAACACCATATCAGCTGCCACTCGGTTGACCGCTTGAGCAGTTTGTTGAAAACAATCCCTGTACAGACTAGTCAGTTCTCAAAGGTTAATGAGAAGAGTTGGGGTGGATGGGACTTGCAGCTGGTATGTTCTCAGGTTCTCTCTGTTGTCTTTTACTATTTTTTTGTTCTGCGCTCACACCATATTCTTTTTCTTTTCTTCGTTTTGTATCTCTCCGTGTCTCTGTGTGGGGTGTAGCAGCCCATGACCCGTCCACTTCCCTGTGGCTCTCACAGCAGGACATCTCACGGTTGGACATGGCTGACCGTGTCTCCAAACACCCTGTCTGTGTGGGTCGGGGGTGACGTTTGTTTTACCGGACTTGTGGGAGGCTGAGAATGAGTCAACTAGGGTCAAGGGAATATGAGCCAATTCTGTACCAAGACCTGCATAGCTGAACATCTGGACAAAGGCACAGCTGGATCAAATGATTTATTTACCTTAGAACTGAATGTGTGGGCTATACACCAAGTCTTGAATGGGATATTATTTTGTAAAGGCTTTCTGTGAAATAAACCAATTCAATTCAATTTTATTTATAGACATTGTCACAAAGCAGCTTTACAGACACCTGAATGTAGATTTAAATTCCTAATGAGCAAGGCAAAATTAACAGTGACAAGGGGACAACGTGAGGAAGAAACCTTGAGATGAATCAGACTAAAAAAGGAATTATATTACAGTACACAGGTGTAGAAGTGTAAAGGCAAACAGTATTTCAGTATGTTCAAGGATGTTCTGTATGAACATTTGTGAATAGGAGTCCTGGGATAAGCACAATCTTTATGGTTATGAAACCAAGCATATGTCATTTCTACACACATGGGCAGCTGTGTTTCTGAATTTCCAGCAGGTCTCTGCCGGCATTCCTGGTATTGTAATCAGGATTTTAAAATCCTCTCTCTTTGCCTTGATCAGACCTCGTGCTATTTTTACCAACCCAAGAGGCGCTTGAGCTGTTTTTCTTTGATTGCAAAAGAAAACGTGCTTCTTTTTTTTTTTTTTTTTTTTTTAACTGCCTGATATCCTCTCTAAACTGCAGCCCAAGCTGAACTAACCTTTACCTCAGAAAACTAAGAAATATCACATATCACATCCATGAATATTATTGGTGTGATAATTAACAAACAGCTGGTATATTGCATGGATTGCTATCTATGCAAAATGATTGAGGCATTTGGTAGAACATCGCTTTGTATAAATCATAAACTCGATTGCTTTCAGGTTCTTTTGAAAGGCTGTTTTTTTATGTCTTTCTGGTGTCGGTTTAAATGACATGGCAGACTATCTGACTGTAAAGCCAGAGACATGAGGGCATAAAAGATGGCTGCCTGGGTGCTCAAATGGAGACGGAATCTTTTTTGCTGTGAGCGGGTGGGAAGCCACCTGACTGTCTCGGTGCTCTCGCAGCTACTGAACACTTGACCATGTGTTCTCTTTCCCCTCCCAAGCATGTACATTATACATTCAGGAACTCTTTTATCATAAGAGTGTTATTTATGACTTCTTTATGGACAGCGTCCCCCAGCGCTTTTGACTCAAACACAGGCTAGATTTTGAGTAGCAGCAGAAGGGGATTTACTCTGAAGAAGGATGAGATCAGCTCAATCAGTGGAGGCCTTAAAAATAATTTTCTTAACTTAAACACAACCCAGTTCGCCAATGTGCGCTGCATTTTCATAGAAATATGAAATCTCTTAAGTATCAGTGCCAATGTGTTGAGGTATGGCTTTTCCATGAAGACTGATGTTAACAGATTAAACGACTGTAAAAGTTTGTCTTTTTGAGCTTCACTATTTACCTTGATCTCTCTGATCATTAAAGATCATTAAAGACGGGACTGTAACTGAGAGTTATGTCAACACCATACAGTATAAAAAGAAAATAATGGGGAAAAAAAGGCTGTAATAGCTTTCATTGGAGTTGCTAAACACAATTAGTTACCATTACAAGCATCAATTTGTCTCATTACCCAGAAGAAAGGCAGCTTTAAGACATTCAGTTCTGATGCATTTACAGCTAAAGATTGTTCATTGTTTATTCAGACAAAAATAGAATTAAGATAAATATAAGTATACGCTATTATATTTCCCTTAACACAGTATTTCTGACTAATTTAAGAACTGCATTTAAAAGGGGAAAAAAACACACCACATGTTCACCAGATATTTAAAACTTTAAGTCAGAACATTGCCTAGAGAGACTTGTACAACAAAACAAAAAAAAAAAAAAAAAGAAAAACCCCTCATAATGCAACACAACGCCTTTGGAGTATCACTAATGACAGTGTTGTAAGAAATACAGGCTTTAAGAATGTTAAGAGAACATTAAGAAAGGTTGCAGGGAAAGAGCAATGTCCCCCTGTGGAAACGTGAAAACATGTTCTGGAAGTTCTCTCCAGCCGGCGTAATGCTTCTCAGCATAAATCCATCAGCATTAAGCAATTCTGCAGAACTTAAATATGGCCACAGTACTATGGCAAAACCATAAGTGTAAAGGGAAGTGGCTTTCTCTTTGTTTTGTGTTTGAAACCATTTTAACTCATTAAATCCAGCCTTGATGGACTAGCAAATAACCTGACATTAGCCAGGTTAATACAATGTTAACAAGCAAGTGATTTCACTGAGTGTCTTTCATTTCCCAACATTCAAGGCAAGAGTTTGTATACAGTGGGCCTCATTTATCAGTCATTTAGTAAAACTGTGTGTAAGTGTTTTCATAGGCCAAACTGAACAAAAAAATTCCCATCAGATTCCCGCCAGCTAATTTTCTTCGTACTTGCACATGTATGTTGATAATTGGCAATCACCCATAAAGTATAATGAAGCGTGTTCAGGGCGCGGTATTGATGCCCACAAAACCCCAAAAGGCAAAGCTCACAGTGAGCTGTAAATGATTAAATCATGACTAGAGCACCTCATAGACGCTGCGTGCACTAAATCCAGTGACGCACCTCATCCACTGCAGCCCGTCAGTACAGTACCACAGGCACAAAGTAACTCTTCCTACTTTTATATGGGGGCATGTCTTTTGTCATAATTTAATAGCTAGTCTTATGTGTCTTTACGGATTTCTTCTGGATTGCTTGCGTTCAATTCATTAACATGAAATGATTTTCATATGTCTCCTCATACAAACTCAGGAGCTCTAGTTGGATATAATTTTTTTTTTCTTCCCACGAACTGGATTTTCATGAATACCACATTTCTTATGTAAACGCTTCTGCAGACAATTTACGAATAAATATGTTCGTATCCAGCTTGATAAATGAGGCCCAATAAAAGGAAAGAAGAGAAACATAGCTTGTGACCTAATATACAACATACAACAAACAGTTTTTTGTTAAACAAAGTCCTTCACTGGAATCAAAAATTGAATTAAGGTTGAAAATCCTCTCAAGGTATATGCCTGTGCAATATTTTAGTCCCAACCTATCGGATCAAATGAAGGCAGAAAGGGAATAAGAGGTCTGACAGCATGTCGAGTGAATGCGTCCTCCACAGGCAGCTATCCCCAGAATGATTCCTTTAAAATCCTTTTTCCTCTGACTCATCAAATGGTAAAAGATGACAGACAGCTTTATTTGTATTACCAGAGAGCTATATTTACCAAACTGATTTCATGCTAGACTACTGCACTGCCCATGTCATCAGAAATTTCTGGATCTCTTGGCCTCACCACAACACTAATATTGCCTACATTAAACCCTGACATTCGGGGTAAGAATGTCTACATGAGTCATGCAACGCTGCATAAGTAGAGAAGGCTGAGGAGTGTTCAGCCCTATATGAGTGCTCATGCTATGAAAACAGAAGGATTGATGTTGAACTGACTATATTTGCTAAAACCTGAAAAAGTCATGCCAAGCTATGACATGTTTATAATTAAATAAACTATAAATTAATTAAATAAAATTTGGTTGAACACCCCAGATTCTGAGCTCATTTTCACTCATTAGGCTGTGAATACATTAGACAGAAAAAAAAAATTCCTCAATGCGGACCTGCTGGTCAATAGACCTCTGTTCTGCAGTTGAATGAGGTCACAGACCCACCTGTTGAACTAAATCGGCTTCCCCAAGTCCCGAATCTCCGCTTGGCACTCTTGAACCAGAGCCCAAAAAGCTTCAAATCTTCTGACTCTGCGCAGAGCTTAACCTAATTTTTGACTTCCAGTGGAGGCTGGCCAGATTTACTGATTGGCATGAGGTCCAGAAGACAGCTGTAGCAGTGGTAAGTACCAAAGAGTGATCTCATGTAAATGGAAAGAATAAATATTAGAAAGTCCCACTGATTGAAGACAACAAGTTACAATTTTTTATTTTTTTTCCCCCATTAATCTTCAGTAACAGCTTTAACTTGGTCAGGGTCACAGTTGATCGGGAGCCTATCCGGGGAACACTAGAAACAAGGCAGGAAGACACCCTGGATGGGATGTCAGTCCATCGCAGGGCATCATGGCCAAGCATTCACACCTAGGGCCAATTAGCATAGCCAATGCACCTACATGCATGTTTCTGGGAGGAAGGAGGAAACTGGAGAACCCAGAGGAAACCCACATGGGCACAATAAGAACACGCAAAACTCTGCACAGACCAGTTTCATTTTAGTATTTTTAATTACACTGCATATGGCCTTCTCATTTTGGATGAAGATCAGAGACAAAAAAAAAAAAAACAGTTTGAAAAAAACAATTTGTTAGCCCCTTCTCAGAGATAACAAAACTCTGTCTGATTCACAGCTTCAGACCTGAGCTAATTTTGCTAGCACATTTGACCTTTCAATTGTGTGAACATGTCAAATATGAGTTAAAATATTCACAAAGGGGGAACTGAGGTCTAAGCATAGAGCAAAGGTTTACACTCTGGTTATATCCTGATTATTTATGCTTCACCCTGACCTTCCGTCGCCCTTCTTAAGATTCAATCCAATGTTTTCTGAAATCCAGAGAACACTCTGACAGCCCTTATTGTGCACTGTTAGGTGAACAGAAATAAGCAGGCCAGGCCACAGTGAATAACCATCAATTCAGAAAATGACTGGATTCAGCATACTGTGGCTTTGAAAACAAGGTGAAAAGCATCTGGACTTGATTTCCATTAAAGAGATCAGTACAAAACCAGTTTTCTATATGAGAGAGAGAAAAAAAACAAAATATCTAAAGACTAAACTACTGAAGATCTTGTTTCCTCACAGCTCTCTTGTTGAATGACTTGACATGAAACTGACATGAAGCAGTGTGCTTTGTTAAATATTAATTACAATCAGAACTATCAAAATAGTTATTCTTCAATTAAGTACACTCAGATAAACCTGAAACCAAGAAGCCAAGAAAACAAATGAAGCAGGATTCCAATAACATTCAATAGGTTGGCAGGACTGTTTTTGCCTCTTAAATAATTGAGTACTCCAGCTCACCAGGCCTCTTGAGGTTAACCAATCAGTGTGAGACGGGAACGTCCTCTCACCAAGGCTATTTGTGATCTTTAGATCAATACTTGCACATGGGTCAACATCAGGAAACTGTCCTTAAAGTCTCACGATATCTTGAGAGCATAAAGAATGGGAGACTGGAGGGCAAAGTTAGAGCACTTTGTCAATGGATCAATCTGTTTCCATTTGGTTAAGCTTCCCTCAAGATGATTCTTGAGCCAAAGGTAACCATGCAGAATTACACCCTAGGAAAAACAGCTAGCACTTCTAATTAGCTAAATTCAGTGAAGGTAAGCCTCGAGTGCATTGGCATGCAGCATTAAGGTGGGAGAGTGATAGAGTCTGTCTGGTCTGAGTGAGCAGACAGCTGTTTTTTCCCTGAGCTGAGCAGTAGACTAATGGGCAGAGCAGCTCTGTCTCATGTCTCTGAGCCTGGCTGGAGGGGATATATTGATAATCTCCAGGAGGATGTCTCAATCCCCACAAGAACTCCCAGACCAGTCCCCTGGGAATGGTTGGTCTTTCTACTCTGACACTGTTGTACCATTGAGAAGGAGCAGTGGGGCTCCTTCCTGCCTTTTGAAGCACTCCAAGTGGTAGCGAGAAAGAGGAAGAGAGTGATCCCTCTCTGCGGATCCGAGCTCCAGCTGCGTCAGAAGTGCTAATTTGGCCCTGAGAAGGAGGTTGTGAATTTGCGATTCTTCCTGGTTCAGGGCACACATGCAAGCTCAATCTTCAAGCTATCACTTTTATTGGAAGCGCACTACATGAAGGTAGCTATATCTGTAGATCTATCATCTCAGCACACTCAGGAGATGGTCTTTGGGGCAGTCACTTGAGTTCCATGCTGCCTGTCATCCTGCTTCTGGAACAAATAGCTGAGGGCTTTTTGTAAGATAAACCCAGGACTCAGGGTCCAGTCATGAGCAGGAACATTACAGTATATCGCAGGGCAAATACAGTACATGTTCTCCTACCATATTCATTCAGAAAGCATCTGCCGAGGCAATGTGGTGTCAATTGATATTTGATAGAGGTTTGAAGTAGCCAAGTCATGTAAAACTCAAGAAACTCATGCTTGATTATGTTCTGCAGTAACTAGAAGCTTTAATAACAACATGGACATAAACATTTAAACATTTTTGAGAGTTGCCTTTAAACAAGGAATAGAAGTCATCTGTTTAAATTAGGCCACTAGATGTCTTATTTTGGTGAGTCATGATTAAAGCTCCTTGATTTCTGTCCTTTTAATATGCAGGATTAAAACAAATAGTTTTTTTTTTTTTTTATTGCATTCACCCAAGACGTGATCAGAGTCAGACAGAGTCTGATACCCATGGTATTAACAAGACCTGTAAGTGGGTCACTGGCAAGAACCTACATAGAGTCCACACTCCAGGTGAAACTAGCTCGGTTCCCACTAGCTGACCATGCTGGGTGACAAGGATTTAACACCAGAGGGCAGGGGAATAGTCTTCAGGTTTCTGAGTCAGTAGCTTAGAAAGCACTGCCATTGTTCAAGGAAGAATTTCAAGGTCATGACTCTACAGCACCACACTTGACAGATAGGAGGAGGGAGGGATGTAGGGGAGGGAAGGTAGAGACAAGAAAAAGATGGCTGGCAGCCTGAAATTGAGTGCGCTAGTGTAAATAAGGGATAGGATCACATCTATTCCCCTGGCCTTGAGTCAGGACATGACACCACAATGGTAGCGAGGTTGCTCTTCCAAATTTCACGTTAGACAGGGTGGAATGACACGGAGTGTCAGTTTTGTGCAGTTTGACGAGTGTGTGTGTGTGTGTGGCTTATTTAGATATTCTCGAGAGCTCTCATGTTACAACAACATCAGACGGAAGCTCAAAGAGCAAAGACAAAATTGTCACTCAATTCAGTGGGCAGAAAAAAGACAGAGACAGCTTAATGATAAATACAGATCAAAAATCTAGAACCACCAGTTTTTTATTGCTGTTAAACTTAAAAATCATTATCTATAATGAACATGAATGAAATCCAGGCATAGTGAAATAACATTAAGGGATAGGAGAAAAAAATAGCATATAGGTTTCTTAGCATCAAGTTATCGCCATATTCATTAAAAAGAACTGCTGAAGGACATAACCAAAAACATCCTGCATTAGCATTTTTTACGGGATACAATCTACCTGAAAATTAGCTACCAGGAGCTTTTTCAAATTGAAATTCTAACACTACTTACTGTCATACGGAGCATTCTAATTACTCACTAACCTCAATTTAGAAGCCATTAACACATTCCTGGTTGTGCTTAGTCTTGGCACGCCACAATCTGCACTGGCACTTGCATACAGGCTGAGAAAATACAGGGCATAGCTGCTAAAACACAAACATGGCAGTTTAGCAAAGACCTACAGTACTTTAAAACTCATTCTCATACCTTTAGTATATCACAAAAAAAATAACATACATAAAATTTAGACAAAATGAAAATATGTTTTAAAACCTTAAGTTAGTAGTGCATGTAAATTAAAATATTTAAAATAAAATAAATAGTATAAATAAATTCAAGTATTTCTGATGTGCAGTGATTTACCCTTCATCAGCTGAAAACACACAAGTTTAAAGGAATATGTGTAGGCATACACAAGTAAACTATATTGGCTGCAGCACTGCAGAAATTTACTCTCTTCTGAGAGGCATGTTATCAGAAGACCTTCCTTCATTCTGGCTCTTGAGAAAAAGTAGTTTGACAGAACCGTTCTTTACACCTAAATTCTTCTTACTACTACATACTGTGGCAATGTAATAAAATCATTTAAGAAAAACAGCACCAGCCATTGGCAAACATTGCAAGCAGCGAAAAAGAAAAACAGCATTGTATGTTATCTTTCTTCACAACGAGCATACACACAAATCCCATTCCATCTAAATTTCACTGAAACATTCACTGTTATTGACAGAATTGTTTTGCAAGTCCTGGACATAAATCCATAATGGCGAATCATATTTTACAGTATAATAAAGGAGATAACTGTACAGCACGGGCACAAGCCGAACTCAAGGGAGGGACTGCCTAATTGTCTGCCTGTGATGCGCCAACGACTACATCTAAAAAAGCGGACTGGCAAAATCCCTTTTCGCATGCTTCCAGAGTTAGTGTGTCCCCAAGGGGGGTTTAGCAGAGGGATCTCTGCCCTTTTCCTCCCCAGGAGGCAGCGAGTGTCCAGGGTGGATTAGAAGTGGCCCATGCGGGTGGTGAAAAGACTGCGAGAGGCCACATTCCGGCTCGAGCTGGAGGAAGGCCACTTGATGATGAACTGGGAGGTCACTGGCACCAGATACCTACACACACACAGAAATGGGAAGCAGGGACAGGGGATGGACAGGAGATGTGGAAGCAGGATTAGAGTTGCAAAAGGTCACATGAGGAGATCAGGCCGCGTTAGCAATCTGACAACATAAAGCAAACCCACCCATCTACCCCCCTTAGCTTGATGCTGTCCAACCCAACACACTCCAACCTCTCTGTTTTCCCCTGATCCCGTCTTGTAAATGCCGTCTGTTTTTAATGATGAGTGACATTTTGCATCTTCACGCGGGCAGCTGAACAAGCCTCCTGTTAATAGACTGGCGGAGGACATTGTTTAACATCAACGCTGCTTAAATCTATCTAACAGGAGAAGGATGTCTGAAAGCGGATACTGGCTAAGGTAATTAGGGCCTGAAATGAGATGTGGAGGTGAACCAATTGAGACAGCATATGACCCACACAGCATAGCTGTTCAGATCTCATCACAGGTTGTTAATGAGGATATTTAAATTGTTTATTCATTAAAAGACAGTGAACGCTAACATGGTGCTTTGCTCTAACCATACGACCTACACCTGGTTAGTGCAATATGACAGTTAAAAAAAAAAAAAAAAACTGTAACAGTAACTGTAAAATAACCCTTGGGCTTGTCACTGTAACACGGTACTTGTGACAGTCTTCCTTGTATATAATATCCCCAGGACAAATTAGCCATGCTGCTTCTTCTAAGTATACTAAAAAAGATTTGCTCTGAGGGCTTCTGCTGCATTGCCGCCATACCCAGGAGACTTGTGAAAAGTCAAATTAACTTCATTTAGTTCAAGAAGAATGCCCTTGAAACTGCTCAAGAGTACCGCTAGTGCTTGTCAAGCAGATATTTTAGAATGAAGATTAACTACTGTACATCCAACCCATTCACCAAAGTGCAGTAATGAAAAGGGGAAAAAAAGACACATTTTTCCATCAAGCTAAATGCTCAAATATTAACACACATACACCATACATAAATGTCAATTTTTGAGAATATGAACAGTTGTATCAAACAATGACTTTGATTAAACAAATTGTTGAATGTATAGTCATTTAAAATGTATGCCATTTATTTGAGAAATGAGATTTTAGATTTTTATTACATTTTAGGAGCTATTCACACAAAAATCCATGTAATTCCAAAGGGTTCACAAATATTTTCCTAGCCAAAGGTGCCATTCCCAAAAGTCTCTGACAAAGGTGTCTGTTTAAGGATGCATGTAAAGGGGCTCCGTGACTCAGAGTCCAATCAGGCTGCCGGCAATATTTAATTGGACCACTATAATGCTTCCACCAGGTCCTTGGCTTTTGATCACTGAGTAGTTCTTAGGAAAACCTGCCAGCGGAAAGCCCCCTGAGAGCCAGCAGCTGTCTAACTGTATTTTTTTTTTTTTTTTGGAGAATGTGCGGGTCTTCCTAATTATACACAATGACTTGGAGATCTGCACGTATCTCCAGTCAGTTTGCATGTTTAAATTATATGTTCAATAGTTCTGCCACACTGTGCTGCAGAAAAATTTTGAGGGGGGAAAATAAATAAATAAATAAATCAGACCTGATATGATGTGATATGACTTTATATCATATTTAATACACACACACACACACATACATATATATATATGTGTGTGTGTGTGTGTGTGTGTGTGTATAAATACATACATATATATGTACACACATACACACATATATATATACACACACACAACATATGATATATATCATATACTACTTTGCTTATTAACAAAGTAGAAAAAGTTCAGCATATATTTAAAATGTATTTGATTGGCCTTCATTTTGGGGGAAAAAAATGTTTAGATGTATGTAAAAAATGTAAAAAAAGATGTAAAAAAATGTATGCACTAGGAATGACTGGAATGATGTTTTGCAGCCTGCATCCTTTTAGAAATGCATCTTAGACAGTTGCTTGAGAGTCAGTCTCTGCCACCCTGATGGCTCTGGACCCCGTGTCTCTCCACTGGCCAAGACTAGACTGGCAAGTGAAGGCAGATGTAGGACAGGCGGTGTATGGGTGCAGGTAGGGGGGCAACGCACATGCCAGAGAGGAGGATGAGTGGCTGTTGAAAGGAGGGGGGGTCACCAGCAATATGGTGCCATGCCCCTACTCAGACATCATTTTCCTAACGAGGCAAAGCATATGCCGGCTAAGTGAAAAGTCTAATCTGTCATCCCCCTGCTCCGTTCTGCCACTGAGCCGTCAATGAGGCATGTCCTGGGAAAGATATGGAAGTGCGCGTCATGCACCATGCAGTGAAACTGTTGCGATTCGCTGTGACGAATGAGCGGGTGCTTGTTGCCATGGTAAGTGGAGAGGATGGAGGAATGGCTGGCTTGCTTTCTTAGAAAACTTTTTTTTTTTTTTTTTTTTTTAGTCAGCACCCCCTCCAAGATGCCATGTTCAGAGACAAGCGAGCAAAAGTGGCAAACAGGTGCATGAGGGTGGGTGGTTACAGTCTGGACAGATTTGAGATATGGAGGGAGGGATTGATCCAAAATCAAGAGTAGAAAGACCTGCGTCAAGAAGTGAGAGGGTAGAAGAGGAAGGGGTCGAGCCACGAGACGAGACTGGTCCGGCAGCCAAGGGCGAGCTTCACCAGAGTCCGCAGGTCAAGAGCAGAAAGACAGGGTCAGAATTTTAATGTAGGAGGAGAAAAATGGAGGAGGCCATGCCCATACAAAGCTTTAATCTGTTTAGGAGTTCTAAGGAAGGATATGAATTTGTCAAGTCTGTAATAATTTTCAGTGAATACTAGCCAGCGCGTAATCCAAATGTTGGAACAAACGAAGTGTTAGCTCAAAATTTAAAACTCTAATCCTGGGCCAGAGTCCAGTAAAATTTCACAGCTCTAACACACCTAATAAACCTGGTAGTTAAGTGCTGAGGTGAATTAGGTGTCTTTGAGCAAGGACATCACCGAACCAGAAATGGACTTGGACAACCCTGGATTAAAAAAAAAAGTAGCAGGTTTGATTGACTTAAATATGTGTACAGCTATGATAAACACAAGTGTTTCATAGTATCATGTGTTAACGTATATACTTTTTGCATGCTTTATGCACACTTCATTTTTATAAATGGGCAACAAATATAGTATGGGCAGGACCTTGGTACAGACTCGAGTCAAGTACAGTGTACCAAAAATACAGGCTGGAAAGTCAGAGTGTTTAAAATATACATGCACCTATACCATGAAAACACTGAAAATATTTTTTAAAAATCCAGACTTCATTTGGATTTCACCTTAAATCTGTATTTACTGTAATTACACAGCTGTTTGTAAAATGCTGAGCTCACATGAAATTAATTGTCTCATTCAATTAGAATGAAACCAATTAAATGACTGCCTTTAAATTAAATTACAGCCTAACTACTAAGCAACAACAATGTGTTATATATTACAACCAAATGCCTGTTGGAATATATAGGCTCAAAATCTATGGCATTATCTGCAGCTATAGATCATAGGAAGCAGGCTGTGCACAAGCTCTTAAGATTATTTCGCTCTGGCTCATCTCTTTTATAATTGAATTAGCTGCGCCTCAGGGGGCCTACTAAGTTAAGTGATAATCTGAGGGTCATTCTTTCCTGTTCACAGCTTCCCCTGTGCAGCTGAAAAGTCAGATATGCCCCTTCCCAGCCATCTCCCCCTGAACTTTGCTACACAGGGGACCGAGGTTGAACAGATGGAAAAAAGAAGTGTGGCGGAAAGAGAAAGTCTGAGGGGAGGGGTTTACCTGGGGTCATCCCACTCCGGGCTCAGGCCGGTCAGCGACCCACGTGACTCCACTACGAACTTGTAAACCACGAGCAGGCAGTCACGGCACAGCTGCACCAAGCGCTGGCAGCACTGCATCTCTTGCGGCGTCACCACCTCGCTGCTTTTGCTGAAGATGCTCTCCCATGATGACCTGCTGTAGGTCCAAGCATATACAAGCAAAAAAACAGATCTTAATACAAAAATTTTCAAAAAGAATTCAGTAAACACCCCAGGACTTCTGTCTCACCAGACACTTTGATGAATGAGTGTTAAAAAAAAATTCAAAGGGCCTGGTCCTCTGCGTGGGCTGAATGAAAGGGAAAATATTGAGCTAAAACAAAGTCTTTTTCTTTTCAAAGTCATTGGACGGCAGCAGTGATTGTGTTTGATTGTGGAGATGAAGAAGTATAATGGCTGGGGATCTGAGAGTACATTACAGGCGAGGAGGCCTTCACAATGCTCCCATGCTGGGCTTTCCCCTGAGCACTAGCTGCCCACAGACCTCCTTCATGCACCGGGCCCTGATTAAATGGCAGCAGCATGGGATGCTTAGCACCATCACTAATCCCCTAGTGCCATGCACACTCTCATTAAATTAAAATAAACCTGGGTGGTTACATATCTCTGTATCTGTCAATTATATGTACAAGTGGGTTGTAGAAAATCCTTGTAGATCCACTACACGACCCACACAAGAAATGAATAGAAGGTACGTGTGGGATTTTATGTATTTCCTTGCTGTCCTTACGGTCAAGAAACTTAAAAATTACTGTGTTGGCAGCAGTCACAATAAGTGCTGGTAAAAACAATTACACAATTTTAGAATTAGAATTTCTCAAATATGTACACCAAATGGGATATCCAAACTTGTTGACCAGAAGAAATGACAAGTGAAAAACCTTTTACCGTTGTTATTTAGATTTTTATTTTTTCAAATGCTGTTCATAATAGACATACACTCACCAGCCACTTTATTAGCAACACCTGTACACCTGTTCATTCATGCAATTATCCAATTAGTCAATCATGTGGCAGCAGTGCAATACATAAAATCATGCAGATACAGATCTTCAGGTTCACTAAAACTGGACAGTTGAAGAGTGAAAAAACAGTGCCTGGTCTTTTTCTAATCTGGAGCCTAAGATTCCTGACTGACAGGAGTGGACCCTGATATGGTTATGTGCTGTTGTAGTCCATCTGTCTCAAGGTTTGACCTGCTTTTCTGCTCACCACATTTGTAAAAATATTTTTTTTTACAGTTTTTTTTAATAGTTACTTGAGTTACTATTACCTTCCTGTCAGCTTGAAACAGTCTGGCCATTCTCCTCTAACCTCTCACATGAATGAGGCGTTGCCATCCACAGAACTTTGACCTGTTTTTTTGCACCATTCTGTGTAAACTCTAGAGACTGTTGTGTGTGAAATCCCCAGGAAATTAGCAGTTTCTGAAATACTCAAACCAACCAATCTGGCACCAACAAACATGCCACAGTCAAAGCCACTGAGATCACATTTTCTCCACACTCATGTTTGATGTTAAAATTAACTGAAGCTCTTAACCTGTATTTGCATGATTTTATGGTTTGTGCTACTGTGACTTGACTAGCTGACTGGATAATTTAATGAATGTACAAGTGTACATGTTTTCCTATTAAAGTGGCCAATAAGTGTATGTATCCTTTTGTAACTCCATGAATAAGTCCATAATTCTTTGCTAAATTAACCTAGATAATGCATCAACAAATTAAATCACTTCATTCATTAACTTTCCTGGCCATTAAAGGAAGTGTGTTATAAAAAATATAAGTGTACAATCATCTGACACTGTTTCTTGTTTCTGAATCAGTTTGCTCAGTATCTGTGTCATGAAGAGCTCCTTACCCAGAGCTGCAGAAACAGTTCCACAGGCCTTGACCATGGCTCCAGAGCAGGCGACTGAAGACACGGCTAAAAAGGCGGTAGAGACGTAAACTGTCGATGTCAGGCTCCCTCCAGATCCTCTGCAGCAATGAACGGACGTTGGTGCGGACAATGTCCAGGACCTTTACGTGTGAAGCACATGAATGAGAACAAAAGAATAGCACTATGTAATGAAAACAAGTGTATACAGTTAAAAGTATGAGTATATTTTTCACTTTCTATAGTCACAATCATAAAGACTCAAGAATGCAGGCTTTGGTGCAAATCTAATCAATCGATAAGGTCTGTAGTGAGGGGCAGAGAGGGGGAAAAGATGGAAAGACAGGTGCAGAGACTGAGTAGAGTGATTGGAGTGCAAGGCTGAAAGATAAATACAAGAATGTCATTCTGTCTAAACTGGGGCTAAACGCTGAAGAACTCTAACAGTCCCACAGGTTGATTGGCAATTTTCTGTCATGTGACACTCAGATTTAATGATCTTCTGTGAGAAGTTCTCTTCACAGTCATCCTGTAAGTAATCAGACCTTCATTATATTACTCATGTCAATCTCACAGTACAGATTTCACAGAGTAGGTACAATTCTAAGAAAAAGGTTCTGAACACTGTGAAATGATCATGAAAACCTCCTAAATTTATCCCAATTATATTTATTCTTAGGGCTATAGTGAAAATTGGCAAATTAAGATCAGGAGAAAATTATTCACTACATTTCATTCACTATATTTTCACTACCTTTAAAACAAGTGCCTGTTAGATAAAGAAACATGCTGTCAAGTGTAAAAGACAAATAATAGAAAATGTAGTTCAGACTAATACCATAATATACAATAGAGAAGGCAACACTGAGAAACATCTTATAACCTAATATACTTTAAATAGACTGAGGCTGATTCTCATGAGTAGTTCTGTTTCCATCTTTGCACATTTGTCTCAATTTAGCAATCTGGGTTCCATCCACATTAACTGGCTGCCAGCCTATAAATTAACACTTGATACCAGAGTTATATACAGTACATCCTAACAATAATGGAGAGGCAGGCCAAATGAAGAAAGCCTTTTTTTTTTTTTTTTACAGAATAAACTAGAAGGGTACTGAGTGCCAGAAAACATAGTGCTTAGTGAAAGGTTAAAAAAAATGCTCTGGTTGCTGTATATAGTTGCAGAGGATTTCTGGAAACTTCATATGATTATTTATGTCACAATTTATTTATGTCGTGTTTATATATTTAGATGTTGCCCTCAGTTGCCCAAAACTTGAATTTCAGGGTGAAATACTGTGGTTAGAACAAATTGGCAATAACTGTCAAAATGTCAGTAACAATGCTGAGTAGTGCATAACTGGGATGTTTGGGTCAAACAGTTCTGAGGTCTGAATACAGATGTGCAAAATGTTGGTATTACCTCCTCACTACAAATACATACCTCTCACATACACATACCTCTCTGATTACAGTCATACAGAATTAGAGAGCCATATTTTCATAGTTTAACAAAAGGTTTTAACAGTGGTTATTGATGGAAATGCCTTATATTTAATAACTAGCATATTTGAGAACCAAACTAATTTTGTAGGTGTTGATTAGTCCTGTATAACATTTAGGAGCTTTTGTTCCATTCATGTATATTTTTTTGTCCTGGCTACATGAACTGCTTGAGATCACAGGAAATATGTGATAAACACTTCACCCACACATCACCCAAACTCTTTTAGTTTTAGCTGTATACTGATGCCCTGGAATTTCCTGGTACAACTTATAATTTGTTTGTTTACATTAAAGTCTTGGCATTGGCAGTAGCACGCAGTGTCTTTTTTTTCCCCAAACACAACATTTGTTTAATTTGTCAGAGATCATTATTCCAGCAGTACTATATAACATCCAGGTAAGCAGTAATACTTTCTGAGAGAAGTGGTTCGGTGCGTGCTACCCTCCATTGAGCACCACTCTTGTTACTTGTGTTTCTTGTGGCTGACCCGTGAATATAGATGTTATCAGAATAAACGTTCGGCATGCCATTGCAACTTAAACATTACCAGGCATTCTTTTCTATCATGTTCCAGTCTTCTGTTGAGGATATCTGGAATATCTGTTTCTTTACCATACTGCAGGTAAAGAACTCTGTTAGCAGGTCAAACAAATGCACACTTAACTGACCAGAAAGCCAGTGACACCAGTTAGTCTCTTTCAAGAGGTCTTTATCTTTGAACTTGAAGTACAGAAAGAATGGTTTTCATTGCGAGGGACATTAATTTAAAACATTTGCCATAAACTGTTTCATAAGTTTTACTGGAAAAAGTAAAAATAAAATGTCTGTGTTGCTTGTTTAAATAAGCCTTTATACTATTTTTGTTCTGAAATCTAGATAATTCAACCAACTTTTTTTTCCACAATGTACTAACAAACAATCTAAAACCCAACGTACAGCAGGCTACCTGCTGGGCAATTTCTGCACTCAATGCCAGCACGCTTAGCTAATCTGCATGGATAATGGCAAAGTCATCTTTGATTTTCAGTCTTAAATTTGGTGTGGCCAAATCAACAGTTGGGTACATTCTTAAAAAGAAAGAAAGCACTGGTGTGCTCAACAACATCGAAAGGCCTGGAAGACCACAGAAGACAACTAAAGTGGATGATCGCAGAATCCTTTCCTTGGTGAAGAAAAAACGCTTCACAATATCTCGCGAAGTCAAGAATACTCTGGAGGACATAGCCGTATCATTGTCAAAATCTACAATCAAGAGATGCCTTCATGAATGTAAATACAGACATTTAATTTTTTAAATTTACTTATAAAGTACAACATATAATTATGTTAGTTACTTATGAGCCTGTGAAAATGGAGGGACTATGTAAAGGGCAAAATTGTAATAACTAGATGACTGGGTCAGAGCATCTCCAAACAGCAGGTCTTGTGGGGTGTTCCCGGTATGCAGTGGTCAGTACCTACCAAAAGCGGGTCAAAGGAAGGACAACCGGTGAACTGGCGACAGGGTCATGGGCGCCCTATCCTACAGAAGAGCTACTATAGCACAAACTGCTGAAAAAGTTAATGCTGGCTATGATAGAAAGGTGTCCGAACACACAGTGCATCGCAGCTTGCTGCGTATGGGGCTGCATAGCTGCAGACCGGTCAGAGTGCCCATGCTGACCCTTGTCTAGCGCTGAAAGTGCCTATAATGGGCATGTGAGCGTCAGAACTGGACCATAGAGCAATGGAAGAAGGTGGTCTGATGAATCACATTTTCTTTTACATCATGTGGACGGCTGGGTGCGTGTGCCTAAAATGCCTGGGGAAGAGATGGCACCAGAATGTACTATCGGAAGAAGGCAAGCTGGCAGAGGCCTTGTGATGCTCTGGGTAATATTCTGCTGAGAAGCCTTGGGTCCTGGCATTCATGTGGATGTTACTTTGACATGTACCACCAACCTAAACATTGTTGCAGACCAAGTACAACCCTTCATGGCAACGGTATTCCCTAATGGCAGTGGCATCTTTCAGCAGGATAACTTGCCCTGCCAAAATGCAGAAATTGTTTAGGAATGGTTTGAGGAACATGACAAAGGGTTCAACGTGTTGGCATCCACAATCCCCAGATCTCAATCCGATCAAGCATCTGTGGGATGTGCTGGACATTACAAGTCCAGTCCATGGAGGCCCCACCTCACAACTTAATGGATCTTAAGGACTTACAGTATCTGCTGATGACGTGTACAATTGTGGTGAGCAGAAAAGCATCTCAGAATGCACACCATGTCAAACCATGAGGTGGATGGGCTACAGTAGCAGAAGACCACATCGGGTTCCACTTCCGTCAGCCAAGAACAGAAAGCTGAGGCTGCAGTGGGCACATGCTCACCAAAACTGGACAGATGAATACTGGAAAAATGTAGCCTGGTCTGATGAATCTTGATTTCTGCTGAGGCGCACAGATCAAAGGGTCAGAATTTGGCACCGACAGCATGAATCCATGAAACAGAAGGTTTTCGAATTTTGAAATATTTACAACAAAGAAAGATAATGCTCACTTAATAATGAATAATTGAATAATCAATATTCAAGACTGCAGTATTTCTAGGTCCATATTTAAATGTAAGCAAATTTGTAATATTTCAAAGATTCTACTTTTCTCTCAAGTTGTTGTAACTAATAAAATCTGTAATGAACACTGTTGTATTAAATTAGAAATAAATGCAAAATTGAAGCACTTTCAATTGAGGTCTATACTGTATATAGAAATATACAGAGTTTTTGTGATTTTGCCTTTATACACCACCACAATGGATTTGAAATAAAAAAAAATCAAGATGTGGTCGAAGTGTAGACTTTCAGCTTTATTTTAAGAGGTTCCACAAAAATATGGCATTCACCATTTAGGAATTACAGCCATTTTCAGCAAAGTACCTCCACTTTCAGGGGCTCAAAGGTATTTGGACAAAGTGACATAATTGTAAATATAACCATAATTTTAAT
>CM075013.1:18508084-18545250 GCA_037576675.1 Pangasius sanitwongsei | reverse complement strand
CTTTGAGCCCCTGAAAATGGAGGTACTTTGCTTAAAATGGCTGTAATTCCTAAATGGTAAATGCCATATTTTTGTGGGACCTCTTAAAATAAAGCTGAAAGTCTACACTTCAATCACATCTTGATTTTTTTTTATTTCAAATCCATTGTGGTGGTGTGTAAAGGCAAAATCACAAAAACTCTGTCATTGTCCAAATACTTCTGGACCTAACTGTATATATATTGTATATAACATATACGCGCACACACACACATACACAGGATAAGGCTAGTACATACTGTAATAGATCTTTTGTCACAAAGCTCCATGAATGACAAAAGGGCACTGTGCGTCGAGTCAAGCTCTAATCCAAATAATTAGGCAGCATGTAATGAATGTAATGAACATTGTTGTATTAAATTAGAAATAAATGCAAAATAGAAGCACTTTCAATTGTGGTCTATATTGAAATGTATATAACTGCATATAAGTGCATGATAACACGATAACTGCATGAATGTGCAGGTGTACAGGTGTTCCTAATAAAGTGGATGGTGAGTGTATACACACACACACATACACACACAAACAGGGTAGGCCTAGTACATAACAGATCTTTAGTCATAAAGCTCCATGAATGACAAAAGGGCATTGTGTGTCGAATCAGGCTCTAATCCAATAATTAGCCAGCTCATTTCAATCTGCAGTCCACATAGAAGCTGACAGTATGGTAGTGCTGCGATAAGATTGAGGAAACTGATGCTTATCAAGGAACTGCTGGTTCATTATTTGCTGCAGGGTGTTGCAGCAAGGTAAATGAATTGGTTATACATTCGGACACGGCAGAAGCATAGTGTATGTATAGCCTATCTGGCAGCCAGTTGTGAGAAGCCAGGATGTACTGCAACTATCTGATAGCGAGAAAGGCGAGAGCAGCTGTTACTTAGCAACCCAGCGGTGCAGGACTCTCACAGTAATTCATGCCATTATTCTGAACATAACACGAGAGAACAAATAAATGTCTCTACCAAACTTTAGGTTATTTTGTATGAACAAAATAAATATGATTTCACACAATCCTGAGTTTTCAAGAGTTATCAAAGTAACATGACAGAAGATTAGTGCTACCACCAATTTACTACCACCAATAATAATCATAATAATAATAATAATAATAATAATAATAATAATAGTTGTTGTTGTTATACCTTTTATTATCAGCAGGCTCCTTAAACTAATTCCTTTATTCCCAAAAGACAGAGTGAAACAGAAATGATTATATCGTTCCAAGAAAAGCTGCCCTCACTCTGCCATACTCGGCTGACAAAGCCCTAAAATGCATGCTCCTTGGAACTGTATAAAAAACTCAGTTATTTTGGTTATTTGGAAAGACAAATCCACATGACAAGTCCATATATCAGCAGTCTTACTTTACAGTGGAGAAATGTAAGAACTTTCTGACATTTCTCCACTCTGAGAAAGACTAAGACTGCTGATATAACAATTCTTAATCAATTAGCAATATTTCTCAGAAATTGTTACCTCATCAGAAAATAGTTCACAATGCGAGTTTCAGTCCACTCAAACGTTTGAGGGAAAAAAAAAATCTAATTAAGCATATTCTGGAGAGCTTACTGTAGAGAAATGGGAACAATGTCAAAAGTGATTCCAGACAGGTGTGTTAACTTTCCCTAAGCAAGTGCCTACATTTCTTAGTTCATACATTACTTTGGAGAATTCAAGATCAGGAAACTTTCAACTCTTTTACTCTGCTCATTTAGTAACGAGTATTGATCGTGGATTAGTCTGAACCTATTTAAAGGCACTGTTACAATATTTGTAGACATAAATTACAAGCAGATAAATTACAAAGGTTATTAGCAAAAAAAAAAAAAAGAAAGAAAAAAGAATAATTAAATCTCTACTCAGTTTCGGACAAATAATAAACACCTTATATCAACAATACAAATGACTGAAAACAGTTGTATCCAAATCTATCATTCTTGTTATATTTAGTGATTAAAGCTGCTGTAAGCAATTTTAGCACTTCTCCTTACTAGACTTAACCACCTAAGGAGTTAGCCTCCAACAAAATTTCTCTTTCAAACCCCTTTCTCCTGCACAAACACACAGCAAAATGGGTTACACATCTGATTTCAGACAATGAAACGTGAATTAGCTTGTTCAGTTGCTTGGTTGGGTCAGATGTTGGCATCCTTTAAGATCCATTCAAGCAAAACATATTCACGGCTAAACGCAGCTAGATTTGTTTATAGCGACATTGCTACATAGATTATAAAGACAGTAATGTGTGGTGGTCTGGGAAAACCCTTCAGATGTCGCTGCAGGAGAATTTTATAAAACAGTCAAAAATAATAATAAATTAATTTAGTTTGTAATCAGATATTGACTGTCAAACTGTCCAGGATGCTCCTGCAACGTTACATCGTCTAAGCAGATGACAGCAGCCAAATTTGTAAAAATGGTGAAAGACCTAAAAAAAAATGTTAATAAACAGAAATGTACTCTACAGAACTGCATTAATCAGTGATTATTTTCATAACCCATGTTAGCAAGAACGGAGATCAGTCGAGTGAAGAGATGATAATGATGAGGATCTAAATGCCACAAGTAACTTTTACCTGAGGTGATTATACAGAGACTGATGTGGATGATGCTGATAACCAAAGTGGTAGCTCGTTTAGACTTCTTTAAAATTTGCCAGGGATGCCGTTTGTCCGTAAGTAGATTAGGTTACAAATGTAGTGGAATGGAACGGAAACCAATAAACGTGATTTTTTTTTTTCCGTTTTCATTTTTGAGGTAACTAGATTTTAAAATGCTATAACTTTACTTGTGATTGAGATGTGTGCAAACAAGACACCAATGTCAGTTCAGGGAAGCCTAGTTTTCAGAATTATATACAGTAGAAAATGTCAAACAGGCACAAAAGCTAGCGTAGCATCAGTTTTCCAGCCCTTCCCCTCTCTCAGGTGGAATTTTCAGATGTCTGTCAGCTGTGCTTCCATATCAATTCCATAAAGTTTCCAGTTCATGTGCTGCACATGTATGCACAAAATAATTAACAGACAGACCATTCCATGTGACTGATTAATACAACCAAAACACGGACATTTTTAGTTCCAGGAAAGTTGCCAACAATTTTTTTTCTATTTTAATGACATCTATCAGAATGTAAAGACACTTCAGCTAAAGTGTTCTTAAAAAGCACTTACAGCGCTTTAGCTTATTTATCAAACTAATTATCTAAATTAAAATTACTATGTTTTACTATGAACAACTTCATTTTAAAGTTGTATATAACTGTGTCACATACTGTAAGTGGATTTATAATACTTTACCTTTCTTTGTTTGGTGGCATCTAACTTCACAAGCCAATAAGAAGCCACTTTTGGTTTATGATATTTCCAGTTGTTTAAAATCTGCGGGTGACAAAAAAAAAGCATTACATTCATTTTGTGACATTTCTGTCCCATTAAGTATGCATTTCCCATTAAGTTGCCCATATTCAGTGCATTTTTTTTTCTCCCTCAGGCATTTCCTAAGTACAGCCCTGCTAAGTTGTTTTTACATTATTTGAGCTGTTTTTTACTACTGTGAAATAAAATCAATGCCTCTCTGCAACACATGCATAAACAAAGACAAATCTTGACACAAACAGACCACGCAGCATTCTTTTTCCTCTTTCTTTCCGCAGTGAGACGCTGCACACTTTATTGTTTCCTTTATTCATTTTTAACTAGTTCATAGATCAATCTTAATGTGTGACTACACTGAGATTATTATCAATTTTGAATGGGCAAATCTTTCTCCGCATACTTGTTCTCTCATCAGCACGCCTTGTCCCTGCATTACTGAGCTAATAGTCTATTTATGTTCTCTAGTGGACTTGCAAGTCAAGACAGATCTCTGGCTTGTTCCTCCACGAAGGAAACGAACCGTGGACATGGTTACAATGAAGGATGATGGCAGAGCACTCAGGCACTGATATGGTCATAAACGTTAAATTCATCTTCTTGGATAAATCATTAATAATTCATTTAGGCTTACATCTGCTCCATACTAATAAGAACACTATAAAATACACTGATGCACACAGATATCTAAATTACAGTGTTCCACTTTCTAATGTACAGCAGATTTTATAGTTTGTGTAAATGCAACTCATGGACTCATATTAGTCACTAGGAACTCTTTCTGAATTATTACTGAAAGGTTTTTTTTTTATTGCATTACATGAGAGACACAGCTAGCACAAAACTTGCAAACATTTGTTAAATTTTTCCCTCTCAAAGTGCAAGTGAAAAAAAAAAAGTTATGATATTGGAAGGGGTCTCAAACAGGTGCTGCTGCCCAGCTGCGTTTTCCATGGCGACAGCTAATAGCTCTCATTAACCATACAGGTGGATGGCTAATGACACTATATACAAAATGATACAGAGTGAAAGAGAGAGAGAGAGAGAGAGAGAAAGAGAGAGAGTGAGAGCTAGTGCTACAGGCAACACTCTCCACAAATGAGCTGGGGGAATGAGAGGAGAGCGGCATACTAACTCACCTCGTCCAGCACGGCCTCCGCTTCCTCCTCACTCTTCCCTGGGAATCGGATGCGCAACTCCCCCAGCGCGGCCAGCGTCTGCCTCGTCAGCTCCGCCTCCTGCTCCTTGCTCCTTGCGTTCAGCAGGGACTCTCCCTGCGGCACGCACACACACAAACACACACACGACGCAATGAAGATGAATTAGCGCACGCTGCCTTTTTTCCTTCCGTCATCAGCTTTTCCTTTCCTCACCGCTCTCCGCAGGCCTGGAGAGCGAGGCGAGGCGAGCATGCCACAATTAGAGTGGCACAGCCGCAAGCTATTGCTTGGCGGCTCCAGCCTAGATCCCAGAGGTACCTGCTGTGCCAGATGAGCCCAGGTGACTGGAGGTTGGCTCAGCATGTCAGAACTGTCAGATTGTGAGACGGAGTGTAAAAGTGCCAGTGCTGCTCTGACTGTGGGACATCTTAACACTCGTTACAAAGAGTGCTTAAAGAGAGGAACACCGCTGAATGGAGGGAGTTTAGGGGCTAGTCAGATTAGCATAAAGAAGAGAGAAAGTGTGAGCTGGGGCACATGATACAGGGAGCAAATGAGATGTGTGTTAAGGGATATGCATGTGTTACAATAAGTTGTGGAGAGGATGGAGCCATGGAGCATATTCTGAAGTGTTTATGAACACATTTATGTGTGTGCACCCCATCACACAGAAATTCATGCTGTAAGGCAACTGGCTTCAGTGTGCACAAGAGCCATTACATACTAGTGGCTCTAATTCAAAAAAGAGAACCTTTACCTGCTTCATGTATTAATAACAGAAGGGAAATAAATTCATCATACCATAAACACGTATATATGGAATATAGTCTGGTTTAGGAAAGCAGAAATGCAGGTATGTGTGTGTGTGTGTGTGTGTGTGTGTGTTTTACACTTGCCGTGGTGGAGTGGATAGTGCCCAGGCTGCTGCTGTGGGGCATTCTGTGGGCAGAGCTGTTACGGCTGAGAGAGTGTGAGCGCAGAGCTGTGTGGGGTCGAACCAATGATGTTGGTGGAGCCAAAGCTCCTGCGTGGGCTGATGCCACACCAGTGCTTCCCATCTGTGGCAAACTCTTGTTCGAAGTGCCTCTAGTGTCACTGCTGGGTGACTGTCCACTCAAAGAAGAGATGGAGCGCGGGCATGAGACAGAGCGGCGGATGAGTCCTGACAACGCTGGTGAAGATACTGAGCCCAATTTCTCTGGTTTGGGAGGAGGCTTCCAGTGCACACGGCCTGAGCGAGAGAATAAAATAAAGCTTTTTAACATTTGATTTATTGTTGTTGTTTTGTTTTTTTTACCACTGAGGGATAGAAGATGCCAGAATTAAGTGTCTGAACTAAAAAAACTTAGCTCAGAGAGAAATTACTAGACTCTTAGATACACACAAAAGCCCTGACAGGCCTGTACTGAGGCACAAATGAAGTCAGAACTCCCCCTCCCTGACAACAAACACAGAATAACTGTGGCTTCCATTAATCACAAAGGCATGTGCTGGTCTTAGTGGCCTGGCTCCGCAGTTTTCGGATTAGAGCCGCAGCAGCCTTTGCCCACATGCGCACCGAAGTGTTGAACGACCTCCAGCTTGTCCACGGGCCAGCCGGCCTCGGTGTTCTGCCTGCGTGTCTTGAGGGAAGGAAGTTGCCAAGTCGTGCGCATTATAAGGGCTTAGCTTAGGCCACCCCCAGATGGGGCGTCAAAGTCACTCCAGCCTCAGCGACTCACTCACCCCTCAAACTTCAGCCAAATCACGGCTTTGTCCTTCATTCCGAAGCTAATGGAAAAACTAGAGGGTTTGACCGCTTGCTCAAGCAAAAAAGAATCTTTAAACAATCCGCTCTGGCCCTGTGACACTTCAATACATGCTGGCATGGTGTGATAGCAAGAGCTGGGGCATGGAAGGAGAAAGGCAGGTGAAGAAAAAAAAACTATAGTTATAAAGAACTATATGTTTGTGGACCCCAAGGAAGTTTGAAACCTTTCCATTTGGAGAGAAGAGGGTTTGTTTGCTCTTTTCAATGTAAACCAAAAGCCTTTCTGTGAGGATCTCCCTGAATTGAGCCTCACCCAAGCTGAGATCCTAGCATCCTTACAGACTAGTGGACTGAAACACATCAAAAAAGCTCATTAAAGCCACTGTGTATGGGAGCCGAGAGAGCTCTCAAGCTATCACCCACTACTGCCAGCAAGTCAAATTAAGAGCCTCTGGACTGCACCATCAGATCCTTGTGACCCTAATTAAAAAAGATGGATTTTGCCTGTTTCATGTATTAATTAGGTAAACAAATGCATTAAACTAGATTTACATCTGTAATTTGGGGTTAGCTCTGCAGCTGACACCACTAGATTGCATAATTGTGTCTAGAGTTGGTCTGGCTGGAAAAAGGCTTCAGGGTGGGTACGTCTTGTCTGTGACAATGTTAGAAGTTTGTTTAAGTAATTAAGAAGCCTTCATGGTTGTATGAAGAGCATCAAGGGAATGATTTCCTATCGAGGGCTGTGATATAAAAGAAGGGGAATGAGTGCAGCATGGTGGAGACCGTCCTAACTGGCCCCGGATGAGTACTAATAAAGAATCATTTCCTTCATAGACTTACTGGAACGCTCAGAGGCTTTCTGTCTGCTCTCCCCAACCTCAATGGAGACCTTCTTCTCCTGGAGGTCATTGGTGCTCTCCTCCTCTTCATCAGTGTTTGAGCCTGACGTTCTGCTACTGTTGCAGCTGCCTGAGCTGTCTTCATAGTCCCTGTGCCTCCTGGGCATCTGGGTGCTCTCGGGCATGGAGGACAAGGCCTGCAGAGACAGATAGACATGTCCAAGCCAATGATGTCCAGTGACATTGGGGGAGAAAAGACAATGTTAGACAGAGTCAGCACCTTGGCAGATATAGCCTTCATCCTGACTCCAATTAGCATTTGTCATCAGCAGTAGCTAAGGTGACATGAGTGGAGAGAGTAGGTGGAGAAAGCGATGGGAAAAGGAGGGGGAGTAGGATTGTGACACGGCCCTTGGTGTGCACCTTGATGACAAGTACAGTGTAGACCCGCCTGTGATTAATGTCACAGCTGAGATGCGTTAATTCAGTGTAAGTAACTCTGCCCGGATACCACCTTTCACCACTAAGCATTCGGGAATATTAATTTATCATTTCCTTCCAAGAAAGAAAGATTGGGGAGCAGAGTTAATTGAAGTGAATGCCTGTCCTGCGCTCAGGAAGGAGCACGCTGTTAGCATTAATAAAGCATTCACATCCGTTATTCAACAGCTAATTTAGCTCGGCTTTCTTTTGCAAAATTAACACTTAGGAAGCTATTGCGAGCACAGGTTTAAACAAATCAATTAGAGAAAGACGGAGACGGAGACTGAAGAGACGGAGACGAACTCAAACATCTATCTCCGTTTGATTGTGCTGCTTTCCATGGCATATTTAAGTGGGAATGCTTAAAACTGAATCCCGCAGTATTTCAACTGCTTCATTTCTGCCCTGATTTTTCCAGATGGCCCATAATGCACCCCTGGGAGTCTGTCTATCCATCAGATCATTGAGCGCTGTGGGCTCATGGGTTGTCAAGGAAGAAAAGCATACTCAGAAGTGACAGGCGCAAATTAATTTCAACTGATGCCAATTGTGTAAGAAAGAGCTTGATGTATTTGAAAAGGCAACTTACCTTCACTCCTCTCTGCCTGGATGTCTTTCCCATCAACTTTTCATCATCCAACTCACACTGCTCCAGCAGATCCAAGATGTCCTCTTCCTATAAACATACCATATTGGAGCTATTACTTGCTGGTGGGCTAGCTAATAAATTAATGATTTGTCCTCCCTGATCATAACAGCTAAATAAACAAAATGTTCCATACAATGAAATATTATAACTGACTGCAAATAGATCTTTAATTGAGATGATTAATTATTTAAGGGTTTGGTACATCATAATTTTTAGGCATGTACAAGGATGTTTCCACAACTGCAATGCCAATTCCATGGCTGTAACTCTTAAAAATTAAACTCTTTTTTAAAAATAATTTTCAGTATTGAATCTAAGAAAACATGCATTTAAAACATTCAAAAAACGTTAACCCATCTCAGGCAACAATCCATTTTTTTCTTTGCTGACAGTGGTTTTGCCCTTGAAAGATTGAGTTCTTTTTTTTAAGCAAAGAATTAGCAAAAAGGAATGTGTTTAACTTGTGGAATATTCCAAATATTTTGTATTTGTAAATGAGTTCAGGTTACAAGGTTGATGGATGTCAATGCTGCGGAACATTCATTCAAGTGATGTAAAATGAATTGACACATTAATTGCAAAATTAATATGATTTTTGAAGTATTTGAATGATTATATTTGTAAAACAAGTGTACTTTACTGAAACCAGAAATGACTGTGTAGGAATTGGAATTACAGAATCTATAGTCCCTCTATTCATCCTAGTAGCATAATCAAAACACACTTCACCATTTGTTAGTGTTTATAATAAATAATTAAGAGGTGGTTACGGTCATTTAATATAAAGTGGGGCTGAGATGAGCACAGATTGTGTATATAAGCTAAATGATGAGTTTTGTGAATGATGAGTAGCTTGGAGTTTACTCCTCACTATCCAAAAGAAACTGATTGTGAATACACAGTGAATTACATTTTCTAAAACATCCTAAAAACATTTTCTAAAACATAAAATATCACAAAAAAAGGCACTCAGATGAACATTTGCCGCTAGCCACCTCGGCAGTTTTAGAAAGAGAAATACTGCCCGCTGTTCCACAAAAAAGAATGCTCTTGCAGAGTTAACACCGGTAAGCTCCTCACTGATTTGTGCTTCTAGTACAAATGGACATGAGCATGTTCCCACCAGATCTATGCATTGCTTCCTAAATCCAGATTAAAATGCACGGCTCGGGCAACAGGCCGAAGAATGCTCACTTTGCGAGTTAAATGCTAGTTATCTTCTCCCCGTTCGGAAACATTCTAGTGAGTTATGATTAAGGAAGCCGTTTCTAGACCATCACTTCTGAACCATCTCTTCGCTTCAAAACTGATGCTTGAATGAGAAAGCAAATTCAGGAGCTAATGTGGTAATGGTACATGCTTGATCAGCCCTGACTCTTTCCCAAATAAGCCAGATCCACAGATTCCACTCTATAGGAATTGCATGCTCATCCCGCTAAATGTACACAGCAAAGGAGATATCAGCCATTTCCCGATGCATTTCTAACTGATCCCACCACAGGCAGCTCAAATTCCATTAAAGTGCAGAGTGTGGATGGACAATACTAAAAAAGGCCCTCCAAAAACACAGCACACTGATGTGCCTGACCTGACATATTCGTGCCTTGAAAATCCTCTTCAAACATCCAAATATTTCTGAGAAGTGGCATGGTACAATAATGAACTCAAGGTGAATAAAGAATGAAGACAGAGGCCAAAGGAAAAAAAAAAAGAGCAAAAAGGCAGACACTCCTTGTAACAAAAAGGGTTGTGTTGGGTCTTTAAAACATCATGCTCACTATGGACTGGAAAGCCTTAGACCTGGGCAATAAGGTCATGATAGGAAACATAAGGAGAAGCCACAACAGTATCTTGCAACATTTCCTTTCTTCTCTTGCTATTTTCTAGCTGAAGGGAAATTCTAAATACAGAGAAGGAAAGAAGGAGAGAGGGAGACACAGAGAGAGAGCAGAGATAGAAGGGAGGGGGAAAGAGAGAGAATTCTGAGCCAGCTGAGACTCAGGTACATGCCTTCATTCGTTTCAGAGGATTATTCATTTCCTTTTGAAGTGAGGCTGCTCGCCCAGCGAGGAACGTCTGAAAGGCAACCGAGAGGAGGCCCTCATACTTCTCCAACAGCAGCTTGTCATCTGGGGGGTAAATGCGTCTGTAAGCATAGAGAGAAAGAGAGAGAAAGGCAATAGAGAGTGAGTGAGGAGAATGCACCTGCTTATCATATTATTTAAACAATTCTCAATCACTGTTTTGACACCAGCATTAGTATTAAAGTAATGACTAATGACTAAGGCTTGATGCAGCTGCAGCACAGCTGTCGGAAGGAACTACACAGAATAATGTTTTGATTAATGTTTGAGTAACCTTCCATTTTATCTACATCACACATCTTGAAATTACATGTACTTCCCATGTTATGACGTTAATCTATAGAAACAAAAAGGTGGTAGGAATGATAACTACTATCTGTTAGAGTTACAGATTTTTGCCTGGTAAATGTTCTGCTAACATTTGGACATGCTCTTCAGTTAGGAGCTCAGCCAGCTGCAGCATAATCAAGGGATCAAGTAATGTAAATGTTAAGATCCTTGGATAAAGCTCTAAAATCCATTAAGGCCTGCATATGTACATTATGGCCAAACTTGTGTGGCAGCAAAAACCTATTAGAGGCATGTGAGCCTTTGACTCTTTACGCCTCGCCTTGTGCATATGGCGCGTTTAAATCTTGGTCTGCCCTACATATTTCCCAAGCTTTTTTAATGTTTCAGCATCTTTTTTGGGGTGTCTTTATTAGGATAGAGATGTAGGGAATAGAAATTACATCAGCTGGAAAACAACCTATTTAAGAACCAGATTCACTCCCCATGCGTCCTCTGTGCTCTTTAAGTGGTGGCGTGATTCCAGAGCGACTCATCACAATTACTCATCGAGTAGTGTGATAAATGCTACAGACACTAAATGGCTTTGGCCCCTCTTTGAAGCAGGTTCCCCGTACCTGAACTCCGTTCCAGTAAACGGAAAAAAAGGTTAGTTGGGAGACTCATCTAATGAGGGCCGCCTTAATCAAGTCCCAGTGCCGCTTCCCAATTGGGGGGTCTTCATTAGGCAGCACCAGACGCTCGGCACTCGAGTGTAACAAACAGAGAGCAGCAATGGTAATAAAGCCCAGGGCACTGCTGTGGCGTACAGCAAGCACTTCTTTTAAGCAAAAGAGCATTGGTGATGAGCAAAGGATGAGGTGAAGCCAAACCACCCCTGACTTCTCTTCTGAAGCAGGCATCTGCTCATCTGACAGGCGAATATTAAAAATTTATGATCCCTGTTCTCTGTGGCCTCGCGTAAGAGAAAAGCTCCTGATACTTTGGCATAACATGCCGCGGGTCTATGTATGTGCATGTTTAAGTGAGTGTGCATACCAAGGGGCATTACATTCAGGCCCTGACCGCTGTCTTTTCTCATTTCAGGCATCTACAGCTTTGTCCCTCCTTTTCTGAACTGGGCCGTGTAGCTCTACTTTCTCTGGTGCTTTATCCTCCTGGGAGCATCCTGCTCCTTAGCTGACCTCATAAATGTAAGAAGCATCCCACAGGAGGAGACGCTCCCATGGCCTACCTGTAGTTCCCCAGATGACGCTTTTCGTACTCCTCCCTGGAGATCTGCTTGCGAACCTGGGCCAGCCTCTCTTTCTAAAACAAAAATGGACAAAGGTGAGGTCCTAAGAAAGAGCCCAACTCACGTGGGCTTATTTCGACAAACAACAACATCAGACGTCTACTTACCCTGTGAGAGGCGCCTTAATGAAGTCAAGTATCAGAGAATGAACAAAGAGCTGAATGCAAAAATTCCCCTCTCCCTTACACTTGTTAATACAGACAGTGGAATCATAATTCATATGGATTTAAGTCCCACATTCCCACTTTAATACATCAAAAACGGTAATTGTGAAAAGGTCAGATGGTCAATTTGCAGCGGAGCAGCAGGGTGCCTCCAATTATAGTCACTGATCTCTGCTAAACACTAGAACATGATCGCTTGCTGAAGCCCCCCCACTTGATCCCACGCTCTTACCCTCTTATGCACTTTTCGCCCTGGCCTTTGAAAATACCACCTACCTGCGGCAATTTTACATTCATTCATCACATCATACAATAAAGCTTGGCCCGAAAGACCAATCAAGAGCCGGACCGGAGCACAGAGCACGTCTTGCAGAACTGCCACTTAAAAGTTTGAAACGTATCGCCTCCGTAATTTCTGAACATGAATAATTAAATACTACATCGTCGCCCTGTACTGCCAACGAAGCATTACGTGTGTGCCTGGGGAGAAGTTTTAGAGAAAGTTACTGCAAGAAAAAAAAAATGATATTATGCCTCACCAGTTCTTCTTTTCTCCGCTCCAGGGTGAGGCGCTGCTTTTCCCACTCGGATGAACCTGCTGAGAGTTTCTTCATGGTGCCCTGGCCGTAGAGGCGTCGCTGCGCCTCGGCCTTCTGCTGAGCCAGGTTTCGTCGCTTATCACTCGCTCTGTGAAGAAAAAAAAATGTAAATGTGACAAAAGGCTACAAATGGCTGCAAATTTATATATCTCAGCAGATTTGCTGTTAAAGGGCCCAGCACTTTTTTTCTTCACTAACTGGAACTTTAATTTTGCTGTTGTTCTCAGACTGCCTAAGGTCACTGAATTCTGAGTCTCTTTTGTTTGACGTGCAGGCCTTCATGCTTTCAAGTTCTCTTTATATCCCCAATGCTGGCAGAACTAACCCACCGAGTCGCTGTATTACTATTTCCAAGCGCTAAAGACATCATGCTAACTTTCCGGAACGGGGAAGACAGGTCGCTCGGGCACTGAGGATATACTGCCTGTTTAACGGCGCAATGCATTGGCTTTCAAGTCAGAATGACTTTTAGTCTGGAAATCTGCAGAGCTGCACTAAACGTCTGGAGAGGCTAGAATGAATTCACTCTGACAGTGGGATCACAATGCATCTTGGTTCCTTTACACTTGAAACACGATCCTGTGAGCTGCAGAGCGTTCAGGTCCTCTTATGTCCTGATGTAGTGCCAGTGCTGCTTTGTAGGGCTATATTTAGGAAACAAGAGTCCAAGCTTAGAGGTCAGGTCTGAGATGATCAATCAGCCTGGACTGTGTTTACTACCTGGGGACTGTTGTCTTTGCGCACACACATACACAAACAACTGTGGATAAATTCACACACAGTTTGCACAGACGGTATACTGTACGTATTATGTCCTTATGCAAGTGATTAATTAACGTATACAGTCACGCAGAAGGCATGCTCAATGCAACATATCAAATTACACATACAAATACACACAGTCCCAATCACTTACAAACGCAAACAGGAACACACACTTACAGGAATCTGTACAAATGGTAAAAGGGAGTTAGTGGGCATTAGACAACACAATGCTGGGGGATTACTCCATAATCTGTTACTTATACCTACACCTAATAAACAAGCACAAGCAAGAATAAAATTCTTACACAGGCTCTAATGCCTAAAATAATCAGGATGCTCCTAAACATCAAAAGAGGCTTGATCCTTTAAAGATGAACTCAAGCTAATCGATAAAAATGAAAACACTCAATAAGCCTGAACGCGTGCCTTTCAGTTAACTTCCTCCTCTCTCTTAAACACTGTTACTGAGAGGGAATACTGAGTGGAAATAAAAGAGTAGAAAGACACTTTACAGCCTACCTGATGTTCAGCAGTTTCAGCGCGTTGAGCAAGACGCCCCTCTTCACATCATAATCAATCTTCTGATCTGTTCCAAAACTCGGAGCTCGATTGATCTGGAAATAAATACAAGAGTGTATTTTTGTGGCTATAACATTTCTTTCTTCCCTACATTCCCAGGAAACGGTAGTGAACAGTGAAGCTTTTCTACGGTGCTTGGGGTCAAACTGGCCTTTGACCTCGTCTCTGCATACATCCTGTCGAGCTGGGGGCAGCTGTCACTTGAGAGTTAGCATCTCCTGTCAATCAGCAGCATAGTTTCACTCTTTCTTTTCCTGTCACTTACCTCCTTTTCCTCTCAGTATCCTTGTTTATAACCAACTGCTGGAAACTACTCTAGGCGTGATCTGCATCGCATAACAAACTACTATATCAGGAGACTGTATCGTGTTCTCTGCTAATAAAGGGCGCCATTGGAAGTCGATAACTTCTCCCCACACAAACACCCCCCCAAAAACCTCCAGAATCTTATAATAACCTTCCTTTTCTTTTTAGCAGGTAAACAGTTGTCAAGCCAATGAATTCAGGTATCAAGTGTTATTTGTAACATGCCAAAATCAATTCTTTGCTCTGTCTCTCCAGATGGCCAGAGAGCTGCTGGGTGTAACAAAAGGACTGAAGGAGTACACTGATTGAATTGCTGGCCAGTGGGAAAAAAAAAGAGCGAGGTCAAATAACAGTGGAAGTGCCACCTCTCAGCACAAGCGCTAAGACACTACCATCTGAAACATTCTTCTGGAAAATTCCTCGCAACAGAATACTGGTGAATGTTTTTCTACTACAAGATTTAAGAGAAACAAAAATATTTCAAACTCTTCTTTTGCACATGGTCTGAATGTATGAGTGCAGTGAAATCCATTCACAGCGTCAATGCCAATTCTCTTAATTCATCTCAGAACAGTGTGAAAGGAATCCATAAACAGGCTATCATGTTTTTTTCTCTTTCTCTTCAAACACGTTTAGTGCATTTCGCCGGCTGTGAGTGTTTAAGAGGGCCACAGGGGCAGCGTGGACATGCACAACGGTGGCAGATCGGGACACAAGAGTAAAAAAGCTGGTGAAAAGAGCAACCCAGCTGCATCCCTCCTCCTATGCGGCCACGGCTACACAAAGCCTTCCAGTTCCCTGGATAATTCAAGCCCTGGCTGGATGCTAATCCCACAAAGGTGCTTAGTGATGTGTGTCCAGCTTAGAAGTGAGCTGTAAGATAATATTTACATCACAACTGAGTGCCAGGCGCAAATAAAAGGAGAGAGGCCCGGCAATGGCGAGCTAAATCAACGAATTTACTGTACCAGATGTAACCTTAGCAGCGGTCTCTCTCTCTCTCTCTTTCTCTGTGGATGCTTTGAGCTATGCAACCTTACCCACACAAATGGCTCGACTCACAAACCAACAAAGGGGGTTCATCAAGTTTGGCAACCCAGGTGTGTTGCACATTTACCATGTCAGGTATAAAGAATGGCTCTTTTTCAACTTTTATAATTCTTGATAAGTCAAAAAACAGTGGATTTCACAGCAGCACCCTGGGAGTCGTCATAGTTTTCCAGGTCAGACACAGTACAAGATTGTGTATGGCAGAGCATCTGAGCTTCTTTTCACTCTAATTCATAGGCCGCGTCTATCAGTGTGCGATCAGGCCCAGCTCAAGACCCGAGCAGGTCTGAGGTTAATGAATCCCTGTAGTTGGTAAAAACCTCAGCGCTCAGTTGTTTAGGCATCTTTGGCAAGAGCCTAAAAGGCCATGTTTGACAAGGCCTTTTCATTAAATAAAATTGTCAAAGATGTTGAGCATTTTTTCTCTAATTAAAAAATAAATAAATAAAAAAATTTTGAATGAACAAACACGTAATAATGTAAAAGGGAACAGGCAGCAAAAAAAAAAAAGTATAATTTTTTGGCAGTTTTCCCAACCTGTATTTTTAAAACCCAGTCCAATTAACAGCATGCTTTAGGGGTAAACTATACTGACTGAGTCTTTAGTTTCCACCTTCCCACCTGAATATGTCTGGCTTTGATGCATAAATAACCTGTCAGTGATCTCAGGGACCAGTGGTGAGAGACGAAGCTTCAATGATTCAATTTCTCTGCCCGATTAGTCCCACATGTATGAGGCTTTTGGTTTGAGTTTACTTTGATCTACTTGTGGGCTAACGATTTTGATTAGTGTTCTTCGAGCGCAGACGCAGAGTCACAGCATGAGCTAAATTTGACAAGATTTGATTTGAATATTCCTGTTGAGGAAATCAAGGAAATAAACGCAAGCATAAATTTTGCACACTCTGACCGCCAAAGATGCAAAACAAATATTTGCGAGGAACACAAAAGCTCGCAGAGGAATATTTTAAAAACTTGATATGTAATTTTTGTCTTTAGAAAGATCATCATATCCTTGCCCATGTTAGAAAAAAACAAACACTGCTTTCTTGGATTCTCAGGGAGCAAAACACACAACGGTACTGAAATACCGACTGCCAAATAGACCAACTGCTGCAATGCAAATCAGAGAGTGGAAAGAGAAGGCCGCTACAGCCGGGTGCCCTACGAAAACCTTTGCAGCTTCCATTTCACATCGTTATCAATCATTTTTTTGTTCCTTCGCCGCATTTCAAGTGGCTAATTCCAGCACTGAAACCCAATAGCTGCCGCCTGTGCATTTTAAAGGTCAGGGAGCTAGCCAACCTGCAGCCCTTGAGGTCACCTATACCATACGGCAGGGAAGGCTTCCACACACACATTTACACATAGTCTAGGACAAACACACACGCTAACACTCACACACACACACACACACACAGACAGTCTCTTGGGCTGCACAAACCTATGGCCAAATGATAAATAGCAGTATGACTGTCATGGCTCTTCCGCTGCATTGCCCATCTTTAAGGTGTCTATTTCTTCAGAAAGTACAGTAAAAGTATAATTTAGTTTTTGTGTGAGTACAGATAAAGACAGACAGATGAATGGATGGCTGCTATCATTCTTTAATAAATCTCCCAATGGCACCACATGGGAAAGCTAAACACTGCCATCTAGAGTTATTGAACTCATCAAAACGCAGCACAGCCACTTGTATAGATGAACCAAAAGCTGAGGAATGGAAATGATTTGCTTAATGGTAAATGTACACAGAAGAACTAGCATACACAGGAAACAAGACCTTATAATATTATGCATAATATTCTTTGTATAATTTATGATCACTGTGCTTCATCGCAAAATACATCAGATATAAGAGAATCTGAACATTTTGTTTCATGCATGAATTCTTAATGTTCAGAAAGCATGCATAACCAAATTCCAGTTTGAACATTTCTGACTGAAAATAACTATTTTTGTGTCAGAGTTGCTGAAACCCACTCCTACAGATACCATTTTACAAATTAAAGAATTTGTAAAATGGTATCTGTAGGAGTGGGTTTCAGCAATTCTAATTATATTTGCATATAGACATACAAACGAAAACAAGGCCAATTTCTTTGAGAGAACGTGTCAGCTTTGTAGCTGTGTGTCATCTGAAAGCACGCACGTCCGGGCTGCATGTTGCAACAAGGGGGAATTGGCCGTCAGAAGGTTGCAGAGACAGCCTTGAGATCAAACGGGCGCGTCTGAGTGCACCTTCAAATGGGCCTCTGTTTGTGTACACTCTCTGATCCAGATCACTTCCATTCATTCACTCGCTCTACACGGGAAGAAAGAGCCGAGGTCTGGCGTATGTCGCCTTTCAAGGGAAAAGGTGACCAAGCTCATCTTGAAATGATCAGGGTGGGAATGGTAGAGAGAGAAAGAGAGATGGAGAGGAAGAAAAGAAAGAGAGAAAGGAAGTGAGATGAGATAGGGAGGCACTTTGGCCCCTCGGTAGGTACCATCCCTGTAAATGCTTCTAACTCATGGCTCCTTCAATGGCTGCCAATCACCTACAAACACACTCCACACCCTCTCCCGCAGGATGGCAATTAGGCCACATCTCCTGAAACGCTAATAACTGTGCATTTTCTACACTTCACAAACCGAGCAACACAAAGTGTGCTGTGTTTATTTGCCATTGAGTATGTGGTGGCCAAAAGAAGCAGGGATGTGACCATGTGTGCAGAGGTCATGTGCTCTGGCCAATGACTGAAAAGCAGAGTTGAGTGCTGGTTTAATAACAGTTGTGCATTTTGTGTGTGTGTGTGTGTATGTGTAGGCATGTTTTTATATCTTGGTGGGGAAAATCTGACAGTTTTGATTTTCTGCAGATGTTTCAATGGACTGTAGGAGGAGACAGCTTTTTTTGACAAAAACTGCAGCTTTTTTTTTTTTTTTTTTTTTTTTTTTAAAAACAACCCTAAAAGAGCCAAAAGGTTACTTTTTGCTTTCTGAGGTTAAGGTTAAGCATTAATTAGTTACATTAATAATCATGTCAAAGAAAGGACCTGACAAAAAATTGTGTGTGTGTGTGTGTGTGTGTGTGTGTGTGTGTATGGGGCAGCCTGTTTTTATATCTTGGTAGGACAGTCTTGTCCCTGTCAAAAATAAATAAAATAAAAGAGCCAAAAGTTCCTCACAAGGATAGTGATTTTGTGTGTGTGTATGTGTTTTTATATTTTGGTGAAAACCAAATGACCACACAAGGACAGGCACCCTCCTGTCACTGAGGACAAAGACTCGCACCAACCCTTCTACACATATAATTACTGTATTGTTGAAAGAAATTCTTTTCCTCTGTATTTGTATGTGCATGTATGTGCATGTGCATGCATGTGTGTGTGTGTGTGTGTTACAATTCAGCAAAGTAATCTGTGCTTTAATGAGGCTGAACGCTGCAAGGGGTCTACCACCCCTGTACGGCAGGCCTGTAAAAGCCGCCACGCAAAATTCATAACCATAATAAACCCCCTCCCAGCCAGAGTCCGCCCTCGTGGACCTGGGACACATTATTGTGAATGTATATTTTATCTGGCTTTCTCTCCGCCTTTCTCCCTCTTTGTCTATCTTCCTCTGTCCCTCAATCTTTCTGTGTACACTGAATATCTCCCTTTCCTTTCGCCTTTGCATTATTCATCATGCCAGCTTAACAGCTCCAGTGTGACCGGCTTCTGCAAAGACTTGGAAAAAAAGGAGGGGAGGGAAAAAAAAAAAAACAGAGAGTGGGCCCAGGGGGCAATGATATCAGTGTTGCACCGCAGCATTTGACTAATGGGTGTTCGCGTCCCTCCGGAATCCTCCTGACCTCTGGAGGGGGCTATCCTTCCTAGCAACATAGGCCTGAATCACATCGCTCTGAAAATTAGCATGCCAACAGCAGCAGTCACTAAAGAACCAAACAACAGTGGCTAACCACATCTAGTGGAGAAACTGAGGCTTCTCGAGTTACGCTGTTTGGGCGTCCTCACTCATGTAAATGCCCCAAATGTTTTGAATGTCAAAGGGAGGTAAAAGCGGTTGTCGAAAACCCAGGGAATTAAGATAAGGATCGTAACAAAACCTGCCTTTTCTCTCCGTGCGGCACAATGCCGTGTGTCTGACGAGCTTGAACGTTTTGCCGAGCTACTCTGCCTCCTATCCTGTTCCCGTCATACATCTGACGAAGAGAGAAGCACTACAGAATAATTTTAGCAGGTGTATGCTTGGAAGCTCCATGCAAATATTATAATGTGTTTTAAATAAAAACTCTTTTTTTTTTTGCCTTCAGTTCAAGTAGTTAATACTGCTCTGCGAGTGGTATTCTTGTTACTCTGTCTGCCTGCACACATATACAAAGCCGTAATGGCTGATGATATTGAGAAATAAATCTGAATAAAGCCTATGAGGCTAAAAAAAAAAAAAAAAAAACATAATTACTTTGTAACATAATTACCGAGTTTAATGTGAAGGACATTTCCTTGAAATATGTGCCATGCAAGCGGGGAAAAAAAAAATCCTGTTCTACATTTATACATCATCTACCTTTCAGATGAGTGTGCATATGTGCAGAAAATTGATTTGGGACATAGTTTTGTTCCCTCGTTAGGTTCGCTTGCACTCGGGAGTTCGCAGGCTGTCTGAAGCCAGGAAGGAAAAGGGCCTTGCTAACACCATTAGAGGCTGAGGGCTGGGAGTGCTATCAGAGCGGCTGCCTAATCTAGGCTGACACCAATCAGGCAAGCCAAGACTCTGTGATGGAAACCATCTGCACGAGAAAAGAGAAATAAATAATGCCTCGGAAATAATAATAATAATAATAATAATAATAATAATAATAATAATAACAACTACTACTACTACAACAATAATAATAATAATAATTATTATTATTACTTTAATTTACCACAGTATTCACAACACAATATTTTGTGGAAATCCATATGTATACATTTATTACTATTATGAATATTAATATTGTTGTTAGCTTAAATTCAATTGTATATTAGTTCGATTATAGGATTTTCGTTAATCATAACGTGATTATTGTGCTAGCTAAACATTACTTATCCATTATGTATGTTATAACGGCACTCAAAAACTAATATGTCTCTCCCATGTTTTAAAAGTTACAGTGAGTCCATGTTGCCTCTACTGAGTTTGGATGTGTCTCCTGACTAATCTCTCGAAATCGGAAATAAATGTGTACTGCTGTAAATGTAGCGTGAAAGAGAAACAGCTTTTTTTCCCCCTCTGTGCAGAACTTGCGGGGATGTTAATTGATGACAGTTTGCGGTGGGCTGCTAGTAGCACCAAGAGATCATTAGCGTCGAAGTGTAACAACTGTATCTACCACTGTTTGCATTCTTCCCCATTCACAGAGACTCTAAGACCTACGAGGACCCAGTCTGTGAACGCCAGCTTCATTCAGCATTCAGCCAACATGGCCACGGTCTGAGAACTACAAGTCTCAACCAAAGAAACCAGAGAAAAACAATCCATGCGTGTTTAAACTTTCAAGCTTCTATAAAGGATTTATTAGGAGTTTATGAAAAAGTAGAGAAATGCAGGAAAAAAACTTTTTTAATAATAAAAAATATTTACTATTTAGAAGGCAGTTCATATCCTGGAGTCAATTGGAGGGGAAAGGAAAAGGGTGGAAGTAGGATTTTTTTTTTTTTTAAGCACTTTGGGTTAAAGGATTTGGGTCATGCTTTAACTGGCTGACATCGGTGTGGGACAGAAAGAAAACCTGACATGGAATATTCAGAAACAAGCATTCCATAAATCCATAACACCCCTCACCACCACCACCACCACTACCCACCCATACACACACACACAAAACTAAAAAAAGAAAGAATTCTAGCAATCGTGGGCCCCAGCCATTGCTGAAATTACAGTCCTGACCTACATTTTTTTGTGAGTCTGAGAGAAAGGGAAAGAGACAGACAGAGAGACAGAGAGACAGAGAAAAAGAGAGTGGAACGTAGCGTAAGCAATATTACCCTCGTGTTTACGTGATTAGTCGCATCCTGTTTATCGCTACTATCTTAAAAGAGACTCGGTTTTTTAACGAGATGCTCCAGACAGCCTTCTGCCTCTAATCTTCAGCTTCCACATACCTGAAACATGTGCTGCACCCCATTCCAGCTTTCCAGCTCACATGTACACACTTAAAGGGTGAAGCCCTTTTCAGATTTAAAATTTACCAGGAAATAAAAACACTTCAGGCACTGATTATTCTATCTGTTTTCTCTATCCAGTTTGACCAAAGACACTGTAAAATTACTGTGCAATTAGGAGCTCTAATCCCAACACAAAAAACATTCAAGGTAAAGGTTCCATTTATCACTTCTATTTCAGCAACACAGACTTTTTGCCACTTTTTATCTACAATAAATAAATGTATGTGTAATTTTATATATAAGCAGATGTAATAAAAATTAAGCAGCTAGGAAACAACTGCAGTGTACTTCAGTGGCTGTAGTAAAAGCTTAAGCACAGTACATAAAGTTTCCAGAAAAACAGGACTTCGCTTGCACAGCTAACGAAAGATTTTTCTCCTGTTTCTCTGGAACCTTTGTGTAATATGCATAATCATAAACTTACTACATCTGCTGGTTCACCGCACATTCTCCTTCTTCCTGATATGTAGAACACTTTAACAGGAACAGCTGCTCATTCATGCAATTATTAGCTAATCATATGTCAGAAGCACAATGCATAAAGTCATGCAGGTCAAGAGCTTCAGTTAATGTTCACATCAAACATCAGAATGGGGGAAATTTTGATCTCAGTGACTTTGACCTTGGCATGGTTGCTGGTGCCAGACAGGCAGAAACGCCCCGTTGGTGAGAGAGGTAGAGGAGAATGGCCAGGTTAGTTCCAGCTGATCGGAGAGGTACTGTATCTCAGATAACTACTCTTTATAGCTATACTGAACAGAAAAGCATTTCAGAATGCAGAAAATACCCAACCTTGAGGCAGATGAATTACAAAAGCAGAGGACCACATTGGGTTCCACTCCTGTTAGCCAAAAACAGCAATCTGAAGCTCACCAAAATAGGACAGATGAAGATTAGAATAAGACCAAGAGTAAGCGCTTTTCCAATCTTCAAATGTCCCACTTAGGTCCCATTAGTAGATTTAGTGTTAATATTAATATTAGTGATAGGCAAGTAGTTATTGTCCAGTATATTACTACACAGATATATTACTATCTATAACTATCTAGTATTTATTTCTCTATTCAAGGCTCTGTTGAAATAATAAATATTTGTAATACCTTTTAGTTTCACCAGATTATTTTAGGACAGGTGTTTGAGAGGACACACCTGAGTGGTTGTACTGAACTCTTATCACCATGATTAGATCAACAGAGACTTTACTCATTACATCAGAAATGTTGTTGTGTCAAACACACTGAGCTGGTTCTATTGATTACGGGCTGCTACGATATTTTTGGCGTGCATAAGTAATATTACAGCAGCTAAATTAACTAAACCAAAAATATATGGCAAATGGCTTCCTTCTCCCTATATTTCATTTACTATAAATACTGGCTTAAGCTGAATTCCAGTTTACTGGCTTGAAGTGTACTATAGGAAGCTGTTTGGAATTGAGACTTGGGTTCATTCATTCATTCACCTTCAGTGGTTGCTTTATCCGGGTTAGTTTCAGAGTGGACCCGGAGCCTATCCCAGGAACACTGGGTGCTACACAGTTGGGTGGATGAGATGCCATCACAGGGCATCATGCACACACACACACACACACACACATTCACATACTCATTCACACCTGGGGCAATTTAACATACCCATTCCACCTACTGCCATGTTTTTGGAAGGTGGGAGGAAACCGGAGATCCCAGACAAAACCCACACAGACACGGGGGAGAACATGAAAAACTCCACACAGACAGTGAGATGAGATCAGGATCGAAATGGAGTACATATCTGTGATGTTGACATTAACAGCAACCTGTCTCTCTCTCACCTGCCCCGCCTCCACACACAGATACTTGGGACCTGCCCCCTATCGTACACTTTTCATTTTTCTGCAGAAAAGTCAGGGACAAGCAGAAATCGAGAATGGACATACTCTTGAAATCGAAGAGCAACAAAATAGAGTAAGGATAACATCTCTGTACCTCCAGCAGCCACGGCTTGAGCTTGCGGTCAAGGATGATGTCAAAGCCGAGGACCTCGAAGCAGACACTGTCGCTCCCTGGTGGCTGTCCTGGGCGGCACATACGGTATGCATGGAGCACATGAGGCTCGGCCACAATCAGCGTCTTCACCACCAGTTCCTGCCGTAAGAGGAAGGGGAAAAAAAATAAATAAACAAGAATTGCACACAATTCAAATTCAGCAAAGTAGGAATCTTTCCACACCAATTCACATCTCCTGACTTCAATGTCATGTGAATACCAAGTTTAATGAAGATATAGGTGTGAATCACATACAGAAGATTAAATCAGTAGCTCTGATGAACTCTCTCTCAGTGCGTCCTACCAAGAGATCATAACTGAACTACCACTAGACATTTCTAAATCACCGAAAATGTTACAAGACAATGGACAATTCTATGTACTTCCAAAAGGGAACTGTTCAGCTGCATTACCACTGTGTGTACACCTACTGCGTACAGAGCAGCAGTACTGAAGTCTGAGTTCTGGGTTCGTTGGTCTTTCATCAGAGCCTAAGCGTACCAATGTCTTTTTGGGGGTAGGTGCTTGTGGTTGGGTCTCTGGGTATATATAAATGTGTACGTCAGCATGTTTCCTGTGCATAAATGAATTATATTCACTGAATTACCAGTCTATCAGGTACACCAACCTTGTAGCCTTCACTGACCATTGTATCAAGAAAGCCTGCCATATTGGTGCATTTTTTAGGTATACAATTACTGACTATAGGCCATCTGCTGCTATGCACAATGTGTCAACCCCCCACATTAAAGAACCACCAGAGTACCACCGCTGACCATATGTTATTTGGGTGGTGGACCATTGTCAGTGATGATAAATTTTTAGTGTGTCTCTGGTGCTGTAGAGGCATATCAGGCCCAGCAGTCAATCAAAAATATCCAATCAAAAATATCCAGCCAACAGCTTCCTGCTTTCAGAAAATGACGTTCAAGAAGGGCTAGAGGACTGACACAAATTGTGCACGAAAAACATGAGCTATAGAGTCAGGGGTTCCCAAACTAGTAACCTCACATGGGGTTACTTAATTTACAAATGGGGTTAAACACATAATCACCTCTTTTGTTTTATTCATTTTATAAATTAATATTACAAATATCGCTCTAACTATGAAAAAGGATTGTGCTACTTCTTTGAAATGGGAGTCGAATTCAAACAAGGTACCTTTAAATTAGGAGTGAACATGCTATTTCAGGTTTTTTTTTCCACTATCCTGACATGCTGCACTAGCGTAGGAGTTCAGAAAAAAAACGGCCCCATCCGTTTAACTCTGCTAGCTCCTCGGCAACACTGAGTGATTCTGACTCACTGGAACAACAGAAATCAAGAAAATGAACACAAAAATATGTTGTTTGAATATGGATTTACAAGTGTTATAGTAAATAACGAGGAAACAACATTGCCTCATGTGTGGCAGAGTTTTGGTATGCTACAAGAACAGTACCGAGTACTGAGATATTGCTTTGAAATCTTCTTTGTTTCCCTTCCAAGGTCCCTGCTGTGTGAAGCTGGATTCTGTGCTCTTGCCTGCATTAAGTAATACGTCTTAGTATAAAAGGAATAACACACTTTGGGCCATGCTGTTACAGGAAAATAATACAAGTCGGGGTAACAGTTACGGCATTCTGAAATAGTCTGGAACTTTGAGCCCAACATTTACTGTCTCCACTATTTCTACATTTGATTCATCATTAATACTATTATTAATACTAATATTAACTGGAAAATGATGAGTGAGAAAAGATGCTCTTACTCTTTTGTTTTATGTCTGAGATTGCGGAATTGTTTTCTCCTATAACACCACTGTATCTGTGCTAACAATATCCCCCTGTGATGGCAGAGCTAACTACTCACGGGAATACAGCACCAACCAACAAATTAGCGCCAGATTCACTAAGCACATGACAAATATTCAGCATTAAATGTGAACATATTTATTGTGTTTCGGGCTGGAATTGTCTTTTAAAGGACCAGCCTGCTAACTAGCTTGTCATGCATTTGGGTTAAATTACATCAGGTGCCATTTTCTAGACTGACATTTTTTCCGGCAACCAAAATGTGAACTTGCCCTGTGGGCTAGTTAATCAGTATATAATTTGTCCACCCGTTCTCAGTGATTAGTATTTAGTCACAAGTTTAAACAGGACAGGGAGGAATTAATGCTTCAAGGAACAGCAAGAGCCAGCCACATGGTGGAAATGTGGCGGGTGTGGCATTCACAACTCGTAAGAATATGCTCTTTTCTGGAGCAAACAAGTCGAGTGAAATGGCGAAAAGACTTTTATCTGGCATGACAACTAGATCAATATACAATAAATTATAAAATAACAGAATGAGCCAAATGGTCAAAGAGGTGAAAGAAAAAATGAACATACTGACAGGAAACAGAATCTATCTAAGCAGAAGACAAAAGAAAAACGGTCATGGAGGGAGGAGTAAAAAGGCAATGTCTGCTGGTTATTTACAAAATCCAGTGGGATTTTAAAACCGGTAAAGCAGACTAGCAGAAGAAGACGGAAAGCAGGATTCCTAATCGCTGCATATTCACATATTCACGAGTGTCAGAGAGGTGAAGGGCAGTTACATGAGTGGGACAGGTTGAGGCCGCCTACTAAAGGTAGGAACGCTGCACTGAGACACCGCAGTGCTGACAGATGAGCTAGTAAAACACAGAAGCACAGGACGAAAATAGAACAGTGAAGAAAAAGAATGACAGCTCAAACTGCAGTCTGAAATAAAAACACAGACAAAAAAGTTCCCTTGGGGATAAAAAGGGTAAAGTGGAATAACATGTAACCAAAGTGTCAGGCTAAAGTGGCTACACAGAAGCATATGAGCATATTTGATTGAAATAACAATTGACATTTCCTGATGACTGATCAGGCTAGATACACAGCCATTTGGAATACTGTTTTAATTGACCATGCACATTCATCACAAGTGCATAGAGATGACAAAAATGCACATTTTATGTGAACTGTAATGTGTTAAATGTTGCAAAAAAAAAACAAAAAAAAAAAACGTGAGGCAGTCTGGGAAAACAGCCAAAAAAGACAAAAAAGAAACTGGTTCTGGCTACATTTATTTTCCTGCTTATATCATACCTTGACACCTCAGCTTTAAGAAACCATAAATATATTTCGAAAAATGACATAGAAATGTTTTTATTTATTTTCTAACCTTGCCTCGGCTGTCTGCCTGCAAAGATCATGTCGGTAAGGAGCCAGTTTAACAAATGTTTTGGTAAAAACAGGCAGTCTGCTTAAAGATGCTTAAAACCTCACTAGCTATGTGTGATTTCCTCACACAGCAAATGTCAAGCTTTAATCAAGTTGTGGGATGGCTATGTACTATGGACAAAAGTCTAATCAATCACGCTGTAATCAAATACCGGCTGTCAAAACAGCCATGATGCTGTTGTTGGAATGGAATCTTTAAATGCAATTTCCTCCACTTCAGGGGGTAACCAGATGCTGTAATCTTACTTATAAATGCTATAATTTTACTTGTGGTTGAGATATGTGTGAAGGAGAAACATATTTCAGGTCAGGAGAGCCATAGTAGAAAATGTCAACATTTCACCATGTGAAGGGTCCCCCAGGCCACCACACACATTAGCTGGTTTCTGAATGTAGCAGACTTACGGAAACATCGCCCCAGAATTTGGCGACATCGTAGTTGTTGCTGCGGAGAAATTCAGTGAACCAGCCAATGGATCTCTTGCTGCCTTTGTCCACGGTCTCATCACGCTCAAAATTCTCATTGTGTTTGTTTACTGAGTAATTCGTCAGGTGCATGTATAGCTGACTCTGAGAGAAAGACAAAGAAAAAAAAAATCGGCTTAAGCGGGAACCATTAGCATCCATTACAAAAGATTTGTTGGCCTATTAACAACAAATGAGGTCTGTGTGCTTTATTTGCATGGCTGTGGTAACACGTAATATCACACTATAATTGTATCCAGATGATCTTCTGATAGTAGTCATTTTTCCATTAATCATTCTGGGGTCCTTTAAAAATGGTGGCAATATCCAATGTCAGAAAGTGTACAATTCAACAAAGAACAGCTGGAAGGAAATATTAGGCCAAACATTAACACTGTTTCCTTTCCATTTTGATAATATATGGCATTCTTACCAGATTGGACTCATTAGGCGCATGATACTTCTCCGTTCCCATCCGCACCAAGCCGTCATTGTAGAGGAAGATCCTTAGAGGGTCACAGGAAGTGACCAGGATGTAAATGCGCAGATCAAACTTGTAGCCCTCCATTAAAAAGGGCTTGTCCAAGTACTCCTGCACAATGAAGTGGTCTTGTGCTGGGAGTTTTTCGCAGTTCCGAATCAAAGATATACTGCAAGAGAAAATGTATAAGATTTTTTTTTTTTTTTAAAAAAGAGAACATTCCTGAAATGTGCTCCATACATATTTAAGAAACTGTTTTGTGTGCTTGTGTATTGAATATGGATCTCTGTAGTATAACAGAAAGGCTGGGGTTTATTAAGTTGACTGCCTCTGCTGCTGGTTTGTAGACCATGACTAGGCGCAGGTTAATAGGATCAGACATCACGGACCATTTCAGCCTCTGCAATCATTTATTTGCTTTGGGGAGCTTGTCGCCGGCACTCAGGCGTTATGGCACACAGTCATGAGTACATGCGCCAATGGAAGAATGCATGATGGAATGAACGGGTGGGTATTTTGCAAACAGGGGGCCTTAAAAAAACCTCTTCAGGCAGTAAAATATACTGACATCAGGCAAGGTTAGCTTAATTGGTTATATGCTTTCCCTACTCTGGTTTACATGAGTTTGAAATGTTTAGCCGAGGCTCTAACTTTGAGGCACTAAGCCGAAAGTGGAGGGAAAAGGGTTTATGAGTTACAGCTCATTTGTTCTGCAACCTATTAGAGTTGGACATGTTACGCTTGCTGTGCTCCACCTTCCGATGACACAACAAAAATTGTCATGCTCCTTTTAATCTTAGGCCTTTTATCAAAGAAAGTATTAAGCTGATTAATAAGTTAATTAAATTAAACATAACACTTGCTCTTGACACTTGGAATACAGCTGTTTCTCAGGCTCAGCATAACTCACTTGGGGAAAATATATAATAATTTACATGAATCTAAATTTGTTATAAAGGCAAAATAAATACATTTGGCAAGCACCTCACACAGCATCCCAAACAAGATATTTAATTAAATATAACTGGCTAAATAAACCTGAAAATACATAAACATATGCTACAGCGCTGTTGAATTCTTGAATCTGATTGGTCAACAAGTTTTATTCATTTCCTGTAAATGACAGGTTTATATTAATGAGCTTATTCTAATATGTTATAAAGTTATAATCATTTCTATAGTAACAGCTCATTCACAGGGACCTGCACGACAAATTCTCCACATAAGCCAAAGGCTAACATATTTTTAAAAACATGCTCTTATTTAACAAATAAAAATGTACAATGGAAGGAGTCACAGGTTTCAGTGCATTGTAACAGTCAGAACGTTTTTCGCCACAGGAAAGTCTTCAGGCAAATCTTCATGACAAGCTGCGTTTTTTGCCATTAACTTCAAGAGATGGGGAAAAAAGCTATATATGACTGCAAATGGTTAAAAAGCAAGACGTCATTTATTAATAAACTAAAATTTGTAATCGTTGGCAAATTGCAAATTTTTATTGACAAATAATCTTCGGGGTAGGAACAGCATCACACCACCCCATCATCGATTATCCTCTTATAACAGCACATCCTGAATTGTTTGATTCCTTACATAGTAAACAAGCCAATATTTAAAAATCTGGAACCAATGGTAATGTTACCATCATACCATCACAGACTATATTTCTGAGAGAACCTTTTCTCTTTTTTAATGACTGTGTGTGTTATGCCAATAATACTAGCTGTCATTTGGGCTAACAGCCTTTTCTTAATTTAAAGTGCTAAAAAAAAATATATATATATATATAAATAAAACTCAATAATCAACACCAATAACACCACAAGACTGGCCACTTATCCCAGTCATAGTGATCCAACATATTGTTGCCTGTATGTTTACCATTTTGAAATCTGGCTTCGCTCCCCTTAGCTGCACTACATCTGAATGGGGTAAGAGTCGTTTGTGGCTGTAGTGGTGAATCATATGACATGATTGATGAGCTCTGATGGCAGATAATCAAAACCCACTTTAGCCAACTGTTTAATTTGGCACCAGTGGGGATCTCTTCTTTACGCCTCTGATGCTCTGTGCTTTTTTAACATGCCTAAGCTCAGACATAAACAATGAGTTTAGCTTTCCAACTGGAAAATAAATTACGGAGGAAGATATAACTTCATTTCCTGCGTCACGCCGAGCGTTTTCAAATTTAATCTCCCGCCTCTCCCCCCCCTCCGAGTGGCCGAGTTAAGCTCATCTTCTTTCACTTTCATAACATGCTGCAATAATTCAACCTTTGATGACTCTTAGTTTTAATAAATACCGGCTTACTTGTAGCATACCTTCATAAGCAAGGCACATTCATATACCAAAAGGATGACAAAAAAAAAATAGAAAAAAATAATTGCCTGTGGTTCTTCTGCTGCCTTATCTGTGTCAATACCCCCATCTGCTGGTGTGCAAGTGAAATACAAGCCGAGTTTACAGAAAGCCATAATCATGAAACCCCAAGCACATGGTTCAGAGGAAACTGTACATTTTTTTATGTCATATGCCTATTTGTTATGAAACTTATAGCTTTTATGTCTAAACCTAATGAAACTTCTATCAAATCTACTGTACTAGTGGTGTAAACTTCCACGTGATGTAAGATTTCGATTCATAAGGCCACGATTCAATATTTGACGATACCACAGAATCTGATACTATACGATACGCTTCGATTCAATTTAGCAGCTTCCGATCAACATGTGACCAACTTCAGAATCTAGGGTAGGCCTAACACTCATTCATGAAAGACGATATTTTAGACAAGGACTATTTTAAAAGTATCAGAATTAAAGGCAAATCACCTTGGTAGCCTACAATATGGTTCAAACACAGACTTCGTATTCACCACGCAAAATAATGTGGCAAAAACAGAAAGAGAAAGAAAGTCACAGAGGCAGAAGAAACAGTAGGAATCAGACAGACAGCAACAACTCTAATTCTAAGCTATTTATAATTAATAACAAATAACTGATTTCTGGCAAATGCGACCTTGCGGTCTACTTATGAAAAGGTTATGTTATTTCCATGGCAACTTATTTCACACATATGTGAAATCAAGCACTGTGACCTACCCATGACCCATTGCTCCGTTTGCGGGCTTCACGATGAATGTCTTTTGCTTCCGTTTGCGTCTAAGCTCCTTCACGTAGTTCTGAAACTGAGTATACTCCGCTGGGAAGATCCAGGTTTTGGGGATGAAGCTATATTCCTGAGGCTGGCTTTTAATCATCCTGAGAGAAGGAGGAGAAAAAGAAGGAAAAATAGTCACGCTAGAGCTTGGACTAGGAGTACCTGCAGGACAGTGTTTGATAAACAAGTCACGAATCCAGTGTTTGAAATGCGTTTGATTTATTGGTTTTGTTTTTTTAAAGGTCAAAGTGACTTACTTGGACATGTTTCTTGCCAGACAGTCTTTTCGACAGATCTCGCCCATTCCCGGGAAGTGGTTAATTCTCTGAGGAAAATAATAATATTCGGAGGGTGTTTTAGAATTCACATCGCCAAAAATAAAAACAGCAAATTATAGCCAAAAAACATGAAGTGCAACTATTATGTTCTGACATTTATGCCCAATTACAGACACAAAACAAAAGCCAATCTCAAAACCTTTCTTAACCCTTATTTAGATGACCAGATCATTTTAGATGAAAACACAAAAAAATAGACAATCCATCTCATCTTCAAGGGGCGAAGTAATTGGTTCTGCATCAGAGCCCCTGCAAGTGTAGGTAGTGACAGATGAATGAATTGCTCTGAATACAACAAGAGGGAAAAGGAAAGGAGTATGAAAAGTGAGCTTTTCTGTATTCTTCAAGCAAATGAGGCTGAACAGGGCCATTAATTAGGACCGTATGAACTGCAGCTTGACAGCAAAGTTTCAGAGCAAATCACTGGGAAGAAAGAGGGGGGGGAAAAACAAGCGTTTTAGTGAGTGTAAAAGGAATTTGTGATTATCCGGATGAGACAGCCATAATGAGGAAGAACATCAACAACATGGTGACATGAAAGAGAAGCATGTCACAAGCATGAAAATCAAACCTATTTGGGCTATTTAGAGTATTTTTCTTCCTCACTGTGATCCTGTGATATGTTAAAATGAGAAAGGGAATTCTCACTACCAAAGGGGATTGATGTTCTCTGCATCACCTGTAATGTGTGCCTTATGATGACCAAACCATAGTGACCAAAAGGTCATTTTCAATATTCTTCATTATTAAAGGGAAATTCGAAAGAATACGATGTGTGGGAAACAATATTTCTGGCTGTGAAGAAAATCTCACTAAATGCATATAAAAATGGTATAAAATTTTACCTCTGCATGTCTCTGGGGAGGTACCCCCAAGGGTATATATTTATATATATATGGGTTTTTTTCACCTGGAAGTGTGGATATTGTGTACCTTTAAAAATAATTTCTCAGCAAAAGATACTACACCGTAGAAAAGATGTACCCTTGAGGTTACCACCCCACCCCAGCGACAAGGAAAGCTACAGTTTAGCACCCTTTTTTTCTGAGAGTGTGAATTGTGGTTTCATTAAACATTAAAAGAGCCCACATATTACAGCAGTTCACATTACTTCTACCTACCTTAAATTTTAGATTTTTACAAAATGCTTACAATAAAATTAAGTGGTTTTATACATAAGGCTAATAAGAAATATAACATGACATGGCATGCTTTTATAGGAAAATAATTCACGACAGTGTGGTGTGATACGACCTGACACGAAGAAGAGTTACTGTTACCACACTCAAGTGGATTGGTTTCCTACAACAGCACATCCCATAGTGTTTTATTCCTCTTGTAGTTACGTTTCATGTTGTGGAATGTCTGCGAGACAAGTTAGATCCTGTTATCACTTATGTTATAGAAACACCAGCCTCTCATTTTTTCTCTCTTAACAATACACAGACACCAGAGACTCCTTCCATACTGTAAATGACCATATCAATGATTATACATTTTCCTATCTTAACAAGCAACTTGCTTTTTAAATTTGTTTATTAGCTTTACATTATGTAAATCGTCCACCGCACATGTCCCTATTCCTATAAAAATATACTATAGGTTTATATTATTAAAATGCTATGTGCTATTACTAAAGCTGGCAGTAATGTCAGAGCCGTGCTGTTATAGAAAAATAATCAGCACGAGAATCCAGCAGCACTGTGATATAACTACAATAACTAGAGAGGGTCTGTAGAGTGTCAACAAGCTGTTCATTCCACAGGTCAATAAGACAAAGCCTGTCGAAGGATATAATTGACTTTCCTACACCCATGTGCTACAGAGTGAATAAATCACTCCAGATTTTTTGTTAACCCAAAGGAGAAGGAGATTTGCTCAGGCCCATATGTGCTCTTGCCACTCAGAGTACTGTTAAGGCTGGGTTTGGAGTGACTGGCACATGGATATGGCAGACTGACAGCGCTCCTGCTTGGGGAGAGTTGAGAAAGTTGGAAGGATTGGCAGAGCCAGACACATTCTTCTATGTTTCTCTCCACACACACACACACACACACACACACACCCCAGAAATGGAGGAGCTTGAGGCCCTCATGCCTGGCTTCACACACACATACAGAGAGGGAGAGAGAAAGACTGCGTGCTTCCTTCAATGACCTTCAACGTATTACTGACTTCCTTTCACTAACTCAGTGTTTCAAATAGATGTGTGGATGTGGGTGAATGGCACTGCACCTGGTAGTTCCTGAGCTCGGCGATTTTCTCATGCTGTACGGCCGAGTCGTTCCAGATGAGGTTGGCTGTTTCATCCTCATCTCTGGTTTTGTGGAAGGCCATCTCCCCGATGACAATACGAACTGCAAAAAAGAAAAGAAGTCAATTACAATTAGTATATCACACAGTATTAAACTTACATATACTGTATTATTTAAGTCAAAATAACACTTTGAAATTTTGGATTTTGAACATTTACATTTCTGCTTTGAGAGTTTGCTTCTTGCTGCATTCCACTGTACTGGAAGTCCCACCAGTGCACACACACACATACACACACACACACACACACACACGTGTGCGCCACTACTCTCAGGAGGATCATCAAGCAAATAGCTTTTGGTGATTTTTTTATTATCATAAATCTTGTTTATATTGCTAATAACTAAGATAAAGATAGGTATACTGGGTATTTAAATAACTGAAGGTTTTAAAATTTTTTTTTTTTTTTTTTTTTTATTATCTCAGTGCTTTGAAAATAAAAGAGTTACCCTATGTGGTACCCAGTGAGAGCTCCTTTGCTGAGTATGTGCATGTACTAAAATACTTATGCAGGTTATTCCCTTATTCTAATTCTCTGTAATATTGTGATATTTCTGTATGTAAATACTACAACTAATAATAAATTATTATTATTATTATTAAATGATTCCTGCAATTGGATGGCACTGAGGTATATGTTTAAGTGACTGAAGATGCAACTGAAGAGAGCATTAGAGAAATTCCAAAGAGTAGCTAAACATTTCAAATAGGTAAAAATTTGTACATTACACCAATGACTACTCATTATTAAGCCAGTAAAATAAAATTAACATCCCCTAATGAAGCAGGATATTAGTTATTTCTACAGTCCATTAAAATCTAGGTTACAGCTAATGTTATGTGATGACTTCCTTGCTTCATTCCCAATTGGTTATAACTACTAAAGTGTTACTTCAAGCCCAGAAGTGTTAGTGCTTCAACCTGGTTGTAACGTGATCTCTGAATATATAACCCTTATTTAGCTGATAAACCTCATTTTGTCATTACCATTAGACTAGAGCACTTAAAAGTCCAATTAGTGCTATGTTTAGAGATGCGATAATGCTGATGGGCAAATTTCTGTGTTTTGCTCGTGGTGTGTTTAAACACTAACAGCCATAGTGAGGCCTGTGAGAAGGACACTAATGTGACACGGTATGGTAATAACTAACTCAAGCACAGTCCTAATTAGTGGCCCTGTTCAGCCTCATTTGCTTGAAGAATACAGAAACTAAGGGGTAAATACACAGAAAGGCAGCATAATTTTTTTTACACTGTTTACAGCAGCATTTGGGGCTGCAGAAAAATCTCAGAAGTTGTATGTACTGTGCATCTGATCAAAGTAGTGTGCATCTGATCATCATGTAAATTAGTTCATTAACAACCATTTTACCTGTTTGATCAAGTAATTCAAGTTAAAATATGTGTGATCCACAGAAATGAATGCACAACATTTCAATGGTGCTGGCTTGGATTTCTTACCAATCTCATATTTGGTTCCTGCCACATTGGCAGAGATGACTCCCTTCTTCTTCTTAGTGCGAACTTTTCTCTTGACACCATTCTGATTGGACAGTGCAGATGGCAAGTTCACGGGGGACGACTTTTGATCATCTATGAAAATCCAGTGAAAACTTTAGTGATAGGTTTCATTCTTTACACATGCACCCAGCTCATTTACTGACATGAGTTGATATTAGGCCTGTCAAAATTAATATTTACTGAAATAATTGCCTAATCACCATTATTTGATATGACCACATATCATTTAACCATAAGACAATCCACACACATCATGTTTCAATGCAAATATATTGCTAAAATGTCTCGTGGATAACAAGGAAGGTCGTAAGTTTTTTGTCATAGTAAAGTTGAGGCCAAAAGTTGACATAAAACTAGGCTAAAGATATTTAATCTCAGTTTTTTATAACCACACATTTCATGTTACTATTTATTTCTTTTGGTAGGTCAAGCAGGGCATCTACTTTGTTCACATCAGAGGTCATTTTTAAAACAATCGATTATTTCAGTTTCAATTATTTCAGTTTCAATGACTTTTAGAAGTTTCTCATTGGCCAATTGTCAATTAGTAGTTAAAGGGAAAACACCTGTGACTGTATTTAAGGGCCTACCTTTACAGACAGTGCCTTTTTGCCCTTGATACCATGCAAAAATCCAAGCAACGCAGCCAAGATCTCAGAAATAAAACTGTGGTCCTCCAAAAGTCAAGCTCCTCCTGAGAAGCAATTTCCAAATAACGGAAGCTACCACAAACATCTGTACAAACGATTGTATGCAAATATACAAGTCCTGGGACCACACAGACACTGCATCGTTCAGAAAAGAAGCACAAATTAACTCCCAGGGATGAACTAACCTCAGTCTGAAATGTTCAACTGAACTCCAAGACAACAACAAAGGAACTGGTGAAGGAATTAGAGGTACCAAATATGGAAATCTAACCATTAAGAGAGTCCTACATCACCATAGCCTGAAAGGCTGTCATGCAAAGAAGAAGACCGGCATAAAAAGCCAGACTGAATTTTGCAGGTGATCACCAGCCTTTGGAGGAGTGTTCTCTGGTCAGATGAAACAAAATGGAGGAAAAAGGGTGAGGCCTTTAATCCAAAGAACTCCATCTCAATTTTGAAGCATGAGGGTGGCAGCATCACGTTGTGGGGGTGTTCTGCTGGAAAACGGACTGGTGCAAAAAATAGATGGGATCATGAGAAAGCAGGATTACCTGAAAATACTGAAGCAAAACCTCAAGACATCAGCCAGAAAATTAAAATTTGGTCACAACTGGGTCTTCCAGCAGGACAGTGATCCTAAGCAGAACTGCAAAGTTGTAACAAACTGGCTTAAAGACAACAAAGTGAAAGTACTGGAGTGGCCATCACAAAGCCCTGACCTGAATCCCACAGACAACTTGTGGACTGAACTGAAAAACCATGTGTGAGCAAGGAGGCCCTAAAACCTGACTGAGCTACACCAGTTCTGTCAGGAGGAATGGGCAAAAATTCCAGCAAAGTATGGTGAGAAACTTGTGGAAGGTTAGACCAAGAGTTTGATTCAAGTTCAAGCTTTTAAATTCAATGCCACAAATACACAATAAAAAAGTTTATGTGAACTTTTGACCCACTTAAAATCTAACATAATAAATAACAGTTGAAATAAATCAGTCTCTTAGCTATTATTTTTAATTGAGCTCTTATGGAAATAAAGTAGATACCCTAACTGACTGAAAGGTATGGTAACATGAAATGTGTGAAGCTGTAAAAAAAAAAACTGAACTTGAATGTCTTTAGCCTAGGTGCATGTTTTGTTGCAATAGCACATTGTTTATTTTGTGACCTCTTTCATCTTTTATTATGTAATTTGTTTTACAGTTTAACACAAACATTTGACGTACAGTACTGTGCAAAAGTCTTAGGCACATACAAAGAAATGCTGTAGAGCAAAGATGCCTTCAAAAATAATGAAATTAAATGTTTCTACATTTTAAAAAAATACTGTAAAGAGCAGTAAACAGTAATAAATGA
>CM075013.1:18469280-18490236 GCA_037576675.1 Pangasius sanitwongsei | reverse complement strand
GATTAAAAGAACTGTTGCCAAACATATAACATGCTAGAAACATTATAATCACTCTAACAATGATCCATTCATAGACTCTTATGCATTTGCCTATTAAAATCTAAACAGCGACTTTTTTATTTTTTTTTGGCCGGGCAGTGTATAAGGCCTGTATAGTGGGAGCTCTTGAAGGGAGGAGTAGTGGTTAGACAATGGCACTCTCACCACTGCGGCCCAGGTTCTATTCCTGGCCAGGGAACCAACCCCAGCACACAGGGTTGGGACTTTCAGTCCCAAGCCTGGATAAAAATTGGGGAGGGTTGCACCAAATCAAATATGCGGACCAATGATCCGCTGTGGTGACCCCTAACAGGAGCAGCCAAAAGAAGAAGAACAACAACATAATAGGTACTCTTGCTTTTTAAGAGTGTCTGCGCAGGTAACCTGGCTGAGGGTGCCACATTAGCTGCATTTGGGGAGAAAGCTACCAAGGTTTTCAGTCCACTAGTGAGAGAAGCAGTGAAAACCAAGGTGTCAGGGGCCACTTTGAAGCCACAGGCAGGACTCTGTGTCTGATCACTGAATGTGAGTAGAATCGGTGGACAAGGAAATGCGTATAGTAAGGCAAGTCATGGCCAGTGTGTACAGACCTAGGGAGAACCACAGTCAGCAGTGCTGTAGGCAAAGAGATCTACCTGTGCCCTTCCAAACTTTTCCCAGATCCTGGTACACCGCTGGGTGCAGAAGTCACTCCCCCAGGTGTATGCACTGTCTTGACAGCATGCCCACTCCACCATTGTGCTGCCCTTGTAAATGAGCTGCTATCACTGAGGTTAACCGTGGTCCACCCGAGGAGTTTTTGTGCAAGGCACATATGCCCCTGTATTGGGTATATAGACATTGTCGATCTATTTAGCTGTTTCTAATTTCAGAAACTCATGCCTTTCTCTCCAGATCTTCTATGGCCACAGGTCCAAAGAGTGACCCTGGCACACAGGGTAGCTTTCACACGGCCGATTTACGTTGAGCAGCGTGGATAGTGCCAGCCACACTTGACACGGTTTATAAACCAGATTGGTCAAGAGCCACTAGGCATCCTGGCCTAGGTGTCCCACTGCCAGGAGAGAGATCTCGTTTCATTTAGGTCAGATTCAACTCCGAATTCAAGGTCCAAATCTACCACCCGGGAACACCATGTCATCAGTGCCATTGCTGTGCAGTCAGTGCAGGAGACGTTCGAACCAGCTTTGAAGAAGCTTAGACATTGCTTGAAGGAGCACGTGAGGTCCAGTGAGAAAAAGAAAGGAAGCGATGGAGTGATATAATGATTATAAATGATATTTATATTAATTATTTTGTGGTACAGTCGTGGTCTCCAAGAACGTAACCAAGTATCAAGTACCAAGTGTGCTTGGCACGCACAAGAACGTAACCAAGGCAGCTAGGAGGGGTGAAATAAAAAATTTTATAGCTATGAACAAGTTAACAAATCTCCCAGAATGAATCTAATGTGTCTGTTTTGTCACAACTTTGTGTAGTTGAGAAGATTTCATGTTTGAAGTTTACTTTGCAAGACATTGGAGAGAAATTTTTGATGCACATGTGAAATTATTGTTAAAAAACATCTTTTTAAGTTCGTTAATAGGTGGCTGTTATTCATTGGAGTTGTGTGCCTACAGATCAGCCTTTACAAAATGACGGTTTAGCCATCGCGTTATGTATCATCTGAGGACTTCATCTCCACAATTTGCTTTACAATTTAATGTGCACTTTCAGTTTCTTTAGTTTTATTTCATCTTTATTATATTGTATATTTTTTTTATTTAATTTAATTGTTACTTTTTATTTCTGTAACTTATTTTCTGTTTGTTGGCAGTTATACGTAAGACTTTATTTCATTAAATAACTGAGGCAAATGACAGCGAGCTATCAAAACTATATTCCGAGCTCAGCTCAAGTTCTGAGCCTGTAAGTTTTAACCCACCTTTTTCAAGCAAGGGTTTTTGAGCATATTTGAAAATATGTCTGTCTGATTGAAAAGAAATGTTCACTTTTAATAAAGTTGCTTATTTTGTGCTCTTTAATAATTGGCTTATTTTTTAACCAAGCTGAATCGTAGCTGTATTGAGAGGAAAGATGCTGAAAGTGTGAAAATCAAACTAGAATTCAAATGAAAGATTAAGCAGTGGAATTGTTTATTGCGAGCAAGATGTTTTAGTTATCAATTTCTTTTTTTTTTCGCCAGTTATCAGTTTATTATTTCACCATAAGGTATTCCTGTGCCCTTGTCATAGCTTAGGTTAACTCTACAGAACACCTGAAACATGAAGATGAATATATTAAGTAAATATTTGGTCTAGTTATGCAATAAAATGATTAATTGATTGTTAATATTGTGATGTGTTCCAGAGTATTACTAGATGTTTTGATATTGCGTCCATTTTTAAAAAAAATTTCCATTGACTGTTGGTTTCACTTGCTTTTAGCACTTTTCACAATCATTGTGCATCAGTTGTGAAATCCTTATGAGTTAAGTAATACTTACTATGTTATTATGTAATGAATAAAACAGAGCGGGCATGCTATTTTAGGAAAATGATCCAGGAGCTGTTGCCATCCAGAAATGAATTATTTTGTGCCCTGTCCTCTCATACCACATGCCATTTTTTTTTTATTTATTAATGAACGCCACATGATGCTTTTTAACAGTTTATAGTTACATTTAATGTTGGAACTACTGTGGCACAACTTAGTTCCTGTTATTACTTTGCATTATAGCAGCGATAAATATGTTTCCTCATCAGTGTCTCTTTCTTTTATCTCCCTTTATGTCAATAAGACAAAAAAATGCAGATTGTCATGTTACTGAGAAACCAGAACACGCAAAGTCCCCTGTCCTTGACTTCTACAAAGCACTGACGCCTCAGACGCATTCCATACACGTTAAATAAAAGCTTCACCAATTGTATGGTTTTTTTTTTTCCTTTTCTCTTTTTAACCCATTTTAAATTAGCCCTAGGTTATGTAGATCATCTGCCGTAAAGTGAATGAGTTGTTACTATAGAAATGATCACATATTAGAGCAAGCATGTTAATCATTTGAATTACAGATGGTCACTACTGTCAGAGCCGCGCTGCTATAGAAAATTAATCACCACCACCTGACCAATCAGATACAAGAATTCAGCAGTGCTTTGGTATAATAATATATAAAACTATATATGACCACATGTTTGTATTAAGTGAAGATAAATGCAGCTGTGATATGGCTGTGCTTTACTATTTGTACTTCATGTAGTCCTGCATACAAGGCTCTGTAGTGTGTCATATACACTCCTGGGCAAAATAAAAGCCCAAAGTGGCAAAATATTAAGCTTTTAATAGTCTTAACAACAAATCACTGGTCAGGAAATGAGCAAGAATTAAACAAATAGGTAAAGGAAGTTAGTATGGGAAGCTTTTCCCTCTGATTTCTTTAAATGTTTAAGCCTTGTGGCTCTTGCTGGGCTGCATCAGGCGTGGCAGATAACCAAATAATGACTAATCTTTTAAGAAAAAAAAAAATCCTAGAAGATATTTTGGAAAACTTTGTACACCCAGAGATGTGTTTCTTTGAATTTTAAATCAAACATTTTAATAATTATCATGATTTTCCGACTGGCGCCCTGTCCAGGGTGTCCCCTGCCCCGAGTCCTCAGAATTATTTACTCCAGATTTATTGATGTCCTTTTCGTAATATCGCAATTTCTTCTGGAAACATTTGGCTTCAGAACAATCAGCAACCACAGTTTAATGTGGTGAAGCCTCCTTTGGAGAGAATAAGAGCACTGAGCCTCTTCCTGTAAAGCAGGTATGTCCACAAAGCACCAGTGTATTTCAGCCAAGCAGGAGCTACATCTGATTCCACCTGTGTAGTCAATCAATCTCCGGCATTAAAAAAACAGCTAACATCATTGTCTAACAAGCTTTTTTTTTATTTGTAGGTTTGTGCATGTGGGTCTTCTTCAATGCACATGGCCAATGCTGAAAGATTTTTGTGTTTCCGTGATCACTTCTGTGTTGATTTGAGTGTACTTTGGTGCCATTATATTGCTGAAAGATTCATTAATGGGCAAATCTTAACCTCAGAGGAAACCGCCCTGTTCCAGAATTTTGAAACTATTCTGTTATGGATGTGATTGTCACTGAAGGTATGTTGTAGCTAATATACATTACCTGCAGGTCAATAATTGTCTGTTTTGTTTTGTTTTGATTGACTTTGGAATTACCATGTAAATATAATTGCATTTATTTTAAGGGCTGAAGGGCTGTCAATAACATTGACATACATGTTTCTGAGACAGAATGCAAATTAATAAAAAAAAAAAAAAAATCTGAGAATGATTTTTGGGTAGAGGAAAGTGTTTGAATGGACAATTTCAATAACTACGTGTGGTGTCTTTTTTTTTATTATTGTTTTTTTTAAAATACTGTATTATTTTTCTTTTTCTAATTCTCTTGAAGGGTGCCAATAATTCTAGAGTTGACTGTTGGTCTCAGTTGCACCTTATTTTGTCCCATTGTAAATACTCTCAACAAGGTATTGTTTTAATCAGGCTAAGCAGAACCGCTGTCCGATACTTGCTGTGAAAATATGAAGCTGGTTAACGTGAACAGGAAGTGTAACTAGCTGTGTATGCGGTAAGGCAGACCAATGCTGCAATAAGCAAAGCGAGGGAAGTATCACAAACAGGAAGTGTCTGTTATTCATCAGGGCCCTGAAACATACAGTCGATGCACACTGAGCTTATCAGTCAGTTGTAGCAAGAAAAAATTTCAGCCAATGGCCCAGGCAAGGGATCAAAACTTTGGCCAGTCTGCAGGCACCAACTCTGCTCTCCAAAAGCTGGACACGTTGGCCAGTCGTTTTCTTTTTTACAAGCACCGCAAAGGAAACCATGATAAATCACAAGACAGTGACGGACCGCATGTTTCAGGGTACACCGTCATTTGGGATGAAGCAAGTAAGTGAAATCAAGCAGGTCTGGCTGTGCAGGTCATGTTCTTTTATACAAAATGGTTGGATAATAATGCGATAAGCAAAAGGGCAACCCAGTCACCTGCTTTTAGAGCTGGACAGAAAAAAAAAATGGCCATGAATCAAGCATGTTTTACTATAGATGTGAGATTTCAAGGTGAATTTGGCTCGCAAAGATGACTTCCTTTCTAGACAGGAGACTAGACTGTACAGTTGAAAGTGAAAGAAGTGAAGCAAAAGATTTGTGACATTTTATTTTGTTCACTTGGTGCACGATGACCACAGACTGAAAAGTCATCGTACCTCTTCCTCTCATTCTTCTTTTATCTAAAACTGTTCAATGTATACATGATGTACAATTGATGTTTTGCAGATAACGTCAGGATTACGCGTGCTGTCTAATTTTGGCTTATTTCAAATATTTAAGAATATACTTCAATCATTATCATTATAGGCTTTAGAGCAACTGACCAATAAGCAGCTTTGCTTAACCTGCTACTCAGTGGGAGCTCAGAGTATTTTTTCTTGTGTTGTATCCTCTCCTTTACTTTTGTACTTTCTTTAAAATTGCTGTCCTATACACATCCCCCTCATCACCTTTGGCACCTTGTTATAAGCTTTACATTATTTCAAATGTTTACTATCAAAGTTGAAATCAGAAGATTGTCAGCTGATCTTTAGTTTTCTTCAGGAAATGCATGTACTCAGTCATCATTTCTTTTACTTACATGTGAAATCCTCTCTTGTATACACTGAGTTAGACTATAAGCACTGTAAATTGTCTGGGTTTTTTTATTTGTAGAAAAATATAGAGGCTGCTTTTTTTTTTTTTTTTTTTTTTCCCTTTACGACTGCTTTTCATCATCACACGTTCCTTCATTTTCTACAGTGGTTTTTCTGTCACTTGGTTGCTTTAAAGTTCTGTTATCACTTCTCTTGTGAGATCAAGTGCTGATTAACAAAATTCAGGACGGTGAGTATAGTCTGAATGCATATGCCCGAGTTTGTTGATAGTGTCTCAGACTAGCCCTCTGACTGGCTCGTCTTTCTGTGGTTAGCACAGTGCTATCTGCACACTGACAGGAAGATTTCTGTTTCCTTCTCATGCAGTCAGAAAAAAAAAAACACACACTTCTTGTAGTAATCTCTAATGGATGTCATGCCATGTTTTATAGGCTGTTGTAAAAATTGCTTCATTAGTTTAAAACGTTGTTGTTGTTTTTTTTTATTTTATTTTTTTTTTCCTTTTCAGGTATATCTCAGTGTGTGTTGTCTTGTGTAGATAAAAATGTATTTAACATCTCATTTGACCTAGAGTTTGTGAAGTACCTAAACATTTCTTTCCACTCTTTTTTCCCCCCTTCTTCTCTTTTCCTACATGTGGGTGAATGTTCTTGCAATCCTTGGTGAACTGTAGAAGCGTTTGGTATGCTCATGTTTTACAAACTGCCCCGTGTTTTAGAGAATGTGATCTTAATTACGGCCTAATGCAAGTTATATGGGATGTGACATAGACACAGTAAATATTTGCTGTATTTGCAGTTATAGTGTACATGGTAGATGGGATCAGTAGTGTTATTCTTAAAGATGAATGTTTCTTTAGCGCCCTAAATGAATCCCCGCTGACATGGATGTGAAAAGTGTCTTTCTGGCAAAACTGGGGGTGTTTGGAATAATGAAGAAGTGAAATTTTTGTGTGTGTGTGTCCATCTGCAGCAGACCTGTTTGAATCAATGCATAGAATCGATGCAGAAAATCATGTTCAGGCTTATACCAAAATCTTAATGCTGCCTCCAGCATACTTTTGTTAGCCCATCAATAAATCAGAAGTTAAAAATGATTTCTTCAAACATTATAAAGGTTATAGCTTTCAGCAGTTATTCCTTGTGTAATAATATCAAGCTCCATTAATATTAGCAGCCTTCATCACGAGCCTGAAAAAGATCCAGTTTACTACTCTGCTACTGTTAATAATAATAATAATAATAATAATAGGAAGAAGAAGAGTTTTCTAAGTAACTTAGCAATGCTGCGGTGCTTTCAGTGGAATTTCGTGCTGTCACAGTCTCTGAAATAAAGGGCAGATGCATTTGCTACGTAGGACAGCTGCACGTTTGTTGTGGTTTGTGTCTACTTTCAGCTTGCATGTACATCAACTAGCTATAAAATGTTGCATCTCCTCATGGATTGCCTTAATTATGCATTTTTTAGTTCCTTCTGTTTTGTTTTGTCTTTTTTTTGTGAAATGTGCCTTCAAAGTTTAGGATATTGCATGCATACTAAATTTACAACAGAAAAAAAAATATCACTAACTTTTTATTTTCTTTGTTCCGTTTAGTGAAAGAATTTTTAGCCAAAGCCAGAGAGGATTTCTTGAGGAAATGGGAGTGTCCACCACAGGTAAGGGGTCTACAGTAAAGCAGTGCAGACAGAGGTTTTTTCCAGAGATTCTTTAAAGTCTGCATACGACATTTCCACACACCCGCTCTTCTCTTTAATCTCCGCAGAGCACAACCTGCCTTGATGACTTTGAAAGACTGAAAACTCTGGGTACCGGTTCTTTTGGAAGAGTTATGTTAGTGAAACATAAAGGAACAGAGCAATACTACGCTATGAAGATCCTGGACAAGCAGAAAGTGAGTATGATATGAGATAAAATATCAGTGTTTTAGGTGACCAGTTGAAAAGTCTTAGGTGTAGCTTTCTGACTTCAGCATAAGCGACACCTACACATTGTTCATTTTTGACACACATTTGCACCACATCCAGAATTCATTTGAGTAACCGTGACTTTTGGTTTGGTGGTGAGTAGAGCTGATGCGAGAATGTGCCTCCACTGTAAATGAAAATCTTGTCTATTAAAAATTGAGATTTGCGTTAACGGTTCTTCTATTCTTAATATGTTGCGTGATAAAAATAGCACTTTATTAGTCATTACAGATTAATTCACTGTTAGTTAAATATTAAGAACTGAGCAATACCTGATGCTTATTTAGGAGACTAAACCCTCCATGACATATTTACTAATTCACAAATTTAATAATTCGACTCTATTATACTCTGTTATTTAGATATGACCTTTACATTAAGGGTCCCGTAAGTAACATCATATGCTGCATTTTGGTTACTTAATTGTGGTTCATTAACCATTGACATAAGCATTAATAAACCATACGTAATGTTAACATAAGTAAACAAATGTATTAATCAATAATCTTTTGCTTAAATGTTAATAAAATGCACGAGGGAGTGTGACAGGGAGAGCTGGTGGGAATTTACAGAACCAAATTGCAAAGAAAAATTATTAAAGTTAGACCAAGTGTTATTTACAGTGTTTGTTACTTATGGCGTATTAATTTCGAAATGCGTTGTTTGTTAACGACTGTATCAAATAATATCAGTTAAGAGAACCTTAATGTAAAGCACTACAGAAAAAAATGTTGATGCGTCACAATTGTCGTTTGAAATATTTCGTATAATATTTGTAATATTGATGCACAAGTCAAAAGTAGCATACATTTCTAATCTGCATACTATAATGTTTAGTATTATAATGTAATAATTTACCATTATAATAAAATATTAATTTGCCTGTAATTTTATATTGCCACAGACAGAACAAGCATGGATATTAGCAGTACTGCTGCACTATGGGTTAGGGCTACGTAAACCACAGAAACTGAAAAGCGTCACTTTCTTAAATATAGCAGTAAGAAGGCAGTGTCACGGCGATTATTGTGTCAAATTTCCCACAGCAGTGTTGTCCTGTTGTTGATATATACGTTATACAGTTTTAGTCGACCCGAGATGCATGTAAAATCCCTCAAAGTTCACAACAAAAAAATCCCAAATGGTTTCCTAGTCACTATAAATGTTAAGTACACAATTTAATAATGTAATGATACATTCAGCTCATTTTTTTTAAAATTATTGCTTGTTTTCAAGGTGGTGAAGCTGAAACAAATAGAACACACGTTAAATGAGAAGAGAATATTGCAGGCCGTCTCTTTTCCTTTCCTCGTCAGATTGGAATACTCTTTCAAGGTAAAAGGCTGGTTGGATGATTGATCACTTAGTGCCTCAGTGTGCGTAATTATTTCTTTATGTTCCTAGTGCTTACTTAAACAGTTATATTGCTTTTCAGGACAACTCAAACCTGTATATGGTTATGGAGTATGTCCCTGGTGGAGAGATGTTCTCACACCTCAGACGAATTGGAAGATTCAGGTGAATAGTAAGACTGTACGATTGTATTGTCCCTAATGATAAACTTAATTCATCCAGTGGCTTGCTGCTTGTCTTCAGTCGAATTTGTGAATTGGTTTGGACTAATTTAATATTTTACCTTGTGCCCAAAGTGAGCACCATGCCAGGTTCTATGCAGCTCAGATCGTGCTCACGTTTGAGTACCTCCACTCTCTAGACCTCATCTATAGAGACCTGAAGCCTGAGAACCTTCTCATTGATCAACATGGATACATCCAGGTAAATCAGTTACATCCACCAGCATAAATCCTAAACTAATTTTCTTACATGCTGTAATATGTGTCTGTTAGGTCACAGATTTTGGCTTTGCTAAAAGAGTAAAAGGCAGAACTTGGACATTATGTGGCACACCAGAATACCTGGCTCCAGAGATCATCCTTAGCAAGGTTAAGCCAACAACGCATATTATGCACAATGCTTTCATATCCATAGTAAATTTATTTCAACATTTACCTAATAGATATTGTTCTATACTTTGTATTTAGGGCTACAATAAAGCTGTGGATTGGTGGGCTCTTGGTGTTCTGATCTATGAGATGGCCGCAGGTTACCCACCCTTTTTTGCTGACCAGCCAATCCAGATATATGAGAAAATTGTATCTGGAAAGGTAAAGAGTTGTACGCCATAGTTATCTAGAAGAATCCTTGAAAGCTTGTTCTTTTCTAATGAACTTTTCTTTGCCATGTTTTTTTTTTTTTTTCCATTTTCTGCCATAGAACCATTTTAGCATGGATTAGACAACATGCTCGTTTTTTTGTTTGAACCAAATTACATTAGTGAACATTTGCGTATTTTGCCTCCAGGTACGATTCCCCTCTCACTTCAGTTCCGATCTGAAGGACTTACTGAGAAATCTTCTTCAGGTTGATCTCACCAAACGCTTTGGCAATCTAAAAAATGGCGTCAATGACATTAAAAACCACAAGTGGTTTGCTACGACAGATTGGATCGCTATTTATGAAAGAAAGGTAGGCCTGCTTGTTTGTTCATTTTAGCCGTTTAAAAAGTTTCTAATAGGATGTCACTTCGAATGTTAAATAAATGATAAATATTTAACCTTGTTTACTTTGGTTGTATCCAAAATACTGATGTTGGCTGAGTTCTTAAAGAGAATTCATGTGACAGTCACCAAGGAAATGTAAATTTGTGGAGTGTGTACATAAATGTCGATAAATATTTACTCACAGAGGAGATTTGGTAGATAAGCGAATGTGAGCTTGCAATTCAACTGGTTCCACACCTACAAAAATTAGCAGGACTTGATTAGCTAGCTACTGAATTGGGTCAACCTGATCTCATGCGAAATTCATGCATAATTAGAAAGTATAAGAGAGATGTGGTTGGAGTTTATTAATTTATTGAAAAAGGTATGAGCAGTACCTCTGCCACTAACACCTAACCTTAACCTTGGTGTTCGTTCATACAGAAGTTAATGAAATTAAATTAAATCCAAGCACATCGCCTTCACTCATTCACATTCGTACAAACTTCACCTGAGATTACAGGTTGCCTTGTAAGCAGTAAATTTGGGATCCTATCTAAAAAGGAGTGGAAACAATTTAATGGCACAAGTCAGCACAAACAAATGTGAATAGTTTATTTAATTTACTTTTATTTACTAGGGGTCAAATTGTCAGAGGTTGACTCTACTCAGTAGCTAGCTTATAGACTGCTGATTAATGGCTAGCACTCAATATAAATCAGGACGATCAGCTAAACCAATAATATCTAACAATATCTGTGCCTTTTGAATGATTATTTAATTACATATTCATTCAAATGTCACAATTATAATCATGCTTGTCTCCTTAGTGTTAAAATTGATAGTTATCCAGCAGATAAGTAAGTTGAAGAACCAGAGTCAAAAGCTTTATTTGGTATGTAGCTATGTTTTGTTTTAATTTGTTACATGGTAGTACGACATACCTTAATGATGCAACTACAGCACAAGCTACACGTTATGACTCCCCCCCCCACCTTCTGCACTACAGACATTGGTAGATGTGTGTTGATGGTATAGTGCTTTTCAGAATCAGGAACATGCAGGTACACTATATGGCCAAAAGTATGTGGACACCTGATCGTTACACCCATATGTGTTCCTTCCCCAAGTTGTTGCCACAAAGTTGGAAGCACACAATTGTCTAGGCTGTCTTTGTACACTGTAGCTTTAAGATTTCCTTTCACTGGAACGAAGAGGCCCAAACATGTTCCAGCATGGCAGTCCCCCTGTTCACAATGTGAGGTACATGAAGACATGGTTTGCCAAGTTTGGAGTGGAAGAACTCGAGTGTCCTGCACAGAGCCCTGACCTCATCCTCACTGAACACATTTGGGATGAATTGAAACGCTGACTGTACACCAGGCGTCCTTGCCTGACATCAATGCCTGAAATCACTAATGCTCTTGTGGCTGAATGTGCACAAATCCCCACAGCCACGCTTCAAAATGTAGTGGAAAGCCTTCCCAGAAGAGTGGAGGCTGTTATAGAAGCAAAGGGGGAACCAAGTCCATATTAATGCCCATGGTTTTGGAATGAGATGTTGGCACATGTGGGTCTAATGGTCAGGTTTCCACATACCTCTGGCCATATAGTGTATGTGGAAACACTGACGAAGTACAGGGCATAGCTGTCCTGCTAGCACGATACGTTACCCCATGGTTAAACATATTGGGGAAAATAAAGACAATCGCCAGACTCAAATGATTTGCTATATCATGATGTGCTAAATCAAAAACTTGATCAGGAGAGAGTAAGGACTGTGGCTAGACAGTCGTCCCATGCCCAGGTAATATACTTGTTCATTTCATAGTCTGTATTAATGCACTTTACTAGTTAACTAGGTTGCCATATGCTATTCCATTAGCTATCACTTCTTAGCCTAGTTAATTAGGTTTCCAGGCAATGACAAAAAAGCATGAGACTAGGCAGCACATTGTTGGGACATTCCTCATGAACAATGACTAGACCTGAGTTTTGGTGTTTGGGACACACTTTGAAAGCGTTCTGTTTTCAGGTCGAGGCTCCCATCATACCAAAGTGCAGAGGCCCAGGTGACACAAGCAACTTCGATGACTATGAAGAGGAGGAGATCCGGATCTCAGACACGGAGAAGTGTGCTAAGGAGTTCATGGAGTTTTAGTAGGACAAGAGTTCTCAAAGGGCTCTTACATATTGGGATTTTTTTTTTCCTTTACTTGGCACTCCTTCAGAGGTGAGCGTGAAGCTCCGACCTTCATGTGTGTTTAGACCGTTTCACATTCCTTCATTCCATGAGGTTCCGAGAGATTCATGAGTGCCATGATCTCTGTGTACGATTTGCACCAAGCTGTAGATGAAGTTTGGCACGAAATGCAGTTTCTCTTTTGGGCTGCAACACAAAGCACCAGACACACTCTTAGTTTGTTTCTCTTTTTTTTTAGTTATGTTTCTAGCATCATTTTTGAAAAATGTTGTTTTCTTCTTGTAATTATTTTTTTAACGGTAATGAATGAAGAGGCCACTTTTACTTGTGTTTAAAGAAATTATTACTATTAGTCTGTGATAATGCACTTTTTTAAGGATTGGTGCTGCTTGTTCTTGCCAGCAACATATTACATCAGTTACGTGCTAATTCAGTTCTTAAGCTTTATGCTGTTCGTGACATATTCACTTCCCGCCTACGTAGAGTGAATGTGTGTATGCTTGTGTTTCACTGTGTGTGGGTGGTGTGTGTGTGTGTGTGTGTGAGAGAGAGTTTAAAATGCCTACTGAAAGAGTATTCTGAAAGATTATTATTCAGAATTATTATTATTATTATTATTATTATACGAAGTTCACAATAACAGCCAGAGCAGACATTAGAAAAATACGTATTGAAATGTTACATCACTTTTTTGTTTAATTTTTTTAACGTAGTTTAGATGCTCATTACATTTGTAAGATTGGTACGCCTGCTAGGCCTGTCACGATTATAAAATTGTGTATTTGTTGTACAGTAGTGTAATTATGGCTATGTAGTTGATGGCAAAAAATTTGCATTTTTCATGGTTTTAGGATGGAAAAGGGACATTTTTACTCAACTCTAATTTATCTACAAATAAATTAGAATTGTCGATAAATTCTAAAAATTTGGGTCTATCCAACAATAAGACAACAATCTAAAATGTAAGGAAAATTCAGCAGAAAAATAGTTTGAAAAGACGTTTTGATACAATCTAAAGTTAACAGTATATGACATGTTGTATATAACATCTATATAAAGAAAAAAATCTTACCATTCATTATTTAACTTTTTCTGTGACGTGTGATGATAAGGGCTTGCACTAAATGAGTTCATTTTCTTTGGTTTCTTCTGAGGGGATACAAACTTTTGCACTATACTGTGCATCGGCATTTATCAACATTGACCATAGCGTTTTTCCTCTGCCTTCTAGACCGTTTAGAAAATGGGAGACAAAGTACAAATAATGAAATAAATAAAACTTATTACTGAAATACACATGAAGGTACGATAGCAAAAACTGTGGAAATGAATAATGTACTATCCTATACTAATCTTAAATCTCTACACATTTTAGCAAGTGTTAGTCTATTTACACTAAATATTACACAACAAGACTGAGTTAAAGATTTAAGGTTTAAAGCCTTTGACCGAGAATAGTGACAATGATGCAGCGATTTGAGCAGATTAATAAGCTCATTGAGAATAATAAGCTGATTAACTTCTGCGGACTACGTACAGTATGGAAATGTGGAATTTAAGTTATTTTATACCACAGCACTGTTGAGTTCTTGAAGCTGATTGGCCAGAAGGTGTTGATTAATTTACTGTGACAGCAGCTCTGAGAGTAAATGCAGCTGTAATTGAAATGAAAGGTTTACAGTACATTCAGAAAGTATTCAGACCCCTTCATTTTTTTCACGTTATATTGCAGCCTTATGTTAAAATGCTTTACTTTTTTTTCACATCAATCTACACACCATACAAAGCAAAAACCAGTTTTGGGATGACTTTGCAAATTTGTTAAAAAGAAAAAACTGAAATATCACACTGACATAAGTATTCAGACCCCTAACTCAGTACTTAGTTGAAGCACCTATGGCAGTGATTACAGCCTCAGGTCGTGACAAGCTTTGCACTCCTGGCTTTGGAGATTTTCTGCCATTCTACTCTGCAGATCCTCTCAAGCTCTGTCAGGTTGGATGGGGACCATCGGTGGACAGCCATTTTCAGGTCTCTCCAGAGACGTTCGATTGGGCTCAAGTCTGTGCTCTGGCTGGGCCACTCAAGGACATTCACAGAGTTATCCCTACTCCACTCTTGCGTTGTCTTGGTTTGTCTTGGTTGTTTTGGTTTCGGCCCAGTCTGAGGTCCTGAGCACTCTGGAACAGGTTTTCATTAAGGATGTCTCTGTATTTTGCTGTGTTCAGCTTTTCTTCTCCCCTGACCAATGCCCCAGTCCCTGCCACTGAAAAACACCATGACAGCATGATGCTACCACCACCATGCTTCACTGTTGGCATGGTGTTGTGCAGGTGATGAGTGGTGCCTGGTTTCCTCCAGACATGACGCCAAACAGTTCAGTCTTCATTTCATCAGACCAGAGAATCTCGTTTCGCACAGTCTGAGAATTCTTTAGGTGCTTTTTTGCAAATTCCAAGTAGAGAGGCTTCCGTCTGGCCACTGTGCCATAAAGCCCAGATCGGTGGAGTGTTGCAGTGATGGTTGACTTTCTGCAAGTTTCTCCCATTTCCACACATGATCTCTGGAGCTCAACCAGAGTAACCATCCGGTTCTTCGTCACTTCTCTTACCAAGGCCCTCCTCCCCAGTTGCTCAGTTTGGCCGGGCAGCCAGCTCTAGGAAGAGTCCTGGTTGTTCCAAACTTCTTCCATTTAAGAATTATGGAGGCCACTGTGCTCTTGGGAACCTTCAATGCAGCAGAAATTTTTTGTAACCTTCTCCAGCTCTGTGCCTCGACACAGTCCTATCTCTGAGCTCTGCAGACAGCTCCTTTGACCCCATGGCTTGATTTTTGCTCTGACCTGCATTTTCAGCTGTCAGAGCTTATATAGACAGGTGTGTGTCTTTCCAAATCATGTCCAGTCAATTGAATTTGCCACAGGTGGACTCCAATCAAAGTGTGGAAACATCTCAAAGATGATCCAGAGAAATGGGATGCACTCGAGCTAAATTTCAAGTGTCATAGCAAAGGGTCTGAGTACTTATGTCAATGTGATATTTCTTTTTTTTTTTTTTTTAAATAAATTTCCAAAATTATCACAAATCTGGTTTTTGCTTTGTCATTATGGGGTGTGGTGTGTAGATTGATGTGGACAAAAAAATAAAGCATTTTAGCATAAGGCTGCAACATAAGAAAATGTGAAAAAATAAAGGGGTTTGAAAACTTTTTTTGAATGCACTGTATATTAATGCACTCGTTCTAATATATTACTATTTCTATTTCTGTCGTAACAACTACTCATAGGGACTTGTATGAAGGATGCACCACATAATCTAAGTCTATTAATAAACAGATAAATAAAATGTGTTATTAATTAACAGAGACATATAATCGTTGAAATGGTGCGGTTTTCTGTAAGGATATATTTAATGTTTATTTAAGGAGTCTCAGGTATCAGCGATTGGTAGGGGTCAATAGGTTTTCCTCCATGACCGATTCTTCAGGACAAAGTAGAGTTTTTTTGATAACATGACAAGCTGTTTTTTTTGTTTCAATTGACTTCATGAAGAGAGGCTGGGGAGGGAATGACTGTTTATAGTTGCTGTAACGTACGTCATAACAGAAACCTGTTTTGCAGATAGTCCACAGTGTTAAATGTAATTATAAACGTTTAAAAGTACGATATGTTGTTCTTCAATAAATTAAACGTTGTAAGTGTTGACAAATTACTGTAGTACAAGAGGAATAAAACACTTCACACATTCTGTTATAGGAAAATAATCAACTTTGTGGTAATAGTAAGTCTGCTTTGCACAACCACATCACTGATTATTTTTTTTTTATAACAAGTGTTTTATTCCATATTTATCATTCATTCATTTTCAGTAAGTTTATTCTGGTCAGTGGATCTGGAGCTTATCCCAGGAATACTCGACGTGAAGGAGGAATACACTCTAGATGAGACACCAAGCCATCACAGAACACACTTCTTTTTTATCAGCTCATATAATCTCATGATTAGGTCATTGTGTATAATGTGACAGGCCTAACACCTGCATGGAAAAGACAGGCTTTTCATCTGGGAGTCTACTTCTCCAGTTCACACTGTTACTCTTCACGAATATCCTCAACTGTGTACTGTATTTTGCTTCATGTTTTTTTTTTTTTTTTTCCCCACATCACCTTACATTCCGCAAAGTTTTATTTCATTCATTCAATCGCGATGATCTTGGTTAGACTGCGGCATTTACATTCAGCACAAAAAACATTATTTTGCTGATTGAACTGTGTTTATCATTTCATATGTCTGTTTCGCTTTGAAGTTTATTTATAAATATGTTAAAGAGATGACTTATACATATAATGTTTTATTTGTTGAACCCTTCTGACTGACATTTCTGGAAAAAAAAAAAAAAACGTCATTCAAAGTTCCTACATTTTTAGTGGAAGGCAGTGTTTTTATTTTATTTGAATGTTCAGCACTTGATACTCCCAAAAATAATATTTAAAAAAAATGATTTAGTATTTCACTTGTCAGTGTGGGCTCTAGTATGCAATGTCTATGTATTTAGTTTGTATGATAATTTGCACAATGTCATTTAGAAAGCGCGCCCCTTTTCCCCTGCATTATTAGCCATGTATTTTTAAGGGATGTGTCCACCTTTTCGCTGTAGCATATTTTATGTATTAAATGATATGTCACTGTAACAAATAAAGGAAAATGCTTTGTATATCAGTGTTTTTTACTTTTTTTTTTTTAAATCTGTCTTTCTGTCCTGTCTGCACTGCAGAAATGTGTAGATGTCCCGGGATAAAGCAGGAATACACCCTGGATGTGACACCACTCCATTACAGGGCGTCATGCGCACACACATTGACACACTCATGCATGCTTGGTGCAATCGATCGTCCACCTACTGGCATGTTTTTGGGAGTTAGTTGGAACGAAACTGGACAACATGGATGAAAACCATGTAGGCACGGAGAGAACATGCAAAACTCAACATAGGCAGTAACCCGAGCTCAGGATCAAAACTAGGGACACTGGCACTGTGAGGCAGCAATGTTACCCATTGTGCCACCGTACCACTATAAATGGATGTTGATATATATTTTTTAAATTAATTTATTTATTTTGATTGTCTAATCCACTGCACAGATTAAATGATTTGGAGCTGCATTGAAATTTCTAGTTGAACGTTTCGAACAGTATTAAAGTGGAATTTGAGTGAAAATTGAGGGGCATGCCTTTTCTGCATTTATGAAGGTAGATATAAAATGCCGTTTTTCAGATCATACATTAATTTCGGTCTGTGTAATAGCCATGTTTATACCACAGCGCTGTTGAATTCTTGATTCTGATTGGTCGAAATGTGTTGAGTTCCGGCTGTAATTCAAGTCACAGGTATATTATATTAATGTGCTCATTCCACTCATTCACAGGGCCTTGTATGACAGACATTTCAAATAATATAAGACTAATAATAAATGGATTGAACATTTAACAGAGCTGGTGAAGACTTTTATATAATATTTATGGGAGGAGTCTCCAGTGACAGTAGGTTTTCTGCCATGGGAAAGTCTTCAGGGCAGAGGACTTTTTGCTTTCCTTTTTTCTTGCCATGGTAACATGGCAAGCTGGATTTTTCATCTTATTAAATTCAAGAGAGAGAGGAAGTGAAGATGGTTATAACTTAAGTGATGGCTGGAACTAACTTGTCTCATGGATGTTCCACGACATTAAACATAACTATAAACTGCTAAAAAGCATGAAGTGTTCATTAATAAATTAAAATTGTAATTACTGACAAATTACTGTGGTATAAGAGGAATACAACTCTTCGGGTCATGCTCTGCTTCCTCAGCTTCATGTCAGGCTACATCACACCATCTGCCTTGGATTACTTTCTTATAACAGAAATTATACTTTCTTATAATTCAAATATTAATGTGCTTGTTGTAAAACATTATTGTTTCTACAGTGACAGCTCATTTACAGGCACTTGTATGGCAGATACCTCATAAACCAAGCCTAATAATACACAGGCTAAAAATGTGCTGCTATTTGACAAAGAAAAGCATATACTCATTAGCAGGGTAAGCGTTCTGTAAAGAGATATTTATTCAGTATTAATGGAAGGACTCTTGGGTGTTAGCGTGTTGTAACAGTCAGTAGGTTTTCCACCATGGGAAAGTCTTCCAGACAGAGGATTTTATTGTTTCCAGTTTCTCTGTAACATAACATTGTCCTGTTTTTTTTTTTTTTTTTTTTTTTTTGTCTTATAAACATGAAGAGAGAACCAAAAAGAGAGCCTAGTGAGGGAATGTCTGTTTATAGCTGCGATAACGTAACTGATAACAGTACCTAACCTGTCTTCCACAGCATTAAATATAACTATAAATGGATAAAAACATGACATGTAATTCATTAATAGATTTTTTTTAAAAATTGTAATCTTTGGCAAATCACTGTGGTGTAAGAGGAATAAAACACTTTGGGCTGTGCTCCGCTTGCTCCACTTCACGCTGGGACGCGTCACACCACCCCGTCTTGGATTATTACTATAACAGCACACCTCATCAGGTTTTATCCCTTACACCACAGATTCCCAACTCTGGTCCTGGACTACCCTCTTGTCCTACACATTTTATTGCTTTTCCTGCTCTAACGTACACAGGAAGTGGTGTTTACTGTTAGCTGATTAATTGGATTAAAAGGTGTGTAGGGAACAGGGAGTGCATTCATATGTGTAGGAAATGGGGTATACTCAAAAAGAGGCACTTTTTTAAGTTTTACGGGGTTTTTTTTCCCCCCTTTGCATTAAGAGTCATGCTTAATAAATGGATTTGTGTGTGTGTGTGTGTGTGTAGAACAACATGACCCACAATGCATTGCGTCTGCACCAGCCGTACGCGTCTGATTGGCTGGACGGCTCGTGCGCGTCGAAGGATTTTGCCGGAAGTTAAAATGGGTTTGTGTCAAATTTAGCTGCAAGAGGCAACATCACTATCCTACTGATCTGTTCGTGATAGTCTTTGCTACAACAACAACAGCAAAAAGGTGCGTTTCTTTTTCTTCCGTGTTCATCTTGTTATGAGTGTGTGTGTGTGTGTGTGTGAGTGTGTGTGTGTTTAAATCTAGACAGAAATCTAGACAGAAATCCAGTAGTGAGCTCCAGGTTCATTAACGTGTGGTGTTTGTACTACTGGAGCGAATCAGCCTGGAATAAAGCGCTGGAGCTAGCGTGCTAACGTTACTCACGGCTTTCTTAGCAGGCGTTTACTATCACGCTTTTGTTTTGTTTTTTGTTTTGTTTTTTTCTTATTTTTATTTTTTTTAAATTTCTCTCTCGCTGTTTTGCATAGTGTTTAACAGGGGGAAAAAAGTTGCTTTGCTTAGCACGTGGGTTTTCTTGCCAAACTCCGAAGTCATATATTTATATTTGGACTTCTGCTAAGCTAACTACAACTCGGTGTCGCTGTAGTGAGACATGAGAGACTGATTGATGTGATCACTGAGACTGGGCCATGCTCCTGATCCCCCTTTCCCTTTCCCTTTCCTGCCTGCTCTTATCCACTGCTACACCAAGCTGTTCATGATTTCTACACTTACAGCTGATTTCAGAAAATGCTATAAGAAACACACCATTCCAGATAGTTCTCTGTTTGAGTCCTGTTTCATCACATTAGTGAGAAAAAAAAAGTTCTTAAAGTCAGCTCTTATTGTGGATAATTTCAATATACTGACATAAAATCATAAATAAATGAATCAGTCATTTATTTATGTTTATTTATTTATTTAACCTTTGTGTAAACTTGTGTATATAAAAAGTGTGTGTAATTTCCACGGTGAGAATGTGCAAACATGGATAACAAGAATTAATAAGGAATAAATCATTCGAGACCGTTCTCTTTTTGGGTCCTGTTTAATTATCCTGTTAAAAAAAAAAAAAAAATGAAAAGGTCTTAAAGTTTAATGTTATTGTAGACAAATTCAGTATGCTGAAATGAAAAATCATAAATCATAAATAATAATGAAATAAAAAGGAGAGCTGCTGTTAGTTACAGGATCTCTTTAAATTTTGTGTGTGTGTGTGTATGTTGGACTGTGTGTATGTGTGTGTGTGTGTGTGTGTATGTATATACAGTGGGCTGTGTGTGTATATATACAGTGGGCTGTGTGTGTATATATACAGTGGGCTGTGTGTGTGTGTGTATATACAGTGGGCTGTGTGTGTGTGTGTATATACAGTGGGCTGTGTGTGTATATATATATATATATACAGTGGACTTTGTGTGTGTGTATATACAGTGGGGTCTGTGTGTGTGTGTGTGTGTGTGTGTGTATATATATACAGTGGGCTGTGTGTATATATACAGTGGGCTGTGTGTGTGTATGTGTGTTCAGCGGGCATGGTGTGTACTGTAGTTGTGTGTACACAGTGGGTATGGTGTGTGTGTACTGTGGTTATGTGTACACAGTGGGCATGGTGTGTGTGTGTGTGTCCTGTGGTTGTGTGTGTACAG
>CM075013.1:18438957-18464180 GCA_037576675.1 Pangasius sanitwongsei | reverse complement strand
GTGTGTGTTTGTTTGTCTGTGTGTGTGTGTGTGTGTGTGTGTGTGTGTCTCTATATACATTATATATATATTATATATATATATATATATATATATATATATATATATATATACACACACACACACACACACACACACAGAACTTTTTCAGGATGTGTGTGTGTGTTTGTATATTGTATGACACATTATACACACACACACACATCCTGAAAAAGTTCTGAATGGCAAATGATATTTTCTGCAAATATATTTAATCAGATTTTTGGTATTGCCAATGCAGTAGAGTTCAGACCTGTGTAACATTTGCCCCATTCTTTATTATTTGTGGATGTTTTCTGCTTCATTTTCTTTCAACCATATCACTCTTTCTCGCACTCTCTCTCTCTTGTTCATGTGTGTGTGTGTGTGTGTGTGTGTGTGAGAGAGAGAGACACTGGCGGGAGAAAGGAGAAGTAGTTTCTATCTTGCACATCCATGTTGCGACTTTAATGTTTTGTCTCTTTCTTTAAAAAAAAGACACAGTTGTGATGTCTTTATTGCAGGGTCGCTTCTTAAGAGGAAACAGGATTGAAAGTACTAATTCTTTAGTATCAATCCGCTCATCTTTTCTTTACACCGTTATCCGTGCTGTGTGATTATGATCACGTCTGCTCTTCTAATAAGGTCAATGTTTGTACAGTTAAAAAAAAAAAAAAAAATAGAGCTCTTATACAGTATTGCTGATATTTTGGTTTATGTCTGTTCACTAGCACATCCAGTCCTGACAGCAGTGCAAATTTAACATTTTACCTCCTTTATGAACTTCTGATTCAACTCGTACTCAGAATTGAGAATGGACTACATGAGCCATGTTATTTGGGCAGAATGTGTTAGAAAAGAGAAAATTAGAGACGTTTTGATACGATAGTGATGTCATAACTTGTATTGATTCGGCTCCCGATACTGCTCTGGTTCTGGCATCGTCTTGATAACCCTGGCAAGTAATGACAGTGTGCTTTTTTCCCCTCTTTTTTTTTTTCTTCCCCAATTTTCTCCCTAATATAGTCATATCCCCCGTATCACACTACAGCTAGCAGCCAGGTAGGGTGAGGGTATCACGTGCTTCCAGCCGACCGCATCTTTTCGAACTGCTGCTCATGCAACATCAGGGGAGGCGTCACACACTCGGAAGAAAGTGCTATCCTCCCACTTCCGCATGCATGACCCCTGGATAATAGGGCAACCGCTTTTCTATTTTCTGTCACAGCATAAAATACGTCAGTGGTTTGAATCAGAAGTTACCAATCCAGCATTTCAGGCCTTTGTCACCCCTGAAACCGTGTTCAGCTCACTTACTGTAGGTTTTCTACTAATATGACTTATTGTAAGCTCACTTCCATTAGCTTTACACTCACTAAAACAGTCAGAAAGTCAGAAAGTGTTGGACAGAAATGTTGCATCCTTTACAAAGATCACTGATCACCTTTACTGTTTTGAAGGTTGTCTCATCACAGTGACCTATACTGAAGACACTCAACAGCTGAGAAGACGGTAAAAACAATGGCACTGAGTGTACCATGAGGATTGAGCTGAGGACATCAAATGAAACACTGCATTCAACTTTGACAACCAGGTACCTATTTTCCTCACGGTCACTCCATAGCCACTTTTATTCTATTTATGAGTTTGTTTAAAAATGCTTTTCCCCCTCTAAAAGCTGTTCTGTGGACACACAATTGTAGTGTTTAAATATGGGAGTGTAATATAGATTTTATTCAAATTCAAATGGTAGTTTGGACAATGCTGATTCAGTGAAGCATTTGTAATTGTGTTCTCACGTCTTTGCACGTAATTTTAGAAGTGACTGAAATTCAGTAGCAAAATGGGTATTTGTGCTGCATGTCATTATATAGTACAGTAACTAACAAATCTAAAAGGAAACGCAAAGTCAACCCAACAATTTATTTGAGTAGGAATGTTAGTATTACTGCTGCTGTAATCATAAAGACTATGATGCTCATACTGAACACACTTTCAACACACTTACACTCCAAATGGCAAAATATTAAGCTTTTAATAGTCTTAACAACAAATCATTGGTCAGGAAATGAGCAAGAATTAAACAAATAGATAAAGGGAGTTAGTATGGAATAGCTTTTCCTTCTGATTTCTTTAAATGTTTAAGCCTTGTGGCCATTGATGGGCTGCATCAGGCGTGGCAGATAACCAAATAATGACTAATCTTTTAAGAAAAACACACCCAGACATGTTAGTTTGAATTTTACATCAAACATTTTCATCGTTATCATGGTTTTAAGTATAACTGAATGAGTTAATTATAAGTGATATAAGTGAATTTCCCTGTTTCTGGCTTTTTCTCCAAACAGTTCACTGCAGCCAAAGTAAACGAGTAAATGAAGTCACAGGAGCTCTCAGGAGTGCATTTGTTTCATTCTTGCTCATTTCCTGACCAATGATTTGTTGTTAAGACCATTTAAAGCTTAATATTTGCCATTTTGCGCTTGGCCCAGTTATTTTTCCTGGGAGTGTAGGACTGTGACTTAATACCACAGCTCTGTCTGACTCGCAAATGTGATTGGTCAGAAGGATTTCATTAATTTTGTCTAATAACATGGCCCTGACAGTAGTGCCAGCTGTATTTCAAATGATAGGTTGGTTAGTTAATTAATTAATTAATTGATGTACTTCTTCTAATATGTTATCGTATCTGCACACTCGAATGCTAATAATAAACTGATTTTTTTCAAAAAAGTTATTTAACAAAGAAAAATGTATAATCATTGATATTGTGAGGCTTTCTGTTAGGAGATTTATGGAAGGAGTCTCCAATGTCAGCGTGTTATAAGTTTTCCTCAGTGGGAAAGTCTGGTTTCTCTGTAACATGACAAGCTGTGTTTCTTTTTTTTTTTTCTTAAGTTAGAGAGGAAAAAAGAGCAGCTCGTGAGGAGGGACTGTTTATAGTTGCTATAATGCAAGTGATAACAGGAACTAACTTGTCTCATGGACGTTCCATGCCATTAAATAGACTATAAACTGTTAAAAAGTCATGTTCTTTAATAAAGTAAACATTTTAATCTTTGGCAAATTGCTGGAGTATACTGCATTTCGTTGTCTCTGTACTCGTACTCTGACAGTGACAGTAAAGTTTGAACCTAAGAGGAATAAACCACTTCAGGATGCTGTAATAGGAAAAGAATCCACTTGGGGGTGGTAACAGCTCTCTGCACTGTGGCTTGTTTACCTATGACAGCACGCCCTGTCGATTTTTTTTTTTTTTTAAATTCTTTACATACCGTGTAGAGTTGTGGAAGAGTAATGATTTATAACACCACGATTGGGTGTCACCCAGCAGACGACGGGTTTCCTTTTGAGTCAGGTTTCTTCCTCATGTCACCTCTGAGTTTTTCATTGCCACCATCGCGTTCTCAGTAGGGATCTAAATCTGCATCCTGATTTCTGTAAAGCTGATTTGTAACTATTGTTAAAAGTGCTATACAAATATATACAAAATTACATTGAAACCGAACTTCAGCAAGTTCCATCCAGTTCTGTTAACGTCTACTTTTAATGGCATAGCTTTGCTGATGAAATATTGTATTTTGGTTGTGCTTATTTTTATCTTTATATCAACTGGTCAGTGCTTATATTTAACATGCCTGCATAACATGGCACAAACTGCATCTTTGCATTTTTACCTGAATTCTGAATTGCTGAACAAACCTGTTGCTAAGCAACTGCATGCTGTCGACATGTAGAACTGTGGGTATGTGTTTAATCGACTCAAGATCTTCAGTAGATTGCAAAGGCCAGAGGCATATCAGTTAATGTTCTTTCCTGGGAGATGTTTACCATGAAAGTTTGATTTCATGATAACTGCATTATGTAAGGAATTTATTTATTTTTTGCTACGTTTGAATTAGTTGCTAAGCTACTTGTTTTTTTTGTTTTTTTTTATGACAGTTTTTATAGTTAAATAAATTAAATAAGTTGGGATCTTTAGCTTTCCTATGAGATCAGTTTAAAAAAAACAAAAAAAAACAAATATCCAGTTCAAACAAAATGTGTGTTTTGGTATTTGTTAGCATTATTTTGATTTGGGGGGGAAAAAAGCATTAATTCAGGCTTAATTTGAGTCATTAGCTGGTGAGTGAGGAGCACAGCACACAGCCTGGGACAAAGGCACACTGTTGAGTTTGAGTCTTGGCAGCTTGTTAATGGGCTGTTTGTGTTTTCCAGCTGTCATGGAAACCAAGGCAAATGGTTCGATGGAAACCAAAAGGTACGTACTAAACTGTGTGTCTTTCGTTTCTCCAGCTATATAGCCTCATGAAAATCATCTTCTTTTACTAAATGTGTATTATAATTTGTATTTCATTCTTCCTGCATCTGAGTGATATCTGAACCTGTATGTCATGCCATGTAGACTGAAGATTAAATAAGGAAAAATAGACGGCTCAACCAAGCTACACACGCGTTTATCATATTTAGCGTAACAACAATTTCCGTTTTCGCATCCGTTAGTGGGGAACATCAGCAGTGTGACAAATTGATGAAAAGTGACTTTTTAAAGGTGCAGTAGTTTTTAATTCAATAGTTGTACCAATAACCTGGAAGATATGTAGAACATAGTAACACAAAAACAATGCATTAAGCCTGGCCTTAGAAAAAGTGTATTAAGTTGCTGAGAAAAGCTGTCTGGAAAACTGACGTCCGGTCCGGAAGCTCGTCGATAGCTAGTCGATAGCAATGCTTATCCTGATACCAAATTGAATATCTATTTTTTTTTCTCAGTTAATCAATCAGGAATGTCACAGAACATTTTATTTACATTACATATCATTTACATCTCCCCATTTTACGTAGTCACCATGAAACCTGTGTGTACTTGCACTTAAGCTACTAGGCTTGTTTTTTTAATAACATTTGCTAGTTGCTTTTAAATGAAATACATTAGCTATCTACATTTGTTATCTTGTAGTTTGTTTCACTTCAAAAAAAAAAAAAAAAAAAGCGATTCAGTACAGATATGGGTAAAGCACGCTTCATTGTATTCATTGCATCAGAATCCCTTGTTGTCAGTGACTACTATTGGCTGATCATCTTGAACAATATACTGGATAAGAGCTGTTTTCACTCACCCGTAGACGTATTCTTGCCTAGCCAGCATTTGCTGCAGTGTTGGTTGCTGCTGTCTGCTGCTAGCAATGAACTCGTGCTTTACTTAAGTCTGTTCATTAGTGCGACAACATACTCTACTTTAGTGTTCCATACTGTCACATGAATGTAGGTTTCGGAGCATTTATTTTTTTAATACAAGTAAATAAGCGTGGCATAAGACCGAAATCCAGTGCCAGTGGTTTTTATATTCCACTTCAGTCCTAACAGACTACAGATCTACAGTGTTTAATTCCTTTTCATAACAGTTGCTGTAAGTAATGGATAAATTTATTTATAAAGTTATCCCTGGTGCGGTTTCATAAGGTTTGAATGAATGAGCGTGTGCATGGTGACCTAGTTGTTGTAATATTAATAATTTACACAGGGATTAAAGAGATTTGATCGAAATGTTTTTTCTCTCTGTCACAGTACGGTGGAGAACGGGCAGCTTCCCGACCCTGCCCACTGGGCTGTAGCCGACGTTGTCAATTATTTTAAAGCTACTGGATTTGAGGAGCAAGCCAATGCTTTCCAGGATCAGGTAAAATAAACGGTTATGATGTATTTGTTTTTAGACAATTTTTATGTTAATATATGAGTACAGAAATTTTGGGTGGCTCCTGACATAAGATATATTTAGACCAAATTTGTAGTTAAAATCTAGCTAATGTTTGATAAATACACCTTTATACTGGTTTCATCAGTGTTCTTCAGTTTGTACTCATGGGACAGCATATAAACCATACAACAGAGGGTCTGTCTTTCAGAAAAGGTAGAAATTAGAAAGCCAGAATTGTTAACCATCCAAAGAAACCCTTTTTCTAAGTGTGTATGGCAGACAGACCTGTTGTGCACTTGTGTATAAGTTAAGTATGTGTCGCAGATCATTTCCTTACTGTTTTATAAACACTTAGAGTTTTGGAAATTTGTACTGGAGTTATAGGAAAATTGTATTCCTCTTAGTTTGCCAGTGCTAACATTTTTTTTTTATTTATTAATGAATGACACATCGTACATTTTATTTTTGTAGTTACAGTTAATGTTGCAGAACATCTGCGAAACAAGTTAGTTCCTGTCGTTCCCTCGCCAGCCTCTCTTTTTTTTTTTTTTTTTTTTTTCCTTCCTTTGACATTAATAAGACAAAAAAAATGCAGCTTTTCATGTTTGCTGAGAAACTGTCCTGAAGATGTTCCCACATTTAAAGCTTTAAGTTACAGCTTTACCTCTTGACTGTTACAAGCGCTGACCCTGGAGACTCCTTCTGTAAATGCTAAATTGACCTTTATTCACAGAAAGTTTCACCATCAAAGTTTTTCATCGATTTATGTCTAGTGAGCACCAACCCCAGTCACTGGGGGTGCACAGGCTAGTGCACGGAGGAATGGGGAGGGGAGGGAACCTTAACCGGAGCAGCCGAAAGAACACCAAAAATGTCTAGTGTACTGTAATTGTAGAAACAATAAAATATTAGAACGAGTGCATTATTATAAACATGACGTCGTCTTGGAGCTGACACTACTGGAAGTTCTGCTGTTCTAGAAAATCAATCTCCACCTTCTGACCAGATTTGAGAATTCAACAGCACTGTGATATAGCTATAGGAATGACTTGTTTGAATTTGCTCTCTAGTATAACTCTACCTGTTGATCAGTGTAAGTAATTTGCTACTTTACTAGACAGCAGTTTGTCAGCTTGCTGTTTATTCCTGTGATCATATTATAAACCATGATAAAAGGTTCCACAGTGATTGTGATATGAAGATTTGATATTGACAAATGTATGAATCTGTGTCGCCACTGCATGGTGGAATGGGAGATGAGTGAAAACAAGGTCATTTCTCTTTGAGCAGTTTTGGTTCATACGACTTGAACCTTTTCTTCTTGCAGGAAATCGATGGCAAGTCTCTCTTGTTAATGACTCGTAACGACGTTCTGACTGGACTCTCGATAAAACTGGGCCCGGCTCTGAAGATTTATGAGTACCACGTGAAGCCGCTTCAGACCCAGCACTTAAAAAGCAATGCCTCATAGCACTCCGGACAGGCCAAGCCTTGGAAGACAATCACGCCATGGAGCAGCAGGGTAACTGCAGACTGAAGACAAGGCCATGTCCTCATGTGCGTTTTTATGCATCCTTGTGGGCAATTACACACAAAAAAAACTTTAATGTGAATTTCTTTCTCATTCTAAATTTGTTGTACAGGTACAACTCTGTCTCTTTTTGGTGCGCGTGTGTGTGTGTGCGTGTGTTGGGGGGGTAGGGAGTTTGGACTGGTGATATGACAGATTAGTTTTTAAAAAAAAAAAAAAATGACCCTTTGCAAACATGTAAATACATCAAAATATTCAGTTTTGTTTGCAGTTTTTAACAATTTTAATGTAAAATATTGTGTGAAAGTATTTGGCACTAAGATGATAAACACTATTGTGTAAGGTGTTGCTAGGTGTAACATGAATTTTCAGAGGTTTTATGGAAAATGAGCTTATTGCATTATTGGTCTGTATATAAAAAGTGACTAAAGGAATGGTGGATCAATTATTTTGTTGGTGCTTGCTTCCTCTTCTCCTTAAAGGTATTTAAGTCTTTAATGGTTATAAATAATTTACAGCACACATGATCGTGCTTGGCTGTGAAAACTAACCATGCTGCAGCTGTATGTGTTTGTTTTTTTTTTTATTAAAGATTTATTTAAACTATACTTAACTAAGGACGTTTAAGCAGTGTAACAGGTAGCTAGAGCCTGGTGTCTGATTAAAACCAGGCTCCGTTTGTGTTTAACTGGGTTAATTACATCCTAAGACAATTAGACATATTACTTACTGATTAATTTTGATATATGTGATATGATATGTGATATGATATATGATCACAATTCTTTTTGAACGACTAATTTCTAAACCAGTACTTTGACTCCTCTTGACGACGGACTGATCATTGGTGGTGTTTCTGACGCCAGTGCTTAAAAAGTTACGTTCATTTTTACAAAGTGTCTTTTTAACAGCATTGGTTCAAAAATTCTGTCTTGCAATAGAAGATTCACTGAAAGTCAGATGTTTGCAATAAATTGTGCTTGAATGAAAAAAAAAGCACTGACTCAACCATCATCCTATTTGCCATTCCAGTGATAACCCTAATAACTAATCATTACAAACTTTGTATGCAAGTTCCATGATTGATTGGATGCCTAAATTATTTCTTGTATCACTAGATTTTGCTCATTTTGGGAATTAATTGTGCTGCGTTTAAGTTTATATCTAATTTGACACACCTTCAATTAGTGTTCCAGATATTTTGATAAAAATACACATATGTGTTAAATCTGTTCTAAATCACACCTAGCCCTGCACAACATTGTGTAATGATGTATATGTATACATGTTCCCATTCAATTTATTTATTAAACCTCTTATTTATTAAATGTGAGTAGTATTTTTTGCAGCCATTGCATTCAGAGCCACACTGACCAATTCAGGTCTTTTTAAAATTAACTCGTATGTTTTTAGTTTTTATTTATGTTAAGTCCACATGTGATATTTGAATACATGGGGTTAATTTTTTTTATTGACTTGTTTTTATTGCGGTTTATTAAAGTCTGTTAAGACGCCTTTGTTTGTGGATCTCCCATTTTTTTTCTGAACAGTTTCAGAGTTTGGCTTGTGGTTTCCTGCATATAGTTCCTGTAATGTTGCCCGCCGGATTATCAAGTGGTAGAAGGACCTGAAAGAGAAAAAAGGGAAGCCTTGAAGTATTATAACACTTTCATGGAAACTTAAACCTGGGAAGCTATGATTCTGTCCTAATGACTAGCACGTTGTTAATCCAAGTCGCAGGACTTCCACGGAGGACCCTGTCGTAGCCTAGTGATCTTTTCTGTGAGTCGGATCATTTGGATCAGCTCACTGATAAAAGCGAGTCTTTCAGATTGCAAACAGCTCATCGCCTTTTTTTTTTTTTTTTAATAAAAGGGACAAAATTTGTGGTATTATGACAGGTGTTTGTTCTTTTTTTTCCCCCTAACATTGGCTGATGTTTCATGAAATGTTACTCTACCTTCTAATTAATGAAATAGCATTACTTGGCATTGTATTTTATAAATAAATGTATCTATTTAAATCGTTGTTAAACTCACCAGTGCATTACAATTATTATTATGCCTGCTGTGTCTGTGTTTCATTAAGAAGATTTATTTTCAGTTATCCTGATAACTGATCACCTCCCCTAATACACACTACATACACAGCTTACGTGAATCAATAGTCATGCTAACAAACAAATGTTGAAAAGAGGTTTCCATAAAAGCATTTTGATTAAATTACACTGCAAGAGTAATGCCTTTGCCTACATCTAAACAAAAACAAATAAATCACTCGTATACAGTCAGGTCTACAAGTATTTGCACCGTGACACAATTTTCAGAATTTTGCCTCTGTACACCAACACAATGGATTTGTGTTGGATTTGGATTTAAATAATCAAGTGTTGACTTTCAGATTAAAATTCAAGGGGTTTAACAAAAAATTGCACTAACCATTTAGGAATTACAGCCATTTTTTACAGAGTCTACTACAAGTAGTTTCATGGCCAGGTGTGGCCTGTTTCCTCGTTACTTCATGACAAATTAAGGAGATAAAAGGCCTGGAGTTGATTGCAAGAGTTGAATTTGAAAACGGTAACTGTTCATGGGAACTCTCAATATGTGGTCCAAAGTAATGTTGACCTGTCAGAGGGGTTTGCTCTGCACAGCTACCAGCTGCCAAAACACAGGCCAAGCTGGTCAAACTGGTCCACCAAGTTATACCAGCTTCCTTTTTACTTGACTAACTTGCTCAATAAATGTGTGAGATTTTGTAGTTGCCTTACTGTTGTGTTAATTTCTTTAAAAAAAAAAAAAAAAACTGTACCACTAGTTGTGGTAATTCAGAAACTGTTTCCGAACTACTAGCTAGCAAAGATGGAGACCGTGAAGATGCTTAGATCCCAATCTGGGTGGCCTGTTTGATAAGCATAATGGAAATTATGGAATGGAAAGGGACACTGAATAGGCTACAAATTTACCGGACCTCAATCCTATAGAAAACCTAATTAAATTTTCTATTAATTGGAGCAACAAACGCTAGCTGAATTGCACACCCTGTCAGTGGAAGAGTGGGCTACAGTTAACATTCTTCAATCATTCTTAAGGTGAGGGGAGATGTAACCAGGTGTTAGAAGAGAAATGACACAGGTAACATTTGTTTTTTCTCAGGGCCAATAAATAAAATAATACTTAGTAGTAACTTAAACATGCTTTATAGAAACCAACCTCATCCTTATTGGAGAGACCCAGTTTAGTCATGTCGATAGTAAAGTAGTGCTGGTTCGGCATGATGATTTCAATCTCCTCGATCTATGAGACAAGATGAAATAGCTTGACATAAAGGTGCATAATGCTGAGTCTGTTTTTTTTTTTTTTAAACCATATTATTAAACTGACCATCAAATCAAATCAATCAGTCTGACTTGCCTCTGGCACTCGATCAAGAACAAGAATCTGTGTATCGTAGAGTGTCTTCTGAACAGATGGTGAATACTCCCCATGATCGTAGGGGCCAGCAAACTTCTCAATGATGCTGTCCTTTACAGTTTTCCTACACAGGCAGCATACATTACAGCCATCTCATCCATTTTATTATATTTTACTTTATCCTTAAGGAACTAGCTTTTTTTAAATATATATTTACCATGCCATGTCAAAGTTTACTTCGTGGTACCGGTTGTAGCGCCACCTAGCGTAGACAGAGGTACAGAAGACTCTGTCCTTGGTTTCCTGCAGAGTGGTGAAGCGGTCTTTCAGGAAGCCTTCGAAACCTGACTGCGTGGTCTTCAGAACCTTCATGTCTTTGATTCCACTGTGGATCACTGCATTCTCTGAGAAGATGCACAACAGTGGTGTCCAATCTGGTCTGCAAAGAGCTGGTGTGGGTGCAGGTTTTCATTCCAATCAAGCAGGAGCCACACCTGATTCCACCTTCTAATTAGTTGATCCTAGCTTTCAATAGACTACCAGGTGTGGCTTCTGCTTTGCCGAAATAAAAAACTGCCCCCCACACTAGTAGCAAGTAGCATCTTGTTATCTAGCGACTGAAGGCCGCAGTTAGGAATAGCTGTGGTTCTATGTACCCTAGATAACAACGATACCTTCTTATGTGTGCCCACGCATGCAGAGACCTTCCAACCTTCCAGTATTTGCGATTAATGGCACATTTTGTTGATCAACTCTCCCACAGAGGAGTCAACTCTTGCAGATTTGACCAATTGCTAGCAATGAAACAGCTAATGTATTGCCACTGCATGCCACACTCAATGCAATATTGCGGTCTCAGTAGGAGATCATCAGTTTGTCTGCATTCAGTGCTTGGGCTCTGAAGATCTGAACCTAGTGCTCTGTCTAATGAGATGATGTGACAGACATTATTGGCAGGTATATGGCCCAACCCAACCTGTACATTATCTGTCATATTAGCTACAATGTGTGCCACAGATTATGGATTATGTACATAAAATAAATCTGTACTGAGGGGGTCGATGAAACTTATTTAACAGTTAAAGGGGTACAAGACTGCAAACTGTTTGAGGAACCCTGATTTAGGCTTTCAGTGGACCTGTAAGCTCTCAGAGGCTGACCCAGACCCATTTTCTGGCATTGATGAAACTGGAATTGAAGATGGAAATTCACCTAGGTCGTTAATAAGAATTTCTCGGAAGCGGCTGTTGGAATAGCATCCTTACGCTTCTCCAATGAGGAACAAGAGGGCTAGTGACTAATCACTGGACTGTAAGAAGGATTTTAGTGAAAAGACATTAATTTCAGGGTTTTGTGATCTCAGCTCATGAATCATTGATTTCAGCTGAGCCAAGTCAAGACATTCACCAAGAAAATGACACAGATTAGTTCCTGGGCTTCTTGTTATGTTTATCAATTGTCTCTGGAAACCATGTGAGCATTTGAGCTTGTTTGTCATTTTCATGCCTTGATTAAGGCTTAATAAAGTATACGTGTCAACTGTTTTGAAGCAATGATCGAGGCAAATAAATTGTCTAGAGCATGTCAGAAGGGTTGCAAACTTCTGGGCTTGCTAATAAAATAACTGCTGACTCAGTTGTTATAATATTTAGGCCATGCTGTAATGGGTTTTCGATAGGAAAACATCATCAAATAAACTATAAAAACAGAAATATATTTTTTCTCATAAAACAAGGGGCATTTCAAACATAGTCTCTTAACTATAAATATTAAATATTTGTTTTTCCACTCACCATTTCGGTACTGTTCAACCTCACAGAAGCGCCAAGACTCTGGAGAGAAGATGAATGCATGGGCATGTTCAACCGCATTCTGTAAAATAATAATTATACTTAGTACTTATTAGCATCATAAAATGTAAGGACATGGGAGAGAGACATCACTATTTGTGATCATTGCTGAGTTAGCAACACCTTTTCAAGTCTCTTCCATGGAGCTTCCTTGATGTTGACCTTTACTCGTGTTACATGTTTGAATGATGTCAGGAAATGGTTGCAGATGTCCAAGGCAAAGCCCTCAATAGTTTTAACCTGCAGACAAACCCAGAATGTTTGGCTAATAAGTAATCAGTTATACAATACACCAACACACAATACTGTTTTTGTGTACTCTTCAAAATGATATCCACTCACTATCCATCACCATGAAAATTCTCTCATCTAATAAATTCTTAACTAAAAAAAATGGTGTATTATGAAGCTATATCCTGAATGAGATGCTGAAGTTCATTTATGGAGAACATGTACAGGTAAGCATGCAGTAACTAATAATATAATAAAGCTGGTTATTTTGATATTAGAAATAAATTTGTTATTAAATATCATTGCATGCCTGGCTGTTAATTACAGGTAGAATATGAGAACAGCATAGATACAACTACAGAACATAGGGCTCCTTCATTTGTTAAACTGAGAAACCATTTAAATGGATCCAATGTCACCAAACTTTCATTCATTGCTAAAACCATGTCTGTAAATGCTCAGTGTAACTTCAATGCTGAAGCATTCAGAGTAAAATAAGTGTTTAAAAGCCTATTTGTAATATCAAATGAACACCTATACTGCATAACTTAATCACTGTAGCAATCTCAAATGTCTCAAAATATTACACCTACTCCTTTTAGCTTGGCAAGGCCATGGACAGTGTTTTTGATGGTGTCGGTTGGGATGATGTCTGAGTTGTCTCCAGTGAGGTAATCTTTCAGAGAGTTTAACGTAAGCTGCACATCTGCTTTCAGCTCCATTATGTAGTGTTGATTCCTCTCCCGTCGGACATAAAGAACTTTAATTTGATTCTTCCCATAACCTGTCCTCACAAAGTCAACATTCTACAAAAATACATATTTCAATTTGAAACATTCAGCAAGGAAAATGACATTACATTTACTATATTTGGTTACACTGGTTTGAATTCTTTATAGTTTGATAGAAATCAAATATAAAAATAAACTGTTTACCTGGTTTGAGGCAGTCATATTTCTCGGATAGGTGCACTGAGTGTGTGTGCCTTTACCCTCTATTCTTCAACAGGAACAGGATTTACTGAGGACAGAAGATTATATTTAAGGGGGTGGTATCATTTGTGTATTTTTGCATTTCGCAATGGGTTCAAATGGTCATGTCTATGCCGGGGGTTGAACTGTTACAAACCTTGAATGCAAAATTTTACACTTAAGAAAAAAAGAAAGAAGAGAAAGATATTTAATTTATAGCATAAACGTCCAAACAATGTATGTTAAGATATTATAGTGGAATGTGATAAATAAATACTCTCTAATAAACTGAATGCCTTGCTCCCCAATTTTGTCATGCCAATTCCCACCCACAACCTAACTCTCCCTTATCACAGAACAGTTACCAACCAAAGAGACCGAATACTAACACATGCTTCCTCTGAGACAAGTGAAGCGAGCCAGCCCCATCTTTTCGAGCTGCTGTTCATCACAGGGCAGCTTAACACACTCAAAGGAAAGTACTATCTACCCTCTTCCTCACACATGAGCTCACAGATTGGCTAAAGTCACTGTGATTGACAGGGGAGAAAGTATGTCATCCCTCCCACCCAGAGACAATGGCCAGATTGGCTCTTCTGACTCCCAGCCACGGATGGCTGTGGCATCATCGGGATTCAAACTCATGATCTTGATAGGGTGAACGCTTTTCTGTTGTGCCACTCGGGAGCTTTTGACTATATAATTCAAAAACTATGTTGGGATGCAAACCTTTGCTCTGAACTTGTGTAAATATAATATTTACACTCAAAATGGAATGGCATGCAAAAGCTACAATATAATATTCATACAGCCCTGTATGACGGTTGTAGTATATCATAATATAGAATTGTGTGGATATTATACTTGTGTTAGCAGGTTGTTCCCTATTGTTTATAGTACTATGCTATAAAGTTTAGAAAATCTTGTAGCGTATTCCAAAGGTTTTAGTGCACCTAGAACTGTCCTCATAAACATCATACCATCATAAGAGTATACCTTCAAATCCATAATTTGAAAAACCCTAATCATAACTTCCATAATTCTGTTCCTTTTCACTGTCACTTGTACAATTTAGAAAGATTCACAATGAAATACCTGATCTAGATTTAGCTGTTATATCAATACAGTGTAGTAGTGTAAATGAATATTAATATTAATAGTTAATGCCTTACACTGTTCACATGTTTTTATACAGTATGAAGATATCTAGAGTGCATATGATTCATAGCTGCCATGTTGAGAGTCATGAGACAAAACTCCCCAGCTTCCTCTTTCAACCCCATACAGCTGCATATATACTTTCACTATTGCTAAATGACTAGGAAGATATACGACAACAAGTTTATTCTTGATTTCACATCAGTAGGAACTAGTTAAGTTTTTGTCACAGAGGAAAAATGCTTTTGTTTCGGTCATTTTGTTTGACTTTTTTCCAGGTATTCTTCTTCTTAGGTTCACCGTGTGAGGGTGAAATCTCCTGCTTAAATGAAGATGGGCAGCCTGTTGACTGGTAGATGGAGTTTAAACCTTTAAACTTATTTCCTGTATAAACATTTCCTATACGCTTTTGTTTCTGGCTGAGCTGTGGCATTTTCTCTTCATTCTTTTCATAATTCAAGGTTCATCATGTACAAATTACCAAGATATAAACAAGGTAATGTGGGAAGTGGAGTTGACTACATGTATTTAGATCCCTCATTACCCAACTGGCAGATGAGTAAACATGCGGTGAATACCAGTGAAGGGGCATTAGGCAGGACACTGGACCAGCTCTACCAAAGATACAAGGTATGACATAAATGTATAATAACTATATACTGTATGTATACTATAATAACTGTTCCTCTGTGCTGTTTTTTTTTTTTTTTTTTTTTTTTTTTTGTATTTCCATTTATTTGCATAGACACAAAAACCCTGTTACATGTTTGCCAAATATGTGCACAGTGGGGAGTACAAACAAGAAATTGAGAGAATGTAACTGGTAATTAAAATCCCCTTTTTGTTTCAAGGGCTAATCATTTTAAACATTTTTATTTCACCTTGCTATTCTTAGGTCAGAACAACCTGAATATAATTTCCGTAATACAAGTATAATTTGTAAAAAAAAAAAATTAAAAAAAAAAAATGTTCATGTTAATTATAGAAACTGAGACAGATTCATGTTAAAAAAAACATTTTTAAAATTATTTTTCCACATTTAGTACAAATTAACAATAGTTAAGAAATAGTTACTTTTGAACTAAAGATTATTATGATATGATATGCCTTATCTGTATAGAAATCTATACTTCTTACAAAACCGTGTATTAATTACATGCAGATTTTGTGATATCACAGATATACTGTATGGCATTAACTGTATCTGATCTTGTCATATGTATTATGCTAATGATGAATTGTTTTAATAGTCAAACAGCTCGGCATATATGCTCTACAATGATGCTCCTCCGGTGCTGAAGTATGAGAATGATTATGGACACACAAAAGGTATTATTGTATATCTTTATTTTACACTTTTGCATAGGTCAACGTTAGATGTTTCAAATTCCAGAAATCTTATATTGTTTATTTGACATTTACAGTACCAATGTAGTTCCACTGCTCATGTGGGAGTGATTACTTTTATTTATTTGGTTTTTAAAAAATGATTGTCCAGTGTTTTGCTGCTTTGACAGAGGGGAGGTCTAGTACAAAGAGCACAACTGATAAGTGCTGTTGACTGGGATTAATCCCCAACCCCCGAACAAATATCAAAGTTTATCTACATCAGATTAGCCAGCTATTAACAAATGTGAAGCTTTTCTTCCTTTCATATTGCCACTGACCGTGGATTATCATCAGAATGGCCATCAAGTCATATAATTAGCAAGTCATTTTCACACTGAGTGATGCCCTGAGTGACTACTGTGTGATATGTGTGTTGTCCAGGGGCACTGCTTTTTGACCAGTTTCAAGGATTCTGGTTAACACACAGCATTCCTCACTTTCCACCTTTCCCCGAAATGGGTTTTGGCTATCCCTCCACTGGAAAACTCTACGGCCAAAGTGTTCAGTGTACGACCTACAGTTACAAACAGTTACAAAAAATATGTAAGCAAACATATCAAGTAATGAATTAAGCCATTAATAGAACTACTTCTTATATTACCATGAGACCATGGCTGCACACAAACCACTGACAGATTTTTATCATATATTCTGTAATTTTCTAGTTAACACTATAAATAAAATGCTGTATATCTACTGCTACATACATATAATTTGTGCCACTGATTTTGAATGATGTTAAAATATCTATTCTATTCTATTCTTTTTTTTTTTTTTTTACCAGCACAGCAACTAGCATATATTAACCCATATGTATACAACTGCTCAATGCCATCAGCCTACTACACAGACATGGCAGAAATGGCACAGATCTGTGCTGGCAAAACTGTGACTGTGGTTCCCAGGAGAAGGCTTGAAAAGCTGATGTCAGTCAAGGGAGAGACTTTCCTCAGTTTTGCCAAATCACACAGCTATGTTGATGGTAAGAGAATTTTAGTGTTTTAAGATAATTATGTCATTGTCTAATGATTATACTGTACACTTATTTCTCCTTATTTTTACTGACAAACATGCTGTATATTTATTAGACGTGTTTTGTTTTTTTTATACATAGTGGTCAGTGGTCACTTAGCAGCCACACAGCCATCTGTTCTTGATTATGCCAAAGTTCAACTGCTCTGTAACTATTGACTTTGCTCGTGTAAGGGGCAGTGTCAATTTTTAGGATGTGCAGTTTACCACGTATTCTGCATGCTGTGCACATGTAGTAATTCTAATATTGCCATTAGATACATAGATTCAAAATTCAGGTTTTGGCAATAAATACATACATCCTAGCATTGCTCATTTCACCATTCTGTCTCAATATGTCCATATTGTATATTCTCAAGCTGTTGCCACCTGATCTTTGATCATTGCCTCCTGGGTATTCACTTTCTGTACCAGACATTTATGCTGGCTGGATAGCACAGACACTGAAGACAGACTTGCTAGTGGAAACATGGCAGCGGGAAGCGCACCAGCTTCCCTCCAACTGCTCGCTTCCTTACCATGTGATGAACATCAGGAGGGTCTGTCTATCTGAGCTAGTGACTTTCAGCTCCTATGAAGACCACTCCAAGTGGTGTGTCTCTTGGGAATACCAAACCCAGTGGACTTGTCTAGGTGACCTGAACAGAGAGAGCAGACAGGCATGGAGAGGAGGTGGCCTCATCTGTACACAAAATTCAGCCGTGTACAAAGCTTTCCGTTCAGCTGTGGCCTGGTATAAACATTGTTAGAAGCTAGAACTCTACTGTTATCTACAGGAATGTGCACTAGCTTTTAAATAGTTTTTTTTAAAAGCAGTTTTTTTGTTAGAATTTTGATGCAGAAAATACATGTGCACTGTGCTGGAGATGACCTGGAGCCACCTGTATTCGGTACACAGTACACAGTCCCAGTTATTAATGATCAGTTGATCAACTGAGATCCTTCCTTGCACCTACAGTCCCACAATCACGGACAGAGCTGTCTGTAGTGCATATTATTAATTGTGCAAAACCAGCTTGGCCTGTGCAGCTACCAGCTTCCAAAACAGACCATGCTGGTCAAACTGGTACACCATCTTTCCCAGGTGGTAAATTATTTCCCAGCTTCCTAATTACTTGTCTAAACTGATAAATAAAGAAATTGAAATTCTTTGAAATTCTCTAATTGCCTCACTCTTGAGTCTGATTTAGTTATTTTAAGAGATATTAAAGTATTTTGACCACAACAAGCCTAATTTTCAAAACAGAAAAGTCAGAAACTTTAAAGAATTCATTCTTGATGAAAATTTGTCAAATGGAAGTGATTTTTGTTGATTTTTTTTTTTTTTTTTTGAACTAGTATGTTTAACAAGTAGTGAATTCATTTGAATTCAATTGTTTTGCAAATGCTAAATTCGTTGGCGTGTTCAGTAGGGTTAATGTCTTCATTTTTATTTCTAAAACAATAGAATATACTACAAAATAAATCCTTTGTAGAAAACACACTACAGTCACCCTTGTGAAAGCCACATCTCTGCCTGAACCTGAGCTTTAGCTAGGCGGCGCGAGCAGAAATACAGACTAGCAAAAAAAACATTGAACACTTCCGGTTAACCCGGAAACACGCAAAACTTTCAGTAAACACACGTGCGTTCGTAGAAAACTCTTCATAACAGCTATAACATGGATTTTGTTGAGGTACCAGTGTCAGAAGATTTGCCCAGTGCTAAGGGTAAAGCTAAAAAACAGAAGAAGCAAAAGAAAAGTGGCGAGAAATCGGCTGAAAATGGCGCCCCGGAGTCGGAGCTCACAGAGGCTTCAGGCTCCTCACTGCCTCCTACATTCAGCTTGTCGGAAATAAAAAATAAACAGCGTAGACACCTTATGTTTATGAAGCTCAAGCAAGAGAAAAGAAAGGTAAGTTGTGCTAGCTAAGTGGTAAACAGTATGTACTCTGTGGAATAACACGGCTTGAGCCCGGAAGGCTCTGTATCAATCACACAAATGAACCCAAAACGCCATGTGGGAGGACAGAGCTGCAGAAATGTGATGTGCTCTGGATATTTGCACCGAAAAACCAAAATGTGGATACACAAAAGAAATTGTGATACCTAATTATCTAATCATTTGTTTAATGCCAGCACCATGCTTGTATGTTTTATTATTATGAGGCCAAGCACCCTTGTGTGATTCACCCTTTACTGATTCTATGTTGTTGTTTTTGTTGTTATTGTTATTATATTTCCTATGGGAGTCTATAACACTTTTTTTTTTTTTTAAATGAAATTTGGAACATTGATAGAGGACAGTCTCAGCTACCTTCACAGCAGTCTTGGTGTACACCACGCAAGCCCTCTAGTGCCAAAAGTAACGTGTTTACAATAATAACTCCACAACAGAATGTCATAGAAATTCGGCTTTCCTCTGATTCTTTGGGTCAAGCTGAGTTCCCCAGACACCATGGTGTTAATTTCTACCATATTAGATTTTCCACCATTCTGATTTTTTTCAAGAACAGATTTTTCCCCCCCTCTTCTTCTCCTGCAAACTTTGTCCAATCATCGCCAACTTTGAATCACATTATGAGACTATACCAAAAAAAAAAATAAAAAATTTCTTTGATTTTCGAGATATGGGACGGTTTGTCCATACCACACAAACGAATTTGACAGTGAGTCCGCCAAAAAGGATGTGAAGGAATTTCTAGACAACGGTGTGACACATTCGGACTGAACTGTAGATAACTGAAAAACCTCACACTAAGAGTATCCAAGAAGATTTGTCTATATTCATCTCTAGGTGAATATAGATGAATATTTGTCAAGATTAATTGATAAATAAATGTTTGAAATTCTTTAATTGCCTTGCCGTTGAGTCTGATTAAGTAGTTTTCTTAAGAGATATTGAAGCATTTTGACCACAAAATAGAAAAGTAAGCTTGAGCTTCAGTCAAAGCTCACAAACTTTGAAGAATTCATTCTTGATGAGAATTTGTCAAGTGGAAGTGTGTTTTTTTATTTTATTTTTTTTATTTTATTTATTTTTTTAATATTGATTGTATTATAATACCTAACGATATAATTCCTAATGAGCAGTTTTACAAATTGGTTAATTATAGCGACACCTAGAGGTGAATATAGACAAACCTTCTTGGAGAACCTTAGTGTGAGGTTTTTCAGTCTCGCACTGAAAAAGGCATATGAGGGCGTATCTCAGCAAGGGAGTAACCTATTTTGACCAACCTTTGTAGGTGAGTCAATGACCTTGTCCTAAGGGACTCCGAGAAGTTTTGTCAAAATCCCTTCTAGGGGGTGCTATAATTCACAGATTATTGAAACTGCTCGTAACTTTTGAACTGTCTTCCTCCATTGGGGTGGGGACAGAAGGTGCTTGGCCCCCTTAATTGCTGCTTGCACAATGGAACCAATCCAAATATCAAATGAATCAACAGTATAAATTTCCCTCAGATTCAGACTCCCTTAATGAACTAAAAAGTATGTAATAGTGAACCATTTAATATTCAGCTCTCTGAATTCTGTAAATTCAATGCAAAATATTGTGTTTTCTCAGCTCATGAATTCACTTACTTGATTAGTTGATCAGGTATTCAGGGCTATTTCTCTCTTAAAAGAAATCCCGTCTTTGTTTGCTTATGAGTAGTTCTTAGTTCCAGTCCTTGTGATCCCATGCATATCACTTCAAAAAGCGTAACCAATAGACACTTGCAGTTGAGAATCTGTGTGAGTCACGCTGTTGGCTGATCTTTTACACCTAAACTGGTATAACAAGTTTGATGTATAAAAAAACCCCCAAAAAAACCAGAGGAACAGGAACTAGAATTTGAATAGTTCTGTCCGCTGTATGTTTCTCTCAAAAGTCGCATGGTTCTCTAATATGTATGACCTGTATGTACACTGCATGACTGTAAAGGCAAAAAAAAGAGTCCCTGCCTACTTCTATATTTGTAACTTAATCTACTTAAGAAAAAACTTTACTTTGTCTGCTGTCATCTGTGCATCATCTCTGTCTTGATTTGATGGAGCAGGAACATTGTGGAAACTGACATCCCTTGTCTAATCACCAGCTGAATTGTTTAGGCTTACATCTGTTTCGCTGTGTGCATGTGACTGTCCAAAAACTCGATCAAACTGTGAGAAAACCACAGTTAGCTAGCAAGATTTTAGACATCTTTAGGCAGATTGACTGCATTTACTGCTGTGTTTGTTAAACTGACTCCTTACCTAACATCATCATTGTATGCAGAAAGACAAGGAAAGGTTAGAAAGTAACCTAAAGAAAAACTTTTCCATATCGTTTGTGGCAAAATAAAATTTTTTCTTTAAGGTCAAAACCAGATATTTGGTCAGTTTTGTCTGTTTTCTAGTATTCAGTCATAGCAGTTTCTGGCAGGTTTCTCTGCTCTGCCTCACATATATTTGAAATGCACACTTTCATGATTTCTCACGGAGTTCTCACTAGGTTGGTGCTGATTCTGAATGATGGGGAAACCCGGTGATTTGTCTGGTGTTCACTGAAACAAAGTTACATATTCAACTAGTGTTGTATTGTGGCATAGTTTATCCAGACGATTCTTACCACCCCCAGGCATGAGAATGTCATGAGGAACTGACCAACCTTAGAACTGATGTAGGATTCCTTGTAATGGAATGCTGCAAGGTTAATAGACTATAGAAAAACTTGGTTGATATAACTTTGGGCAGAAACCATCCAGAAGTCATTCTGCAGTGCTGCTTCAGCATAGATGGTGACTTTCCACTGTCTTGCAGTCCTTTTAGGAAGGCCAGTTGAAGTACCAAAATAACAAACAGGTTGTTTGTATGTAAGGCAGCGTTGTAAGACCTCACCAGAATGTCATCAGTGCATAGGCAGCATTAGGCAGCATAAATCAGAATATTGCATTTCGTCCAATGAAACCATCAGTGATATGATGCAAGTGTCAACAGCAGGAGTGCAGCCTAGGCAGCCATGGTAGCTAAGGTGCGCCCCACGCAGCCTGGGCATGACATGCCAAACGTGTACAACCTTCTTTAATGCTCTGAATATAGTCTTTACACTGTGTCTCAGGAAGGGGTCTTGTCCCAGTCAACATACACATGTCAAGTTAAGGCCCTGTTCAAACTTAGTTCACGCTTGTCCGTGTTCACACATCCGTCTCAGGCGATCCAATCACAAGTGGATTGCCAAGACGTGATGCAACTAAAAAAACAAAATACTATACAACATGCATACAAAATACTATACTAAACAAAAAATGCAAACAAACTATTTATATTTAGCCATTGGAGGTTATTTCCTAACGAAATCATTGGGCACTCATGCTGATGCTCGTGACTCATGCTGTCATACACTATTTTAAAGCCCAACATCATAGCCAGTATTGCAAAATTAGTTTTAATGATTAATAATGTCATACACTATTTCTTAACGAAACAATGAAAAACACACCATTTCATTAAATAGCATTATTTCATTAAATAATTTCAGCAAGGTGCTAAAATGTTCTCATTACATGCATTATACAAAGTCATACAAATAGAGAACCGCTGTGAGAATGAGTCAATTCTTATTCAGTTCTCTGACAAGTAGCTTACAATGATATAGAAGTGATCAAGTGCACCGTATGTTGGGAGTGGTAATAAGTGCGTGGCTGGTACGCACAAAAAGATTTAATAAATATAATATTGTCCAAGCCTCAAGCCTCAAATTACTTGCATCAACAGCATGGCTGGACAGATCAAAACTAACTTTTTGCTAAAATTTTACATGAAAAAATGCAAACCTGGCAACACTGGTGATTAGGCGCATTATTGATGATGGGAATGCATCACGATGTAAAGTTGCCACATGTATCTCAGACCTCCTCTGAATGTGGTGAGAGTGAATGGATCTCAAAATGCGGGGTGCCATCCACGTCGTTTAGCGCTGTCCACAGGCTGTAAATTACATTTCCAGCCTTTTTACGTAACACAGTTAACTACAAAAGAAATAAGTCATTAGACTATTTAAGGATGTACCAATTTTCAAATGTGTACACATGGACGACCTGGCGACTCGGCTGAAATCGTTGATTCTGAAACTGAGACTGCATCAATTAACATGAACATGTTGTTTAGTATCAGACCACTATCAGTGAGGTCAATGCAATGATGAATTTTTCAGGAATTCAACTAATATATGTATTTTCCTCCACCTCAGCAAAAATTGCAGTTGAGAAAGAAAAGAAAAAAGGAGAGAGAAGCACTTGGTGACAAGGTATGTGAATGTTAATCTTCTAGCACTTATGCAGGTAAATTCCACTAAGCACATTTTCCTTTTAAAGTCATTGGCTATGTTTACATGCACATCAATGTACCGATATTTGGCAATATTCTAATTAGCACTGAGTCATGTAAACACCACAATCTGATTGCCCGATTCAGATTAAGACAATATTCGGATTCCGCAAATTCCGATTCCCACCCCTAGAATATGCCTGTTTTAATCAGAAATTTGTTGCGTAACACCTTCGTCAGAAAGTCCACTGAAAGGAGATATATGTGCATGCTCAGTCTGCAAGGAATTGTAAAAAAAAAAAAAAAAAAAAAAAAAAAAAAGACACAACATGTAGGAAGCTAACAGATGCTTAGCTATAGGCTAGGTATTTAGGAATGGCAACTCGGGTATACTTCAAACAACCATATATACAGGAGTATTCTGCTGCCTGTATGCATATAAACAACGTATTCGGAATATGGCTGCAACCCAAATATAGACCTTAAACGGAATTTGATGTGCATGTAATGACTGCAAATGCAAATAATTCCTTGTTCATTATTTTTTGTTCTATACAAACATGCAGGCACCGCCAAAAGAAGTTCCAAAAACTATTGAAAATCAGAGAATATACGATGAGACAACAGTAGACCCAGAGGATGAGGAGGTATGAATATGTCTATATGAGTAAAAATTGCTTTTGTATTTTTTCTTACATTGTTAATTTAATGAACATGTTCATGCCCACAGGTGGCTTTTGATGAAGGGACAGATGAGTTCTCAGCATACTTCAACAAACTGATAAACCCTAAAGTTCTCATCACCACCTCAGACAGACCAAGAGGGGTAAGTTCATTATTGCTATTACCATTACTGTATTACACTTTCATATGTTCACATACTGTATACACTCACCGGTCACTTTAGGAATACCGTACTAATACTGGGTAGGACCCACTTTGCTCAGAACAACCTCAGTTCTTAATGGCATGGATTCCGCTAGGTGTCTGAGATTCTTGTCCATGTAGGGAGAATAAATGCTCGTGTGCAGACTGCAAGCAAAAATTTATTTTATAATGAATGCAGTCTTGCAAGTTTGGGAAACAGACATAATGTTGTAATAAGACATATCATTCTGCCTATTTATTTCAGAGAACTGTACGGTTTTGTGAGCAGCTAGCGACAGTCATACCGAATGCACACGTGTACTACAGAAGAGGTCTTGCGCTGAAGAGGATCATTCCTCAGTGTATATCACGAGACTTCACCTACCTCATGGTCATCAATGAGGACCGAAAAGTACCAAGTATCCTTTATCTGGGGGATTTTCAGGTTCTTCTCTTTTGCTTTATAACTTTCATTGAAAATGTACTAGCTTGTCTACACAGTTATGCTGTGGTGCATAAGAAAAATACACTCGTGACTGTATTCCTTGACCTGAAATTGTCAAAGATGGTATGGTTCTCTGTCATCTTCCTGATGGACCAACTGCACATTTTAAAGTCAGCAGTGTTCGACTCCGAAAAGAGATGAAGGTTTGTAACACTTCCTAACATTTGTGCCAAAGTGCATACTTCATGTCCGGGGGGGGGGGGGGGGGGGGGGGGGGGGGGGGGGGGGGGGGGGGGGGGCGCGGGGCGGGCGGGGGGCGCGCCGGGGGGGGGAAGAGAAGAAGAAAAAA
>CM075013.1:18422798-18435360 GCA_037576675.1 Pangasius sanitwongsei | reverse complement strand
TCCATTGTGGTGGTGTATAAAGGCAAAATCACAAAAACTCTGTCATTGTCCAAATACTTCTGGACCTAACTGTATAAAATAGAATAAAAATATTCAAAGAATATTTGAATAATTAAAAAATAAAACTAAATACCAAAACTGAGGACAAATTATTATTATTATTATTATTATTATTAGTAGTAGTAGTAGTAGTAGTAGTAGTAATATTGATTTATTTGCTTACTTCTGTATTTACTTCTTAATTAATTAGAATTTTTTTGTAGTGTCAAAACAAATCCACTTTCAATACTAGGACTAAAAAGTCTCTAAATTAATCAACATATTTTAATATTGTCTGTACAGAGTACATTAAGTAAAATTAATTACATTTGATAGAATTCTGCTTCCTTCTGTCCACTGTGGTGGAAAAAAAACAGGCACCATTAAAAGAACTGCCACTGTTTGAGTACACAAGATTGTTACTTAGCACTCTCCCACTCCCACTTCGAGACGGTGTGTAAAGAGGCTTCGTTCACTAACAGCTGGTCAATCCAGATTGGTCACTGCATCTTGAAGGGTTACAAGGAGCGCTGAAAATAAAGAAATTAAAGTAGCACAATGAACTGTTACGTGCGTGAGAGAACCTCAGAGGTATGTCATGGGAGCTCAGGCTTTATTTCTTGCTTTAAAAGTCCCAAAGTAATAATGTTATTAATGTTTTATATTCTTAATGTAAATCTACTAGACAAATATACTTCTTTATAAATAGCCTATAGGCCTATAATATTTTCAAAGTAACAAAATTAAAAGAAATGTAACACAAAATGCATGAGAAATATAATTAATATAATAAATTATTCCATAAAGTAACAGGATTTCTTAAAACGATATTTTTATTGCATGCAATTGCTCGTCTTGCGTTAATCTGTGTAATGTTTATGCTGGGAGCAGTGCATGGAGCTCCATGTATTTTTTGTCCCAGACGAGCAGTGGAACTCGAAGTTGAATAAAGTGTCAGTTGAAGCCATAGACAGCTTCATATCAGCAGGATTCATCAGGTGAGCAGGCAGAAATGCATGTAACTATCTGATACTTTCATATTAAATAACGTAGGCGCACAGATTACTGGATGTTCATGGTGGGATGCATGATGTAAGGCAATGGTGTGGAGACCAGAATTTATTTATTTATTTATTTATTTACTTACTTACTTGATTTGAATAGGGTTAATTCAAAATCCAGTAGGCCTAAAAAAAGTGTCAACTTGGACCTAACGTTAATGAATTTCAGGAATAAAAATCTCCAAAGCTCAAATATACTATTTTACAGTTAAAGGGATCCCTGACTGGAAGATTTTGAGACCCCTTGATGTAAGACCCCTTTTATTTATCTCAAATCATTGTAGTCACATCAATATTGCTTGATATTTCAGAGTGTATCCAGACACAAGTCTCAAAGCCATTAGAGGAGAACTTGGGTCATTGCTTGGACCTGACAGGGTCATGGACAGATATTGCTTCTTAAAATGTGTTGGTAGAAGCTTAGCAATGGTGAGTAGCCTGCAGAAATAATAATTATATTTAATACTAAATACAGTTTGCTCTCTATATATCAGTCTTGTCAGAAAACACACATTCATTTAAAACAACACAAAGCATTCAACTTATTTAATATGTAATGTTTGGATTTGTTTTATACCAGGTCAAGGCCAAACAAGAGAAAGAATTGAAAGCAAAATCCTTTGCTCCACCTTATGTAAGCATTTTATCAGAATGAGTATCTGTGCAGCTTGTCATACTATGGGAATTTCTAATATAATCCATTTTTATCATTCCCATATTTCAGTCCCCTTACCCAGAGCTCTACCTGCTGCCAGTTGAAGAGAATGCCAATAGCCTTTGCTCCAGGTCTCTAAGCTCAGACACTGTCCTTTACAACACTGACTCTCAGACATGTTACCCTCCTAGACCCATTTTTGCACCTGGCCAGACAAAAGAACCTACTAAATTCCCACTAATCAAACAAGGGCCCCAGCAGTATGTCCTAGCCCAAAGTCTAGAAAATGAGAGTAGCTTCAGTTCCTTGGAGGAGAGGGAGGAAGACTCTCTGGGATGTGAAGACTCCTTGTGGACTGAAGCTCCCAAAACGTGTTGGAATGTCCAAGAGGAGTTTGTGGCAAAGCAGCATGGTAACAATTTATGTTCAGGAAGAAAGCTACTCTTTTGTAAATTCTAGCTGTTCTTTTGTATTAAGCTGCTTCATGTTGTAATAAATTTGTCTTGAAGTATCATAGGTTATCTAAAATCTGTAGGTACAAATTACAAATAATCCAGTATAAATATTTTTAATGCAGAAATGCTCCCCATCAAACAAACTCCAAATGAAATGGAGAAAAATGAGAGAAAGCCTTGTTACAAAAGAAATTTTACCAGAGATCCTGGAGTACCAGATATGCTGGAGGGTCCGGATACTGGGTTATTCCACTCTCAAGGAAGGTAATATTGTAAAAGGTGGAGTTGTTATGAAAATATGCTATACTGGTACAGATAAAATTTCTCTGAAAGACATTAATTTTTCCATAATATTCTACAATTTAGGAAGCCAAAACTGTCTCTGACATTGAAGCCACCCAGAAAGAAATCAGGTGATGAGGTAAGATATGCTGGTTGGGGGTCATATTCATCTAATATTTTCTGAGCCTCTTCTTAAATTTAAGCTGCAGTAAATATTCACTTAGACTTGGGAAGCCTTGTACTCATAAATGCCTGATCCTTGTAAAGACACTATGACCTTTAGGGGCTGGCTAAAATTCCAGCGGGGGTGCTTTCCTGTCTAGTGTGCAATGAAGATGCATGAAAGGCTTTACTGCAGAAAGTGCCTTGTTTTCTTCTTTTCACAGCAGGTCCATGTGGACAGAGCCGAAACTAGAGTTCCCGTTTTGTGTGATTCATCTCCTAGTGCCCTTTCCCAGCCTCTGCATGTGCAAAAGACCTCCCCTGAACTTTCATCTAACAGTGAGATGTTACGACAATCTTAAATTCCAGTGCAACAGAATATTAAAGATGACTAGTGAAGAATAAATTAAATGTGGTTACTTACCAAGGGGATGAGCTGCTGAAGGAAATTAAGCTGATCAAAGAAGAGAGAAAAAAGCTAGAAAGAACAAGACAAGAACTTCTGAGAAAGGGAAAAGAACTGCTAGCTCTGAATAGACACTGTAGGAACCAAGGTATGCACTAGTTTTATATTGTTAATGATATTTTATTTTATTTTATTGTAAGGAATGCACTAGTTGAATTTGTAAATCACGTACTTTAAGACTTGAACCTACAACAGCACTTCTCCTCCAAACTACAAACGCCCTAGCACGAGACAAGTGGAAGAGAAGGTATTTTGACACCAAAAAGGCCACAGCACCACTGGAAGAAACCTTGAAAAGCCTTCGCCAGGACCTCGAGACATTTTACAACAAACTGTTTCAGCAACTGCAAGCCAGAGATGGAAGAAATAAACAAAGACGAGCAGGGAAACTCTCAAGTACAAAGGTCAGCTATTCCACTTGCTCAGTGGGAAAACAGTTGGGAAAACAGATGGGAATACTGCAGGTTGTTTTTCAGTAGAGGGAGACAAACATCCACTACCTAGAAAACTGTTAAACTGTGTCTACACTGTGTGTGTATTGTCTGAATTCTAAATAATGGAAAGAACTGAGGTATGGGGTAGGGTGTGAAGTGTGGGTTATAATCAACCAGTTAACTATTACATGACATTAGGCATAACATTAATTCCTGTCATCATAAACCAAGCGATGATAACACTTCTGGCATATGCACATTTTCTTAAATACCAGTAAATTGCCATAATACTAACTTCCCTAGAGGAAAAAAACTTAATACTACCATAGAAAGACCAAAATCTTGCTACATGAAAAACATGATGCAGTTAGTTAGCTAGCCAGCCTACTAATGTACATAACTGATTGATTAATGAGTAAACTGCAAATAAATATAATCTTTTAAGATTACTTAAGAGTTTATAAAGGTATGTTTATAAACTCTGAACCTGTTTCATATCTGTTTTTATAGAAAGTCCACAGATCATGTGGCGGTGTTTGCTTTGCCATTTCAAGTGCAGTAGATGCATTCATGCCCCAGTTATACCCAATATGTTTGATACAAGACTTGATACAGCCAATATTGTGTATAAATTACAAATTAGGTTGAGATTATAATGTATTGTACAATGCATTCAGAAAGTATTCAGATAATTAATTTTTTTTCACATTTTATGTTGCAACCTCCATACCCCATAATGACAAAGCAAAAACCACATCTGTGATAACTTTGCAAATTTATTTAATTTAAAAAAATAATTTATTTAAAAAAAAAAAGAAATATGGACTAGAAAAAAGAACCAGGACTCTTCCTAGAGATGGCCCCCTGGCCAAACTGAGCAATCGGGGGAAAAGATCCTTGGTAAGAGAGGCGATCAAGAACCGGATGGTCACTCTGGTTGAGCTCCAGAGATCATGTGTGGAAATGGTAGAAACTTGCAGAAGGTCAACCATCACTGCAACACTCCACCAATCTGGGATTCATGGCACAGTGGCCAGACAGAAGCCTCTCCTCAGTGCAAGACACATGAAAGCCTGCTTGGAATTTGCAAAAAAAAAAAAAAATCATGCTATCATGTGTCTTGCACTGAGGAGATGTTTCGGTCTGGTCACTCTGCCATAAAGCCCAGATCGGGGGAGTGTTGCAGTGATGGTGCATATTTAAGTTTTTTCTTTTTAATAAATTTGCAAAGTTATCACAAATCTGGTTTTTGCTTTGTCATTATGGGGTATGGAGTGCAGATTGATGTGGAAAAAAAAATAAAGCAGCATATGTTCAAGGTACATGTTCTGCAACATAACAAAATGTGAAAAAATGAAGGGGTCTGAATACTTTCTGAATGCACTGTATATATAATAAAGCTCAAATTGCAGAACAACGTTAATCTAATTTTTCCAAAGGGAAATATTTCTTTCTTTCTTTTCTTTTTTTTAAAATCCCCATTACATTGAGCCCCGTATGTCTATAACTTAGAATTCATTACCATAGACAAGACCAGGACCAATAACTGAAGTACTAATATACTCATTCACAGAATGACCTTATAATCCAGATTATGACTGAAAGCTGCGAAATCGATAACCTGAAGAAAAACATTGATGATGCCAAAATGAAACTTGACACAGAAATTAAGGTATGTAAATTATGGCACATTATCCACATACAGATTTGTCCCTGTATAAAAAAAGTATAGTTTCTGTTCTGCTTATTTCAGCTGAGGAATCAGGCTGCCACGGAGCTTCAAGCCCTGAAAGCAGAACTAATGCAGAAGAAATCTCAGTGCTCATACGCTGAGCCCCTCAAAGGTTCTGCTGACCTTGGATAACATCTAGACTCACTTCATGCAACTTCCTAAATTTGAAATGGACTGTATATTAGTACTCTAGTAGCTAAATTAAATTTGTGATGACTTCTCTAACCTCTCAAACTTTATTCAGGCGGGCAATCAAATCTAGCCCACTAACACTCACCCACTTTCACATATCCAGTTTCAATGCAATCTTTGTCTGGAAGCCAACTAGAATAGGCTTTTATCACACTACAAATAACATTTAAATGGCCATGAAGAAAGAGGTGTCTGCTGTTTAATATTCAGTCCACTACAATGGAATACATGTCTTTAAAACCTAAGATCTTTTTTATTCATAGCTTCAGGATCACACTGTCAATCTCTGTATATAATATTTAAATGCATTGGAAGATTTAAACGAAACAATTATTTGATATTTTTTAAGTCAGGTCATTTAGATGGTGTATGTCTTATTTCCATTGACAGTTTTAAAACACTAATCAACTCTGACAAGATGTTTTTATTAGATCTGGGAAAAATGTTCTACGGGATAGGAGAAACAGTTGTAGGCTCATAAGAGACTGTCATAGATGCACGTTATTTTCGGATGAGGGCATTCCACATTTCAGCACTTTGCTGCTGGGCAACAGGGTCATCTGAGTAGTCAAGGAGATTTCCGTTCCACATGCCGATTCCTCTCAAACTCTGCTGTCCTACGTAGGCAGCCTTCAATGAAATGCTCTCCGGATCATCATACCACACCTGATGGATGTTCCCGTTGCCATCCTGTAGCATGTTAATTGAGAAGCAATTTATTAATGCGATAGGTCACTAAACATTACATTCAAAATGTTTTTCAATGTGATTTTGTATTGCTGCAGTAGACCTTGTAATTATAATAGGGAGCTTGTTGGACTTCATCCCAGAGCCTCCCAGACATGGAGCTACTGATTTGTTTCATTATAGTGCTGTAAGGGATTTGCTTTCCAGATGCATCACTGCAAGGCACTCCTCTAAAAGGCACTTTAGGAATTGTACAGATGCCTTCCTATGAGACAGCAATAGAGTTCCATAAATTATTTAAATATACATTGCACTTGAATGCTCAAGTTAGGAAAAAGCCAAACAGAACATAAAAATAGATTGTGTGTTTAAGTATAATGTTATTTTATGTGCATTAACTGTTTCAGCCAGTTATAAAAGAAAAGACCTGCCCAAAGGCCAATCAAAACTCCAGAATAACAGACATTTGTGCTTTCTGGTTTCTCTGCAACATGGCAAACTGCATTTTTTGTGTTATTTTAAGAGAGACAAAAAGAGAGAGGCTAGAGAGCGACTGTTTACAGCTGCTCTAACATAAGTGATATCAGGAACCAACTTGTCTTGCGGATGTCCCACAACATTAAATGTAATTAGAAATGGTTAGAAAGCAAGACATGTTGTTCATTAATAAATAATAAATTAATACAATTAATAAATTGTAATTGTTGGCAAATCACTGTGGTACAAAAGAAATAAAACACTGCAGTATGTGCTGTTATGGGAAAATAATCCAGGAATGTTTTATTCCTTAATTATTATATATGTCTCTTGTTTGAGGTAAAACAAGGATGCACAGCTAGCACAAAAATATAATCCCGATTTATGTTAAGACAGATGCAGACAAAACATTGGGCAACAGACATTCATCATCTTTTTTTTTTTTTTTATACCTGAGACATGTTCAGACACAGGTAGTCATAACCATACCATGGAACTCCCATCACCAGTTTTTTTGAATCTATTTTCATTCCCATGTATCGATCATATGCTGTAAGACAAAGCAATATACAATAATTAATAAGGTTCTGGAGTTACCAAGCTTTCTTCAAAAAACATAATTGTATTTCCTTACTTACCTGCCAGTGTTTGATTTAAAGGTGCATTTGCCACTGCAATGCAGTCCCCCCAGATCTGACTCTGTTCATCATAAGACATGACAAAAACCAGGTCGCAGGAATCTGCAATTGCTTTGTAGTCATAGCAGCGCTTATCAATGCACTTAGGCGACCAAGCCACGTCGAATGATACCTATGATTTATTATCAATAAGACTAGATGTTAGCCATTTAAATTATAGCTGATATCAAGACATGTCTTTTGTAATTTATTTAGCATAAATACCTGAGAGCCTGGAATTTCTTTATGGAACGTTTCAGTGGTCTCCCTGACAAGGGCTGTTAAAGCGTAGTATTCAGGGGAATACTCCTCTACAACCTGCTCAATATCAAGGTTTATGCCATCCATGAACTGGCTTTTAGCCAATCTGACTTTTTCTCTGATCCAAGCTGTCCTTTTGGCAGCATCCACAATATCTGAGAGGGGCACATCACCTGTGAAAGAAAGGTTTATTTATTTATTTATTTATTTTTTTAACTTTTTACTTGATGGCTATAACATTCATTTATCTATGCTGCAGACTGAGCTCCAATAAACAATCACTGGCGTATTTACAAAACCTCTACCTTTCAAAACAAGTCTTGCCCCTTTAGAATGAGCGTAGCACATCAGCTCAGCATCATATTTTCCAAAACTAGCAACTGTCGTCACATGGGACCAGTCATAAAATTTCCATGCTTTACCACCAACATCAAATACGAATACCTGCGGAAGAAAATAAAATAAAATATGTACAAATACAGGGGTGGAGGTATGTGACATAACTTAAGCCACACAAGCATTGGCTCTTCTTTTAATGTCAAGACTTTATAAACCACTGCAATATACATTTATAGTGTGTTCACATGATGTCGAAATTACGGTAATGCTGAGCTTCTACTTTGTAAAAAGCGTGCACATTTTCAAACTTGCATTTACCAGCTGGGAATTTTCTCAAAGCTCAGACTTGAAAATGTGTGAAATCACATTATAAACAAAAATTGTATTATTTTATGTAATCTAAAAACATGCCTGTTTGTGTGTTTGTAATATGCTATGCAACACAAAGCATGTCATCTGTCTCTAATATGTTAGTAATTCATTTTAATTGATTAGGTTTTATGGCTAATGATCATATAAATTATCATATAGAGTCACTATGTTGTAATCAGAAACCATGTTATCAGTTCACTAATGAGACCAGAAAAGGTAAATAAAATGAAAGATCCAAGAAAACTCCCCTTTCAGACGTAACTTCTCTAGTTCTTTAACTAGTCACTGGGCCAGTAAGCTGCCACGTAAAGAATTTACATGAGACTGGCCTCAGTCACATCTAAAATCACCATGTGATCTGTGCAGTTATATTGATAAATGTGATGCACTCATGCATTTCTGGTGGATGCCAGGCAGGAGTATAAGTACTGCTGGTATGAATTTGTTATTTAATCCTTTCTATGGTCTATGGTCAGCTAATCTTGACATATATTAAAAACACTATCATAAAACACCTTTATGACAGTTCAACTGAAAATGATTAAAATAAGATGATGGTAATAGGGAAAGACATTTTATCTTATCACGAAGAAGAAGAATAGCAGAAAGACTTTATTTATAACATATAGCAAAATTCTTCATGGATCTTTGCATATCTCAGCTTGGTAGAAAGTTGGGATCAGAGCACAGGGTCAGTCATGATACAGTCACCCTGGAGCAGATAGGGTTAAGGGCCTTACTTGAGGGTCCAACAGTGACAGCTTGGTGGTGCTGAGGTTTGAACCCCTGACCTTCTGATCAGTAGCCACTGAGACACCACTACCAGAAAAGTGCAGCTAGCTAGCTTTCAGAGAAAAGCGGGGAAGTGCATGATCCTGGTTGGTTAATCCTGTATCACTGCAGTTAGTCCCAATTAAAATGTGATGAAACAAACTAAGGGACGTGTTAATCTGTTTGGACATTTGCATGCATTTATCGGCTGTGCTACAAGTACTCAGTTCCCTGAAATGATGTATGTAGATGCTGAAGTGCAGAGCAAAAATACTCACTTCGAACTCATGTTCATGCTGGACGGGCTGACAAAGCTCCTCTTGTTTGCACGGACACACTTCTGATGAGCTGGACACACTCAAAGCGACTACAAACGACAGAACCAGCCACATTTTCTCCACAAGAGAATGGTAAAGTAATCACGAGACACTCAAATGTATGTGTACTTCCTCAATATGGTGCGCGAGACGGACAACTTTGTAGGGACAAAGCGTCGCACGTGACTGGACTCGAGAGCACTGTGAGCACAGGGAATTTTTTTTAAATAATAAAGTTTTGGGGGGAATTTGTCTTTCAGTTATTCAGATGTAGAATATTAAATGTCTTCAAAAAAGAAGAGCACATCATAGAATAAAATCACTTACCTTTAATGACCCATTAAATTTGTGTTAAAAGATAAAATATGTTAATATTACCCATTAGCCCCTCCCCACCACCTTTACAGTTAAACTGTGTTTTTAAAAAAAATTAAACTACTTACAGTTTTTCATTTGGTACCTCAAGTCAAGGGTATGAGTATTGTTTTAAATTCCGTCTTAATTTCAGCTGAATCAAATATTTTATACTAAGATCTGTTGAGAAGAAGTGTTTTTTCCCCTTTATTTATTGCATTACATTAAAATTATAATTCAGAATATGTTCTTCCTGTAGCGTTTACAATAACCTGGACAATATGTAGAACAATGATTTAAAAAAAAAAAAAAAAAAAAAAAAAAAAAAAAGTTTAAGTATGTGCATCAGCACAAGTGGCTGAGAATCCATGTTTGGAAAGTTGCAGTCCATGACAGACTGCTTGTCTGTGTTTACATGTCTATCTACAGCAAGTGGCGCTGGACCAAGGCCAGGAAGATAATGAAGGACCTCAGCCTTCCCAACAATGGACTCTTCTCTCTGTTGCGTTCAGGGAAGCACTTCTGGATTTTTTGTAATTATTCTAATTACAAAGAAAAATAGGAAAAAGAAGACACCTGACTATACACAGAGTAGCAAACTGGCGCTGATGTGATTTTCAGCTGTCACGATCAGTGATAGCTAGTTTGCATTGTTAGCTGCATGGGAGTTAGCTAAGGAACACTCTGATGAACAGCTGATAGCTGATGAACACTCATTACAAAGAAAAACAGGTCAGTGAAGGCACTCTTAAGCAATCTCATAAATCAGTATGAGCTGAATTTTGCATGTTTATAGTGTTATACGGGGTTGAATTGCTGTAGCAATCTGTTAATGCTTGTCTTCTGTGGTATAAACAACTTTAGGTATTTTAAAATCTTAATAATGAAGTTAGGTAATGCTCAGGGGCGATTCATATCAATGGTCTAGCAGGACTAACTGCCCTATCTTTCAAAGTTTAAAAAGTTGCAATATAAGGTTTCCATCCTATCAAGCCTGAAGACATTTTTGGACTGTTGAAGTCCCAAGTAAGGCATGCTGTGTTTGGTGAAAACATCTAACTGTCACTGCCTTTTAAATAATGTTTCCATTTTCCACTGCCCAAACTCCTAATAGGCACTCCTCTAAAACCTCACATGCATAGATGATGACCCAGTGAGTACAGCTGCTCACTTGGTTGGTGGAGTCCAGTGCAGTCTTCAGTTGTTGTTTCACAAGATCTTGTCTAGTTCCATGGCAAGCAAGCCTTTCCTCTTCAGCTCCTGTAGTGGTAATGTCAGCAAAGTGGGAAATTAATTTATGGTACCAGCCCACCATTTGTATTAACGTTTTGGGATTTTTCTTTTTTATGCATTAGGATAGTTAATTATAGCACTGACTAGGAGAGACTAGCATTGTGCAGCTTTGGGAATACTTATCAAAGATCCTGCTGATGCTGACTTGGTGAAGTAGAGAAAACAATGATATGGTTAATGTAAACAAAGAACAACTATACTTTTAGTACTACCTTCGTGAGGTATTGGAAAGAATCTCCAGCATTTCTTGTTTTCACGTGTATGATCATAACTTTCTTGGGTTTGCTGTGCTTATCCATAGCCATCAGTCAATATCTTGACTGCAGAGCCAATGAGATAAAACACAAAGCTGTTTGCAAAGACTTAAGGATGTCATGGATAAGGGGCTTAGGAGATGAAGTAGGACTGGAAAGAGCCATTTGATCTTCAGTGATGTAAAAGTTTGTTTTACAGACAATGGGAGCTAGAAGGATCATGTAATTTTATGTACAAAATGTTTAAATAATACCAGACTTTTGAATTTATTGCTCTTTTTCTGCTTTATCTGGACTTCCCAAGTGAGTCAACATCATTCTCTTGGTTGGCTCCAAGTGTTTGCCACTGGGCTTGCTCACTAATCATTGCTGATTCTGCTCCGCTCCTCAAGCTCAGGCCGGCCGTCCCACTGGTTTTTCATTGTTCTGCTGGATGCTGTCTGGTCTGGCACATCCAGTCCCGCTTCTTATACCAATGTAATGTCGGCAAGGAAGAGACTTGATCATGAAGCACTGTTAAACGCACTTGTTCTTTTACAGTAGGGTAAAGATAATCTAACAAGACATTATACACAGTTCCCTACAAAGGTATTGGAATGGCAAGGCCAATTATTTGTTTTTGTTATACACTTGGTTTGAGATTAAAAGATTTGGGTTTGAGATCAAAAGTTGAATATGAGAAGATAGATCAGAATTTCAGCTTTTATCTCCTGATATTTACATCTAAATGTGTTAAACAAGTTAGAACAAGGCATCTTTTGTTTAAACCCACCTATTTTTCAAGTGATTGAAAATATTGGAACATGTGAATGACAGGTGTTTCTGGTCGCCCAGGTCTGAATGGCTACTCTTGGTTTGAGCCCTGTGTTCAAACCATGTGTTCAAAATTTAAAAGCCAGGCATCCCTGGAGTCCCTTGGTGGAGACGAGTTCAATGCACCCTATGACGTCAATTTCCACCTAATTCGATTTTCCGCCATTGTTGGAAAAACAGTCAAAAACTGTTTTTTCGCTCCTTCTCCTACAAATTTTGTCCAATCATCACCAGATTTGGCAAAAGTCATCTTCAGAGTAAGCCTCACAAAAGAAAAGAATTTTGAATATTCCAAATGGTTTGTCCATAATGGGCCAACAAATCTGACAGCGAAGCCGTTGAACAGGACGTGAGGCTGTATCTCAGCAACGACTTTGTGCACTGACACAAACCGTCTCCAGGTTACGCATGTAACCATGGTTCCCCGAAGGGAACGAGACGCTGCGTCGAAACGCTATGGGAACGCCTT
>CM075013.1:18391496-18406130 GCA_037576675.1 Pangasius sanitwongsei | reverse complement strand
CTGGCATACTCAAATTTAATGGGAATCACAAGCTGAGCATTTAGTGCTGAGGTGAGCTTTGCAGCAGGATTGAAAGCGTCCTGGGGCCAGATGCCAGTGTACTCAAAGAGCTGAGGATCCTGGAGCTATGAGTTAAACAAAATTGCAACATTTAGTTCAGGTTAAAGACTGCCTGTCTTGCTAACACCATCCATGCAAGAAAGAATAAGTTTACCTTCATGAGGAAGGTATTCTGGGCTACAGCACTGATTAGAACCTTGCTGCTGACTTTGACACCAGCCTTGGCCAGACCCTCTTGAGGCAGACCGCCCAAGAGCAAACCCTCATACTTGTACACAAAGCTCTTACCCGCAGCAAACTCTGGAACTGATGAAATATTTTACAGTAAATTTCTCTGAAATAACGGAACAATGTGTCATTATTTTAATGCATTCTTAGAAACATTACTTACCAAGGTTAATCTGATGACTTGCTAAATGAAAATAGGAATAAACATGTTATACTTAATATAGTCATATTCTGAAATGGTTAAATGCTGCAATATCTTTATAGGTTTTTGAATTTATTTATTTTTGGGAAATTAAACCATTCAAATAATGACTTACCCACAAGGGCCAGAGTCAAGGCAAGCACTACAGCTCTCATGGCTGGTGGTTTGTATTGAATCCACCAAGAACCCATGTTTTTATTGTATGAAATTTGCTGATTAAGTGTTACCTTAAGCAGATTATTAACTAGTTTTGATGTACTGTTCTGATTCGACAGCTGATACAAAATAATCATTTCAGGTCAGGTTACCTTACTCTTCTGTCATGTTAAGGCAGAGCCAATGTCCACAAGTAAGTTCCAGTACTTTTTTCTAACTTATTCCTTTTATTTATTTTTGTTAAATATTTTTTTTAAATATTTTTTTTAAAACATAAGTTAATTTAATTAAATATACAGAACTAACAGATACAAAGTTATTCCAATCAATTATAGTGAATGTTTACTTGACTTTAACTTAAAACATCTTTAGAGTAATTTGTGTAATTCTCAGCTTCAATCAGCTTATTTAGTTTTCCTGGTGGGTCAACAACAAACTAACACTTAGTCAAACTATGATTTTTGATATACACTAACTACAGAATTTGCCTTATACCAATAATTGAACAAACCACACCATTACTCATATGGTGCAATATTAAAACTTTAGCAGTTTTATATTATTGTTAACTACTATAAATTAAACTATATAAATTTGTAAACATTACAGCAGTTTTAGGTGTTCTGAGTACACATGCCATAATGATCATTTGGAATATTTAGAATATATATATTACAAAAGGAATACTGGAGTAGAGTGACCTGAACCTCACTACTGGAATAGTGTGACCTGAACCTCACCATTGCCCTGTTCAATTAAACATTTATATAGTTGCCTAATCAAGTTCTTTGCCAGAAGGCATAATTTTCTGTCCAGACAGAAAGCACAGAACAACTGATTTAATCATTTTCATTTATTAAAAAAAATATATCCAACAAATGTCCCAGTTGAAAAGATAATGAATGATTTGGTAGCATTTCATGAAGACATGCCTCATGTAGAAATGTAGTATGCATCTTAGCCATAATGACAGTTTTTACTTAAAGGGTAACAGTCATAAATAGAGTTTCTTAACATCTATTTTTCTTAATCATTTTTAAACATGTGGCAAAAGGAGAGACTGGAGTTTTTGAAGATATCTAATATCTAAAGGTTAGTTGTCTGCTATCGAGAGATCTTAATTACCAAAAATGGAAAATAAAAGAAATCCTTTTGAATTTCATTCTGAAGTTCTTCAAAAACAGATGACAGTTTTTATGAACAGTGCTGTTTACTTTTTTGTTCATTATATCCCATCTCTTACAGACTGCTAAAAGTAATTTAGCTATACTCATCAACTGATCCCAACTGATCTTTTGAAAACGAAAAATATAAATACTTTTTGATCCGGAGGTAATAGAACAAAATTGGTAACGTTCTAAGATGCAAACACATGAAAAAAGAAAAACTGAGGTGACATTGCACAATGGCTCAGTGTCTGCATCTCCCACAGTTTAATGCCTCACCTTATCAGTTTAAGGGGCAATGTCTTATACAAATAGTATTAGATGCAATATTTTTTCCTGTTGAACAAGGGAATTATAAAATTATGGAATCCAAAACCAGTGGTTTTCCTATAAAAACATTTTAATTAATTAATTAATTAATTAACTGTTGTAATATGATTCAAGATTCAAGATTTGTTTGTCACATTTGCATTCATAGCAGGTACAAAGTGCAGGGACCCAACCCCAGCCACTTGGGTTGCGAGTAACAGTGCTCTCTCACTACTAGTCCCAAGCCCCGATAAAATTGGGGACACTTGCTTCAGGATGGGCGTCCGACGTAAAGACTGTGCCAAATCAAATACGCCGACCAATGATCCGATGTGGCGACCCCTATCGAGAGCAGCCGAAAGAGGAACAACAACAATAACAGACAATATAACAATGGGTCTGTATGTACACTAAAGTGTCCTTTGCATATACCATGTGTGCCTTATGTGACATGTATGAATAGATGTTTGGTGTGTGAGTGTATGTGTAATGTCATGTGCATATGAGCTGAAAGGAGTTGGTGTTCATGAATTCAGGGTTCTGTTGGCTTGGGGAAAGCACCTCCTTATTCTCTCAGTCCAGGCCATGTGGTCGTGGAGGCATTTACCAGACCGCAGATATCAGAACAGTCCGTTGTTGGGGTGTGTGGGATACTTTAAAATCTTTTCTGCTCTGAGTCTAGGCAGGTATATGGTATTGAAGGCAGAGCAAGATAGTTTCCCTGTCTCTTGTCCATTCTGTATTGCTAGCTTGAAGACTGATGTTCAATGTACACAGTGGTTATGACGACTAAGGTGAACTCGCAGCAGAAATAAAATGGACAGCATTTAATCATCACTTGTACCAAGTTCAGTGGGCTGGACTGAGATAGTGTGGCAATGTTGTTACTAACACACCACTTCTCATTCACAATAAGACACACGCTACTCCCTTTAGATTAACTGGCTTCTGCTGTTCATGCAATGAATGGAAATGGATTCAACAGGCTGGATTGCCATATCAATTCTCAGCCTGTTCTGAATGCATGCTTTCTTCTATGGTTTCTCCGGCATCTCCTGAAAGTGTGCTTTCCATTATTTTCTCCATTGTTTAGGAGTATCTACTGCAGCCAGGTTAAGTAAACTCTGCTGAATAAATTGTCCATAATGTAGTAAGTTGATTGTAGTCCAACATTTAGTCGTATGAGTAGAATGCGGCAGTCAATGGTATAAACAAGTCACAGAAGGCAACATAAAACACTAAAAATATGCACACTGTTGTATGAGCTCGCATGATGACATCCAACCACAGCAGCACCATCTTGTCAATCTTGAGAAACTCTTTGATTTCAGGCAACAGCTCTCTGAATCTTGCCAAAAATGTACCTCTGTTCAGCCATCTTATGTCAGAGTGCAACAAAAGATCTGTGCGTTCCACATCTGCTTCCTCCAGGTGTGAACAAAATAGACTATGCTATAAGCTTCGTGCCTGAATTGAATAAAAATGCATTGCTATGTCAAGTAATGAGAGAAACACTGACATGAACATGACATCCACTGCCACTGTATCCTTTTCAGTTGCTCTCCCAGATCATACACCAGTGCTTCACATCACCTTGTTATAGTACTTCTTAACTGAAACGTGGAAGTGGTAACTGAAACAAGCTTATAAACCAGCAGTTCAGTCTGTGCCCTTTCATAGGTAAAACTCTTAGTCCTAATAAGTATGCTTAGTTGTGCCATATCAACCATATCTGTTGATTAATCAAACTAATGAGAGAAACACTGGCATGCCACTGTGTCCTTTTCAGTTGCTCTTCCAGATCTTTCACCATTGCTTCACATCGCCTTGTTATAGTACTTCTTAACAACTGAATATCCGTGATGTCTTCTCTATCACTGAATGATTTTTTTCTGTTTCCCCAGGACATGGCTGACACAGAACAATGCAATCATTTCTGCTTTTCCTTTTGCATTATCACTCATGAAAACTGACTGCTGTGCTGCCACTGTCGAGTTAAGTTTTCCACCATTCTTTTTTGCAACTCACATAGTTTTTTTTTAACCCTGGGTCCCTGGAGGACTAGTGGTTAGGCCACAGCACTATCACCACTGCGGCCCAGGTTCGATTCCCAGCCAGGTAACTGACCCCAGCCATTGGGGTTGCATGCAACAGTGCGCTCTCAGTGCCAGTCCCAAGCCTGGATAAATTTGGGGAGGGTTGCGTCAGGAAGTGCATCCAGCGTACAAACTGTGATAAATCAAATATGCTGACCAATGATTTGTGGTGGTGACCCCTAATGGGAGCAGCTGAAAGAGGAACAACATAGATTTATGTTATGTTAATATATGTATGCAGTTTTAAAATGCTGTTCAACATTTCCTTTTTTGCAAAGATTCTATCACTGCAGATGAGGCAGTTATATGAAAATACAAAAAAAAATAATTGTGCTACTATTTCTTTATGGTAATAGTATGTTTTTTGCTCTATTTGCTACACTCATTTTCATTGTGACACAAGAACAACACTACCAAAACTTGTTTAAATGGCTAATTTACCTATTTACTATTTTTAAATACATTCCTCACCATAGTTCCAAAGTATTGGAACTGCAAAGCCAATTCTTTTGATTTTGTGATACAATGAAGACATTTGGCTTTGAGATGAATATGATGATAGTTCTCAGTGCTCATTGCTGTACTCACTTTTACATTTACAGTACACTCATTTAATTGATTTAATTTTTCCTGATATTGGTACATTAGATTTACTAAATATTCAAATTTATTAGTTTTTCTAATGATTTTTATTTCTTGATTTATGCCTCAATCTGTAGTCCTCTTTTGGGAGTACTATGGTCTTTGACCTCATATCATATTGACCTCTGTTTTTTCTTTACTCTGACATGCATTGACTGCTGTGGGGCTTTCCAAATCAAGTCCAGTCAACCTTTGTACAAAAATTGTATAAATGCAAGAATAATCTCTATCCCATTATCTCAAGAATGATCAATGGAAATGGGATGCACTTAAGCTCCATTTCAAATGTCATAGCAAAGAATGGCAAAGCAAAGCATATCAACGGTCTGAATAACTGAAAAAATGTGATCTTTCTGGGGTTTTTTTAAGGATTTTCTTTTTAATACATTTACAGAATGTTGGGAAAAACAGTTTTAGATTAATTATCAGGGGGTTGACATACTGGAAGGCAATGCCTTTCTGCAAGAGTCTCTTTCAACAGTTCACGAGGATGTGGTTCAGTATCAAACTGTGCATACATGAGACTATATTTTAATTACAATCGCCATTAGCATACTCAAAGCATACTCAAAGCACTATTAGCATGCTCAAAGCATACAATCACACCATTAGCATACTCAAAGTTGATGGGAATCATAAGTTGAGCATTTAGTGCTGAGGTGAGTTTTGCAGCAGGATTCAAAGCATCCTGGGGCCAGATGCCAGTGTACTCAAAGAATTGTGGATCCAGGAGCTATGTTATTTGCAACATTTAGTTCAAGTTGCAGATTGTGTATGCCTGTCTTTTTAACACCATCCATGCAAGAAACATTAAGTTTACATTCAGGAGGAAGGTATTCTGGGTTAAAGCACTGATGAGAACCTTGCTGCTAACTTTTACACCAGCCTTGGCCAGACCCGCCTGAGGCAGACCGCCCAAGAGTAAACCCTCATACTTGTACACAAAGATCTTACATGCAGCAAATTCTGAAAAAATATTTTTTAAGGGTAACAGTTATAAATACAGTTGCATAACATTGCATGGGTGGTCAGCTGACACCTCACAACAGCAGTGGGACTCTATGTTTACATTTATTTCATGTTTATTTATTTATTTGTTTTTTTACGTGCCATTATGTTTAAAGAAAACTGTATCACACCAGATAAAATTGTAATATGATGAATATCAGACTTTGGACTAGAATCAAGTTTAATGTTTGATTTTGATGTGTTCTTTTTTTTCATAGTTCTGAGGATCAGGTAAAAAAAATTTGATTAGTGTCAACAACAAGGTAATATCAAACATTAGTCAACAACCACTTGAAAATGAATAATTTTTTAATAATGATTAGGTTCCACTTAACAACTGCTTGCATTGTTTTGATTAACTGTTAGTGGCATATCTAATAGGTATCTGATATAAATAGATCTTAAATACCAAAAAATGGAAAAGAAAAAACATCCTTTCACATTTTTTAATGAATTTCTTCATCAACAGATACTGTATTTCCGACAGTCCTATTTTTTTCGTAACTACACCCTAGCCCATGCCTTATCGCTTACAGAATGCAAAAAGTAATTTCTCTATATTTATCAATGTTCAGTTGATCACAACATCTTTTGAAAATGGTGGATAGATAGTTTGAATAGAACAAAGCCACTTATTAAGGCACATATAAAAAAAAAGCAAACGCAAGGTAACATTACACAAAGACTGATTGTGTGCATCTCCCATTGTTGAATGCCTCAACTTATCAGTTGCAGGGGCAATGTCTTATAAAAAAAAGTATTATCAGATATAATCATTTTTACTGCTGAACAAGGAAAGTGTAAATTGCCACCCTGCATTTACCTTGCTTTTCCTATTTTCTAAAATTTCATATATTATTGTGATATGTTAATCACAACAGCAAGCACGAACACAAAAGACCTTTTAAAGCTGGTCAATATGCAGTGAAAGGAGAATGCAAGCATGGTGTATCTGCAATCATTTTTTCCCATTCTCCGTGTTTGTGTTTTGTGAGTGGACTGGAAGGCTGTTTGTAAGGTTAAGTTAAACAAGCATGCATAGCTGCAATGACAAAAACCTGAAGACTTTGTCACATAGAACTTTCATTCTTTAGTATGTACCATCTTTTGCAAGGGTGGCCAGTTCCTTCCTCCCCATCACTATTTAAGGACCAGCATTTGCAGCTAATGAACATCACTGGTGTTTCCATCCTATGTCCTGAGAGAACTGCCAGCATGGTCTCAGAAGCATCTCATCAGCACAAAGGGGTGAGAAAATTGGTATTTATGAGCACTGACTCTGATGTGAGTAATTTCTGGATGCATCCCCACTTTAGCTTCTCCATTTGGCTGTTTTTCATATTAACTGAAATTGGTTTAATAAAAATGAGACAAAAGTCTCCTGTGATGCTCTGCCAACCCAACAAAAGCATGCACCTGCTGGTTTTTTTTGTCTTGTGTCATGGGAAGTTCTTACTACTTCCACTTTCTTTTCATTTTTTTAGGAGGCTGCTCAAAACGCTAAAATCTGAGCTTCCCGTACCCACTCCTCAGGAAAGAGAGCAGCCATCTTCAAAAGTGAGCAGCAAGTCAGGAAGCAAGGAAGACGCTGTAGATCCAGATTACAATTTCAGAGGTGGAGGTGAAGAGAGAAGCTCATACTACTCCAACCAAAAAGACCTCGAAGACTTGATCAGAGATCTTGGTCTCACCAAGTCCAATGCTGAAATTTTGACATCTAGGCTCAATCAGAGGAACTTGCTGGATGAAACTGTACAAGTCGCAGGTCATAGAAAGAATTACCAAGCTTTTTCTATCTTCTTCACCCATCAAAATGGGCTCTGCTTCTGCCACAATGTGGCCAGACCGTTTGAGGCAATTGGAATCTCCTGTAGCCTGAACGAGTGGCGCCACTTCCTTGATAGCTCATCCAGGAGCCTCAAAGCAGTGCTGCTCCATAATGGGAACAAGTACATATCTTTTCCCCTGGCTCACTCGGTGTATCTCAAAGAGGACTACAACAGCATCAAGACATTGCTGTACAGTGGAACAACATCAATTTGGCGTCATTGGTGGACTTCCGGAAGGTGCTGATGCCACCACTGCACATTAGAGTGGGCCTTATAAAACAATTTGTCACAGCTCTAGATGAGGAGTCGGCAACCTTCAAGACTTCTTTCCTAAGCTGTCTGAGGCAAAAGTCAAAGCCAGTGTCTTCTTCGGACCACAGATAAAGAAGATGCTGGAGTGCAATTCCTAAGAAGCTCCCTAGGATGGAGAAAGTGGCTTGGAACAGCTTTTTTTTCTTGTAACAGGATTTTATTGGCTTCCTAGGCAATCACATAGCAAAAAACTATGTGGCACTGGTTGAGACTCTGGTGAAGAGCTACAGCACAGTGGGCTGGGATGTCTGTAGAAAGTCCACATCCTTAATGCTCATCTTGATAAATTCAAGGAGAACATTGGAGCATATTCATATTCCACCAGGATATACTGGACTTTGAATGCTGCTACCAAGTCTATTACTTTTTGCCACTGGCTGGTCAAGAGTTTTGAGCCCTGCTCCACTCGTCCTGCTCACTGGGTCCAGGTTCTCTTTAGTGGTCACAGGGATCTGAGATTATTTGAAGTGTTTCTGCATATGCTGTACATTAATTGACAGAGCAATTTGAATATGGCTGTTGTTCCCAGATTTCTTTAACCACATCAAGCAATCCATAAGGCCACCACCAAACAGTAGCTCAAATGGGGAAAACTACTTTTTTGGACCACAAAAAGTACCTTGGCTTGTATATGCCAGTAATATTTTTGATACAGTTCCATAGCACCACCTCTGGATACTGTGACATTTTTCCCATGCTTCTTTAGCCACATCAAGCAATCCTCAAGGCCACTGCTGAACAGTGGCTCAAATGGAGAAAACTACCTCTCAGTAATACATTGTCTTGTAGGTGTCCCAGTCACAATTTCAACAAAATGCTACACTGAGCTGTGCAGGTGGGGGAGCATAAATGTGTCCTTTAACAGATGCGACATTAAGTAGATAAATGATTCTTTGAGTAGTCCCACGCGGCTGAAGAAGAGGAAACTCTAGCCACAACCTTAAAAATTGGCCATCCAAAGGACCACTACTGCTAGATACTGTGACACTGACTCAAATGTCCTAGATACCAACTAGTTTCTTCCTGATGCACTCAAGCAGCTCCTCAGTGATGGGCAGTGGCACTAGGGGAAGCAAAATGTGGTTTCCAGGGGTCAGTTCACTGACAGATGTGACCCTTCTGGCCAAAGTTGTACACCTCTGTATCAAGAAAGAGCCAGTGGTCAGATATGGGACAACCACATCAGAATATTCACTTTAAATTGTAACAACATGAGGTTGACTTTCCTAGGCACAGGATCTGGAAGTATAGGCAGGGTTCTCTCCAAGCATGGTTCACCCTCTTTGATAAGCACATGGATGTCCTTCTCCTATATTTTGACAAGGGACATCCTTAAGCAGCTCCTCAAAACTATATACACACAAATTGTAGCAAACAGCGAGTCTTAAATAATAATTTTAGCCACAGCCTCCATTAAGGTAGTTTACACTGCCCACATTGTCTACCAGTGTGATGCATTTTTTATTGTACAGAAAAAGGTAGATGAGAAAAGAGACAAAGGGCAGCATTTAGAGTTGGTAACTTAAGTCAGCAACTTAAGACATGTATATAATTTTTCACATGTTCACTTGGCGAAAGTTATCTATATTCAGAATTGAGTGCCGCCTTCAGATTATAAAAACTTTCTTTGCGCACAAATGTCAAAAGGGGTCAGGAGTATCTAGACTACTGCACTTAAAAACAACCATTTGTTTTGAAGCCCCAGAAATGAGGGAAATGAGAAAATGTGGACTAATAAATCTGATTTTCTTCTTGTCTCTAAAAAGAAATACAGTTTAAGTTAGTATGATGAAATATGAACACCTAGAAGGAGATGAGGGAAAACAGTGAGGGAAAGTATTGTTTTTGATATTTATTACTGTATACTTCCAGTCCATATTTGCACATAAATATTACACATATAATGTCCTGTGACTTTTTTTTACTTATAAATAAAACAAAAGTCCATCTTCCCCCAGATACAGGTTCTTGGCTGATGACATTAAAGTCTCCTCTAATATGTCCTAGTACATTGCTCCATTCGTGTTTTCTTCAATGGTGGGTAATCAGTGGTGGTTCTGTCTTAACTGGTGCTCTGAGAGAAATAATAATCCCCCTAGCCTCAGCAGCAATGCAAACACCTAAAGTGCAGTAAACATACTTTTTATTATAATATTAAATAAGAAACATGATGTAAAACATAAACATTAAATTTGAAAAAACAAAATACTGAGGTAGTAAAAGACATTTAAAGACAGAACAGTGAACCATATAAGATAGGCAGACAGGCAGATAGATAGATAGATAGATAGATAGATAGATAGATAGATAGATAGATAGATAGAGTTCCTTGTTACAGCACAGCTGAATGAGTCTTTTACAGTAGGTGCTTGTAACAAACTTCACTGATGGGCAAGGAGGAGGCGGCAACCTAGTGAACTCAAACGTAACATTTGATAATAAACAGAACAAACAGAAACAAACGTAGCACAAACATAAAACACGCATATATCTCTCTCCCTCTGGCACTTCCAGCCGCTCCTTTATTACTGATTAGACAACTCAGTGTCCTCCTCATCCCAGTGCTCTGCTGTTTGACCAGTAGGGTCTGGAGGGGATGTGATACATTGTCCAGGATGGATAACAGTTTTGCTTAATGTCCTCCTTTCCACAACCACCTCAAAACTATCCAGGGGCATCCGAGGACAGAGCCTGCCTTCTTTACTAGTTTGTTGAGCTTCCTTGCTTCTCCGACTCTAATACTGCCCCATTTCATGACTTGCATTTGTTGGTATCAACCAGCTCAACATCCTGTCACATGATTTTTGTCAATCTGGTTGTGGTCCTTTTCCTTCTGAAGTCAACAACCATCTTGTTTGGTCTTGGCCACTTTGAGGAGTAGATGGTTCCTCCCACACCTCTCAAATAGTTGTTAACAGGTCCCTACACTCCTCTTCCTGTCCATCCTTGATGCACTCAACCACCACAAAGTCATTTGAGAATGCCTGCAGGTGACAGAGATCTGACTTCTACTGAAAGTCAGTGGTGTGTAGGGTGAAGAGGAATAGGGATAGCACCCTGTGGTGCTCCAGTGCTCAAGCCACACAGACAGGCAGCTTCCCAGCCACACAACCTGGGCTTTATCTGACCGGTAGTCTGTAACCAGGAGATCATCAATGCAGGTGCTGATCTGCATTGAGACCTGCAAAAAAAAGAGACCTCTTTTGCATTGTTCTGTTGAAGCCTGCCCTCCAGCTTACTTTTGTAAGCCTCCTTGTTCTCTCTCTGTCTCACCTTCAAATTCTTCTGCACTCTCCTCATCTGCTCTTTGTCTCTCTGCCCAAAGACCTGCTTCTTCTTGTTCAGCAGTTCCATGGCTTGTTGTTAGGAAAATAACATACCTTTCTGACTGGAACAATGGTATCTGTGCAGAAATTAATATAGTCTGTGATGCAGTCTGTCATGCTGTTGTAATGTCTTCCTCAGCTGGTTCACAAAACACCTCCTAGTCTGTGGTCTCAAAGCAGACCTCCGGAGCTTCCTCTGCATCCTGTGACCACCTCCTTATGGTCTTCTTTATCACAAACTGCCTTTGGAGAACAGGCAGATATGGGTGTCAGTAGAACCAAGGTGTGGTCAGACCTGTATACAGGAGGTCCAGTGTTCTGTCTTCTCTGAGTGCTGAGTCTGAAATACTTTATGTAGGTAGGAAAATTATCTCTAAAGATGGAAGTGGCTGACATTAGCACAGCACCATCTTGAATTCTTTTCAAAGTGATACACAAATGTACAGCACCAAGACACATACAAATAGCAAATCAAAAAAATAAATAAAATTAAAATAGACAAAAAATGCACAAAAAAAACGTAAATAAAACTATGGCCATATCTATGCCCTAAATATAAAACCTGACCCTTCATGTCTTTCTTAATGCAAAGTCATCAATGATGTCATTATAGGAATTTTGCCCGGCAACCACTGGTTAATACTGACAGGCAATCCTTAACCACTGGTTAATACTGACAGGCAATCCTGTGACATGGTGGATTTTATTGACTGAACTTAAGTACTGTACAAAGTTAGAGGTGTACTATTGATAGGTAAAAGTTCCTTCACTCCCCCTACTTTGGACTTAAAGTAGGGAGACCAGGATCCACCACTGCATGTAATTCCCATAGGAAACTTCAATAACTGGTAGACCACTGGGCTCCACAGTTTTTGGATCTTATGGCCTCACTGTGCATTGTGGTCATAAAGACTAACTGGCCTTCCTGCAATTGCTTGTCTTTGTCATTTTGGTCATATCGCGCCCTCTCAAAGGTCACACTTCTATGGTGTGATATTATAGCAGAAGAGCACCTGGGACAGACAAGAGATCCAGATCCTCTTCTGAATAAGGTGTGTAAAAGACTGCTGGATGGTAAGAGGTGGCACGTCACCTTTCAGTGCCATACAAGTGGTAGCTGATGAAGGAATGTACTTTCAAAACTCTGGCCCTGGTTGGAATCAGAGCATGTGAACGGAGTGGAGTGGAAGCAGAGCGCTGATAATTCCACTGGAGCAGAGAACGCCTTTCTTAAGATTCCGCTCTGCTCTCTCAGACTGCCACTCACTCAACCCAGAATGGTCAACCCAGGTCTAAGGTTATGGAGTTCAAACATTGTTTTAATAATGTTGCTAACCTTATGCATAAATGCACAGTAAAAATCAAAGTTAAGAATGAGGAAGGAGAAGAAATTGAAAGGGAGTGTGGAGAGACTGTGAGAGTTAGCAGAGATTCCTTTTGGAATCTTAAGCAGCACATTGCCAGAAGTTTACCAAGCAGCTAGCTAGATATCTGTTAAATTAATCAATTTAATTTAATAACTTTAAATATATTAATAAAATTAATAATAGGCACATCCTGTAACAGGATGTCACTGACAAATATCAAAATTATTATCTCTACTACTGTAATTGAGGCATTTATTCAAGCAATGTATTAGAAACATAAACAAGTATACTGCAGAGAAATTTCATGTCAGACCGGGATTTGAGTGAAGTTTGTTTTACCAGTGAGTGTGAGTGGTACATGAGTGGAGCGTTCACTTGGGCCGTGAGCAATTGAGTGGAGTGCACGTGCATAGAGCGGAATATTGAACAGAGTGTCACACCGTGATGGTTTTAGTGACAGTTTTGACCTCAATAACTCCTAATGGTAAACTAACAATATAGACACTGCTTAAGAAACTGAGTTACTACTACTTAAGAAAGTAGTGTAACACATCAGTGATCCCCACATTAACAATAAGTATATGGGCATGCCCCAATTTGCCCGATCCAAGGCTGGCAAGATTACCAACTCGACTGGTTGAGTCTGGAGGTTTGAAAAGCACTGTACTGCCAGAAAGCTGTTCAGGACATGTAGCAACTACAAATAGTATCACATTCCCTTGAATATGGCCAAGCCTACCACTCTGTATTCTTATCTAATGTGAATAATCAGAGGGAGGCTGGACAGAAGACTGATGGCACCTGAACTATGGCTCTGCAGATTGGTGGTCATTTGTTTTTCAATGGCTGGTTTGGGAGCAGCAGCCTACTACTGCAAGAAGAAAGAACTGCTAAAAGTGGAAGCAGTGACTGAATGGGGCCATTGCAAGGGGACCTACTGTTGGTGGGAGTCTTGTAGGAAGTTGAAGATTTGAATGAGCTGATTTAATTGATCTTGGTGTTTCAGCAGATATTTAATTTGATCCAGTTAGAAACATCATAGTTTTGTTAGTAGCTAGATGGGTTGCCCCGTGGACCCTGTACTGACCATGGATGGAAAAGAGTGGCTTTGGCTCTGAGAACAACCATAGAGCTCCTGTAATATAGCCAGTATCTCAATGTGGCAAAGTGGGAGTAACCAGTGAGTTTTAGCCGATCACTTGCTCAGCAGTTGACAGACGATGGGCATGAATACAAGCTTGTGCTTCTTCCACCCATTCGTTTATACCAATACCAGACCGACCATTAAACTTTGGACATTTACGATCCCTTGGTATAAACACAAATTGGTCAACTGGTCGCACACTGGAACCAACTGATTGACCATCAGGGAGTAAAGGAATTTCACTAGAAGGACCCATGGAAGGACTAAGCGGAGGAGCATGACCTTGCTCCCACCGCAACTTCTCATTATCTGCTCTAAGTTGAGCTACAAGCTCCCTTAATTCTTGTAACTCTTCTTCCATTATCTACTGCTTACTCACCCAAAGATCCACATCAGAAAAAATAACGAGAGGGAAGAGGAAGAGAAACAAAATTACAAGGCTGCTCCAAATCCAACCAACAGCACTGCTGTCTTGCTCCTAACAAAAAAAAAAACCCACTGAACCCAAATACACAATCCAAAAAAACACGACATAAAACAGATACAATACACCATCACTCTGCATCCATATCTCTACTCCAAGATGGAACAAGTCCTGCCGACTACGCCAGATTGTGGCAAAGCGGGACTAACCAGTAAGTTTTAGCCGATCACTAAAGCCAGTCACACCAAATTATGGCGGAACAGGCCAACTAGAAATACGAATTTAGTAAACAATTGCACCGACTACGCCACCCTATTAGGCATAGGGAACCATCATTACACTATCAAAAGGAACACAGGTTCGTT
>CM075013.1:18347935-18382660 GCA_037576675.1 Pangasius sanitwongsei | reverse complement strand
AAGAAAACATGATTCATCAGACCAGGCCACCTTCTTCCATTGCTCCATGGTCCAGTTCTAATGCTCACGTGCCCATTGTAGGCGCTTTCAGCAGCTGCAATGCACTGTGTTTTCTGACACCTTTAACACCATAGCCAGCATCAACTTTTTCAGCAATTTGTGCTATACCAGATGGGATAGCCTTCGCGCCCCACATGTATCAAAGAGCCTTGGGAACCCATGACCCTGTCGCTGGTTCACCGGTTGTCCTTCCTTGGACCACTTTTGGTAGGTACTGACCACTGAATGCTGGGAACATTTTGGAGATGCCAATCATCTACCCATCACATTTTGGCACTTGTCAATGTTGCTCAGATCCTTACACTTGCCCATTTTGTGCCACTGTAACAAGATAATCAATCAATGTTATTCACTTCACCTGTCAGTGGTTTTAATGTTATGGCTGATTGGTGTATGTTGCCATATTTACTGAGGGGGGATTAAAATGAGCTTCCTTCATGGAGAATGAAATTGATGGAAAATTCCCACACTTATTGAAATAAGCCTGGTTTATTGAATTAGCTCACTTTGTAAAATACCCTCAGCATTTCAGGCCAACACTCAATATTGAACAGTCCATCCCTATGAATAAAGGTATATGGTCAAAATAAATAACAGACAAAGAAAACAGTGCAAATTTGAAAAAGGAAGGGCATAATGAAATATACACAAAAAAAACAGCAAGAACATTTCTTCAAATATGTTTATTTGTACATAGTCACATAACACTCAAAATATTGGGGATACAAAGCAACTTTTCAACTGAGGTGCACAATGAAACAGTAAATAAATGAGAATGAGGCTATGTCATTGTTAGCAGTTATAGATGGTTACTATAGAGTGCAGTCTTAGGCCACATATTTTTATATCTACATATAATGAACAGAAATAATAGGGCTTTAACTTAAATCTCATGCAGGATGGCTGTATGGAACATTATTTGGCCCACTAAGTAGTGTTCTTGAAAATAATTACACATGAAAATATAGGTAAATGATGAGTAGGGAAACGTATTAAGGAGAATGATATAGAAATGTAACCACTCAAAAACATTTTAAGAATAGCAGACAAACAGTTTTGACCTTCCTTTCAGTACAAGTTTATACAATTAACTCCCATATTTTTGCCACATTTTACATAGTGTGAAATATTTTCCTTAGGATTTAAAAATGGCAACCTTTCTTTTATAAGAGTTTCTCCAGAAGAGCCTCTTACAACCAAACTATTTTCACATTCAACATCGGTATGAAATTGCCTATGCAAGCGAACCTTCAGTGCTACACCACAATAACAGATTTGTTCTCAACACACAAAGATGGTTCGGAGCCATGATATTCAAGTACATTTGAAACTGAAATATGATTTTTTTTCTTTGCAATTCATATAAAAGATGCCAAGAGTCTAGCATCTCAGTTTTCCTGGCTGGTGAAAAAGAAGGAAAATACAAAGCATTTGCACATGATCACAAACATTTTAAAATGGGCTTTTAACCGGGTCCAGCCCCAAAGGATCTGTAACCTGTACAGACAAAACACAAAAGTAGTGACCACAACCATGCACTAAATGGCTTCTGGAGGGCTAACATAAGGCTGCTTACAAGGGCTACCTGCTAATTCATCTGACCTGTTTCAGGCAGTAGAGGAGTACAAATGGTAATGCTGCTTCTAAAGACATGCAGTTGAACTACTCTGTCCTTTAGGACTGAAGTCATGGTAAATAAGGGGAAAAGAAAATTACACAGTGCAAAAGCCACCTGCATACATCAGTTGCTGTCTGTATACCTGTTCATTAGTTTACTGCATATAAGAATCACATTTAAAAATCTGAAACCTCAAATTCCGTACTTAAATGAATAAGAGAACTGGAATACCACAATGCCATCTCACTTCAGGATACTTATTATAAATTAGACTGAGGATATAAAGATGCCTTCCTTTTCTTTACGTTAATACGTTTTGGTGCTAGACAGTCCAATAGAATTGTACATATTCTTTTTACAGAATGTTGGAAGAAATAAAAACATGACTGTGGTCTTTGCATTTAGCAAAAAGGCAGATTGTTTGGCCTCATCTCAAATCTGATGGGTAGAAACTTCTAACGTTAACACTATACTTCTGTGACAGTACAAAAAAACAAGAAAGTGTCCTTCAGACTTTACAATATAGCTCTATCTTCATTAAAACATTGAGCTGTCCGGGAACAAGGACAGGCCCTTTTAATGCTTCAGGTGGTTATGCAGGTGAACAACATGACATATGTAGAACTTTGGTTTGAATTAACAGAATATTTTTTTTTCAAAAGCTAAACATACAGAAGCTTCTATTAAGTAGTGAAATTTTGAACAAATTCTCAAGCACAAGCTAGTCTTCCCACCAGCAGACACACATCTATATAGCTATATGATTGCACCTCATTTGTAATCTTTACATTTTCACAGCTTAAATGTAATGCAAAAACACAACAGACTTTCTCCGCAACCACAGAGGTTGGATTAACAGGTAGTGATAAGTCATTGTGGTTCAAAAACCAACGTAAATCCAAAGCAAAATTATTGTGGACGTATACAATATTAATTTGGAGGTCAGTTGGTTTGGCTTTAATGGTTGAACCTCAGCATTTTGTCATGCAAAATCAATTTGTTATGGACATGATTCCACATGGTTTATTGTTAATTGGATGCTCTTCAGAGCACTTGCTTTTTAGCCCAAAATAAGTAGCACTCCTGATTCTCTTTCCCTCTCAAATAAGAAATTTAATGCACAAAGCTGCTCTGGTGAAATGCATTATCGGCAGTTTCTTAAAACAGCTTTGAAAAATTTTGCTTGGGATTTGCCAACCTTACATTTTAAAGTTTAAAGCATATGAATTTTTATAACCTCTAAAAGTAAACTGTAGACAGCACACCTGACAGATCCTCACATCTGGCTGTGTACTGCACAAAATCAATAATGAGGAGATCAGAAGCATCAAAAGGTATGTTACAGATATATACAATACAGACATGTACTACTGTAGAGTGTAATTATAGCGCGAATGGTAAAACGTATGTCCATGGCTGAACCATTCTCAGCATTCAAAGCCTTTCTAGCATTAAACATCCATTTCGGCCAGAGTTTATTCCCTTTCTATACAGTGGAATCTATTTAGCACCATTCTTCATTTCTTACAGAATCATATAGCTAATATCCAACACAATGAAAGGGAGGACAAGTGCACACAATAAATTAACCTGCCTGGTTATTGTTAGTGGAAAACAGAAACTGCTCTGAAGGTAAATTGGTTTTACTAAGCACCAAGTTAGCCTCTACTGTTGCATGCAGTACACATGAGGGAGGACTGTGCATTCAGCCACAAGGCATCAAGTTCCCTTAAGGCTTTATCTCGATCACTTGTCTTCACCTGTGCTGCTCTAAAAAGGTATGCAGGGGAAAATTCTACTTAATTGTCATACTAAAGAAGAATAAGGAACTTTGATTTGAAATGTGTTTGCTTTTTCCTATGTTGAGTCCCATTACCTTTCCTGGTAGTTTCTTCTGTGTGAACATGATGAAGCAATGAAATTGCATGTTCAGTGATGGCCACTGTGTAGCCTTTTGCACAAGCCTTTTGGACCAGTTGCACAATGGTTCTTTTTAGTTAGTGTTTAATGGCTGACGTTGTGCATGTAACAAGGCTAAATGTTCCTCCTCTAAATTCATAACTAGGGCAAAATAAATTATACCTCCTATCCAAATGCCAAATTCACTTTAGCCCAGCATTAATCAATGGTAGTGAAGGAGGTGGAGAAACATAAAATAAACTTTTGTAGTGATCAAGGGCAATAGCTTCCAAGAGCCAAGTGTTTATGCAAGACTATGGGAAATGCAATCTACTCTACATTTGCTACAGAACCCATCCTTCAGGATGCAGACCGAACAACAAAATTTCTACCCTGTTTAATCTACGAGTTCCTCAGAGGTTCCATGCATATTTAAAGGCATTTGTACTTGGAGGAAGACATGAGTAATCCGAAGAGTGCCCTAAAAGTAAAGAACGCTTCCTGTTGACTTCGTCGTTTGTGTTTTTTTTTTTTCCTCAAAAGAAAAATTGAAATAAAATAAAATAAAATAACCATGGTCTCTCCAGGAAAAGAGCAGCAAGAACAAACCAAAAAAAGACATCAGTACAAAACTACAGGCAACAATGTACAACCATTCTGGACAAAGATTAGGGTTAGTATTCTTCTGTATGGATGCCAAAAAGGAGACTGAAACAGAAGAAAAATATTTTGGATTGTTTAGTGCTCTGAAGGTCAGTTGGGGGTAGTTTTTTTACCCCACTTTGAGGTCTGGCTGCCATGTTTCTACTAGCAAAGATAGGCCAGTAGGTTCTGGGCAAGGGGTCCTGTCCTAGCTCGAGCACCTTTCATAAGGGCTCAGTCCTACTCCAGCTCAGTTCTGGGCATGGTGTCGAATGGTGTGGAAGATCCAGTCCATCTTTGTGGTCCATCCACCATGGTGAGCATCGTTCATCTGCTTCATGAAGTAGTCCAGAGCCTCCTGCTCAGTCTTATCTAGTGCCAGAGTCTTGCGGATGTAAGCAATGTCATCAAAAGACTGCAACTCTGGCATGCCGGAGCCCAGCATCATTGAGAACAGATTGATAAAGAGGTTGGCGTGCTGTCGGATAGCCAGGTATGCCTTGTAGCACATTTCCTGGAACCTGCAGGGGCAGTCACAAAGACCATCATATTCAATTCAGTTTTGTACAAGGGCAGGCATGGATAAACTTCTGATTATTATGCACAGCTCAAAGTTAATGTCAGTCCAAAATCATTTAAAAAAGTCTTCTTATTGCAGGACACCAAGAAAAATGGAATCAGTGAAAGTGGCATGACCATGTCCACCCAAAACATATTAGGGAAACACAGTAGAATCTTAAATAAAACTGTATACCAAGATTTGTTGTAATACAAAGACAGGAGACAGTAAGGGACATGTGGAGAATTGTCACAAACCTGTGATTATAACTTAATCAGCAACCAAGCTTGTCTGAATTTATATGTGGCCATCTGGGAAAAACAGTTTTACTACTCTTATTTTATTTGCCTATTTTTTTTTCTAAATGCTATTTAACTATTTTATTCCAGATATACAGAGATTCTTCAAGTTTATGTTCGGTTCATAGCCAATGCTCCTACCCCTCATTCTTCTCAGACATTAGGAATATGGAGCCTTTAACACTGGGCTTTTCTCAAACAGAAATTTGGGCTAAATTTAGCATAATTTATGCTGCAGTTACAAATTTATGGGGCACCAGGACTCTAGGAGACAAGTAGGAATTTTGGCAGGCAGCTGGCTCTTAAACTATTGTCAGGAGGGGGGAAAGCCATTTGGAAACTGTTTAAACACACAAAAGGGGCTACTGTTACTCAAATGAGTACAACTGCCAGAGACGGAAAGTGCTAGCCAATTACCTTAACATTAAGGTTCCAAAAAATGTGAACCTTAGAAACATACCTCTCAAACTCCCTCGTTTTAGTGCATTCTTGAGTTCCTCCTTTGCTAATCACAATCAAGAAGTCTTGAGTTAAGACAAATGGCACTCGCTCTCTCTTGTAGCCAAACTTCTTCTTCTTATGATCCAGGAAGTGGCCAAAATCTATGTGAAACAGCTAAATAACACAGAGAGACTATTAATACCCATGTATGACAATATGTATAAACAAGAGACTGCCTCTAGAAGCATACCTGTCCATCGTCCTTCACCATGATGTTACTGTTGTGTCGGTCACCAATGCCCAGAATAAAAGTGGCCACACAATAACCAGCACAGGATCGCGTGAACAGGTCAATGGCCATGTCATACCTACAGTGAGATATATATATATATATATATATATAAAATATATTATATAAAATCAAACAGTTGTAATTATTCATTATTAAAAACAAATGCGCTGGAAAGTTGTTCATTCTTATTGCAAAAACTCACGTCTCGCCCTTGTTCTTGTCCTTCAGCCACTGGTGCAGGGTGGAGCTGTTGAACTGCAATGCTCCTTTGAGACCTCCTTTACACTGGATTTGCATGATGGTATGAGAACTCCTCACAACTTCAATAAGGCCCACACAGTCTCCAATAGACAGGCAGCCATAAGGAAGCATTCTGTAAAGAAATGTCCAAGTAAAAGAACACAAATGGTCCGTCACTCATCTGAGTCACATTTGAATGCAGAAGAACAATAGTTTAACTTGGAAATAAAAGTACCTGAGGTCTAACCCCTGGTTCTGCCAGATGTTCTCCATTATTTTAATGATTTGAAGTGTCAGCATATCTTGTCTCAGGTCTAAAAAGGATTTGGTTTACTTTTAAAGCTCACGCTCCAAAAACATTTACAGAAAAATAGTGCTGGTTAAATAAATAAATAAATAAATAAATAAATAAATAAAGGTGACTGACCATCCCCATTCTTAAAGATGATCTCATTGTTCTGGAAGAGAAGCTCTGACATGATATCAGGGTTTTCCCAGTTAAGCCACAGTGGCCTCTTGGCTGATGACATGATTCTGCATTCTTCAAGCCTAACACAAAAATAAAATAGGAATCAATGACAGAGAAAAATGTTTTAGTTGTGTGGTATGGTCGATGTACAGTTGAAGTCAGAAATTTACATACACGTAGACTGAGGTCATTAAAACTCATTTTTTAACCACTCCACAGATTTCATATTTGCAAACTATAGTTTTGGCAAGTCATTTAGGACATCTACTTTGTGCATGACACAAAGTAATTTTTCCAACAATTGTTTACAGACAGATTGTTTCACTTTTAATTGACTATATCACAATTCCAGTGGGTCAGAAGTTTACATACACACAAGATAACTGTGCCTTTAAACAGCTTGAAAAATTCCAGAAAATGATGTCAAGCCTTTAGGCAATTAGCCAATTAGCTTCTGATAGGCTAACTGGCTAATTAGAGTCAATTGGAGGTGTACCTGTGGATGTATTTTAAGGCCTACCTTCAAACTCAGTGCCTCTTTGCTTGACATCATGGGAAAATCAAAAGAAATCAGCCAAGACCTCCACAAGTCTGGTTTATCCTTGGGAGCAATTTCCAAATGCCTGAAGGTACCACGTTCATCTGTACAAACAATAGTACGCAAGTATAAACACCATGGGACCACGCAGCCATCATACCGCTCAGGAAGGAGACGCATTCTGTTTCCTAGAGATGAACGTAGTTTGGTGCGAAACAGGCAAATCAGTCCCAGAACAACAGCGAAGGACCTTGTGAAGATGCTAGAGGAAACAGCTAGACAAGTATCTATATCCACAGTAAACCGAGACCTATATCGATATAACCTGAAAGGCTGCTCAGCAAGGAAGAAACCACTGCTCCAAAACCACCATAAAAAAAGCCAGACTACAGTTTGCATGTGCACAAGGGGCCAAAGATCTTACTTTTTTGGAGAAATGTCCTCTGGTCTGATGAAACAAAAATTGAACCGTTTGGCCATAATTACCATTGTTATGTTTGGAAGAAAAGGGTGAGGCTTGCAAGCCTAAGAACACCATCCCAACCGTGAAGCGTGGGGTGGCAGCATCATGTTGTGAGGATGCATTGCTGCAGAAGGGACTAGTGTACTTCACAAAATAGATGGCATCAGAGGAAGGAAAATTTATGTGAATATATTGAAGCAACATCTCAAGACATCAGCCAGGAACTTAAAGCTCGTTGCAAATGGGTCTTCCAAATGGACAATGACCACAAGCATACTTCCAAAGTTGTGGCAAAATAGCTTAAGCACAACAAAATCAAGGTATTAGAGTGGCCATCACAAAGCCCTGACCTCAATCTGAAAATTTGTGGGCAGAACTGAAAAACCGTGTGCGAGCAAGGAGACCTACAATCCTGACTCAGTTACACCACTTCTGACTGGAGAAATGGGCCAAAATTCCAGCAAATTATTGTGTATGTAAACTTCTAACCAACTATCCAAATGTATGTAAACTACTGACCCACTGGAAATGTGATGAAAGAAATAAAAGCTGAAATAAATCATTCTCTCTACTACTATTCTGACATTTCACATTCTTAAAATAAAGTAAACTAGTGATCCTAACTGACCTAAGACAGGGAATGTTTTCTACGATTAAATGTCAGGAATTGTGAAAAACTGAGTTTAAATGTATTTGGCTAAAGTGTATGTAAACCTCTGTCTTCAACTGTATCCCTGAAAACACTAGTGTTTATCTGGCTCACCGTAGGTTGCCTAGTTGATGGGCTGGATTCAATGGAGAGGTGAAGTTTTGGAGGGCATCCATATAATCCGGCCTCCTCATCTGCTCCACCAAAAACTTCATCTGCACCTAAAGATGCATCAAAATAGTAGGGGAGCTAGATCAAAGTCCGTAGTCCACTCAGACAGCTTACCAGGGGGGGAAATAAAAGTAACGCAAAACAGCATAATTCTAACAGAGAACGTACTCTACCTTCTGAGTCTCATCCTTCTTCTCCTGCTTGAGTATGTCTGTGAGGTTGATGAGTTTCTCCATGGCCTCCACCTGTCTGCCCAGATGCTTCAGATACATACCGCAGGCACGGCAATATGACTCCAGCAGCAGGCCGAAACGCTGACTCACCGTCTTGTTGTGCATCTCTGACCTGCGACATACACAATGCAGTTAGTTAATTACATAAAACTTATTGGCCACTTGAAGATACTGGGGAGAAATGCAAAACAGCCAGTATCCATAGAAAAGAATATTTAACATTTTTCACATTTCTGATATTGCTACAGCAAGAAAATAAAATAGTCTGCCCTTAAACCATACAGAAGAAGAACCCTCTCTTAATTTGTTTGTTACATCTCAATAGCTCATCATCAAGCTGTTCAGTGATCAGAAGCTGGATCAGGTGTGTTACCATGTGCAAGGCAGGGAGTTTCTGAACTTGAGTTGGGAATCATTGCTTCAGAGGGTTAGTGCTAACCTAGCTGAACATTCAGCCTGAATTGAGTTTGGCAGAAAGAGTTGGAACAGAGTTGGTATAGGAAATGCAATTACAGATGCAAAATTCTTCTGACTTCCTTTATAAGACACTGTAAACAAATATTTACACACAGTGTAAACATGGCATTTCCTCAAGGATCTAAACATCCTTTTGTAAACATCATCCGTAATAGTTGTCTAAACATACCATTGTGCTTAGAAGTTGTCCCAAAAACACGTCTATGCATAATCAACATCATGTTCAGGAGGAAGGAGAGTCACTCACTTCAAATGCCAAAAAAAGAAATGCCCAATCCTCTGGTTGGTCAGGGCCCTCTTCAGCAGAAATCGCACCAAGGGGTTATCGAGATACTGCTCATACTTCAAAACCTGTAGGAGACACACACACACACACATTACATACATGCAAAACCCTTGTGTTCTTTATTGTGCAGCAAGGAATACCTCTCATAAATCATGAACTGAATGTTATGACAATTCCAAAACAAAATTATTTAAAATGAATCTAACCTGGACCAATTGAATAAGGTACTGGGACAGTTTATCATCGGTCAAATATTTCTCAAGGCACCGTACTGCAAAGTCTCGTATCATCGGATCTGGATAGTTGCAGTCAAGTAACTCCATGGCTTGTTCTGGTTTTATTGCGGGCCAGTCTTTAAGAAGGCAATACATCTGAGAGAGGGAAAGAAGGATGGAATTTTAAAGAGTGAAATCAGTGAGGTACTTTGTTACTGACACCATACAGACACACATACCTATACATGATATTCTATATCATTACTCATGTAAGAGCCTAATTCATGCCACTTCAGGATGAGATAGAGTTTAAAAAAAGTCATTTTGTTTTTCTGTTAAATGATGCATTTCAGTTATATAAGAACTATACAGGTGTGGCAATGGGGGCGTAGTCGAGCATCGCTGTGGACAGACAGGAGGCGGGTTGAACCGGCAAGTAACACGTGATGATTCTCGCCTTTCTTATTACCGCCAGCTTACTTATTTGTGTCCCTTTGTACTTTCAGTAACTCCTGTAACCCGCGAGAGAGAGACACAGAGACAGGGTGTAATAACGCTTGGCAGAGCTTGCGAGACGCGCGCACACACACACACACACACACCTATACACGCCAAGAAGCGTGAACTTTAACATGAGTGAAAGCTGTGAGTCCAGGACAGACCCGTTTCCTGTCATTATGTTGTTTTCTGTTAAGTTTCTGTTAAGAGTGAATAAACGCGAGCCCTGAACTGTCTCCCAAGTCTTCCTCCACGCCCTCTAACACTGGGTTCTACAGCATGCTGCCTACAAGTGGCTGAATAATAGGCTTGCATTATTTGTAAGTAATGGAATATGACTATAGTTTCCTATAGTAGCCACTTCAGGATAATGTTAGTATAATTTCTCATCAACCTGTGCAACTTCATCTCTGGAGTTCCACTTTACAGCAAGGAGAATCTTAGGAAGAATCTCTGGTATATTTTTACAATACTGCCTGAAAAACACAAATGAAAGAGTATGATGTTTTAGAGACCAGCACTGGCAGATGTCACAGTAACAAGACTACTGTAGAAGATGAGCTGTGGAGGATGCTGGAGTACCTGTGTCTCCACAGGAAGTCCTTTTCCTGCTCAGTGATCTCAGAAAGTGGGTCTCTGTTTGCTACTTGCCGCAGCTGCTCGATATCACCTTCCATTATGTGGTGGTCTCGAGCCTGTCTGCTGCTCTGTGGAGAAAAAAAAAAAGTGGTGCATGATTCTTAAGACTTGCACACATTAAAAAATGCCTATAGGTTGAGAGACAATTATGAAAGCATCTATTTAATCTGTTTAATTAAAATGGAAAGTCACTATTGGACTATTCTTAAGAAATGTGATAAAATTAATATTCTTTTGCATAGTACATTTCTCTCTTTAATTTTTTTTTTTTTTTTTTCAATTAAAGGCATGCCAACACTTTTCAAGGTTTCACAACAAATAAATACACATTAGTGGATGGAATGGTAACAGAAAGGTTGTTCTATCACCAAAAACTTGTATACAAGAGGCAAAAGAAAATGAATTATATATTCCTAAGGTGAAAATCAGGAAATATGCTTCTATAATTAAGTAAGTAGGATATTTGTGTGGAAGCTCACCTGTCCAGATTGAAAGTAATTGTATCCCATCTCTCTGGACATGATCTTATTAGCATGATCCTCTATTGTGGCCATGTCAGGGAACTTCACAGGACAGCTGAAGTAGTCAAATTCTAACTCCAGACATGGGGTTTCCTAATCAACACAGTATGGAAATTGTGTTTTAAAAAGCTTACATACTAAATGTCATAAGTGCAAAAATAGCTTAGATGTCACCATCAGTTAAAATATGCAAGCAATGACCATGTCTCATCATTACACTGTACCAGACTGCCTATGGTTCCAATCCCTGTCTCAAATATGGTTGCATTGAACTGACACCTTGTTGGGGTTGGAGCCTGTGACGCCGATGGGGTTTAGCAGATCCTCTAGGCCGTGTGGCACCGGCCACAGGTTCAGTGCCATTTTCCCAGAGACCAGTGTGTGTGTGTAGTCAAAGAGGTTTACATTTCCCCAAGCCAGCGGACAGTGTTCCTGAGACAAAATGAAAACGCCACCTGCTTCAACTATTAGCTCACCACTTAATTAAACTAAACTTGTGTTCAGTGACAAGATAAAGCATTCTGAAAATACAATACAATCAAATTAGTAGTTTAAGGTAAGTCAGGTAGTTGTTGCAAAGCTTAAATTTCTGGATGTTCTCGTGACTTTTCAGTCTGAAGCTCAATTACAGGTGTGCTGGTCAAACAATTTACTAGACAGCATAATTAATATTAACAGCTCCCTGTCTTGTCTGGCTCTAAATTAAGAAGGTATTGACATGAATTGTGCTGGCACCTCTTTTGCTCCCTTCCTCCCCTTCACAGAGCAGATGGACAGACAAAGACGAGCAGCTCGGGGAATGTCATGAATGTACATGTCATACATAAGCCACTCATTCCACCTAGGAGAGCAGTAAAGAGATATATTAATCCATGTTCGATTTAATACTACAGAAGAATGTTCCTGTGTTGTTTTATCTTAATAGTATGCAATAACAGATCATTTGTGCAATACCTTGGGTTTGAACATGGCACACGTTGCGTGTTGACATTGTCGCATAACTGCTCTCCTCCATGATAGATCCCTGTCCGGACATAAATCTATAACAGAGTACAAATTATTTTAAGATACCTTTATCATACAAAGAACAAGGCTGCTATTTACACAAGGACACATAATGCATAAAGTGAATGCTGCTTAATATAAAACTTTAGACGCACCCAATATTTGGTCAACATGTATATGTATGGCCAAAAAAAAAAAAAAAAAGCAAAATGTATTGACTAGGTGACACAATGGCACAGTGAGCAGTGCTGTTGTGTCAGAGCTCCAGGGTCCCTGATTCAATAGTTTCTGTAAAGAGTTTTGCATATTTCGACCAGGTTCTCCGGTTTCTCCCAGCTCCCAAAAAACATGCTGGTAGGTGGACTCGCTATGCTAAATTGCTCCTAGATGTGAATGAGTGTGCATGGTGCCCTGCAATTGACTGGAGTCTCATCCAGGGTCTATTCCCACCTCAGGATAGTTTTCCAGGTTTCCCTGAACAAGGTAAAGCGGCTACAGAAGATGAATGAATGAATATTTCACTGGTTTTCTATGGTTATTGATAACTCGTTCAACACCAGCATGATCAGAGAAATCCTGCACCATGTGATGTATAGATTGATAGATTTAAATCATTAATGAGTTCTTTTAATCTTCAATTATAAAAAAAAAAACACAAACAAAATTACATAAAAGTCACGGAGTGGTGATGTTGCACGTCATTATGCAATCGGTTGACATACTGACATAGATGACTAGGCCATCTTATACCAGTGAAGTCTGACGTTGGTTTCTGTTTACTCACTTTTCAAACAAAATGCCCAATACACTGACATACCATAAATACCTAAAATAAACTTAAACATATAATAGTAATGTTATACGCTACTTATCTTAAAACTTAGTTAAATTTGAACTATTAACTGAAATAATGCTTTTTAGGCAAGCACCTTATCAATGTCCCGGATGTTTACATTGACGTATGTTGCACAGAGCACACGTATCCTCAGGTTGCTGTTGATGGTCCACAGGGATTTGCTGGAGGCTTCCCCATTCATGTACGGTGTGGCTGTGGAGATGCGGCGCGAGTACGAGGGCATGGTGAATGTGTCCATGGGCAGCTGAGAGTATAAGCTATCCTTTGACATCAGCATTAGGTTTGGCATTCGGCCCAGCATAATGCAACTCCTGACATACTGAGAGAAAGAGAGGGAAAGTAAAAAATCACTTCTAGACACAAACCTATAAAATCAGACATCTTGTGGGCAGCAAAGCTGTCCGAAATGCATCGTGCCATTTCTAGCTGCTTAAACACTACTTTCGGCAGTGCTGCTTGGCAAGAAAAATTACTGGAGGACTTTAAACACAGACTGCACTGACTATTCATTTGTATTCTTTACCCCTCCTATGTTCGTAGAACAAATGTTTAGGTACAAACAGAATAGAGTTAATCAACAGAACATGAGAGGGACCGTGTTATCAGAAAGAATATCAGAATATCAGGGATGTAAAGCAAAATGACAAAAAAAATTTTTTCCTAATGTCTTATAATATTGTCCATGGCTTGCTGCAATGCAACAAAGTAACAATATTGTTATTTGCCGAACAAATAGACTGTCGAGGATGTAAACTAGCGGCTAGTCTGGAAGCTTCTCTGGCCACCTCCTCAGCATAACAGCTAATGCTGCATTCAGTCATAACCTGTAATTTCCGTCTAGGAAAAAATCAAAGAAAATGCCCCCACAACTCAGAAGTCCTACTCGTCAACTTGAGATGGTCTCCTCAACCTTGAGTTCAGCAAGTGCCGTAAAATCAACATGGCTGCTCACAGCACGAACAGTCGACATACAGACATATTAGCTTGTTAAATCTATAACATTGACTATACAGCTCACTGTTTTGTGAAAGTAAATATACGTCACTCAATACAGTTAGCTGGCAAAAAAACGAACAAGGTTTCCCCCACCACTTTGTAGCTCAAATGTACGGAGGACATAAATCTAATGTTTGGTTTATTAAAAAAACAGAGCTGATATTAAATTCTCAAACACTGCACTACCTTATTTACAAATTAAGCACATAGATGTTTAGTTTGAAGGCAGAGGTTGGAACAACTACACGCAGGGTCCCTAACAGTGTCTGTGAGAAATTTCTCCGACACACTGATTGGCACTGCATTTGTCTGCCATCTAGTGGTAGAAATAATGTATTTAATGTATGAAAAGTAATAACATACAAAGTGGAAATGACAAATAATGACTAACTTTTTTTTTAAATTATTATTTCAACTGTTAAACATGCTAAAGGTTGTAGCTTGTCCATGCTTGATCTACACATTCACTACAAAAGATTAATTGTAGGTAATAATATTACTCAATGCTCACAGGTAGCAGTAATAGTAACAACATCAATATGGAGAAGATGAAGAAGAAGAAGAAGAAATGCATGTTATCTTTCCTAATACATCTTTTTATTATTATTAGTGACAATATGTTTAAGGATTTGAAACAGCTTGGAGTAGTGCAGCTGATGCTTTTACTTAGCATCCCATGGTCAGCAGAATGATACAGATTTGGTGAAAAGAACTTTTCAACCAATGAGTCCATTTCAACCAATGCGATTGCAAAAAAAAAACAAAAAAAAACTTATAAGACTTTTCTACATTACAGACTGACTCAAATCAGCATTGCAGAAATAAATGCCTTAAGCTGCAAGGAGAAAGCCAATGGCAGCAATGTTACAGAAAAATTCTCCACTCCCCATTATTACACTAAAATTATTCATGTAAAAAAAATCACTCATGGTCTCATAAAGAGACTTCATGAACAAGAACTCACTCCAAACTGTGAGGCTGGGGTAAAGGGGAAGCTGATGGACTGTGGTGGCTAATTCTGATCCTGGTACTTTGGCAGAATTGACATCACCTCTACCAAATGCCAGAGGAAAAAGGAAGAAAAAGAAATTCAAAAGTCACTTAACTGAGGAAAAACATGGTTCGTTCTTTTGCAGCTGATGGTAAAGAAGCTACTGATTACAACAAGAAGCTAATTATAAAAATAAGTTGTCAGGGGTTTTAAAGCAGTAGAGAGAAGTGTGTTTGAGGAAATCGAAAAGATCTTAAGTATAGCGACTAAGAATTTCGTACCTTATATTGACTGATAGGGTACTTTTCCAGCAGGTACTCGTCACAGCCACACACTTTGAGGATGTACTTGCCCTGGTATTCTTGCACACACATCTTCAGCTGCTCGGGAGACAACAGCATGCTGCGAGTCTTTTTCCTGATGGCTTCTGCTATGACCTGCTCAGGGACGCAGTCGTGGTTGATCTTCAACGTGTACTTCTGCTTGTCATTGTTAGGTGACACAATAACCCAGATGACCACAATAATCTGACCTGGAAAGTTGGAGAAAAAAAAACAAAAAACAAAAAAACAACATTGTCACCAGAGAAGAGATGTTTATCCAGATACTCCAGCAGAATACTCTCTCTACTGCATTTGTAGCCTATACATGATTACCATGGATAATAATTTCAACGTCTCCTTGTACTGACAAAGCAACCCGTCACTCAAAACTCAAGCCGATTGCCAAAATATTAAAAGAACTTAAAAAAAAAAAAAAAAAAACATTTTTCCCCATTTCTGAACCAGATTTAGATGCCTTTCCACTTCTGTTTGTCAGTTTTCTCATTAATGTTAATACATTTTGAAGTTCTGGTAAAAGTGAATGTGAATGAAAATATTCCCCACCTCATGGCATTAGTATCACTAACACTTCTCCACCCACAATTTCCATGTCATGTAGTGGTTTTGTCACCATCTACTGTATCAAATGGTGTTAATGGAAGTCAGAATAAATAATAATAACACCAGTTTATATTTAACACATGACTGGCAAGAAAAAATATTATTACTTTATTGTTTTATTTGCAGGAAAGGAGTTTAGAATACAGTGTATAAAATAGTGCAGTCCTACGTTAAACAGAATGGTTTTTATATTATTATACTATTATATTATTAGATGTTAAAGAAATGTTCAAATGTAATTTTACTTTACACTGCCCCAGCACCCAGGCTGGTTGGATGGTAGACGTCACAGAGCTAAACCAATCATAACTGCATTACCACATTGAATAATTTCTGAAATATCCACTGAAAAGTGAAAATAACATTATAGTCTAGGAATGTGCTCCCACATTAGCTACCCTCCGGCCATTTTATTAATTGACCCTCTGGCCATTTTATTATTTTTTATTAATGTCTCAAGTTTTTCAGCATTTTGTATAAACTTCTATTAAATACCACAATTTCACTAGCCTACAATGACTGACAATCAAAACAACACTATGAATAGAAATATGAAAAGGGCTTCCAGTACAAATCATGGGGAAAATGAAGACATGAGGTAAAAGGCAGATAAAAATGTGTGATACACATTACTATTTACTGCCTGTCCAAACAACCGCCCTTTTTTATTATGAATGGGTTTTCTGTTCCTTTCATGGTACAGGAAAAATGTTCATAGTCATTAGAGATGCAGTGGATATAGATTAGGAATGCTAAGAATTCCTTTAAGAGAGCTAAACACATGAAGTTTGTTGTGTATGCATCCTTGTGCACCAATGCCAGAGGAACATTTGCTAAAATGGAAAAAATAAAAATCACATGCTTCACAACTGAAAAGGAACAATCTGCTTACTCAATTTGAGTTTGAAAAGGAAAAAGTAAATAACATATGACATCAAACTCAATGTTATGGGCAACATTCATGCCTCCTACCTTTGTCTAATTTGCCAAAAATGTGCTTTGGAAGCTCTGGTGAAGACTCCACGTTGGGAGGGTAAACATATAATGCACGACTATGCGGCCCGTTGGCATCTCTGAGTTCTACTGAGTCTTTGCAGACATTAAGTATATTTCGTCTGAAGTCCTGCACTTCAGGATCCTTCACTAGATCAAACTCGCACACAGGCATGCCAATTGCAAAACCTGAAACACAGAACAAGTGGAGAACTATTAGAAAACAACATTCAAGAACATTTTTTACATGGGTTGGTTATATGTGAAATGGTTGCGTACAAGAGCCAAAACACAAACATTTGCTGCGTCTGTGAACTATGTGCAATATACTCTTCTTGTATGTGAACACCCTTACCAGAATTTCACTGTATTGAAAAAAAAAAAAAAACATTCTGTACACCTATGAAGATAAAACTTAATCTCAGCCTCATATGCTCAGCTCACAGGCCATAGAGTGTACACTCCTCTGGGCCACAAGCTCTGGAGTCTTAAAGGGTGAAATCTCAGCTTTATGTACTTCCGTGTATTCCATGCACCAGTTTGAAGAACGAAAAAGAGGAACATGCGTGCGTCAATGAGCATTCTGAAGCAATATATAGTTACTGGCTTAAAAAAAAAAATTATGAATAAACAAGTTCACAAAACCCCATTTTTACATTTTTCATGTTTGCTGATGACCTAAATGTCAGTGGTTGGACATCTGTTCGACATGAAATTGCCTCTTTCTGTGAAAGCAGGCAGTTCGTAACCACTTTCATTTACAAATCTTACGTATCTTTCTTGCAAATGATACAATTCTGGCTTGTGATACTACAGTTAAATTCACACTATCCAATAACGTACAGCATGCACTGTGTCTGTGCTATAAGTAAGGTGATAAGTTGCTGACAGGTCAGCACTTTCGTTCTCAAGTTTGAAACCCCTGTATGACATAAAAATAGCTATTACCTAGAAGGGAGAACTAAAAAAAGTTCCTACCAATTTCCCGGTTGAGAATTTTCTCCTCTCTGTTGCCCACAGGTTCGATGACTTTTAAGAAAGGCTGGAAGAGCCTGAGATCACAGAGTCTCCTGGTCTCGTCGTAAAACTCTTCCCGCTCGGCCTCCTGTGTTACACTGACGAAGATGTATGAGGCTTCCTCTTGCAACAGGTGATGGAGCGGGAACTTTCGTGCTTCCTTAAACAGTTCATGTTTGATGGTGACAAGTGTGGCCTCACGGAGGCACTCCAAGGTCAGGATCATGCCATTGGGCAGGAGACAGTCCACCAAAATCCTGGGGGGCATCAAATGGATGCCCCATAATTCTCCAGACGATGGCCTTGGAGGCATGTTCTCTAGTTCTCACAATCGTTCAATCGCAATTAATACACTTTAAATTATTTAACTTCTTTATCCCCTGAGGAGAGAAAATAGTTTATTTAGTTTATTTATATTTACGTTATTTATACATGTCTTCAATGATCTGGTGCTTGTTTCACATATTTCATGTACGTTTTATTGCATTTAGTACATTATGTTTCTATACAGATTTTGGGCTTGCTTCATTCATTCAGAAGTAATTCAATCAGTGCATGTAAACATTATATAACATAAGGATCTTCTTTGCTGACTTGCAGAAAAAGATCATTTTTTCCCCCAACAGTTTTCCAACAAGGAGTTCCATTTTGGAGCACAATATAAATTATTAGGGACATAAAGGGGAAAAAAAAAAGTCATATAATAAAATACAAACTAAGCAAGAGGACACGGTGTCCTAGATGCCAGAGGTAGTGTATTTATCACTGCCACAGGAAAACCGGATAAACGATAGCAAATGACAGTCAAATAAGTTCACGATTAAATGTTCATATCCAATATGTCTTCCTGAAAAAAAACTATTACACCACAATGACTATTTTCCCCAAAAGAGAAAGAATGGTTTTGATGGATAACTGATATCAATTTTTAAAATTGAAAATTTATAACTTCTGTACATCACATCATGGTCTAAAATTTAAACATGTTTTGACCAAGAAGCCCAAGAACACCTGTCTGACCCTTCCAGACCAAACACAGCAAGTTTTGAATGTAAACCACAACCGCAGCCTAAAAATATTCTGTCTGAACCCAGCCATCACTAATCAGCAACCAAACCTGACATTTCTAATGTCCTGAACTGGAGCGGTCATCGGAATTCCAGTAAACAAAACTGAAATTAAAAAACGAATAATATCCTGATATTTAGCCTACATCTAACATAATTGTTACCTATTTTATCATAATAGTCCATTTCCTTTTATATTAAAGGCCACAAGCCATTATCTGTAGCATGCTCAAGCCTAAAATTTTGAACCTGACCCAACCACAGCCCAAGATAACCGTCCCTGAGAGTCTGACAAACATCTGAGAAATTATCCTTGAACCTGACATGAACCGTCAGGTACCATCAGGTTCAGACAGACATCTCAAGCTTCAATGAGAATTTATGATTATGCAACTCACTATTTATTAAGGAAAACAGGGTGGACCAACAGTAGATTGAGAAACACCAAAAAGCCCACTCCACTTACAACTGAATCATCAACGTCCTAGTCACAGTCTTAGTGGATACCTCACTGAGTGCTGTCTCAATGACAAAACAATGTGTCATCCAACAGCTTACAGGAAGAAGGTACTAACTGACTCACTCTGCAGTTAAAAGAATGTAACACTCAGTGATCAGGAAGATATTGCTCCTCAGCATGGAGCCAAGAATATTTGGCACTTCGCAAAGACTTGTTTTTTTCCTCCCTCTGTAATGACATCAGCCAATTAGTCCGGCAGGAGCAAGTGTATCTCCTAGTGTAATAAACCACTGTAGAAGCAGAAGTCACACTACACACAAAAAAAAAGTATAGTACATCACTCAGTATTACTCTATTCTGAGTTTGAGGAAACCAAAATGTGTGTGTGTGTGTGTGTGTGTGTGTGTCTGTTACAGCTTATTTGAGCAACAGGATATGTGAAAACTAGGAGGATGTCCTGGGTGCACTAATATCCACTGCAAGATGAGGGGAAAAAATGGGAACCAGCACTTATATGTCCTCTGTAATATAGCGAAAAGTGCATTACTGTGACAGCAAATGATTCTTACCATAGAGCAGTTTTAGGGTAACCTGAAAACAGCTGTCCTCATGTTGGGAACATCAGCAGAGTTGGTCTCCTAATCTTTCACTCCTGTGAAGTATTCTGTAACGGGGGAAAGAAACACCTTCAAAATAAACAAGCAGCCTTTAAATAAACGCCAGACAGAAGGTTTTCTCACGTTGTGTCCTAATTTAAAACTACTACTACTACTACTAAAAACAAAGACAGTACCGCCGTAAACAGCTAGATGAGAAAGAAAAGCACCATGCACTACGACACTGGACACCGACAATAAAGCCGAAACAATACCCGCTCTCTGTTCACGCCAGTCGACAGCTTACTTATGAAAACTGCTCGCTAACAGGATTATTTCCCTGGCCGTTCAAGTCTTAAGCCTACCAGCTATTAGGAATGACTTTAATAACCTTTTATAAACGTCTTTTCCGAGCACCACTGTCTTCGGGATCTATCCTGCCAGCTAGCTAAACGAAAATAGCTAAGCGAACCGGCTGGCCAAGTCAACTCTCGCGTCAAGAAAAAGAAGCAAAAGATACTAAAGTCATTATGCATTACCAGTCTTAGTATTTGTCGATGAACGACTTGTTTTTCGTTCTCTCTATACGTCATGTTCATTGGGGGGAACATATGCAAAGCTTGTTTGTACGCCTCTCACCCGTAATTAGGGAGCTTAGCTAGCTAAATATCTAACCCGACGCCCAAGCTCGAGCCTTGGCGAAGAAAGCTAGCATGCTAATTAGAATGGGAGTGTCCTACCGAAATACTAAACACGGTTGAAATTAGCTAAAGCTTGACTGCGAAATGTGTTTATTCTGATAACTAGATTAGACAGTGAACCCAACAGTCATTATGTCAGTATGTGTGTCATATTTTTTGCTGTTGGGAGCTGCGGTAGTAAGCAGAACGCAGCCCGTCGGCTAACCAGAGGCACCAATTAGCCACCAAGCTAACCAGCTAGCTAGCCAAAGATAACTCTGTGAACAATTCCTGAACTGGTAAATGCTCAGTGGTCCAAACCACTTTTGCTCGTTCCTTAAGCCCTGCCTCTAGCTAGCTTGTGGTTAAATAAATAAATAAATAAATAAAAACCCGTAGTGTTTCAATGGTTGTGAGCTAGCAGTTATGAAAGAGCTAAGGCACCGTTTTTGCGAGTAATCCGCTCTCGGCGTTCCCTCCTCCGGTCTCAGACGTAACTCCAGCACGCAGGCGCTGCTCGGGCCTACCCGGCCCGGCCCGATAGGCGCAGGCTCTCCATAGCAACGACAGATGGCTAATCTCGTGTGTTTTCTTACAGCAGAAACCGCGCATTACTGTACACGAACGAAGTACATGGTCTCCGCTACATGGTCGTTTGCTCCAGGATTGAAGAAACCGCTGTCATGGATATAAGCGTGGAGGTTGCTGTGAATAAGCATGAGAACCGGTGAAGAGCAGTGCAGCAGGTCGCTTGATGGAGACGCTAACCGCGGCAGTGTGAGCGAGGAGAGGAGATGTGCTGTTGTGATAGGCTTAGCGAGAATGTTTGGATTTCCCAGGAAACTTCAGTGAACTGTGCTGTCCTTAGCACTGACTGCAGGGAAAAGATAACACGACCACAGCTGTGATGTACTGCGACATAATTAAAACTATTCACTACGCATTATTCCACTGTTTATAGCAATGTGATAAATACAAGAGGAGTGCAAAGTGAAACCAGATTTCAGTGATCTCGTGTGTGGACATTCAAGCCCACAGCCATGACAGTAGCAGATCTGTAGTGGAACTGTTTATACACCCAAAATCCATCCTGTAAAACCTTTCCTTTCTCACGTACCTGTAACATACCCTGCATAAGCATCATCATGTAATCTGACAGAGTGACAGCTGAAAGGTTACAAATGTTATTAGAGTACATTTCAATTAGATTTGAAAAGGGATATCCAAACTTTAGTTTCAGTTTAAATTAGTTTGTTACTTGATAATTTAAAAAAAAAAAAAAAAAAAAAAAACACAAACATAATGCATAACATTATGCAGTCGAGAACAGATAGATTGCTTAGATTGTATTCATCCTTATTATTATTATTATTATTATTATTATTATTATTATAATCATCATCATCATCATCATCACCATAAACATTATTTATTATTATTTATTTGTTTTTTGTTTACTTGTTTCATGGTTTAGCTCGCTCATGATCACTGTAATTACTGGCTTATTCCACGTGTTATTAAGTATTATGAAGTAATTGACAGAACTGTTAATCACGTTTTTGACTTCTTTTCTCCGTAGGAAATGGACTGTACCAATCCAAACAAGGGGAGGTTTGTGTTCACCACTGCACCCAAATCCACGAATTCCAGACTAAGTGTCTGTGATTCTGGACGTATTTTACAGGTCGAGATTTCAAGAAAACATACTACGGTATAAATGTAGTGCAACCGGAAGAGCAATGTTTTCCTAGCGCTCTTCCTTCCAGTCCCTCTTCATGGTTCCTCCTCCCTCTTTCCTAGAGACTCAAGGCCCGTGTGGCTGGAAGAAGTTCGGCAGCTTTGAAGGATGCGACGAACATGGCGATGAACGGAAGGAAGGAGGATGCGTTATATGAGAGTGAGGACTACTGCGATGTCTATAATCTCCAGCATGTAGCTTACGGTAACAGCAGCGGGTATTTCACTCGGATACAAGGTACAGTAGTCTATAGCGCTTCTGCGTTATAAGGGCTGACTAATTCCCTGCTGCGCTTAAATCGATGCTGCACTGCATCATTTAGAGGTGCAGTACAGAAAATGCAAGCTTTATTCAGAAGATGTTTTTTTTTTTTTTTTTAAACACACTGCTGTCATTTAACATGACAAAAATGACTTTCAATATTACAGCCTATCTGTGACTGCAGTTGTGGGCTGATGTTTCTTATCAGAGGCTATATCTATGACTGATGAATGCAGGAATAACATGATTTTGCAATTCTCCTTCTGTGTGCTCTTCTCATGACTATCTGAACTGCACTTTTCCTTCAATAAATCAAACACCAGATTATTGGCTCTCTTCGGTACTGAACATTCTGAACACACTGATTCCTGAACGCTAAATGGACCTCAAGTGTAATCACAATGTTATTTTGACCATATCATTCAACCCTACTTGGCAGATCAGGGTGAATATAATCATCATTAAACTGAACAGGCTCATGTTCCTATTAACATCACAGTCATAGTCTAATAACATGATCAGGGCTGTTGTTAGTGTGGTGGTAGGGGGTTCACAAATACTCAAGTGGGATGTATGCTACATGTATGCTACAATATATGCAATGTATCCAAAATGCAATATGAAATTTAAAGAGGGTTTGGGTCCCATGCACAGGATTTGGGCCAAGAATACCTGTCTGATCCATAGACGTTGCTTCAGGATCAACGCTACTCTCACACCAAGTTGCATGTATCAGAGATCATTCCTAGTGTGGTAGAGTAGGATAAAACATTCAGTTTCGAATCCCATCGATTTTAGATGTTGTTACAGATTGGACTGCAGACTGTTGCAATAATGACATTGTCACTGTCATGACTAGATCATACACCTAGATCATGCTGCTTTCCTTGCCTTTGTGAAAGTTGTTCCTCACAGCCAGTCGGTAGAATCACAGCAACATTTCTGAATGGATGGGATCTGTTTGTGTTGCCATAATACTGGTTGTTGTCCGAAACACAAACCGGAAACAAATATCTTTCAAATGTTCTGTAATACAAGCTCCAGTGTCAGGTGCTTTCTACCTTTGCCTTCTCATGTACTCATTGCACCTTGCATTATAGATGCCTAAGGGTACAGCCTTTCACTGAATTAAAGATTTTTCACCACGTCCCTTATTAGTGTTGTTGCAGCTTCAGTTTTTGTCTATCTGTAAATTAAAGTCATTTCTGCAACTATTTTCTGCAACAAAAAATAGAGTCTGACCTTGAACCATGGCCATATACGTCCTCCTTGGGCCTGTTTCTGGGTTTTGTATTCTCTGAAGACTAAGAGATATCATGTTTGGCCTCCAACATCACAGAGTAGAGGAACAGGAATCACTTTAGCATAGTTCATTTTGTTCCTGTGAGCAGAAAGCTTAAATCAATCCCATAAATGGTCTTCCAAAGTCTTGGTTATTTTCAGTTGACCTAGTCAAGTGTCTTTTTTCCTTTAAATTTGAAGTCTTTTGTTATATTTACTCCTGACATCAAGCTTTTGGCACTGACACATTCTCTGCCCATTGGACTAGAAGCAAATAGTGCTTTACACTCTGATGCTATTTTAGTCTACTCAATCACTGTTGTCAGGAGTCCATTGGAACTGATACAGTGGATACACAGGACAGCAACAGTGTAGCAGCTGACCCTCTACCCTACACCCCCACTCTCCCCAAACACACGAGTGCATATTTTGTGGAACAACATGGACTACAACCAGAGACAGAAATATTGCATCAAGCAGAAGCATGAGTGATCATATCTGCAAGGAGAGATGCAGAAAAGATTCACAGCCTTATTGCTCACTGAATTGTCAGGACTGTTGCAGTTCAGTATGCTCTTGTAGGCAAGGCTTATTTTCTGCACTTGGTTGCATTCAGCAGAGTCCAAGACTCAGAGTCTACTATCTGCTACTACTACTACTACTACTAATAATAATAATAATAATAACAACTGCGAAGTTGTCTCAGTTTGTCTAATTATGTAAGAATGCATTAAAACCTAGTCTAAGAAAAGTAAGAAATTAGGAGGAAAACTAGACTAAGAAAAAATATTCTTATGAAAATGAAATATACAGTACCTTGATGTGATGGCTTAACAGCCCATGTCTGATTCAATTATTATGGTCTTCTATGCATTTGGTAAAATCACAAATCATTAAAATAATGATAGTACTGTCTGGCAAATAGAATTTGACAAAAATGTAATTAGTTCATCATAAAAACAGTTCATCGTGGTGGACCCCGCAATTCAGGGTTAAATATCATTCAAGTATATTAAAGGAATGTGAAGGCCAGTAATATTTTTCCTCTAGAATTTCCAACTGCCTCGTAGCTCCAGGGTTCCTGGGTCAATCCTGAGCTAGTTTTACTGTCTGTGTGAGTTTCTCATGTTCTCCCCGTGTCTGTGTGCGTTTCCTCTGCATTCTCCAGTATCCACCCACCTCACAAAAATATACCAGAAGGTGGATTGGCTACACTAAATTGCCCATTAGGTGTGAATGAATGTGTGTGGTGCCTTGTGCCTAGTCATCCCAGGATAGGCTCCAGATTTACCACAACCCAGACCAGGATAAAGCAATGAATGAACAAATGATGGAATGAACAGTTTCCACCTTTGAAACCAATCTTGTCTTGATTGTTTCCTTTCAGGTTCAGAATGTGTTCTGAAGCCTCCTCTGAACCTAATGGGTCAGCAGCAGCCTCAGCCCTTCCAGCCCGTATCTCCTGCCCAGACTCTTGGCCCAGCACCTGTTATGATGCCACCAGACCCTCTTGTTTTCCCCCTTTGCAGTCCCCTCTCTGCCAAACCTCCCCCTCACCTCCAGTTGTTCCCAAACCCTGCCATCACAGCACCTCCTGGATCCAGCCCCATGCCACCTGAAAACGAGTTCCAGGCAACTGGCAGCGATCAGGACAGTGCACTAGAGGAGCTGTGTAGACCTCTCTACTGCAAACTGTGCAACGTCACTCTCAACTCACCCCAGCAGGCGCAGGCACATTATCAGGTAAAAATCACATACCGATATGGCTGGAATCAATGAGAAATGTATAGAAAATGGGGGAAAAAATCCCTTATTCTTAATCTGTAATCTTCATGTTGTGTTCTAATACGGGATTGTTAGGACTATGCCGGATTCAGCATTGAACTCCACATCCCATAACACCATGCGGCCTACAAACATGGCTGCCACAGACTGCAACTCACATCACACATGTTCAAGTTCACCTGATTACTGATAACAGTCACCTGGGCTCAATTACACACTCACAGAATATAAGGACTCTCTTTTCCACTCACAAACTGCAAAGTATACTTTCAGTGTTTCTTTACCTGTTGTTGCCAAGTCTTACACTTACACTGATATAATCTACCCTGTTTATGATCTTGTTTCTTGTTTTCTGGTTCCATGAAAACAACATATTTCCATTATAGTCATTGCCTGTTTCAAGTTATTTGCTGATCGCCTGACCATAGCCTGTTCACTATGTATGATTTTGCCTGTCGATTTGGACTTGTTGATAAGCTTTTCTAATGAAGCTGTCTTACCCTGCACTTGACTTGCATCCGTAATCGCTGCTGTGCCAGAGATGTCCCACTGACCCAGGTCATCGCGTTTGATTTAAAAGCAATACAGTTATATACAACTCTACAACAATCATCATCTCTGTTATTAGCAATATAAATAATATTAATGTAAACCCACAAAACCTGTACCCATGCAAGGGGACCCTCCTGGGAGGGGAGTAAATAAGAGATGGAGTGAATACAACAAACTAAAATCGGCTTTTTGTTTCATATTTCTATTTCATATCCTGCTATTTTTCAACACTTTTATTTCACTTTTTTGTTTGAAAACATGATCCAAGTGCATGAAGCTTCATTTCAGGGAAAAAAATTGATACCGGTTGTTTTGACCCAAAATGAACAACAGAAGGGCTGATATGAAGCAGAATCAAATGTTATTATTATATATATTTTTTATTTGATCTCCAGGTGCTTTCATTATTTTTTTCCCCTTTCAGTTATTTAAGGAATAAAATACTATGAGACATGCTGTTATAGGAAAATCATCAATGATGGGGTGATGTGTTGCTGGTAAAGTTGATTAATTTTTATGTCCCAAAGTGTTTTATTCCTCTTATATCACAGCAGTTTTTCAGTGATAACTTTAAGATTAAGTTATAGCAGCTATAAACAGTCATTCTCTCATCAGCCTCTCTTTTTTCTCTCCTTTGAAGAAAATTGTTTAAAAAAAATCTTGTCAGGTTACCAAAAAACTTTGCTGTGGTGGAAAACATTCTGACTATTACAGTGCTAACACTGGAGACTCCTTCCATAAATGATAAATAAACATCTCTTTAAGGAAAACTTCACCTTAGTAAAGATTATATGTTTTTCTTTGTTAAATAACACATTTTATAATACGTTTATTATTATTCAATTATGTGGAATGTCTGCCATACAAGTCCTTGTGTATATTGTTACTACAGAAACGATAACGTATTAGAACAAGTGTATTAATATATACCCGTGATTTGCCTTGCATCCGGAACTTCTGTCAGAACTGTTGTTATAGAAAATTAATCAACACCTATCAGATTTGAGACTTCAACAGCACTGTGGTGTAAGAAACTAGTAACAATACTCATAATGCATGGACAACATTCTTCATGACAGATGCTTTTGTTTTGCTGCAGGGAAAAAATCACAGCAAGAAGCTAAGGAATTTTTATGCTGGCAGTCAACAGCCACCTCCTATACGAATACCTGAGGAAGTAGAGCCAGTTTCACAGCAGTCCCACTCCACTCCACCTACAGAGACTGGCACTGCATTGGGCAAGCCGGTAAACATCCACCCACATGTCGTCTTTCCACCCTGCATATTCAGCACTAACACCTGCTTTTCACACATTTAGTATAGTCCTCTACAGTTCCGAGTAGATAATTACACATGGTTGTTATATAACTCATTAAACAAAAAAAAACTTATTCAGACTGCATACCCTTTGTACAGTATATAATACAAAGAAGTTGTATCATGAACTAAGGTCATATCATATTGAAGGAATTTTACATCTATCTATCTATCTGTCTATCTATCTATCTATCTATCTATCTATATTCTTCATTTTAAAGATGCTGCATTTTGTACATTCAGCTGGAAAATAGCCACAGTTTTAATTGCACATTGATCATGTGGTGTCACTCTGTAAGCCTTCGTTCAGTGAAACCAGCGCGATAGTAATCAGAGCCAATCTCGCGTTGCTTCTCCCCCACAGCAGGCGTCATTTATCGGCCCCAGCAGGGTCATCCTGGCCACAGAGAATGACTACTGCAAGCTGTGTGATGCCTCCTTCAGCTCCCCCGCTGTAGCCCATGCTCATTACCAGGGCAAGAACCATGCTAAACGGGTACGGCTTGCCGAGGCCCAGCACAACGCCAGCTCCTTGTGAGTCTCATCACCCCACGGAACATTAAAAAAAAACAGTAAACATTAAGAATGACAATGATATTGTATCTAGTTTGGGACCAAGTTGTAAACAATTACACTACTGTATTAAGTTGAAGATTCAGAGGAGGCTGTGTTAAATGAATATTACTTTCTCTACAATTTGTTGTGGTTAAGATTTAGATTTAAATACTAGTACTACTAATACTACTACTACTACTACTACTAATAATAATAATATTATGGCCCCTAGCTCATAATCCTGAGCTTGGGTTATTCTTTATGCAGAATTTCACACCCACCTCTCCAAAAACATGCTATTAGGATTGGCTACTCTAAATTGCCCCTAGGCGTGCATGAGTGTGTGATAGTGTACATGGTATGCTGGACTGACATCCCATTCAGAGTGTATTCCTACCTCACTGACCAGGATCAGAAATTCTTACTGAGCAATGAAATACGATCAAATTCTGAATCTGCCCAGAAGGGTATCTTTAGGAAAAGTTCATCTTACTGTAGTGAAACTGAAGTGAAAAATAAAGTTTATACCTCTCAGGAAGATTTGCGTAGCCAATGCTTGTTTTCCGTTTGGCTTTATCTTCTGCCTGGTTTTGTCCTGATAACTGGGGAGCTCGTCGAAATGTCGGAGTGGCTGGAGTGGGATAAGTCTGATAACTAACACAGGACATCGCGTCCTGATGTTCCGTTGAACATTTGATCAGCCCAGTGAGCCTAGACTAGTTTGGTCATTGCCATTGGGATGAGGATAAAAAAACACTTCATGAAACCTCATAATGTTAGTTCATGTATTATGCCCTCAATTTGAATTGAGAATAATGTTTTTGCAGGGATGCAGCAGACCTCACACAGAGGCGTTCCAGGAAAGAAGGGAATGAGTACAAACTGAAGACCCGCAGGACCCACATGAACACTGCTATGGCAGGTACATTCAAGGGCACAAGTGCCTCACGTATTAAAATAAAATACATAATTTTTGAAATGTAACAGTTTCTGTTGTCGCTTCTACCAGTATATGACGTATATGATATATATGTCCAGCATGTAACCACAATGCGCTTCAGTAATAAACCTACCGGACAGTACACTCAGAAGCAACTTCCATCCAATATTTCCTGAGAAATCTTTTGTACTACTACATGAAGATTTCTACATGAACTTCTAAACTAACTAATATAGTACATACATCTTGGATGTATTGTGATTATGTTTTGTTTTCCTCAAAAATCTTATATATACACTATTTATATAATATAAATAAATAAGCTACCATAATGTGGCTGCTTTAGATAGCAGTCCATTTGTGACAGTCACATGCTTCTACTGTTGCATGAAGATTGGATTTAGTGTCTGGCCTGTGGTCAAGGCAGTGACGTTAAACACTGCATTTCTGAGCTGTGTTTTGGCAGCCGTATCTTTTTCAGCAGCTGGCTGCAGAGTTCAGTGATAGCTGGCTGTCCTGTGGGTACCGCACTACACTCGCTAAACACAGTGCCAGGCCTTTAGTGTTTGCAAACCGATCTTCCAGCTCACGTCAGTCTGCCCCTTTGAGCGTCACCCGCATGGTGGCAGGTCTTGATCATACACACTTGCCCTCACTGACCCTTCCAAACACACTATCCTCTCCCATACACACACACATTTGCAGACTCCACATTGCACTCAGATGAATCACATGACACAGGGCAGCGGCCAGGCTTTGGGTTTAGTTATATTTTGAAAATATAACTGTTCCAAAAATAGTGAGGCATAAATTCCATCTTAAAATAAAGTGTGGTTTAGTCCTTCACCCCAGTGTATATACCTCTCATCTGAAGTGGTATAAATTACTGTAGTTTATCTAGAGTCTCTGGTTAAAGAATGTACGATTGCTCATTAAAGAAGCAGTACTTGCTGTTAGAAATACACTATATGGCCAAAAGTATGTGGATACTTGACCGTCACGCCCATATGTGGACCTTCCCCAAAATGTTGCAACAAAGTTGGGAGCACACAGATGTTGTTTAGAATGTTGTCTAGAATTTGAATGCTGTAGAGTCCCCTTCACTGGAACTAAGGGGCTCAAACCTGTTCTAGCAAGGCACTGCCCCATGCACATAACAAGGTCCATAAAACATGCTGCGCCAAGGTTGGAGTGAATGATCTCGAGTGTTCTGCACAGAGCCCTGACCTCAACCCCACTGAACACCCTTGGGATGATCACAATCCCCACAGCCATGCTCCAAAATCTAGTGGAAAACCTTCCCAGAAGAGTGGAGGTTATTATAACAGCAAAGGGGGCACTAAATCTGAAATGGGTTATTCAGCAAGCAAATATGGGTTGATGGTCAGGTGTCCACAAACTTTTGACCATGTCATGTCATTTTCAAGGAGTAGTAAAATATTCTAGATTTGGTGAACAGAAAGTCTTCTTTTTCCTTTCCAATGCCACCCTTGGCCTGCTCACTGGGGTTAGGGTGCCGATGACTATAAAGATGCTTTGAGAGAACTATAAAATTCAGTTATTGTAATGATGTAATGGTAGATCATGTTTCCACTCACAGAACCTCTGTTCACTGGATGATTTTTGTTTTTCGTACCATTCTGTGTAAACTCTGTGTAAGACTGGAGGTCAGCAGTTTCTGAAATACTCAAACCAGCCTGTCTGGCACCAACAACCATGCCAAGTCACTGATATCACATTTTTTCCCCAGTCTAATATTTGATGTGGACATTAACTTCATGAATGTGCACATGTGTAGGTGAATGGTGAGAGTATGTACTCATGTTGTGTGCATATATCTTGCCTGCAGACAGTATCTTGTTCTCTAAGTATCCTTATCGCTTCAATTTTCTTGGATGTCAGTTTCAGGGCCGTATTACAACCCACGGCCAAGGCAGAGAATCCCACGTGACTTGGCCATGTGTGTGACTCCAAGCGGGCAGTTCTATTGCTCCATGTGCAACTCGGGTGCTAGTGATGAGGCTGACTTCCGCCTGCACCTGGAGAGCAAACAGCACAAGAGCAAAGTGTCTGAGCAGCGCTACCGCAGTGAAATGGAGAATCTAGGCTACACCTAGGAGGCTGTCCACGAGAAAAAGAAAACAGGAATCGTCCATGTAATTCTCCAAGTGCCCATATTAGCTTTGTTACAGAAAAGTTGTGCATTTGCACTGAACCAGTCTTACATCCTTTGCATGGAATATTTTAATTCAGTGATATTGGAATGAAAAGAAAGCTACCTCTTGAAGAATTACAGGTCATTTTTTTGTCAGATTGTGCAGCTTTGGATATATTTATGGGAGCACCTTGTTTTATGGTACTTGAGAAACTGGTCTCTCAGAGGAATGTTTTTTTTTTGTTTTTTTTTTTTTTGGCTCCCATGCTGGGATGATGGTGAAAGATGGCAGCTTTTGCAAAGGTCATCAGGATTATAATGACTTCCATCAGTATTAAAGTTCTAATACTGGATCAGTTTATGAGGACTTCCAATCCAAGTGGGCCTCTGCAGGTTCTGGTTGAGTTTCTTTTACATTTATGATCCAGTCTTTTCTTTCTTTGAACCAATGTACATATTGTTTATTGTGCAGTGAATGCCTCAAAAAAGGAAAGGGATACACGTTAAAAAGTCAGAGGCAAACCTCCATACTACAGCCTGTCTTGGGTTCACTGTGTTATTACAGAAATACGCCGAGTGTAGAGACCCAGACTGCCATCAGAAGGTTAGTATCACAACTGGGTTCATGTTAGCTTCTTCAGAACCTGCTGAATGTACTGTGACTGCGATGACAATAACTTTCCTTGCTGGATTTGCACAAGTTTCTCTACATTTACACCAAAATGTATTTACGTATTTATTTACGTATTACATATTTTAAGTATTTAGGTGTTTACACCCACAAAGAGAGCATATTATTGTGTTTGGTTTATCTTGTGGCAAAAGTAGTAAAAAGAACTGTCTCAATATAGCAATCAAGCACATCATAGTCCCCCACAGCTCTTTCCGTGACAAGTTTTCCCTTCTCAAACTACAGCCAACCCAAAGCGTAGCTATTTTTAAAAAGGTGCCTTTGGATCAGTCCCTATGCGCACCCCTACCTCACTCTTCTTAGACAGAGTGGAAAGATTAGCCACCCTCCAAGACATTCAGTGAAATATACTGACAAAACCTAAAAATATTTGAACATGTGTTCAAGTGTTGAAGGAATGTGTGTGAAACAATATGTTGGCAGTTTATTAGGTACCTACCATGTACATTCATTGCTCATTTTATCATTTTAAATGACCAAAGTGTGTACAAGGCAGGTAAACTGACAAATGACCATGTACAGTATATACAGGAAGAAAGAAAATGTTGGAAAACTTCAAGGGAAAACTCCACCCTGAAAAACACATTAAATATGTTTATACTGAAATATTTGTGATGTTTTTCAACCAATTTGTTGGTTGATGCTGTATTTTCTCTATTCCTGTATGAAGTTCGAGGTTGTCTGCCATCCTGTTGTCAAAGGGAGGCATTCCTAGTCCAGTTACAATGGCGCTTAGTAGGAGTGATCTCAAACTCAACGGATAATGGCCATTGCACTGCAATGCAGACGGCAATACAGCTATATGACGCAGCTGTGCTGAGTTATGCCAAAGACTCTAAGGGCCATCTATGAGATGACAGGCATGATGCCACTGATGGCAATATTAGATGAGGAGGTGAGAGAGCTGGACAGACTAGAAGATTAAAGCGCTGCTGCATTTGGATAGAGCTGAAAGCAGGGCTAAATCCCACTTGGCATCACTATCAACAGGTAGTTGAACAGCGTTGTGGGTAATGTAGGACACTTCAAAAAAAAAAAAAAGACCAACATGTTGATGAAGAAGTTTAAACTAAAAAAGTCAACTCAGAATTTTATTTAGATGCCACTGAAGATAATGTTAATGTTAATTATAAAGGTTAATATGCAAATTGTTTAGGGTGGATCTTTCCTTTAAAGGCTTGTACTTCACTGTCATTCTATGGTGAGCCATGTGCTTAAATACTTGTTTACATTTAAAGAGAATTTCAGGCATTTAATCAAGGGCATTGCAATACTACAGGCTGTAAGAATGTCTCTTATTTATAACACTCCAGCCATTCCATTCTTGTTTTTGTCATTCCTGAATTCAGCCATGCTTAAACCATTAATAATCCATATAATTACTGTAGAAACTCCTCTTTGGCTTTGTTTAGTGGTAAATATGCATAATATTTTGAAATTATATAAGCATGACAATACTTATGGATGTGAAAAGAGGAAGAATACACTGCAAGCAGGAAAAGCTAAGCCTTTTTAAAAACCTGTTCCTCATATGCACAAAGGTGTTGCTAGCTTGGGCCTCAGGCTTTGTTGGCTTAAAGCCATAAACTTATTTCTGCTTGCTGCACTAATACCATCGTACAAGTACTAAGGTTTTCAGGTTCAATGTTGAAAACGGCTCAACTGTGAGCCTCTGAGATGAAGCACATTTCTGTTGGTGATGATCTGGTCACTGTGCAGATGTCACGTGTTTTCACTTCTTTTCAGTCATTTATACACTCTGGTTGTTTTGTTCTCAACACAGCAAGGTTGAATTCTCTCTCAAGTGTTAATGATCATGAACTCTTAAGGCTGCAGTGTTGCTCATAAAGACCTCATTATCGTGACCTGGAGAGGCTGTTTTATATTTTTCCACAAAGCTATTGGCTCTAAAATCAGGCCATGATAAGGGAACATTTCACCATTCTTTACTGACCAACTGCAATGCACAGCAATAATCTCTGGTGTTGAATGAATGCCTAGAATGAACAAACAAACCCTGTAGAAGTGAATTCAACATTGTAGGTGTTCATTTTGCTCTGCTGGTTTAAATATTTATGCTAAATGAGGCAGAACTGCTTTCAGGCATGCAGTGCCTCAGATCTGAGAGATTCTAACCAAGCACTCTGAAGCTGCAAGCACATGAAGGCGTTTCCTGTGTGGAGCAGAAAAGCAGGAAGCAGTGACCCCACATACAAACAAGCTTTCCCCAAGGACACAGTCCACACACCAACTCATCTCGCTTCTCCCAGCCAAAACCAACACTAACTTCCAGAATGGCCTCACCAGTCCTTTTTCTCTGAGACCGTGTAACTGACGACTTTCCCTCTTTATTTTGTGGAGATGCTGATGAATCAAAATAAGATAGTGCCTTCTGAAACCACACTTTCATTTCATGGATGCCTCTGGGACTTTTCCAGAAAGATGTTTTGGGTCTTGTCCGTTCATGGTGCAATATGTGGCAATATTTGATTCTTTTTTTTTTCCTTTATGAAATTATAATAATATAAAAAGTACTACAGGATCACAAATGTTTGGAGAAGAAAAAGGAATATAACCTTTCTGAAGAAACGGCTGGTACAATTATTTTCACTGCATTAAAATGCATATATATATAT
>CM075013.1:18286391-18325458 GCA_037576675.1 Pangasius sanitwongsei | reverse complement strand
TCTATATACTTTTGCACATAACTGTATATATATATATATATATATATATATATATATATATATATATATATATATATAGTATAATATATGTTTAGGAGAGTTTAATAAGATAGGGACTTCCTTAAATTTTATATGAAAAAATCTATAAATTCTATAAGCAGTTTATAATGCCATTAGGCCAAATTCTCACGGAGCAAATACTGTTTAGGCTGGGCTGGTGCCAGCTCCTGACATATTTCTGATACTGTGGCTTCTCTCTCCATCTGGACTGGCCAGACTCAGCCTGATGCTCTGCTTCTGCTTGGAACTGTCTGCACTTGTAACTCTGGTACTGTGGAGGGTCCCACATAGTTACCCAAAAGATTGCATTTCCCAAAAACAGTTTAACCTGTCACCCTTGTTTCAGTATATAATCTCACCTGAATATACTGTATTATATTATTGTAATATTTTGACTGTAACTAAGAACTGCTGCTGTAATCATAAAGACTGTTCCCTGGTCATACCAGGATTCTTATTCACAATAGTATTCAGAGACAGTGACTTAAGTTCAAACGTTTCTGTGGTTTAAAGGATAAGGATTAATTAATGAATAGTGTCATATTTACTGTATGCATTTTATATTGGCCTTTTAGTCTATTTACAGAGTTCCTTGCCACTATCACCCCTGGCTTCCTTATTAGGGATCTAAATCTACATCTCTAAATCATTTTGGTGTATGATGCATGAAAATGATAAATCTCAGCATTTTATTGGTCTTTTTGGATGTAAATAATACAAATTCCTTACCACACAGAAATTTTATTAATAAAATGTGCTACTTTGCTTATCCTGTGTGTACATGTTCAGTACCTCAATGCTGCTCTTCTCATCTCAAGCACACAGAGGACATCAGAAGGCCACAGTAAACCAGGCTGGAGAGCATAATGCCCTCGATTGTGAGAGATTTAGATTTCATGTAGTGTAATCAGGCCTGTTTGTCCTCAGGTGCCACTTCAAATGGCCATTTGTACAATGCACACAACTGGGAGGGTGAAATGGAGACAACAAGAGCTACATTCACATTACATGCCTTCCAATTTAGATATTTTTCTTGCTCGGAGCAGACCTTTCTGGCTTGACAGCTCACATTATTGTTCATGAGTGACTCATATCTGAGGTCAAAGCAGACCTCTGCCTTTCAATATCCAATTCAATAATGTGACGTGCATGATCCACATAAATCCTGAAAAACAATAAATGGCATATTTATGAGACAATTTATTACTGACATAGTGATAAAATAAAATGGTATCATAACATCAGAACATTGTGTGCGCTAAAGGCCAGCTGACAGCTCATCCACTCACTATTAGGGAAATAATAATGGAAAAAAGCAGATACGTTCAGCTGTTGCTGCCACTTCTTTGCCAGGAGATGTGTGAATATGCATATGCAGTAAGACTACTAAAATGTAATAAAAACACAAGAATATATATATATATATATATATATATATATATATATATATATATAGTAAAATATATTGTTGGCAGAAAAACTGAATTTTGGTGAGAACCTGATTTATCATAATTTTTGGCTGTTTTTCAGAATTCAGCCACTCTGAAAAATATCAGATGTGTCACAGTTAGAAAAATTGATTTGTCCTACATCAAGCTTGTAATGTGACTGTAGCCAAAATCCTGTATGAAACCTTATGTCCTGCACAAAACTGCCTTAGACAAAAATGCAAAACTGTTATAATAAGGACAGATTGGCCTTATTGTAGCGTAGGCATGGAATGAGAAACACATAGCATTTAGTATTATGGAATTGCTTGATATAGTTGAGTAGAAACTGGACAGACCCAACAGGATCTAATTATATAGCCATGGATAAATTGGAGGTTCAGGATAAATAGCTGCAATTCTTACAATTACCAGAAGAGTCCTGCACAATCCACTAGTCTTTAGAGGGATCTGAAACAGTATTTGTTATCTAACACATTCACAGAGTATTTAATGTAGTCATCATTTAGAGTTCAACAGTCTGCCTGGTGTTTTAGGTGCTAATGGGATGTCACTGTGCTTCACACTGGAATGATTCACAGTGTACTAGTGCTAAAATTAGAAGCAAGCAGAAGTGCTGGGAGGGTGGGCTCCTGCTGATCAACCTGAAGGTCAGACAGCACGGCTGGAACAGGACTAAAGGTCAGGGTAGACGGACAATATAAGAAAGCCCTGGAGCTATACATGTGAATGGAGGTGAAATTCAGAAATACACACACAGACTGGCAGGAATGTCTTCCTGGCCAGTAAAACCATTTGTCCTTAGTATAAAGTTCTCTAACTTTAAACCTGAATTCTCTTTAAATCTCCCTAACTAAACGATAAAATTAAACGAGTGTATCAGTCAATCATGGCTATATTGAATGTTATACAAGCTCAATGAGGAAACTAGAGTTGTCATTCAAAATTCTGTGAAGTTTGATAAAGAGGTACAATTTAAATGGAGTTTAAAGACTTTGTCTCAGGGCTAGAATTTTTTTTTCTGACGAAGTTTACTCAAACACCCACACCAACCCAGCACACATGTCACTACCTAACTACAAAAAGAATTACAAGAAATAAAAGCAAACAAAAAAGCCAAGAAATTACAAAACCTGATAATGAATGTAAAATAATTTTTATTTTGCAACCCACGATTGTAACAATGTGCATAAGCTTTAGTCCATGTAATCCTCAAAAAAAAAAAAAAAACTTCTGTGCCATCATGCTACAGTATTTCTCCATTCTTTGCAAACATATGACACCTCATCACTGCCATGTCATTATAAAACCACAAGATCCACTTCAAGCCTTCAAGCAGTCTAATAGGGCAGATTACCTGTGACATATAAGGAACATTTTTTTTGCTGTTTTGCTGAATCATTAATTTGCTGTTTCAGTACTTTCATGCCAAGGAACTTTATCCTACCTCCAGGTGTCAGAAGCAGTTTAGCCGTTTCTGCAGATTGTATTAGTTTAACCAGTTTCTGAGAGTCACTGTTAGTCACTTGGTTGTGCTAATGCTGGGTGTAAGTCTACATGCTCAAAACATTTCACATAGCATGTAGTGCAATAGGAGTGACAAGCACAATAGACTCACTCCCAGACTTAAAATTAGCCAGCTACTGTGAGTGTATGCATGTGTCATGTGTTTGTGGGGACCAAAATATTGTAGGTTAAATGTGTGCACACAGTAAGGTTTTTTTTTTTTCAGTTCACCTTTTTATTTCATTTGATTATGACATGCTTATAGGCTTATTGTGTGCTAGATCCTGTCTACATATCTACATAGCACACCATGATTAAGAACTAGAAGGTAGTCTTTTTAGATGCAAAATACTGTACCTTGGCTGCTTCCTTGTCTAATAACCCTCTTATATAATAATCACCCAGTCACTGAATTTTGGTGGACAGTGTCCTCTAGACGGAGTCACGGTTGTGCCATGGTTCTTTCCATTTTTAATAATTGATTTAATGATGCTATATGGGATGTTCAGAGTTTGGGATATGTTTGTAACCAGACCCTGATTAAAACTTTTCCAGAACATTTTGTCCTGGACTATTTTTTAAATTTTGTTCTGATAACTCCTTCATGATGCTGTTTGTTTATGTAAACTCACATAACTTCCATAAGTTCCATAACTTATTAGGAACAGTTATACACCTGCACATTCATGCAGTTGTCTAGTCAGCCAATCATGTGGCAGCAGCACAATGCATAAAATCGTGCAGATGCAGGTCATGAGATTCAGCTAATGTTCATATCAAACATCAGAATGAAGAAAAAGGGTGATCTCTGTGACTTTAACCATGGCATGGTTGTTGGTACCGGGTAGAGTGGATTGAGTATTTCAGAAACTGCTGATCGCCTGGAAATTTCACACACAACTATCTCTAGAGTTGACACAGAATGTTGCAAAAAACAAAAAACATTGAGTGAGCGACAGTTCTGTGGGTCAAAAGCCTTGTTAATAAGAGAGACCAGAGGAAAATGGCCAGATTGGTTTGAGCTGCCAGGAAGGATATTGTAACTCAAATAATCATTCTTTACCACCATGGTGAGCAGAAAAGCATCTCAACATGCACGAAACTTTGAACCTTGAGGGGAATGGGCTACAACAGCAGAAGACCACATTGGATTACACTCCTGACAGCCAAGAACAGGAATCTATGGCTTTCGTGGGCACAGGCTCACCCATACTGGTCAGTTAAAGATTAGGGGAAAAAATCATCTGGTCTTTTTCCATTCTTCAACTGTCCAGTTTCAATGTTTGAACTTTGTGGCATACATTTATTGTATGTTACATTACATAAATGTCCTCAAATGACTTTATGATGACAGATGATCTGAACTGCACCACAGGTTGAAGGCTTTTCATGTTAAATATGTTTATTATCATAACCAGGATCAACATTTTAGTGAGATACACTGTGACGAATGTGTACTATACCAAGTGCTAATTCTAATCTGTTCTAATCTCTATAAACTGCTCTGAAAATAACATTTTATTGAGTTAAATATTTTGGATTAAATTTTCTGTGCATGTGCTCCTCTTCCTTTTCTCTCTTGCTTCTCTTCCTCACTGATTACTGAAAAACCGTACATTAAAAATGTCATCAGCTAACCTTACTGCAACTAGCAAGCTCCTCTGACTGGCAACATTAGAAACTGAGCACTGCCTTCATAACCACTCACATCATATATTCTCACATAAACACAAACACTATATGGACAAAGGTTTGTGGACACCTGACCATCACACCCATATATGGTTCTTACCCAAACTGCTGCCACAAAGCGCATAGTTGTACAGAATGTACAGAATGCTGTAGCATTACAATTTCCCTTCACTGGAACTAAGGAGCTCAAACCTGTTCCAGCATGACAATGCCTCTGTGCGCAAAGTGAGGTCCATAAAGACTTGGTTTGCCAAAGTTGGAGTGGAAGAACTGGAGCAGCCTGAGCCCTGACATGAGCACTACTGAACACTTTTGGGAACACTTTTTGAACACTACTGAACACAACTGGAATGCTGACTGCACCCCAGACCTCCTTGCCTGGCAGCAGTGATCAAACCTCACTAATGCTGAATCATCACAAATCCCCACAGACACACTCCAAAATCTAGTGGAAAGCCTTCCCAGAAGAGTGGAGGCTGTTCTAACAGCAAAAGGGGAACTAAATCTGGAATGTGCTGTTCAACAAGCACATATGGGTGTGACTGGTCAGGTCTCCACAAACTTTTGGCCATATAACGCATATAAACCCAATACAAGGGTTCAAATACAACTATAATGAATTCAGAAATGACTCTGATACTCATACTCATAAGTTGCTCATAAGTTCCTGGTTACACAATTGCACTTTTTGACTATATAGTATACAGTTATAGAAAGAGAAATTATTTAGAATTGCACTATCCATTGTCACCCAGATGAGGATGGGTTCCCTTTTGAGTCTGATTCCTAACAAGGTTTCTTCCTCATGTCAACTTAGGGAATTTTTCCTTGCCACCATCATAAAACATAAGCTAGATATGTTTCAATATGCAAATACAAACTGTTCAGCACTGCTTTAGCAAGGACAGGCTGTGATCATCTATAGAGTTGGACCTGTTTGTATATTAACAGAATCTTGATTTCTTGATGATTGTAAATGCGTAGCCATTTCTGTACCTTTTTTTGTTGTCTGACGAAAGCTAGTGATTTTTCAATACAGAAAAATGGTCTTTAAAGCAAGTTTTGGGAGTCTTTCACAGCTTTATTTATTCTAATTGTTTCCTTTCATTAACGTCCACATTTAAGCAAACACAGGAATCAATTATCTCATCTAGATCCACCTTAGCCACACTAATATTCAGCCTTGACCAACGTAATTCAGGGGCGTTATGGAGACAAGCATGGGCAAAATCACAAAAAAACACCTGGGTGGAGTGTAATAGAGTTATTTCACATTATAGACACTGTGTTACTTTTATATATCAACGACAAGCAGCTTGTCCTCGTCTGAGCTAACTATGACTCATTTTTCAGAGGAACTCCACTTTTTCTGGAGAACTCTAGTAGTCAGGCAGGTTTTTCTGTTTTTCTAGGATGTATCTGCCATCTAGAGGACAAGATATTAAACTACAATTGACCAGATTTCCACTTCTGTAATTGTGGAATGAAGTACTCAGTTTTGATGGCGAAAATTTCTTTGTAGTCTTCCTACAAATCCAGTCAATATTCCTTGTAGCAATATCTGAAGACTCAGCTGTTTGGAGAACACTTACACACTCAGCACTATTTTATGATTTATATATCTAGGCATGCTCTCTTTTTTATGATGCTGTTGCCTTTGGAAGTGATTAATGACTGTGGTATTTGCCTTCTTTGACTCATAAGTTTGTAATTTGACTGACTGCTTTTGACTAACTTTTTTATTCCACCCCTCGTGTAGCTATGACTCCCATTGTGTGCCTTTGCGTGTGTGTGTGTTTAAGTTTCTCCCAGTTTTTCTTGTCATTTCTTTTTTTTTTTTGAGAAAACTGTTACAGAAGTACCCAATACATGAGTTCTCGATTTTTTTTAAACGAACCCTAAAATCTCCAATGTAAATGAATCTGCTTGGTTCACTGTAGGACTCACAATTATATTTCTGAAGTGTACAGTCATTACTATGTACATATAAATGATCACACAACACATTACTAACCTGATCAAAGTAAAAAAAGTTTCAGTGTAGTTTCGAGCTAGGCAGAATTTGACACAGGAATAGCCTGATAAAGATCAGCTAAAATGAAACGAATGCAAAAACCATGACAGTTCAAAAGAGAGTTCAAAAGGACAGAGGTTACACAGAGAGATAGAGGAAAAAACACCTTACCCGTCTCTTCTCACAGATCTTTTCACATATCTCTCATGGAGCATGGTGCCCTGTTCGTGCTTTTGGCCCTTGCTGCTTTTTTTTGTACTCGTCTAGAGGAGGAAAGGAGGAAAGAGCGGAAGGAAGTGCCAGTGTTTATGTTCTACTGGCACAGGAAGTTCGTAGTCTGAACTATGAGAGAAAACAACCAACGTTTCACACAAGCATCTCTTACCTAACAAATTAAAACTAAAACTACAAAAAAAGCTTAGAATCTGAAAGAAATTGCTTACTAAAATTAAATAAAAACTTTAATGAAAGAACTATTGTCTCTAAAATTGTCATTTTTCATGCAACATTTGTGTGACTCGTTTTAGTGAAGTTTGGAAAAACAATGCTGGCAGAAAAGTAACAATGTTATACATGTATATTTAGTCATTGTTCTTTAAATATACAAAAAAGCTCAAAGACTTTTGGTCTGTACTCAGAACCAAATAAATAAATAAATTCATTTGTTTGTTCATTCATTCATTTGCTCATCCATTCACTCATTCAGTGGTCATACTGGATCCAGCCTATCCCAGGAACACTGAGCTTGACATCAGAATACACCCTGGATAGGACACCAGTAGAAGAATGTTTTTGGGAGGTAGGAGAAAACTGGAGAAACCAGAGGAAACCCATCTGGGCACTTTACAAACTTTGCAAAGACAGTAACTAGAGCTTAGGCTCAAACCTCAAACTCTGCAGCTGCAAGGCAACATTACCTGCTGCAGTACTGATGCACACATCCAAAATAAATACATAAACAAACAAACAACCTAATAAATAAATGTAAACTGCTGCAATGGACTGGCACCCAATGTTCCTAGTCTTTGGATCCATTGTGTCCCTGACCAGCATAAAGTGGTTACTGAAATTGAATGAATAAAAAAATGTAAAAAAAAAAAAAAACAAAAAAAAAAACAAACAAACCAAAAAAAAAAACCAAACAAACCAAAAAAAAGTAAATCTATTAAAAAAAAAGGAAACTAAAAACTAAACTGAATGTAAAATAATTGTTAACAATTAATTATATAATAACACTGTTTCTTACAGAGAATATGCACTTAATATACACTTAATTTAACTGAAGTTAGCCTTGCCAGAGAAGTTTTATATTTTATTAACAACACAAATACTATATAATAAATATAATATTATTCAAAAATCTCCAGGACACAGAACAATGAGATTATTCAAATGGTATGAATCCAGCACAGATAAGGCTGATAAACAGAAAAGAGAGACAACATTCTGTAAATAAGAAATTGTACATCTAATAATAGATAAACACCACACATGAGCTATTACACAGTTGTAATATTACATGCAATTACATATTCACTAAACTGTACATATGCATCTGCTTGAATAATTTAGAATTGAAATAAATTAGGAATGTTAGGACTACATTACAGATGTGTAAATATTGCTCTAGATGTGTTGCTTGGTGCGCTTGGCAGCTCAACTTACCAATGAGCAATATTAGTATTCCCATTATGGGCCACGTAGTAGGCGTGGTTTATTAATATTTAGAGCTATGGCCACTTCCTGCCACTAGGTGTAAGTATTGAGATATTCAGGAACTTTCCATTTTAGTGTAAACAACATAACCTACAGCTTAACACAGCATCCTCACATGAAGTGGCCTTGTTAGCTACCTGTCTAATCAGGTTTTTAAGATTTTATGTTCATATGTTTCTTCAGAGCAACAGTAAAATGGTCAACATGATCATTAAAAAATCAGTGTAACATTATTTCACATGTCCTGTAGAATAGACAGCGTATATTTGGAGCAAATACTTTGAATATTTATGGCCAGAGATTAGTCCACATTGGTGTGCCATTCATTCATTCATTTACTCCTTCGTTCATTTGTTTATTCATTCGTTTGTTCATTCTTTGTAATACCATGTTTGTACTCTCACCCCCTCCTTATTCACTATGCAGGCTGTGTTTATGCAGGTCGCCATTTGGTGTCTCTGTTTCCATAGAAACACAGCCATGGACCTTGTTTATCTCTGTATCTCTCTCTCTCTCACACACACACACACACACACACACACGCATTCATTCTCTTTTTCTTGAGCAATGTTCCCTTGGGTTCGGCCTTCTATTTTAAAAGAAACCACAGACATTACATTGATTCAGGGGGTTCTTTTGTTTGAGCGATACATGGTTCTTAAAAGAAATTACCTGGAAAATGGAAATATACACATTGGTATCATATTGAGAGATTGCTGAATATTTTTCTGAAATAAATTGCAAATCTATATATAAATTGTTCTGTACAAGGTACAATTAAGTCAAAAACATTGCCTAACAGCAGGAATATTCCATCTATTGACTAGACTTTAATCAAGTGTTGTACATTTGTGATCTGTAGCACTGTGAAAACAATCTGATGAAAACTATGTAAGATTGTGGTCCAACTTCATATGAATGATGATGTGATTAAAAGTATGAATGCTAAGTTGGCCCCTTAACATTAACCTTAATAACTTTTTATATAAATCATATAAGTCATACAAATTGTTATGAATGTGCAAGCATCACATTGTCCCAGAATTATTCAAGGGCAACTACCCTTTTGTGTTTTTTTCTTCTATAAGGACATGTTCTAACCTGCTCCTACTATTAAACATTTACTTAGTGTGAATCACATAGTAATTATGTTGAGCGCCCAGGAGAGTCGATGATTAATCACATGGCTTGATTATTCAAACGGTGCAGTGCTTGGAAAGCAACAAAACATCCCACACTATAGAGAATGATTCTACCCAGGACTAAAATGTGTCTTTTGTCAAAGACATTAATCAATAGGCTCTAGACGGAGTCCAACATCGAACGAGACATTTTAAGGGAGAGACGGGATCAATCTATTTAGATCTGTCCCTACAAATCCAGTCAGCAGTCTTCTTGCACAGAACGATAGAGCGATCTGCAAATCCCTCATGACTTCTAACCACATTGCTCAGAGGGAGCAGGGCAAAAATAGCAACAATATACACAGATGCTTTATAGTATCATTCAACACTTATCTATAGAAAGCAGAAAGAATATGCAGTCATTTTTGTGCTGTGGATGGGATAGTCATTTCTGCCCATGTGGTATAGGGGAGGAGTGAAATCTTTGTACATGACCCATGTGCATACAGAATAGCTACACACTAATCCTTATACAATTTCCTGTTTACCATTAAAACACTCAGACATGGCGGTTTAAACAAGTGAGTGAGGGGGATGGGAGAGAGAGATGTAGTAGAGGTTCCATAGAGACTGTAAGCTCTGTAATAACAAAAGTGAGAAACAAAGCAGCTGAGATGCTTCTAGACGGACTCTATCTCAGAAAAACTGGCAAACTAAATAGTGATCATGATACTGATAGTGATCAAACTTGCTCTGCCTTACAAGTGGTAAAAGAGGGTTCTCAATTGAGCAAAATTGAGCAAAATTATGTATTTGCGAGTCATTTAAAGTGCTCTAAAATGTGTTACAAAAGGGACAAGCAATATATTAAAAAAAGACCTTCCTTACTGACAATCTACTCATATGATCAATTAAGAAGATTTAGCTTATGATTAGAGGTTAGCATCTGTACCTTGTCTTATGTCATATGATGAAATGAACAAAATCCAACCAACAGCACTTTTATTTTTTCAACTTCTTCCAAATTTCTCATTATCAGCTTTGATAAGCACAAGAATGTTAATGGATATTAAAATGTTAAAGATTGCCGTGAAATTATGAGTAAAATCTGAAGTGGTATTAGAGATTTTTATATCATTTAAAGATAAATTGTAAATTATAAACAGACACCTGAATTACTGAAGTTGCCTGTCTCATATTGTAGAAATGCATTAGTTGCACATCATATTACACTGAAACCAATTGTGAATAGATTATTTAAAAAGCTAGTATTAGCAGACCACCAACAAGCAAAGGCTATGTACAAGGATTGTTAATGCAGTCCTGAAGACACCCACATCAATGAGAGTAGGGCTTTGAGATGAACCATTTCACACCTACTGCAGTTGGAAATCATTATCTACACATAATCACATCTACACATTACTTATTTCACACTAAAATTTGTTGGCAGGCATCTTGAACCAGATATGCCTCGGTACATTTCAGTAGAGAACTTATTCTGGGTCCAATATTCAAATTACTGGAGGATGACATAGTACCTGTAAATTTTTAACCATAACTGTTACATTAAATTTTAAGCAGGAAATGTTCTTTAATCTGCTATTTTGGGAGGTTTTTGTTCATTTGGTGCTCTCCTGTGAAGAAAATTTTCCCAAGGTTTGAATGATAAGCTGACTGAGCACTCATCCACTACACCTACAGCCTGCCTTAAGTAAATGTAGTTCATTTTATCTATAAAAAAAAAAAGTACATATTTTTAGATTAGATTCAACTTTATTGTCATTGTTCAAAGTACATGTACTAAGCCAATGAAATTTCATATGTATTTACAGCCCAAACATGAATTTCAGCATAATATTGTGGTTACATCAAACTATCAGACAGTGCGGCTGGTCCAATTATGCATTATTGTGCATAATTGAGACCTGGCTGTTTTTGGAAATCTACATCATAATTTCCCAACTCCCGTTCAACTGTAATTCTGAAGTTACCCCTATGGTCTGAATATCGATGTGCAGATTTTCAGTATTAACCAAATGACCAAGTTTGCCAATTGGGAAAATATCAGCACAATGCTGTATTTTTGGTCATCCACTTCTTTCAACCACCCCTGAGGATAATGTGTGATTTAAACCTGTCAGTGTTGTAAGCCAGCACCCCCTTAACATTAGCCTTGGTAATGACTGCCATGTGATTTAGCCTTAATTTCCTTCACACAACTCTCCTGTGGCATCGTTAACACAAGAATAACATATAAGTGTCAGCTCCTGAAGAAATATTCCAACTTGTCCAAAGCTATAATCATTAACAGTGTCTCAAAACAAAGCTGTGCAGATGTCTTCTTAATGAAAAAAATGAGCTGTATGCAGCATTGTTCAAAAGCAATTTGCGCATGTTGTGCTGGGCTTAGCTAGATGTGTGTGTGCTGGCAGTGTCCAACACTGGAAAAATCCCAAAGGTGGAAATGCTAGCACTGACAGTTTCACAACCCTGACCAGGCAGTTACAAAAGATGAGTGAATGACTGAATTGCCTTTCTTTGTCCCGCAAGCTTCATATCTGAGCACGCCCTCATGCCTGCATTAAAGTAAACCTCCCCCTTGTGTGACTTTTTTGTTGCATTTTGTGGGATCCTGATGAGCACATCTAGTCTCAAATTGATGCACTGTGAACCTTTTTAGCAAGATTAAAAACAAAACAATTAGTGCGCCTTTATTTATATCTGTTTGTAATTGTTTGGAGTGCATGTTCATTCCAAATGATTTATTCATATTCGGTTACATCCCTAGTGAGAGCTATCTGGATTAGTGACTAACAAAAAATAGTTTTGATTGTTATGGTATATACGTGCAGGTATATATACTTTGACCACTGTTAAATAAATAGGTGAGAACACACAAGTGCTAATCAGTACTGAATTACAGCACCTACCTATGACAAATGTGAACTTGTTTACTAAAGTTAACTTAGCTAACATAGATAATGTCAGCAATGAAGCTTAAACAATTTACTGGATTACATAGATTACAAATTTGTAAATAGAGTGTGTGTGTTTATATATACATATATATATATACATATATATATATATATATATATGTATATATATATATTACATTATTATGTATATATTATATATGTACATATTATTATTATATGGCTGAAGTATTTTTAAATTACAAATGGCCTTTCTTTGGCAGATGTTGTGGTTTGAGGAAATTGTGTGATAATTTGCATGATGACAGATCTCATGAAGATGTTAGTCTCATAGCCAACATGTTAGCCACATTCATGAAGCAGAATTTGGACACAAAAATAGCAGACATGAGCTGCTCAGCTAAGGTATTTGATGTAAGTGTTTATGTGCTTATGAAATGTTAACCATATGTGTTCAATTGGCAAAAAATATTTTATGTAGTACAGATTTTTTTAAAAGTAGGGTGAACAGTATTATGTCTGTAATCCATGTTATTGGAGAGCATGTGACAGAGAGAGCAAGTCCCTTCTCTATTCTTTGTCTCGCGCTGCTCACACCATTAAAGCTCCAGCCTTTGTTCAGTGCTGTTGGCATGGCAACTAAGTCAAGCCTGTGTTGTTATTAAAGCAAATCTATTGGGGCAGTTTGTGTGTGTGTGTGTGTGTGTGTCTAGCATTCTACAGAAATTAACACCCTGAAGTTGTGGGCAGCTGGACAGTGGGATGAATTTAGTCTCACTCTCAGTTATGACATTCTGCAGAGAAACATGTCGGACTGAATAAAATTAAGGGAGTGTAAACCATGAAGGGGGAAGGAAAGACACACACGTTCACACTAACCATGACTGATAACAACAAACAAACAGCTACTACTAATCCTCCTGATAATCAAATACCAGCTGACCTGAGGTCTGACACTTTGCTCTTATTCTCTGCCTAATTTTTGACTTCTGAATCACCACTATTTAGAATTAATTGTATAAATATGTACACTATATACTGTTGATTTCTAGATTTCGAATGATCAGAAGTTGTTTAAATTTTAAATTTCTGTACCTGCATGACTCTGACATATGCCAGCTGCAAGGCAAATCATACTGACAGTTTCTATCATTCTAATATGTTATTGTTTCTATAGTAACAACTAACCCAGAGACTGATAAAAGAATAATGTAAGCGATAACAGGAACTAATTTGTTTCATGAACGTTGCAGAACATTAAATCTAGCTATAAATGGATAAAAAAGTATGACATGACATTCTCTAATTAACAAAAAAATTGTAGTGGTTGGCAAATACAACCCAACTGGGCATGCCATTACAGGAAAATAACCAACGCATCACACCACCCTATCGTTGATTATTTTCCTATAACAGCACACCCAATTATGTTTAATTCATTACATAATGCAATGTAATGTTATAATTACACAAATTAAGGTGCTCTCTTTTGGTGCAGTTGTAATTAACTGTTGTACTCTAACAGTGTATGTATTGTGCTCTCATGGGCACTCAGTTGCTATTTTCATAGTGTGGAGTGGCGTAACAGCAGGCCTGACTGTCAAAATCTGCTGACACAGTGGTATTTTTTGAAACCAACTCTGGCTCAGAATTGAACTTTATCACCTATTAATTCCCTTTTTAGTCTTTTTCTGATGTCAAGCAAAGGCTTAAAATTCTGTCCATATTCTCATAACCTGGTTTTGCATTTGTGCATTATTTATGTCATCCCACCTCAGTATAAACAGGCTACTACTCGGTTACTACTGACTGAATTCTTTTATCCATAACAAATAAGAACAACAACATCTCAGTTGTGGCTGGTTAATGAATCAAGCAGAACAATACATAATGATATAAATGCCTAGAGTGCTCCTACATGTGAGTGAACACATGGCAGCAGAGTTGGCGGTGCCAGGTTTTGTTTCAGTAGAAGCATCCAAAAAAGGTTTGTCAATAGAGTCCAAATCACTGCATTCAAACAGAAGCACTTGCCTTTAAACCTGAAACAACTGGGGGCTAGTAAATGTGGGCTCGACTTTTTTCTTTCCTGTCAAGAAGAAGACAAAATAAACAAATAAAAGGCTTGATGATATTTACAATAGAAGATGGCAAGCATTCAAATAAACATCTAATAAGAGCGCTTCGTATTTTTTGCAACAGTGAACAAGACACAGTGGCGGAGTGTGAGGTTAGTGATAAAAAAATCTGTATCTACTGCTGTGGCAAGTTTCATTTTTTTTTTTTTATTGTGCACTGACAGATAATTGCACAACTTTTGCCAGGTTACTGCCTGCATAATTGTGATAGTGACAAAAATATTGATAATATGTAATAGTTATAAAATAATAATACATCATCTACCTGTTTGTTATGTTTGCATTCATTGCCTGGCTCCCAGAGGTGTTGTGTGATTCCAGAGTGACCTAATAAGAAAATTATTCATTATTCAAGGCATTTACCTTTTTGTTTAATCTGGAATCATCTATCCCAATTAAAGACTAATCTTTTTTGTGTTGGGTCCAGTTAGCATTATTAAGGAACCATTTGCTTTCATATGCTCCTTTCACCTTGTGTAAATACGTAGAAGCATGTTGACACAGACGTCTTATGTAAATACATGCCACTTTCAATTATTGGCCTGAAACTAGGATAGGTGTGTCTGGGAGAGAAAAAAGGAGAGAAAGAGAAAGCGAACAGTCTGCTCTTAATTAAATAATACACTTCCACGCTGGCATTTCCCAGCAGCAATAGGGCTGGTTGCTATGGGAATGGTGCAGAGACCCACTTTGCTTGCCACAGATTTGCTGCAATTTTTCTTCCAAGAATAACCCATGATGAAAAGGCTTATAATTTATATAATGTCTTCTTTTTTATCAGTCCTATATGTTTCTATATGTGTATGCTTCCGTAACTGAATGACATTTTCTGCTATAGCAAATAGGTTGCTTTTAGGGTGCATCAGCTGGTATGGTGTTGGTGGTGGGTCCCGCACATATATACACACACACACACACACACACCACCACCACCACCATTTTTTACCAATCCATGAGGCACTGGACATTTTCTCCCTAGGCTCCTGTGCAAGCAAAGGCACATTTTTTCAGCATTGCATAATTTCTGACTGCAGCGAGTGACCTACTTCTCCTGAATCATTGCTGGGCTTGTCTGAGCTGGAAGGAATGAAGGAGAGATCACACCGCTCATGCGAGACAGCATAGCTTCATGCACTTTTATAGTAGTGAAAGAAAGGCTATGCTCACACCATGTGAATCTTTTACTGCTACTAATGGAAATGTAAACAGCTATGTCCACATTCAAGCCAGCATTTCTTTGATCAACAAGCTAAACAAGCTATTTTTTATAACATAACTACCGAGGAGACTAATTGTGTGCACTCAATTTGAATTAAGTTAAGCTGTATAATTCTTAGTTTTCTCTCTTTCACTCAGTATTACAGGTGTGCAAGTGTTAAATAAATGATTAATTCATTGCCTGCCAGGAAACTCAAATGAGATGCAGATCATGCACTTTGTCTGTTGGTGTTAAGGACAACTGCATAAAAGACCTTGGAATATTTAACTCTAATGAGACCTCAGGTCTCCAACCCTTACCATCACGGACTGTGGGGAGAGATTCCTGTGATGGATGATCTCATTGCACCATCTTTTTATTCTGTTATGGTTTGTTTTGCACCCTGGTCGCCTAGTAACACTGTCACCTGGCGGGACCATTTGTGTACAACCATAATGCCCAAATGGGATTCTCTATCTTACTGTTCTCTTTGTTTTCTCTCTCTGACATCTCAATAGTAGGAGTCGTCTACATACATACACTATTAATTCTGTGCAGTGCATTCACACAAACATGACACTATCCACAATCAATATAGATCTAAATATCTAAAAATGTGTTGACCTTCATAAATCAGGCAATGGCTATTAAAAATAGCTACATGCCCGAAAATACCCATATCCACTGTTAGTTTTATAATGTAGAAGTTTACAACAATCGCAGCTGTAACGAACCTTCATGGAAAAGGAAGCAAGTGTATTTTGCTCCTACACACTCTGAGGAGGATGGTTAGAGCAGCAAAAATTTCTCCAAGAATCTTGCAGAAGAAATTAGCATTTTAGGGTCAAAATGCAATTAGAGGCCACCTCCATGCCAACAAATGGTTTGCAAGGCATGCCAGAAGAAAGCTTTTTCAATCATAAATGCCTAGAATTAAATAGATGCTACTGGAACTTTGACTGGAACAGGATTTTATGGTCTAATGAGAGCTATTTGCTAACAAACACTCAAGGTGAGTTTGATATAAAAAGAAGGATAATTATACAGAAGAGAACATAATCCCCAGTGGTTAAGTATGGTGGAGGAACTGTGATGTTGTGGGGCTGTTTTTCCTCCAGAAGCCCTGGCCACCTTGTTGGATATATTTCATCATGGACTCCATGCAGTACCAGAATATTTCAAATGAAAATCTGGCTGACGGTGCTAAGAAGCTAGAACTGGATTGCAGTTGGATTTCTAGCAAGATTATGATAAGGATAATGAAACAGAATCATACTTTTGACATGGCCATCCAAGACCCCTGACCTAAACCCCATTAAAAACATGTGAACTGAAGACGAGAGTCCACAAGAGAGGACGTAGGACCCTGGAAGATCTGGAGAGATTCTATATTGAGGAGTGCTCTCAGATTGTGTTCTGCAAACTCATCAAGCATTAAAAGAGAAGAGTCAGGCTGTTATGTTGACAAAGAGAGGTTGCACAAAGTACTAAATGCAGGGGAGCTAATGATTGTGACGTGTGTGGTTTGGTTAAATTAAAAAAACTAAATAAATAATTTCTTAGAATAAGAGGGAAAGGTGAATTATGTAGTGGATAATATCTGTACATCAGAAATGCGTGTGCACCATTCTGACCTTGTTTCCCATGAAAGGGCTGAGGAAAAAAAACTGTTGACAATTTAGAGGTGCCAATCAGCTTACAACAGTATTGAGTATTTGAGTATTTCAGAAACTGCTAATGTCTTGAGTTTTTCACACACATCAGTCTATAGAGTTGTAGAATGGTGTGAAAAACAAAAAACATTTAGTGAGTGACAGTTCCGTGTGTGGAAACGCCTTGTTGTTAAGAGAGATCAGAGGAAAATGGCCAGATTGGTTTGAGCTGCCAGGAAGGATATAGCAACTCATATAATCACTCTTTACAACCATGATGAGCAGAAAAGCATCTCAGCATGCACAAAACATTGAAGCTTGAGGTGGATGGGCTACAAAGGCAGAAGACCACATTGGATTACACTCCTGTCAGCCAAGAACAGGTATCTGAGGCTATCATGGGCAAAGGCTCACCCATACTGGACAGTTGAAGGTTAAAAAAATCACCTGGTTATTTTCCATTCTTCAACTGTCCAGTTTCAGAGAATCGGTCCCCATGATAGCATCAGATTCTCATTCTTGGCTGACGTGGCTGATATAATGTGGTCTTCTGCTATTTTAGCCGATCCATCTCAAGGTTTGATGTGTTGTGTTTTCTGAGATGCTCTTCTGCTCACCACGGTTGTAAAGTGTGCTATTTTGAGTTACTATAGACTTCCTGTCAGATCAAACAAGTCTGGTTATTCTCCTCTGATCTCTCATCAGCAAGTTGTTTCATCCTGCAGACCCTCCACACACAGGATGTTTTTTGCACCATTCTGTGTACACTCTAGAAACTGTTGTGTGAGTGCCAGCCATGACCACGCCACAGTTAAAGTCACAGAGATCACACTTTGTCCCCATTATGATATGTGACGTGAACAATATATATACATATATATATGTATGTGTGTGTGTGTGTGTGTGTGTTAGTATATATATTAATTCATTGCCTCATATATATATATATATATATATATATATATATATATATATATACACACACACATAGCCAACCACAATGTTGCTGAGATCATTTATTTACCCTAATTAGAAAGACATTGCACTGAAAAAGATTCAGGGTAAGAAATATCCTTGAAAAGAATCAAATTTAATGTTATATTTGATTCATATGCTGAAAGTATGATTGTGTTGGACGCATATTACTAATTTGGTTAATTTTTTGTAGTTCATTGTGCAATATAACTACTGTATAACAAGCTTAGCATAGAAAAATGAGCATATACAGTATATGCAATTGAGGCAGGTGAATGTAAGTGTGAGCAAAATATTTTATTAATAATTCATATCGTCAGGTACAGTTGTCAAACTGGCAAAGGTCAACAAATGTGCAAAGAGAGCAATTTAGAGAAAACCAGATAAAAACACAGAAAAAAGGAACAATGATCAAAGCCAGGACAACAATCAGAAACAATGGTCAGAATTACAATGAAAAAGAAAATCAAAACCCCACAAAGATCATGAGTGAGTGAGCTGTTTAAGTACACTGAGCGCTAATGAGAAAACAACAAGCAGGTGTGTTATCCTTGTGCAAATCCTTGCTGGCTCTGGAGTATATTGGAGAGTGGTGGCTCCTGGTTTGGTGGCCAGCTGTGACATCATGATGTAATTATTTTTAAAAAAAGTAATCAATATAGTGTATATCATATTTGTTTTAAAAACACACACATTTGTGTGCTTAATATGCATTTACAAATGTATCATCTTGAATCACAATAAAGTGTAATATAAGCAAAATAAAGCAACCCCCATGCACCGTGTTGGGGGAATGGAAAAGACCATTGGATTTCAGTTGGGCATGACTTGCTGATGTGGCAGAATGTACACACACTTGTGCTTAATCATACTACATACTTGGGCACTGAGCCTCAGTTTGAGCTTCTCACTCTAGAATTGGCCACTGATTTTTTTTTTTCCTTCTGTGTTGCTGCCTTTATTTTCTGTTCCATTGAACTAAATGCTCTGGAACAGTGCGTCCGGTGAGAGTGCTGTTTTTCTCCCTGTCTCATTTAAACTATAATTACTGGTAATGGTCTCTGTGGCACCACATTCTTATGACGCACAGCAGCGCTGCAACTGAAAGGAAAAAAAAACAAGGGAAAAACAAATAAAGGAAAACAGAGGTGATCCGAGGTCACAGCTTGTGGGCAAGCCTAACCACAGCAGCATTACACAGGGTTACCTGAGCTGCTCTGGTATTGTTAACAGGCCTGTCACTGCGTTACCCTTCCCCACGCTGCAGGATTAATCAGACTTCTACACTGGCTTTCACCGCTTTGGCTCTACATTTAAAACTTGAACTTTATGATGCTGTTTTTAGATTTTCATAAGTAGATTAGGTCACCTGAGTGCTGCTATGTTAACAACAGGAGAGAACCAGGCACACATTGTTTAAACATATTACTGAAGTCTCTCAATCTGCATCAAGGGTTCGGAAAACCTGGCATGGAAACAAGAACAGGTTTCATAGCATCAAGATTTGTGATGTTATTTTCAGGCATGACAAGACTTAAACAAGTGTGTAGAGCAAACTGAGGAAGTTAGATAATAGCAGTGAGTTGTTTGTCAATGTAAAGAGCTGAAAATAGACTCGCTCTACACCCCCAGTTCCCAGGCGCTGAGCTTTAACCTATTTCAGTTCTTGCACTATGGCACAAAATCTCTTCACACAGGCTGCTATTTCCTCGCAGTGTGTTCTTAAAAGCATACTTCCTAGCCCATCATGTGTGGTAGTGGGGGTGGTGCGTGCAAGTCTCTCACATATTTCCGTAAAGAAACCAAGCCAGAACGAGAAATGAACCTAGTAACCTCCTTAAACAGGGGAAGTCCTAAGCTTTTGAACACCGCTGTTAAGATCATCCTGTCTGTCACTGATGGCTTGGAAAGCACCCAGTGAAACAGGATGACTACGAGTTCCAATTTAGGAGACACAAACACATTGTGAGGCAGTCCATCCTTACTGCCAAGGACAAAAGAGAAGGAGCTTTTTGTCTGAGACTGATGAATATCGTTGATAGGATTAGTGGAATCTTTTGCTTAAGCTCCTCAGGACATTGCCTGTTCAGCTGAGGCCATACATACACAGATTAAACCACACACAGGCCAGGGAATTCAGGTGAATAAGAATTGTCACATGGTTATTAATAAAACTCTAAACTGAGTCGCACATAGATAGCAGACCCCAGTTCACTGAAGTACATTAAACTTGATTATGCTACAGCACACTTTAGTATACTTGCAGCCACACTAATGATTAACTTAAAGTGTGATCAAATGGAACAACTATTTTTGTACTTAGTATACATAATATGTAAAAAAAAACATTTTAAACCTCATCTTTAATTTGATTTAAGTGTACTAAACCATGTTATAATGAAACTATTTTAAGCATACTTTGGTACGCTTTAAATATACCATGGAATATAAACTGTATTTGAATGCATGATGTTCATATTTAGAATGAAATTAAAACATCTTTTATAACTATTACAATTGTACTACTATTGTCTTCAGAACAAAGGACTTTACAGTTTATCAGTAACATGACAAGCTAGTATAGCTGTTATAAGCAATAACAGGAACTTGTAAACATTCCACAACATACAGATAACTATAAATGGATAAGAATTATGATGTCATTCTTTAATAAATAAAAAAAATACTAGCTCTTTTTTAATTAATTCCACAAAATGTTGTATTTCAGAATTTAAAAACCCTATAAAATATTATACAGCAATTACTGTTTGTCAATAAACAAATATAATTTAAAAATTCACTTAAAAAAAATATATATATATATATATATATATATATATATAATTAAAATTGAGTTTTGTTAGTGTGACAAAGCAAGTGTATTTTATGAAATTAAACTAAATTATTAACTAAAAGTAACTTTCACAGTAATTAATTTATTTTAAAAAGGATACTCTAATACAATTTTATTAAAAGTTTTAGATTATTTGGCCTATATTTTCTGCATATTTTAATTAGGTGCTTAAATTTGTTAGTATATTCACAAGATACTTAGACAAAGGTCAGTATATATATTTTTTACTACGGGGCCAAAAACTGAAGGCCAATGAAGGTGTTACTGTTTCAATATTATGGAATCAAAATGTAATCCACTGAAAGACAACTGAAAGAGAACATGGAGATATGAAACTCAGTTATTTCATGACTTCTATGCAATGACCTGAAAGCTTTATATAACCAGATTTTTCTGGCACTGTGCTTGGTGATTTTTCTACTGCACACATGAAGTGAAGTTCCCTGGGCATCTGGATTATGGAAGTTGGAACTAGGGTTAAGGTTTTGGTGTTATATCTAATCCTTAGGCATATGAGTTTCAATCCCTTGTCAGTCGTTGTTAGTGTTAATGAATAGAGAAAAGCTGACTGTGGACATGAAGCATAGTGGATGTGGAGCTATGAAGAAATCATAGTGACCAAAGGCAATGGGGAAACTTGAATGTATATTGCAAAACCTAGTTATTTTTGTAAAATTGTTCCAACTCAACAATAGGAAATAATAAGCTTTTATAGTAAAACCTATTAGCTGTTATTCAGGGATTACACATTGTTCCTTTGTAATGCTGAAAGGTTCCAGAAGCCACATGTACCAGTTGAACTCTATCGTGGCTTAGTTTGAATGTACATTTTTATGTTTTAATATACAAATTTGAAAATGTATAAAAAATAAACATAGATGCAATATTGTCATAGGGCTATGTTTAGAGTTGAGTTATACGTGCAAAAAGTTAATACCAAAATTGTGCATCTGTATTCTACACAACTCAAACAACAGAGAATTGCACAGGATTTGCGAATACAGGACAGAGTTTGCTGCAAACAAAGGCATGTCTCAGTTATACATGATTTTGACCTTAGATTTAAGTCAATTTTTCTTGCCTTATATTGACTCAAGAAAGGAGCTGTATTGAGACCACTGGCTGTCAGTTTGACATCACTGTCTGATTGTACTGTGGTACGTATTGTACCACAATATGTCACGCTGAAATTCATGTTTTGTGCTTTGTAAATATACTCAAAGACTATGGAACAGCAATCAAGGGTAATATTTAATATATAGATATTAAATAATTAATTAATCAATTAATTAATTTTATAATCCCTGTAAAGTAGGACTGTGAATCGATAAAGTGTCAGTACTTTTGATCCTGATGTTTGTTTGTTTTTTTTTTTAAATGAATGCTAATATAAGAATATTGATGCTGTGTTTGTATTTTTATCAAACAGAATGTTAAAATGTTGTAGGACTTATTATTGATAGGCAGTATAGGAAATACTGCTCCTTCAGTTTCTCCCTTTGGCCACCAATTAGTTTCATATACACACAAACACACACACACACACAGAGTCAGGCAGGCACCCACAAAAGAATGAGAGAGAGTGAAGAATTTTTTAAGTATCTGTATCTGTAAGAGTATCTGACTACTAGTCTTGGTGTTGCTTGGTAATGAATTGAAGATAATTTTTTGGTATTGAAACACTTCAGAAAACACTTTTATGTTAAACTGCTTCTCTAGTCCTCATTTTCTATCTCCCTATTTTTGGGGGGCTTAAAGTTAAGGCAGTGGTCTAGATTCTGTTGAAAAGTGTCTACTCAAGAAAAGGGCTTATTAATCAGGCAGGGACGTAGAAGATCTCAGTGTTTCCTCTGCAGAAGACAAATGGATTGGGAGTAGATGCTATAATACACAATGTGGTCAACTTTTTTCATCTTTCTATAGATTTTTCCAGAATCATACATTGGTCACAAATCATTGCACATCCCACAAAGGAAACAACAAAAGCATCCTGCATTATCTCCAAAACCAGGGAAACTATAAGAACAAGACTATTTCAACAACATTCTATTTGTTTGACTCTTATGACTTACTTTAAACTACAGTTCAGTAATGGTCATTTGTGCCACTTTCTCTAATTGATCCTGTTTTTATTCCAAACAGGCATAACACTATGAGGTTTTAGCAATTTCTTGTTTGTTTCGTAGACTATGTTCAGGATCTCAAATGTAGCCTGGCTGGGTTCCCAGAACCAACAAAGATGAAATATGTTCATATGTAAATTGCTGTAAATCCATTGGCTAATACACACACTATTATTAAAAGGTACTCAGCTAGTGTAGGCATCCGGTTAGAGGCACAGATAGATCTGCATACACGTGCATCAGCAAATCACAGTGCACTCCAATGTCCTGCTGTAATGCTTACTGTAGGGAATACAGAGTGAGAGAGAGAATGGCTTTGCAGATACTAATTTTGGAAATAGCAAGAGAGAACAGGAGGGGTTGGTATAAATCATTGTGAGCATATGGTAGTTCAGACAAAGCACATAAATTAGGTACAATTCTGGTCAGATTTTTTTGTTGTTGTAGTACAACAGGAATGTTCAGGATGTCAAGCCTATTTATCTGCTTACATAACACATTTTTTATCACTGATAAAGCAATGGGCCACAGTACATTATCCTTATTGATATCCAGAGATTGCCTACCGCTCAGTATGCTTTAGACTCTACGTGTGGAAATAAGTTTCACACGTAAATTAAAAGCAGAAAAGATCCAGCCATCATTCCAGTCTGCTGCTTGCCAACAGGGATAAAATAGCTCTATCCCACAGGGACACACTCCCCTCTCCTACTGCTTCATCTGTCCAGTTGGATGGTAAATATATCAAGCCAAAAGAAGCAATGGAAAACAGGAACTCACTCATACATAAGCAAGAGCCTCTGGAGCAAGAGTAAGAATAGAACCACATTGTTTATCTCATTTGAAACCTAATTCAATACACTCTGCAAATGTGAAAGTGATTCACCAATATCCAAACCAGCTCAGTGGAAATAATGATGGTGGTAACAACACTGTATTATACTGATAATCTGAATTTCCATTATAAGAGTGCAGCCATGAATATGCACAGGCGGCGAGGACAGGGAGGTTTTTGTTTTTAGTCCCAGAGCACCCTGTGGTGTGGTATTTATAGCTGACATTGTCAGCCAGTGTTGGGTGTAATGTAAGGACACGTCAAACAGTGCAGCAGTGCAATTTAATGTCTGAATAATTGGAAATGGCCCTGAAGAGAAAAGAGATAGATAGAGATAGAGAGAGAGAAGCCATGTAAAATGTGATATAAAAATTTGTACTAATTCACAGTCAATTCGAATGAGCATGGGAGATGTAGTTGGATTTTATTAAATTTCATATTGATTGAGGTGAAGAAATGGCAGAAATTCCTTATACCCCTAATCTTTTTTAATTTTCAAAATTTGAATTTTCAATTTCAATCATGTAAATTAATACAAATTCACAAACATGAGACCATTATTTATTTACCATAATATTATATGGTCCCTGGTGGTCTAGTGGCTAAGGTGCCTGTACTCTCACCCCTGAGGCCTGGGTTTGATTCCTGGGTGGGGAACCAACCCAGCCACTGGGAGTATGCCCTCAGTGCTGGTACCAAGCCTGGCTAATATGAGAGGGTTCCTTCAGAAAGGGCATCCAGTGTAAAACATGTGGTCTAATGATCCACTGTGCCAACCCCTAATAGGAGTAGCTGGAAGACGAACGTTTTAATATTATATATTACATTTTCACATCATAATAATTACCCTTTATCATAATTTATAATGTTATCATGTTACATGTTTACAGGTCCAAAAAAGAACATGATCAGATGCTATTTCACTTCTAGCCACTTTAGTGCTGTGTGCTGTGAGGCTTGTTTACTTGCAGTTGGTCACTAGCTTTTCAGGATAGTGAATGGAACTGAGTATTTTAATCAGGGTGACTAACGCAGCTGAGCGACACAGTGGGGTAGCAGGTAGCATTGACACCTCATAGCTCCTGTGTCCCTGGTTTGATCCTGAGCTCCAGTCTGTGTAGAGTTTCACATGTTCTCATCTGTGTCCCTCCAGGTTTACTAGCTTTCTCTCACCTCCTAAAAACATGATAGTAGGAGGATTTCCTATGCTAATTTGCCCCTAGGTGTGTGAATGTGTGTGTGCATGGTGTTCTGAGATGAACTGACATCCTATGCAGGGTGTATTCACACCTTGCTCCCAGTATTCCTGGGATATCCACCATGACCCTGAGCAGGATTAAGCAGTTAAAGAAGATGAATCAATGAATGAATGGATGACTAACACAGCTAGATGTCTAGCTAAGTAACAAACTAGATAGTTAGGTAGTCACCCTGATCAGCTATCAAACTACACATTAGCTAGTCAGTTAGGTAGCTATTGAACATGCATCAGCTTTGTACAAATTTATATACATTAATTAATGTAAATTAACCTTTGGCAATCAACATATGAAGCTCTATATGTCCAAATATTAAAAAAATTTTAGCTACATATTCCCCAATCTTTCATATGTTCAAGAAACTCTTTACTGAATCAAATATGGTGATGGCATTTTAAAGTGTACCCAATGACAATACTGTGGCAATTATGAATACAATGAATACAGTTTATGAATAAAAATGCAAGCCAGAGCAATAATATGCCGGTTTTCAAACTTCAGCTTACTATGATAGTTTTCTAATTGTAGAACTGATATCTTAGTGTTTAGCACGTTTGCCTCTGGGGGTTCGTTTCCCGCCTCTGCCCTGTGTGTGTGGAGTTTGCATGTTCTCCCCGTGCTTCAGAGGTTTCCGTTGGGTACGCCAGTTTCCTCCCCCAGTCCAAAGACATGCATTGTAGGCTGATTGGCATCTCTGGGGGCAGTCGTGGCCTAATGGTTAGAGAGTCGGACTTGTAACCCAAAAGTGACCCTGAAGGTCGTGGGTTCGAGTCTCGGGCCGGCAGGGATTGTAGGTGGGGGGAGTGAATGACCAGCGCTCTCTGCCACCCTCAATACCACGACTGAGGTGAGACCCTTGAGCAAGGCACCGAACCCCCAACTGCTCCCCGGGCGCTGCAGCAAAAAAGGCTGCCCACTGCTCCGGGTGTGTGTTCACTACTGTGTGTGTGCACTTGGCTGGGTTAAATGCAGAGCACAAATTCCGAGTATGGGTCACCATACTTGGCCACAAGTCACTTCGCTTTCACTTTTTAAATTGTCCATAGTGTGTGAATGTGTGTGTGATTTTGGCCCCCGCCTTGTGCCCCGAGTCCCCTGTCATAGATTCCAGGCTTCCTGCGACCCTGTGTAGGATAAGCGGTACAGAGAATGGATATCTTGTGTTTTATTTTCAAGCAGCTAATTGTTAAATAAAGGTGATAAAGGTAATTGTGTAATAGCAATAATATGAAGAATGACAAGTGAATTTGCAAGCATTAGAGATCTTGATGTAGCACTTAAAAAAAGGTGTGGACCTGTAGGACTTCGCACACCTCTGCCTCATTTCCCAAAATAGATTACTTAGCAATGCATTGATTATCATAATTAAGGAAAGTTCAAATGAATATGGTAGCTCTGGGAGTCACTTCAAGTGATATATATGTTCTTTTCCAGCAATGACTTCTGACAACCGTTTACGCAAGATTTATTTGATGGTGGACAAAAAAGGCAAAGCCAGACGATCATCTAAAGCCATTTTGTTGATGTCAGTAATGTGTTACCTTGATGGAGTACAAACTTTAGAATGTATTATTAACCTTTGTCAAGTTAAGGACAGTTGGTACTTGTGTATGTATTTGTAGAGTGAGTGGTTCATTTCTCAAAGTCATAAATCAGCTTTATAGCAAAACAAATGGAAGTGCGCAGCCTGATCTTATATATCTTTCATAGCAGTTGTTGCAAAGGTACTTAACTATTTCAGGTATAGACAAAAATCTCTTTTAAAACATTTATTTTTACATAAATGGATCATAATGTATCAAAGTAAAATGGATTTGAGGTCAGATTGCTTAAAGGGCATTTCAGATGTAGCTTCTCCCACTGGGACACAAGGACCAGCAAAATATATACAAGAAATTTCTAACACCGTAGTCAGCATTAATCAAAGACAATATTATTTATGTGTTTGTGTGTGTTTCCCACACTCAAGGTTGTTTCACACTTTATTTTTTTTTAAATACTGACAGTTGTAGTGACGTCTCCAAGCTTGCTGTGTCCTGCAGACGTGAGTTAATCTGAGCACAGTGTGGTGAAGCTCCAGCAGTAACATCAGGATCAATAGCACTCAGAGCTCTTTTATGATAGCAGCAGAGTGGCCTGGATCTGTCATATGTCATTACATCGTGACTAGCGCCATGCAAGCTCACAGAGTCCTCAGCCTCTCTTCCCCTTATTACTGTCATTCATGCTACACTATCATAATTTGTTTTACAACTATGACTATGATAGCGCATATTGCATTTATGACTGTTATGTATCCCACTGTAACTGCCCAACTGCAGAAATTTGCTAATATTAGCAATCATGTTTTGTTTACATGTTTATAAATGAGTAATGGTATCATCTTTAATTCCACAACTGGCAGCATGAATGTTTATACAGTATATTCAGAATTATGTTATGATATTATCTACATGTAGTGGGGATTTAATACCTAAATTCAAATGTGAAACATAACTATTGACTTATACTCTATTTAGAAGTCACACGAGAGTTACGCATACATGGTAGAGTGCCTAAAACAGAGGCTTAGCTCAGTTACAAATGAATCTGACCTTGGACTTCTGAATTTTTCTTGTGCAATATTGGCTTGAGTGTGGCGCAGTAGTAACTGTCCAGCGCCATTGTCTGATGATATGATGCATAGTCTGAATAGGTAAATGGACTTAAGCATGTGCATAAGGCTACTAGAAATACGGAGAACTTTCCCAATTAATTATTTAATTAACTTGTGTACTTGACTCACTAACTATGAATATGGCCTATTATATATACACATCTTCAGGTTATTTAAAAATGCTATGCATAATAAGTAAAAAACAATTATTAGTGTGGCTGATGCTACAGTGTGCCTAAAAGTTGAAGGTGAAAATTAAGTGCAGGGTGAGTTGCATGAACTACACGCAAACCATTCAATGTATGTGTATAAAGAAGGAAGTGTATCTCTCCACTTTTCTGAACACAAAGAAAACGGTTCTTATCCTCAGACGCACTTCCTCTATTCTCAGCTTTCTCATGATGAACTGGACTCACCCACACTCTTTGATGTGTTTGAGTCTCACACCCATGTATAGACATACTCTATTATAGCGGATTTTCCAGTGAACTATGAGTAAAGGCACTTTACATTTTGATGAAAAAAAATAACAATAGTTTTTGAGTTATTGTTTGGATAAGCAATAGTTTAACATACACTCACTGAGAACATTATTAGGAACACTATACTAGTCCTGGGTACGGCCTCCCTTTACTCTCAAAACAGCCTCAATTCTTCTTGGCATGGATTCCACAAGATGTTGGAAACATTCATTTGAGATTCTGGTCCATGTTGACATGATTGCATTATGCAATTCCTGCAGATTTTTCAGGTGCACTTTCATGCTCAGAATCTCCCTTTCTACCACATCCCAAAAGTGTTGGGTCCATGGATTCATGCTGTTGGTGCCAAATTCTGACCCTACCATCTGTGCGCCTCAGCAGAAATCGAGATTCATCAGACCAGGTTACGTTTTTCCAGTCTTCAACTGTCCAGTTTTGTTGAATCTGTGCCCACTGCAGCCTCAGCTTTCTGTTCTTGGCTGACAGAAGTGAAACCCGACATGGTCTTCTGCTGTTGTAGTCCATCTGCCTCAAGGTTCGATGTGTTGTGCATTCTGAGATGCTTTTCTGTTCACCACAATTGTACAGAGTGGTTATCTGAGTTACTGTAGCCTTTCTGTCAGCTCGAACCTGTGTGGCCATTCTCTGTTGACCTCTCTGCACAGCAAGGCATTTACGTCTGCAGAACTGCTGCTCACTGGATGTTTTTTCTCTATTGTACCATTCTGAGTAAACTCTAGAGACTGTTGGCATCAAAATCCCAGGAGATCAGCAGTTATAGAAATATTTAATCCAGCCCGTCTGGCACCAACAATCATGCCACGGTCAAAATCACTGAGATCACATATTTTCCCCATTCTGATGGTTGATGTGAACATTACCCAAAGCTGCTGGCCCGTATCAACATGATCTTATGCACTGCACTGCTGCTACATGACTGGCTGATTAGATAATTGCATGAAAGAGTCGGTGTTCAGGTGCGGTGAGTGTAAGTCAGCAGACATGGAAGCATGTTTTGATTTTACAGTGGTAGTAAGAAAATCAATGCCGATGTGACTGTCACTGTGATCTGGTCTGACAGTCATCGTAATAAATTTATTTTAGCTCCATAATCTCAATAATGTGTGAAATAAAAATAGTTCTGCCCACAACATGTGCTCCTAGGAAACAGTTAGATAATTGTTCATTACCATAAAACCTTTTGTTAACTACCGCATAGGATTTCAATGATATATTTGGATGTGTATTTAATGCAGGTGATCAGATAATGCCTGGATTTACAGCTTGATCAAATGCTAAATTACTGAGTTTGAAAGCATTTGTTGAAAATTTTGAAATGCAACAACCATGTAGACTCCACAGAATGAACATCATGGCATGTATGGGACCCATATCTGTCTCACTTACTCCAGTCTCTTTTATAGACCATTTAAATAAACTAATTGGGTTTTATACACCAGGGGTTTCTAATACTTTTTTACAGTCAGATACTCTTTTAACAGATTTATTTTCACTCAGGGACCCTCAGTACAGATTTATTTTCCAACCATATATTATAAAAAGGCACATTATTTAAATTTGTAGAGTAATGTTTTGTCTATGTACTGGAGCCAGTGATTTTTTAAATTCTTGTAACAAACTTCAAAGACAGGCAAGGAGGAGGCGGGAACTGAGTGAACTCAAACATAAACGTTAATCATAAACAAAATGTAAAACCCCAGACGTAAAACATAAACACAAAACACGCGTGCATCTCTCTCTCCCTCAGCGTCTCCAGCTGCTCCTTTATCCCTCTTTCCCACTGATTAGCCAACTCAGTGCCATGCGTGCGTTTTCACAGTCTGACCCCTCCCTCCTCCTCGTCACAATTCCTGTTCTACCCATAGAACCTATTTTTGAGTATCCAGTGTCACCCAGATGAGGATGGGTTCCCTTTTGAGTCTGGCTCCTCTCAAGGTTTCTTCCTTATATCGTCTCCAAGAGTTTTCCTTGCCACCGTCGCCTCTGGCTTGCTCATTAGTGATAAATTCATAAATTTAAAATTTATAGAAAATAAAACACTTTTCTTGGTAATTGATTTAGCTGTGCCACAACCCATGTGTTGTGTCACAGTGTTAATGCCTTCATTATTAATTTAAAATAGTAGAAATTAGTTTGAAGAAGAAGAAGAAGAAGAAGAAGAAAAGCCTACTATGAGCAGGTGTGTGCACAATTTGTATATCCAGTTGTTCCCAAAAGTTTCCTTGAGAAACAGCCCTTTAGGATACAACCCTACAAAGCCACTCTTTCTCGATCTTCTGTTTTAAGGGTTTGGCACAGCTGAATCATCCTTTATATTTGGCAAAAACACTGAGAGTTGATCTTTATATAAGATTTTACAAGGATGGAAAGTGTTAGCAGTCAGCCAAGACACTGTGGCTTTAAATGGACCAGCTCCTGTAATTCATACAGGGGGTGGGGAGTATTTTGCTATTGCCATTAGCGTATCAGTGGAAATGCATTTCTCTTTGGCATTTGGCAAAATCTAACCACTCGACTTGATTACTCAAACAGGACTGGGTTGGGCTTTTCACTGAGAGGAGAAAGCTGAGACAGCTACTCTAATAAAGTACCTTGGGCCTGTGCAGTACAAACAATGCATCATCTATCAAGAGGAGAGAAAGTACAAATGTGCCGTTTCAGAAACACTGAAAGGACTTATTTTATTAGAGCAGTGGTTCTCACAAATGCAAATGCTGACCACGTAAAAAAATAATAATAATAATTATTATTATTATTATTAACTAATAACTTATAGTTTTACAATTCATTTTTTTTTAAATGTATTAAACAAATAAAAGTTAGAACAATAATTTTTATGTCGTATAAAATAATTTTGGTGATCATGTATTGTTTTCAGACATGCGCAGTACTGACGCAACTATGAACTGACGCAATTACACAGTTAACGCACACAATTACAAGCGCGCGCTCTGGCAGATTTAAAACAGTCATCAATTAACGATCAAAATGGACAAATTTGTTATACAGAGGAGAAGAAAGATGTGAGTTGCAGAAAAGTGGCGAAACATCTGTGGACAAAACCTCAGATTATTAAGTTCAAAAGTGCTTTCCATATTTGGATCAACGTACATTTGCGAACGCACATTTTCTGCAATGACGCGCATCAAGTCGCGTTTCCGTGCGCGTCTTACAGACTGCAACTTACAGTCGCAACTTCATTGTGCTGTTACTCCTTTTGAGCCGAATTTCACCAAACTGGTCTGCTCCCGACAACATCAGCTGTCCCATTAATGGTAAGTAGAATTATACTCTCTAATAATAATAAATCTAATTGTAAGCATTTAGATACCTAAATATCTGGTTAGTTTGCATTGGTGACGTCATATGTAAATGATATAAGATAAGATAAGATAAACTTTATTAATCCCCGAAGAGAAATTCAGGTAGTCTTGTAGATAAGTAAGAAAGCAAGTAGTAAGAGTAGTAAAAAGTAGTGAGAGTAGTAGAAATTAGTGAGAGTAGTGAAGTAGTGAAGTATGCATGTATGTATGTGATATGTGAGACCTGAACTTGGACATAAGGCGGCCCACTGAAAAAAAAAAAAGGTTGAGAACCACTGTATTAGAGCTACAGGTCGTAAGAAAAAATTGCATACAACACACATTGGTTGTATAATTTCATGAAACAACTACTAGAATTGCAGTGAAAGGGATGTGATTTTCAATTCATACAAGTCAAGCCTATATCATAAAGCATGCATTATATCATTCGTATTGATACGTCAGTAGAGCCGAACCTGTCAATAGCCATAACCTTAACACTGGGTAAATTTTCATTCAGGTTGATTACATAGCTCAGTAAAAGTTCAACCAGATCACAGACATCATGAGCAGGAGTGTTTTCGTCAATGTTCATACACTAATAGTCAAAAGAAAAGAAAAGTGTTCAACAAATCAAAACTATTTTATATTGTAAGTTTTTAATAGTATTCCTGATAAAGCTTTGCACATGCTCTGCAACTTCTCAACCAGCTTCTGCTACTAAAATTACATTTTGATTCAGACATAAATGAATGCATGGACATTAAATTCACATTTGTCTTAGAAAAAAAATTACAACCATTTCAGCCATCAAAATGGCAATAAAAAAATATATTTATTCAGTCTACTGTGTCCAAACTTTTGACTGCTAGTGTATGACTCGTCCATAAGAACAGCTACAACCGCAAAAACTATCCCTCACACTGACCATTTGTAACTTTTGTAATTCACTTGTCATTCTTCATAGTCCTACAGGTCCTGCATTGCTAAGTAATCTATTTTGGGAAATGAGGCGGAGGTGTGCGAAGTCCTACAGGTCCACACCTTCTTTTTTTAAGTGCTACATCAAGATCTCTAATGCTTGCAAATTCACTTGTCATTCTTCATATTATTGCTATTACACAATTCTCTCACCTGTATTTAACATTCAGCTACTTGAAAATAAAACACAAGATATCCATCCATCCATGTTCTGTACCACTTATCCTACACGGGGTCGCAGGAAGCCTGGAATCTATCCCAGCGGACTCGGGGCACAAGGTGGTTTTCAAACTATGATAGATTTCTAGTTGTAGAACTGATATTTTATGAATAATCTCTGCCTCATACCTATTGTGATCACTGTTTTTCAAAAATCATCAGAAATTATTCACAGAAATTATTAATGTGGTACAAACATATGGTTTTGTAGATTGTTGGCAAGGAAAATAATTTTCCATCTCAATATTAATTTAGACCAGTGCTATGCTTCCAACTATAAAGCCTTGCCAGTAACCCAATCCAATGGCTTGCCTTGCTGCACCGACGGCTACTCTCATTAGTATATTAAAGGCTGTTTTTGTTGCCTCTATGTTTCATCACCAGACATGCCTTTGGAAATTAGGCGCGCACCCAACATTAACCGTTGCTTCTAAGTGACATAGCTGAGATTTTACATCCTCCTCTACTGCACATTCTCTTTCTTCCTCTTTATAAGTGTACTATGGCCTGCCTACATGTTCAAAGACAAAATGAGTCATTTTGGCAATGCACCCTTGTGAAAAGGACAGTTTTGTAAATGTAAAAAAGAGAAGAAGAAATTGCTCTGGGGAACAGGCTAACAGGCAGTAAATTGTTTGGAGTTGGCTGGGCACCTTCATTTTTTTCATTCCACTTTGACTCTGAGTGCAACTCACATTTTTTCTCATTTTCAAATTGGCTGCATTTCCCTTGCTGTCATATTTTATTCATTTAATATTCTAATGCTTTTTCCTCACCGTGCAGATGGCATAAATGCACCCCGTACATTAAAATGGCCAATGGCTTCCTTCCAATTCCCTGCTTTCCTGCCCTCATCGATTTCCTATTTGCGTATATTGCTGTCAGTGCCTCAGGTCTTGGATAAACCGGACACCCATCTCTCAGACTCCAAGGACCATTCTCAGGTGTTAATCAGCCGTGCAGGAGTTCAACAGGCCAAATGCAGCCTGGAATTAGCTGGATTTATTCACACTCACTGCATACTGCATGCTACAAATCAACAAGCCTGACACATTCTGGACTAAATTACTGTGTGAGGATCAAATGAATAGCCTCTGAGCAATGATTTAAACTGAATATGGGTTGTGATTATGGTTTATGGTGATTATTACTGTAAGTGATCTTCAAACATTCTGTAAAAATTATTGAGACTTGTTTATCATAACTTTTCTTGCTTTGTTAAATCAAATCCACTAGCTGAATATTGTTCATACAGTGCAATCATTGGATTTTTGTAATGTGTTGATATGAAGCCACAAGACAACCACATAAAACGTGGTCTAAGGATTATGATCTATTACATGTTATATAATTTCTACTTCCCCTAAAATGTATAAATAAAATGGGTCATATCTCTCTCTCTCTCCCTTACACTCTGTCATTTTTTCTTACTTTCCCATACTTTTAGAGGAACAAAAGGTCACATATGAACATCATGAAACAGTTACAGTGAAAATAAAATGTATGATGGTGATGAATTCCCTGAGTGCCACAGGTCAGCATACAGCAGTCTGTGCTTTCTTAACATTGTTGTTTTGAAGTACTTGGATTATTTGCATGTTGGGTTTCAGGGCATATTTTAGCATTTAATGCATATTTAGATGAGCAATTTGTTGTGTTTCCAAGGGGCGCATTTTGTCTTGAGCTATTTGCAGTAGTTAATAAACTCTGTACAGACTAACAATATATAAGTAAATAAATATATAATTAGTAATCAAACAGTGCATCAGGGGTAAAGGAATGGTTAAATGACTTCATGCAGCAATATCCTGGACTCCTATTAGATGTTTATTTGAATGCTTGCCACCTACTCATTCATATACCATCATATTACTCTTTTTTTCCCTTTTTTTAAAAAAATTTCTCTTGCTTTTACACCATCTGCTTCTTCGGTCTGCATTTTCTATCCCCAATATTTTTTTCAGGTTTAAAGGCAAGTGCTCCTGTTTAAAGGCAGTGGTCTAGATGCTGTTGAAAAAGATCTCTCGATGATATTAACTACATTCAAGTAATTTTAATAATCTGATTGGACGGCTCAGAAAATCAACTTAAGTAGCTGCAGAACCCAAATCTGAATACAGAGAACTTTCCCTACATAAATACTGAATTAACTTTTGCACTTAAGCTGCCAGCTTAAGTCGCTTATGTCCCTTTCAGAATGTATTTTTGTAATGATAGTTTAGTTGTCTGTTTTAACTGATTTATTTGTCTCTATTTCTATAGTTGTTTATCCAATAAGATTAGTTTATTAACCTTGATTCAAATTTGGTATACTGTGAGAATATTCTGTGTAAGAAAAATAATGGAAGACTGAAAAAATTAAAGCATGGGTTTTGGGAAATATCATTCTCTTACAGAGAATGCAGTACTAAGGATAAATCTATATTTTGGTATGTTGTGTGTTTAGAAGTTCATTTATCACGGCTAAGTGGGACCTGAATCTATGACTATTTTCAGACAAGTCAAACACTCTGCATACGTTAAACAGCTGTGCATAAGACATGAAAACAGCAGAGAGTGTGTGAAATATAATTTTAGTGTGACCCGCAGAAGTCACACCGACATTATAGGGTCTAAGAGCAGAAAGAAGTGAGAACTTGATGAAGGAGTGGGTTTTCACACTCTTTGACTGTCCCTTCTCATTATCAGCGCTCGTGTTTCACACGTCATCCAAAAGCAGAAGCTGGGAAGAGACATGAGAGAAGGGGTACCACTCACTTAGCTTTCCATTTCAACAGTATGCATAACACAGGAATGCTTTAGATGAGAAACTAGATAGGCTAGACTGTCTAATGCAGCAAAGAGAGCTGGATTTAGCTCCTGATGGATGTTGCGGAGAACGCTTGCCCATGTGTCCTGCTCTGTGAACCTGAAAATGCTGAGTGACTTCTAGAAGCATGGCTTTTGACTGGGCCAACATGGAGGGGGAGGGGTGAAAGAGTGGAGAGGAATTTATAAAGGAACCATGACAAAATGTTATGCTGCCCACCCTTCTCCTGGCGAGGGTATATTTAGAGTAATTAAGACCCGTGTCTTTAGGACAAATGCATACAGGAGGAGCTGGCGGACAGGCAGAAAGAGAGACGGGTGGGGGATGGGAGGAAGCAGTGAAGCAGATCCAGTCGGTTGTGTAATCCATTAATGCTGCAGCTAAAAATGGCTGGCAAAAAAAGGAGCATTAAAAGTCCTCCCTGTTCAGTATTCGTGTACAGCCCAGGGAACAGCAGGATGTGTGTCTTCATATCTGTCATTGGAGCTGGGTTTATGTGTGCATGTATAGTCACCTTTTGATTAAAACAAAACCAAAAACAGAAAAACCTTTTTACTAAATTCTTTGAACTAAATTCAGTGGCATCATAGAGCAGGAAAATGTCTTGGCATTTTAAAAAATTTCATGTATTTACACATAACCTGGTTCTTATTTATTAGAATACATTACAATACATATTACAGTATATTATACATAATTATGTATCCATAAACATAATGAAAGTATATTTTGCATTTCCACCAGTCATTACGCACTTGTTTTTGTTGTATTTAATACAGAAATTGCCTTTTAATACTTCTGGATTTTTGTGGTTTTAGGTCGCACGGTAATTTGTAACATTCGAGTTGTATATGTAAACACGTGTCATAAAGATGTGTTTCCAGGGCACTCACTAGTAAGTGTTGTCTGAATTCAGTCCAGTGTCTTTTCTACTATTGCCCTATATAGTGCTTATTATAGAAAAGTCCCTATAGTAAATGGTGAACATGTGATTAAGGGAGCAATTTCAGACATCATAAAAGTCTTAAAAAACAATATACAGTATGTTTCCAGGTCAGTAATACACTTTCACGAAAAATAGAAATCCATAGCCAGACTACAAACACAGAGCACAAGTTTAAAGGGTATAATCCAAAGATACATATGCAGTAATATGGTTCAGAGTTTAATGACAATTGAGAAAGACAAAAGTAAGCAAACTGCAAAAGAGTGGCAAACAAGGGTGTTTTTACAGTCATGTTTTCTTCCGGACCCAAGACCCTTTATAGCTAGAGCTCAATACACTGTTTTCATGTAGGTTAGCGTTATGATATCACTAATATTCATCTTAGGCCTAATGCTGTAAACCCACGATTTTATACAACTGGTGTGTGTTAACTGCAATGAGTTCACCTTCAGGGTGTGAATTGCATGTTTCTTGACAACCAGCATAGTTAAAAATCTTCTCAAATGAGAAAGGCATGTCATTCACAGGTGCTTCTGCATAAGGAGCCCTAAAGTGCTTGTCTGGGATTCTGTTGTTTACCAGTTTTGACATATTTAAAATTTCTATGATCGGTAAGAATGACGAAAGGCTGTTCTACACCCTCAAACCAATGAATCCATTATTTTAATGCAAACTTGATTTGTAATATCTTGTATCTTACATCCTTTTTCCTGTCCTTTGGGTGAGTTTGCATGAGTAGTAAGCATATTGGTGGAGCTTCATCAGAGTACTGTGTCATTGGGACTAGTTAACTTAATTAAAGAAGCATTTACATCTGTGACAAAAGGCAGGGATGAACTGTGATCTTTTAGGATAGGGACACAGGCATAGCTTTCTCTATGTTCTTGAAAGCTTTTAATGCAAACTCATCACATCATAGGGTTCTAGGTTTTCCTTTAAGAAAAGAAGTGAGGGACACATCAGTTAAATGATGAGCAAATGAATCAGCAAATACCAGAAATCACTGCAGTGCTTAACCAGCATGCTACTGCCATTAGTTTCACTGCTTTCATTTGAGAATCCCAGAAGTCTCTGTAGGTCTTTTACTGTGCCAAGTTTGGACTAGCATGTTACTGCTATTACTTTAACTTCTTCCATTTGTACCCCTCTCAGGGCCAAGACTACAGCAGAGAAAAGCGATTGTTACTTTATGAATTTTACATTTTCCTAGTTTAACATATAAGTGGTTACCTAGCAGACATGTCAGCATTTAAAATTGACATGTCTGCTAGGTATCAGATGGGTTCCTTAATGGAAATGGAAATTATAGTGTCTGTATTTAAGACAGTGCACCAGTTTAGCATAATGCTTTCTTTTACAAAACAGCAGGGGCATTTGGCAGACTGTATGACATCATCTGATATTCATAGTATCCTGGGATTGTGTTGAATGCAGTTTTCCATTCAACTCCTTCTTGTACATGGATTGAGCTTTAGGCACTGTACAAATCTAGTTTTGTGAATATAAAAGTTTTCTGTAAAGCTTATTTTGACAATGTTTATCGATAATAGCACTATATAAATAAAGTAGAACTGAATGGAATTGAATTGGAATTGCAATAAGAACATCTTTTATCTTTTACATTGCACTTATACATATTGCCCTCTTTAACTATGGAGTGGTGGGCAATAGAGGCAAAGGCTAACAACAGAATTATAGTTACAGCATTGGGGTAATTGATACATAGTCAGAGATTCCCGTTATTCTTCTTTATGATTAAGAATGCGAGTGGGTGCATTAATATAGTATATCTTAGTAAATATTCTTCCATGGCCATCATTTTAGACAGTGAAAAGAAATAAGCCCAGGTGCACAGGGGTGCTGCACATGGATGATGCCCAATTTAAAAAGTTGATTGCAGCTTTCAACTTGATGAGATAAAGGGGAGGGTCGGTTTCTAATTTTGTGTTGTCTCAGGACTTGTGAGTGGCACAACGAGGGAAGGTCTTGTTAGAAGAGTGACAATATGAGCTTCAGACAACTAACTCACCTTCATAAAATGATACATATATACACTATATTACCAAAAGTATTCGGTCACCTGCCTTGACTCACATATGAACTTAAGTGCCATCCCAT
>CM075013.1:18264393-18284525 GCA_037576675.1 Pangasius sanitwongsei | reverse complement strand
TTGTGGTGGTGTATAGAGCCAAAAATGTTAGAATTGTGTCGATGTCCCAATATTTATGGACCTGACTGTATATGCTATACATCAAGATATGTCGTATCTCGACTATTTAGGCATTTTCACCATTTTCATTTGCAGAATGCCCTATTGAAGAATTGCAGGGTTTCCTGTTTAGCAATCCTTCACGCCTCCTTCATTAATTCTTTTTAAATATGCATTCACTCTAGTTGTATACAATCATAACTTGCATGATGGTTTTTATACCTAAATTGCTAGATTTTGTGAATTTTAATTGTTTGTTTAATTGTTTGTTTATGTACTTATGAAGCCTCTTCAGTCTTTGGCAATGCCCCATAATCTGCCTGGGAAATACTGTGGGAGTTTTTTAACAAGTAAAAATTGAGGCACACGGGCTCAATCCATGAGTGAGTTATAATATATCCCCTGAATATTCAAGAGCTGCTTATACTGTCGCATTACAATTCAACCGTTTGAGAGGGGAGAAATGACTGCTCTGGTTATTGACTTTCAGATAGTAAGATCATTACAGAACTGTGATTAATGCTTATTTATATATGTTTCAGTATTTTTAATGAGATGTACTTTTTTGGAAACAGCTTGTGTCTCAGCATGAATGCCCCAGTGAAGCAAAGGATAAATGGAATTTCAGAATTTGCTCATTATTGTATTTCACCCTTTACACAAACAGTATGCTGAACTGACCAATAAAAATCAGATTATTATAGCCAACTACTTTTTTACTATGCTTAATGATTTATTATAATTTAGTTATTATGAATGTCTTACCCAGTGTATTCTTATTGTCTTGGTAGTGCAAAACAGTTAAGCAGTTTTTTATTGCAGTGTTTTCTATTCCTACTCCTGGGGACTAACAGCACTGTACATTTCAGGTGCAACACACTGGATAGAACTCATCAACTTTTCAACAGTGCTTGATGAGCTGAATTGATTTGTCATCTAAACAGATACCTAAAATACCAGTGTGCATGCAGTACAGCAAGTCTACATATCACTTGCACAAGCAATGAAAATGCATGAAGAACATCTTTAATCTTTTATATTGCACTTATACAACAGAAGGTGTGGATTAATTTCCCATAAAAAAGCAAAGCACTGACAGGAGTTCCAACTGTAACCTAAATGATAGGTTAACATTAATGTGATCATATGTTACAGATCCTACAGCAACTGCTAATTCACAGGTACTTGGCAGACACTCCAAATAATCTAAGGCTAATAATAAACAAACTTTAAAAAGTGCTGTTATTTAACAAAGAAAATCTTAGAATCATTGATATGGTGAAGATTTCTGTGAGGAGAGGTTTATTTAACATTTATGGAAGGAGTCTCAAATATCAGCACTTTGTAACAGTCAGTAAGTTTTCTGCCACAGGAGAGTCTTCAGGACAGAGGAGTTTTTTTGTCTTATGAACTTCAAGAGAGACAGAACAAGTGAGAGGCTGGTAATGGGACCAACTGTTTATAGTTGTTATAATGTAAGTAATAACAGGAACAGTTCCACAGCATTAAATTAAACTATAAATGGTTAAAAAAATTTCCATTACACCTGGTCCATCATTACATTTGACTGATTACGTTTGACTTTCAAACGGGCAGAATATTGGGTCGGTTCTTAAAATGGTTCACATGCTCCCTAAACGGGCACCAGTTCCAGCACTATCACTGGCATTTTTCCAAGCAGGTATCAGAAGCAGGATTTACTGCTATGATTCATGGCTGAATCACATAATAGATATGTAATTCAGTTTGAACCCACGAACATCAATATCAAATGTAGCATAAAGCAGTTTTTTTTCCTATGGATCAAAGAGTGAGAGGGAGTGCAAAGGGCCTTAGCAAGTCGGCGAGAAAGAGAGAGTCATCTTCACTTGGAAAGTAATCAGCTACATTGTAATGAGAGATTAAAGTCCACAAATTTACCCTGTTATCTGCACTCTTGCCGAAGTTTTACCTGTTTCCATGCTCTTAAAATAACCATGCTGAGAACAGTTGCATCTGCTGCTGACTCCAGTGTCCAGTGGGTTGCCCTTTTCTGTCTCTGTCTTTCTTTCTTTCATGTCTGTCTATCTATTTTTAATTTTTTTTGGTAGAGTTCTAATTATAGTAATTGAAGAACCCTCTAAACATATCACAATCCTCCATAGCAATAACATTTGCAGAACATTCTGGATTTCTAAAATTGCTAGCTGGGCTTTGTGTCTCTGCACTTTACCACCATTACCTAACCACTGCCACCCCTTAATCCTCCAAACACATACATACACACTCAAACACACATTTTATTCCATCCTGTAATAAATGCCACTTATATAACTTCTTAAAGACCATTTAAGAGATGAGGCAATTTATCCAGGTATATTGCAGATGTGAACATGAGGAAGCATAATCCTCTAACAGGCACTAATGAGAGCTCTGTATTCTTAAACTCACTCTCTGTCACAGTGCATTCTTAGTTGGTGGTCTTGGGGGGGGGGGGGGGGGAGCTGTTATACCATAGCAAATCTTCTGCCCAATGTAGAAAATGCCTAAAGAACGAAATTACACAGCCTACCCCTCACACACACCTCCAAATGTTCAGCTAATTTTCCATCTTGAAGGTCAAGGTCATTTTTACACTTGCCTAGGAGCTTTCAGTCTAACAGCTTGAATGTGAATATGGATCACTGTCACACTTCAAAGATTATTATGGCAATATTATTCCAATTACAATCAAAAATATTGCCAAAATGTTTCTAATCATACTTGCAATTTTGTACAAGTAAGAGTATAATCACAACAACCATCCTCTGCTTATTAAGGCAAATTTATATTTCCATCTATTGCTGTCTCTGCTGTCCATAATGATCCTTTATTAGGAGTATTTCTGCTACAGGAGTAACTCTCAGCGCTTAATGTATGATTCATGCAGACTCTGTCTCCAGTCTAACGTGCCTCTAATGACCCTCTGCAATTACTAAATCTATCATGGCCCACAGAACAGCCTTTATATAGCTCTCTCCTTCCTGAGAGCACATACTGAGTTTAACTGATAATGTATCCACAGTAGAATTGTTTTCCAAAGGTTGTGTCCTGGCTAATGACATTTTCAACATTCTTAAAACATCCTTGGAACAGAGACAAAAATGCTTCAAAAACCTTGGTTACTTGGTAGAATGGCGGAAGACATTCCATCCACCGGAAGAATAAAAAAAAAAGAACAATGAATATTGAGCATGTTGCTAATACAAGAGCAATATGGTCTGGTTACCATTTGACAATTAAATTACATTAAATAACAGTTTCTCCAAAGAGTTTGTGAGTTTAGTATTCTATTGTGACTTATTCACATTCAATCATGTATACTTTAATTACTACACCATAACTGAAAATCATTAGGTGATATGGTGTCCTGCAATTGCCACATCTCTTTTTTTCTCATGGCTTCTTCCATATTATGCACATTATTTTACACTTATTGATCAGTGCATTTGGTATTAATTTCCTGCCCAACTCCCTGTTAATGGTGCTTGGGAATGCAGTTACCTCAGCAAAGTCACCTCTGGCCATTGCTTAAATGTGGCTTGTGCTTTAAGAACATTAGTTAGAGGACATTCTTATATTGGTTTGGTGTTTGTTTGTTTGTTTGACCTTTCAATTATTATTAGTATTATTAGTATTATCCTATGGTCACTATCATTCCTTAGGGCCAATATTATGATTGTTTCAAAGTTTGCCATACTAGAATAGCCGCCATGTTAAATTGTTTCCATTGTGTTACCGTTGTGATTTTTTCCCCCTACAAATTTGGCCAAATTGTTATCAAAAGTGAATTTGAATAGGCTGGGCTTCACAAAACTTACTGAACATTTTTTTAATGTTGAAAGCAATGACACCAAACAAGAATAGAGCCTTTAATATAATTTGTATTAAAACCAAACTTGGTTAGGTTTTTTTAAGACCATGCCCTTACGGCTATTATTCTTTGTTGTTGTGGCTGGCCATACTCCAGTCTTGTTGGGCTGTTTCCTGGTTTTGAATGTGATTTTGATTGTGATCATGCCTCTGACAAGAATTCGATTTGGCATTGTGATTCATTAAATACTTTTATAAATAAATTTCACTTTCCTAAGTAAAATTGTTCAAAGTGTCATGACATTTTTTAACCTTTGTGGATGAATAAAGCCATAAAGTATTTTATGTTCACAACTATCTTATCCAATAAGTAAATGAATAGGTCTATAAAACCATAAATAGTATTGTTCTATGTCTGAGTTATAAATAAAATGGGTGAATGACATTTCAGGATCCTCTTCAACACTGCGTGATAAGCTGTGTATTTTGGCCCATCATGTCAGTGAGTTACCCTGGCCGACCTTGTGGTGGTGCGTATTGGGCCGCATGATGACAGATATCATGTTTATCTTAATGGAGTGGGTAAAATAGATGTGCTGGCGGAGCTTGGTGGAGGAGGAACACTAGTGCTGGGGGTCTGGCCCACTGGGTGTCGTAATCATTTAACTCAAAAAAAGGGGTCATTGTCTGGCCTCACTATAGTCTGCCCGTCCCCCCAGTCTGGGCTGGATCAAAAATCCCTCTGGACTGAAGGGAAAAACTGTCCAGAAAGCAACATGCTTGCTTATTAAAGAGCCACTACAATGCAGGGTAAAACAGCACTAAAAGAGGCATCACTTCAGCATGAAGTGAAAAAACCTTTTAAGCTCAGAGTACGGCTTTACACTATATGACTAAAGGCTCGTGGACACTGTCCATAACACTCATAAATGCATTTGAACATCCCATTCCAGATTTAGTTCCCCCTTTGCTGTTATATAATAACCTCCACTATTTTGCAAAGGCTGGCCATTAGATTATGGGGCATGACTGTGGGGATTTGCCCATTCAGCCACAAGAGCATTAGTGAGGTCAGGGGGTTTGGAGGCCTGGGGTGCAGTCAGTGTTCCAGTTCATCGCAAGGGTGGTCAGTGGGCTTGAGGTCAAGGCTCTGTGCAGGCCACGCGAGTTCTTCCACAGCAGACTTCACAAGGAAAACCATGGCTTCTTGGAGCTGGCTTTGTACACAGGGACATTGTCATGCTAGAACATGTTTAGGCCCCTTTAGTTCCTGTGGAGGGAAATTGTAATGCTACAGTATTCAAAGACATTCTAGACAACTGTGTACTTCCAGCTTTGTAGGAACAGTTTGGGGAAGACCCACTTATGGGTCCAACTCTGGGTAAAAGCTGCTTTTCATTCTGACCAAATTCCTTTATCTGCCTCACCTCCTTTTCACATTGGTAGCCTTCTTAAATGGGAAGTTTAAGGGGTTAAAAGTCCAATAGATACTGTTCCCACTTACCTGACTTATCTAGTGCAAAAAATGTTCACCCATTTTTGGGTTACATATTAAGAACTGCAGTAATATCCCCCTGATATTTTCCAGAGCTGATAGAAAAATTACCTTGTCTTACTGCCAGCTGGCAACAATATTGTTTATCACTAACTCTGTGTGTGTGTGTGTGTGTGTGTGTGTGTGTGTGTGTGTGCGTGTGTTCAGCTAAGCCTTCTTTGTCTCATTTCACATGATGAACTCATTTCACATGATAAAATATTCATAGCAGACACTATTCTAATTTAGTACATTTTCTGTTTTGGACTTCATGTACCATTCTCATTAAACTCTGTATTCAATCCAAAAATACATGGCAAAGATTCAAGATTGTTATTCTCATCAGATATTTTTGTTTAGAACCTTTTATGATCATAATGTTTTTAAGCAACATCAAAACAGGGTTATACTTTTCAAAGAGGACTGTATTCTGCCTTTTAGCAAACTGAGAGCAAATTTTCCAACCAAAAGGCATTTCTTTGCGAAAATTATGAGTCCAAGGTTTGAATCTTGACAGAGGTTGGACGTAAAAACCCCTGGAATGCACTGAGTTGCTTTTACTGGATAGAATATATGAGGGTAAATTTTAGAGGAGGCATGAAATGAATTTCATTCCCCTATGGATTAACTAGAACCACACTTTCATTAACTCCCACCACAAAGTTAATTATTTCCTACTGGGAGTCATTAAGGCCCCTTGGTGTACCTGGGCATCAAATGTGGTCAGACAGAGCAAATTTATTTCCTGACCTTGCCCTTCTTTGCTTCTTTCTACTAAGATGAAGAGTAAACTTAGAAACTGATGTATTGTTTTCTGAAAATCCGTAAGTCATGGAAATAAATAGCCAAATCAGGACTTCAGCTTCAGGGTGCTTGGCATGTTCATTAAAATCAAAGAATGAATCAAAGCAAGGTGAAATTGTGCTTTTCATTCATCGGAATAATTTTGTTATCCAGTCCTAACAGCCAAGTGTCATTGCTTCCATAGAGGTCTAAAACATTCCTTGTCAGAAAATATCTAGGATAGTACGTTGGGTTTTTTCCCCCTCTGCCCTTACTGTTTGTAATGATTGTTCTTTTTATTACTTCTTGTTTCTCTGAACCTCCTTGTATTTGTTGTTTATGAACATGCTAAGGTCCCCAATTTGGTTTAAAATTGTCCTGTTTGTTACCAGTTCCACCACTCTAGCATTTATACAATCTTTCAGGTTATGATTCAACAAGTTCTTTGCATGTTTGTGCCTTCAGCTGTTTGCATGAGAGCATTTGCTAATGTAAATGTAAATATTTAAAAAAAAAAAAAAAAAAAAAAAAGGTTTCCTGTAAAGGGTGGCAGATCAGCGGACAGCATTGCTCTGTGTGTGTGTGTGTGTGTGTGTGTGTGTGGAGAAGTTACAAAAGCTGAATTAATGAACAAATGAATTTTCTGTACAGTGAAAACAAGATCTTTGCATCAACTCATTCAGTATACTATATCAGTATATTTACCTAGTAGATAGATCTAAAGCAAGAGAAGAATATAAAATGTGGAACTCTAATTGAGCACAACAGATAAGAACTGGACATGTTTGGACCAGTTACATGAATTCCACTCTCAGTGGTCAAACAGTTGAGAAATGTGTTACTCTTGACTTCCCTACCCTGCCTGATTTAGTGTAGGAACAAAACAAACACATGGCCCAGATAAATCTGTAACTCTGCAGCCTGTGATGGCCCATATGAGACTCAATCTCTCATTTTCACTCCATGTGGTCCTGACTGTGACCTAATTTACAAGCACTTAGAGGTGAATGTGTGTGTGGCTGCTTTTCCCAAACTCATCAGTACTCAGAAATGGAAAGGGCATTCACTGGGCCACCTAACATACAGTATTTATGTAGAGACCAAATAGAAAAGTCTAGGTGGATGAATTTCAGTATTGAGTCAGCATTCATTAACCAAGTCAGCAGAGCACAAAGAGATCCATTTCAGTTTGTTTGCTTTCTCCGATTGTTTGTCCTTCATCTTAGCAACAGTTGCTCTTTATGCATTCATTCATCTAGACAAGATTTGTGTCTGCCTTATTTAATGGAGCAGAATTACTGGGCACCATCACTTTACATGTTCTTTCCCTTGTGGGCAAGTGTCTAGTAGTAGTAAATCAAGGAAATTTGAAATGATGCAAGATGTTTTGCCAAAAAGAAGAAATCGATACAGTCCCTAGGGTGAATGGTGCAATATCCTTATCATTGACTTTCCTTGACTATCTGTTTAAAGGGGGAAAAATGTGATGTTTCTTAGTGAACATTCAGACGTCAAATTTCTACCAGGACAATAATCCGAAACAAAGCTTCTTTTCTTTACAATGAGATAATCAGACACCAGAAAAGAACGCTGATAAATGGAGTAGTTTTGTAAAAGAAATGATTAATTGAAGGAGGACATTGGGAGAAGTATTTGCACTGTTACTAAAAGGCAACACTTCCTGCGCTTGATAAATCTCACCATACTGCCCAGTATATGTCCAAAATAGCTGTAAATGAAACAACAAAAATATCATGCAGAATGGGCTTTATATATCTCCATGTTTTGGCAGTGTTATCATCAGAATGAAAATGTGCCTTCTCTTCTGTTTCTTATGGCATGGATAATGAGAACAAAAGGAGAAGTGAAATTACACTTGCTGAACAAATCCCAGTGAACAGTTGGGAGAGAACAAGCAGGTGTTCGGAAAAAAAGAGTCTGCCAGGAAAAAACGGGTAGTACAGTGTCCTACAAACACAGACTGTATATATACAGCCAGCCTGGAGATTAGGTATAAAAGCTTAAGGGCATGTTAGTTTAAGCTTTAGTTTAAACTTAAAAAAACACATTAAAAACAAATGATCCAGTGTAAATGCTTTACATGAAAATATTTACCAGCTATTTGTGCTATGTATGCTGTCACTGAATGAAATTCTCTATAATTAATTATTTATGCAGCATTGTTTTAGACAGTCATTTAGCACACATAACATTCATAGTGTGTAAAAACAATTATCATGACAACTGAAAATGCATTGTTATACAAATATGCCCAGATATTTTCTCACTTATAATAATTTAAATGAGATTTAGTTTTCATGGGTATAATAATTTAATTACTGCTAACAATTTACAAGCAGTGCTAGCAATATATTCCAACCATTCTGATATGAGCAGTGTTTTTCCGATGATCATGAATTGCAGCGTGCATTTACTCTTACTGTATACTTAGGATCTCCTTAAAACCCATTATCTATATAATACAAATGTCTTTCAGGGTCTAGCCCTTGGTTGCTTGCTTCTAGCAGGTCTAGACAATCAAATTAGTCCCCAGGGTGGTAAAAAAAAAAATGCTGACTCACTTCTCTCTTGTTAGTGAGGGGAGAAATGGGCACTACAGCCTTGTTCCCATTCATCATCCTCAGTGTGGTTCTATAATGACCCACTCCACTGCCTCGCAATATTAGCAATGCAGCAAGCTCAGTTCATAGGGGGTTTCTCACCTATTCGTCTCTAAAACTATAAAAACATCTCGCTAATGCCCTGTCTGATAAATGTAAATAGCCAATGAAAGTAACTGACAATGATATGGAGTCATGAGTCAAAGAACCCATGGAGCTAACATCAGTATTAGTAGCAAACAAATGTATGGAAAGACACCACCTTCAAGAGACATCCTCATTACTGCAATAAGTGAGTAGATTTAGATATTTAGTACATTTAATTGCAACTCCTGTTGCTGTAGATCTAGCTATTTTTCCCTTTTGTGCTTAGTTGCTATTTTCAGAAATGCATGTGTCTGCCCTGACATAAGTGGAGCAGTGTAGAAAGGGTAAAATTACACTCTGAGCATGTCATAAATCCACACTACTAGCTAGATAACATTTTATAGTTTGGGCAAATGAGGACTACAAAGCATAAGTCTCCTCATAAAATAAACAATAGGCTACTGATTACCAACTGATGACTAGTATATAAGTTATGTTGCTACAACTTCATTAGTACCAACTCATTGCAAATTTATTTCAAAATAATTGGTTATTTTAATACCCTGAAAATTTGGTCATCAGAATAGCTACAAAATGACAATGTACTTAGCTGGACAGACAGGGTAAAAACATCTGAAAGTCTGCTTCTGCCAACTGTAACCTCTACTCTCTGACTCAGTGAGAGATGGTCTTGAAGGGATTTCTGAGGCAGGTGGACATTTCTGAATAACTTATATCATGCCATTCCTGATGTCACATACAGTGAAGCTGTTACCATTCCTGTGCTTGGAGCAACAAACCTATGGAAGATTGAGGCACCTCCCAGACTGCAAAAAATAAAGGGTCCAATCACATGGTACTTGTTTGTCCAGATTGACTTTATTCATAATAACTCTGCTGTTGGCCTTATCTTCAATGAAGTGCATACATCACAATGAATACACCTCACCCTTACCTGTCCAGTGACTAAAATCCACCAAGGTCTGATATATAGCCCCTCAAGTACTAACCATGCTGTCAAATCTGGATTTTGAGAGGCCCATGGAGATGCAGAGATCCAACACATTTGCCTGAATTCCATTTACATTCATTGTCCTGGCTCATTTCATCCTCAGCAGGCTCCAGATCTTGTGAAGTTGGCTGTGACACCCTGTGTAAAAAAGGGGAAAACGGAGAGAAGAGGGTAAGTCAGAGACAGGGTTTATTTGGGAAATCACTCAGGAACAGCAACACAGACATGTGGTCTTCTGCCAGTTGAATCACATCAGCCAGGGTGCCTGGTGTGTGTCACTGAATACACTCAACTGTGCTCGCTTGAAGCCATGAGATGAACTGGTCAAATACCACATATTTGCCCACCTTTTTGGGGTATGGAGCCTTTGAACAAAGGCAAAATGTAATCACCCTCCTCCAGGATCAAAGAATAAACCCATCACTGATGCCAATCTGGGATTAGGCCAACACAGTCCAACATGGCTTTCTTGGTTGAGAATATAGTCCCACTACCTCTTGGGCACCAAACCGCAGGCAGACATCTGGGCTCCTCCTCTCAGTAGGGCTTGTATGTGGAGTATCCTGTCTTGTATACTTTCTGGCCAGCCACAAGCTCTTACTTGAGACATTCCCAGGTACACCAGTCCATCATTTTGGGGGTTCATCCTGCCTAGGGTGAGAGAGCTTGTATAGGCATCCTTGTAAGGTGCTTAAACCAACTCAACTGGTTCCTCTCAATTCAGAGGAGCAGCAGCTCTACCTGAGGGCTTTCACGGATTGTTGTGGTCCTCACCCTCATCACAGAGACTAAGCCCAACAACCCAAATGTCACAGCACATAATCATACTCCTTCTCTAAATCCACAAAACCAGGGCAGAACCTGCACTGTTTCTCTTATTGAATCCTAGGTTCAGCTCCTCTGCAGTAAAATAACATTCCACTTTCCCAATGCCAGTTTCCATTCAACAGGTCTTGTCCCATCTAAGATTGTCCATCACATGACTTCTGCCTGCCTGGCATAGCACCTTACTCCCACCCTTCATCATGTGTAGAATAAGGTTGCAAGTACAGGGATTGGAAATTAGGTTTCTCTGTAGGGTTCAATCACACATCAACCACATTAGTGATACTAAGTTCGTTTACAAGTACTGTGCAAGTCAAGTCAAGTGGCTTTATTGTCATTTCAACATATACAGCTAGTTAATACACAGTGAAACAAAATAACATTCCTCCAGGACCATGGTGCTACATAAAACAACACAGAACTATAAGAGACTATACATTTTTACATAAAGTGCACGTGCAAACATGTGTAAAGATGCAAACATGCACAAGACAGTATAATAACTACAAAAACAGGACAATAGGCACAATAAGATACAGTGCAGTGCCGACTAGTAGACAGTTCTAGTATGAAAGTGAATCAGATATGACAGTAATGCAAAAGAATAACAATATAATAAGTTGCTATAAATGTAAATATAACATACTATGACATAGTATTCAGCAGATATGCTTATACTATATGTGGACATAGCAGTTATTGGGGTAGCAGTCAGGTTTAAGTAGTGACGAAAAATTGTATACAATATTTTTTAAATACTGTAGCAGCAAAAATGCAGGTAGTAAATACAGAGATGTGCAAAAATTGCAAAGAGACTGGGTGTTCAGTTTTGTGTGTGTGTGTGTTGTCAGTCCAGTCTCTGAGTATTGAGGAGTCTGATGGCTTGGGGGAAGAAACTGTTGCACAGTCTGGTCATGAGGGCCCAAATGCTTCGGTACCGTTTGCCAGACAGCAGAAGGCTGAAGAGATTGTGTGAGGGGTGTGTGGGGTCATTCAGAATGCTGGAGGCTTTGCTGATGCAGCATGTGGTGTAAATGTCTATGATGGAGGGAAGAGAGACCCCAATGATCGTCTGAGCTGCCCTCACTATCTGCTGAAGGGTCTTGCGATCCGAGACGGTGCAATTTCCAAACCAGGCAGTGATGCAGCTGCTCAGGATGCTCTCAATAGTCCCTCTGTAGAACATGATTAGGTTGGGGGTGGGAGATGGGCTTTCCTCAGCCTTTGCAGAAAGTAGAGACGCTGTTGTCCACATTCAGAGACAGGCTGTTGGCTCTGCACCAGTCCGTTAGCCGCTGCACCTCCTCTCTATATGCTGACTCGTCATTCTTGCTTATGGGACCCACGACGTTTGTGTCATCGGTGAACTTGATGATGTGATTCGAGCTGGGGATTGCTGCACAGTTGTGAGTCAGCAGATGAAGAGCAATGGACTGTGAACAGCAATGGACTGAACACACAGCCCTGGGGGGCCTGGAGATGCTGTTCCTGATCCAGACTGACTGAGGTCTCCCAGTCAGGAGATCCAGGATCCAGTTGCAGAGGGAGGTGTTCAGGCCCAGCAGGTTCAGCTTTCCAATCAGGTGCTGAGGAATGATTGTGTTGAATGCTGAACTGAAGTCTATGAACAGCATTCGAACATATGTGGTGATGGCGTCATCCGTTGAGCGGTTGGGACGATATGTGAATTGCAGGGGACCAGTTAGGGGGCAGCAGGGTCTTGACGTGCCTCATGATGACACTCTCGAAGCACTTCATGATGATGGGTGTAAGTGCAACGGGACGGTAGTCATTGAGGCAGGACACTGAAGACTTCTTCGGCAGGGGGATGATGGTGGTGGCCTTGAAGCATGTTGGCTGCTCAGGGAGGTGTTGAAGATGTCCGTGAAAACATCCACCAGCTGGTATGCACATCCTCTGAGCACTCTGCCAGGAATATTGTCTGGTCCAGCAGCCTTCCGTGAGTTAACTCTGTGTAGAGTTTTAATCACATCAGCCATGGCTAGACACAGCACCTGGTCACTGGGAGGAGAGGTGGTCTTCCTCGCCGTCATGTCATTCTGCGCCTCGAACCGAGCTTAGAACTTCAGCGCATCTGGAAGGAAGGCATTACTTTCACAGGTAAGTGGTGTTGTCCTGTAGTTGGTGATGGCCTGGATGCCATGCCACATGCGCTGTGTGTATATGCTGGCCTTGAAGTGGCCATGGATTCTCTGTGAGTGTGCGTGCTTTGCCTCTCTGATGGCCCGGGACAGTTTGGCCCTCGCTGTTCTTAGGGCCGCCTTGTCGCCTGCTCTGAAGGCAGATTCGTGGGTCCACAGCAGCTCACGCACCTCTGTGGTCATCCACGGCTTCTGGTCAGAGCGTGTGGTGATGATCTTGGAGACAGTGATGTCCTCGATGCACTTGTTGATGTAGCTGGTTACTGATGCCATGTATTCCTCCAGTTTGGTGAAGTCGCCATCAGTTGCCGCTTCCCTGAACATGTGCCAGTCAGTGTGCACAAAACAGTCCTGAAGAGCAGAGATGGCTCCTGCCGGCGAGGTTTTCACCTGCTTCAGAACCTGTTTGGAGCATCTGATGAGAGGTCTGTTTGCTGTGATTAGCATAACAGAGATGTGGTCTGAGTAGCTGAGGTGGGGGCGGGGCTCTGCCTGGTACGTTGCAAAAAGTCCACATGCTGATGGAATTTAGGGAGCTTGAGATTTGCATGGTTGAAATCTTCGGTGTCAATAAACAGTCCGTCAGGATGTGAATTTTGCAGCTCACTAATAGCTCCATACAGTTCACAGAGCACCTCCTTAGCATTAGCACTGGGGGAATGTACAATCCGATTATAAAGACAGTGGTGAATTCCCGTGGAAAATAAAATGGTCTGCATCTAACAGTCACAAACTCCACCAGCGATGAGCAGTAACTAGAAACCAGCACTGAGTTCTTGCACTGTTCCGTGTTGACGTAAACACACAAGCCACTGCGAACCGCATTTCTGTTGGCACGAAACGAGGCTAACCTGTCTAGCTGAATGGCGGCGTCCGGAACTCTGTCGCTGAGCCACGTCTCTGTGAAAACAAAGACACGACAATCTCTAAACTCACAATGCGCAGGTTGCTGGAGTTGGATGTAGTCCAATTTATTGTCCAGGGAGCAGACATTGGGTTTGTTTTAAGCCTAGCATGGACCCCTGCCTTCTTGCCATGCTTCTGCTTTCTCGCACACCTCTTACGACGTCCCTGCCACCGGCTTCAGGTGATGCCAGGGGCTGGAGGCCTGGTCCCTGCAGCAAGCCGAGATCGCGTAGCTTCTCCAGCAGATCATTGTGCAGATCGGTTGTTGCATGGTTTCTGTACTTTAGTAGTGTCTGGTGATGGTAGACACGGACACCAGTTGCTCTGATGTCCATGTGCCGTTAAAATGTCGGGCTAAAAACAAAAATAGCACCATTTTGGATCCGGAGTGGCGCCGCCATCTTGGATACATGCATATTCATATTCAGATGCATATTCAGTTGTGCTAATTTTTCAACAGTCTCTGATGCAGATATTGCCATTTTGTCTGCTGCTTTCTGTTAAGTGACATTCTATTCTTCCACATGGCTAGACAGTACATGCACGTATGTACGCGCACTCACATCTCTGCAGGAAAGATGGCCAAAAGGACACTGGGGATAGTGTTGTTGCGACCTGAAAAATAAATCATACCTCAGCTCTTTTTTGCTGTATCACTGATTTTGTCTGAACAAGTGCTGTGTTCTCTCTTTATAATCAAGTGAGTGGTGTTAGAAAATGGGGAAAAATCTGTAAAATGCTCACCCATAAACTGCCCTGCACTACACAAGCTGAGCTTGAGCTGAATGTAGGTGAAAGGGCGTTCGCTCTGTTTCTCTCCCTCCCCCTATCTCCCTTTCTGTTGCTTGTTCTGTTAGCATAGCTATCTGCATAGGGAAGAGAGGGGGATGGGAGATTATGGTATACTGAGAAAGGGAGGGAGTGAGGGATAAGCTGCCACAATATCTGCTTACACTGAAGACGCTGCAACATGGTTGCCTGTGTGAGTGAGCTGCATTGTATGGCCTACGTGCGCTCTCTCTCTCTCTCTCTCTCTCTCTCTCTCTCTGTCACACACACACATATACACACACACACAACAAAGGATTCCCAGGCAGGAGAAAAAGAGAAATAGAGACATACACTGACATGAGCTCAAATGGCTGCTATATATGAAAGCGCAGGAATATACACTCTGTATGGGATGCCAGTCCATCACAGGGCACCATGCACACACAAATTTGCACACTCATTCACACGTAGGGGCAATTTAATGTAGATACTTCACCTACCAGCATGTTTTTAGGAGGGGGGAGGAAACCAGAGAGAACCTGGAGGAAATCCACATGAACACAGGGAGAACATGTGAAACTCCATAAAAGCAGTAAGCAGTCTTGAATAAGGTACCTTGGAACTGTGAGGCAGCTTTGTGTTGCAAAGCAAAACATTATTACATGTTCTCAGAGCAGATATGTAATTTTTGTGATGTTGCAGCCAAAATGTCAGGTTTTGATGGGACAATGGGAGAAATCTTGTCATCTGAATGCATAACTCAGTCTCTTAAGCTGATGGTGTTAGTTGGGATTATCCCTTGCATAATTCTATATTCAGTCATCTTTTGTAACTGCTTTACCCTGGTTATGGTCATGGCAGATCTGGAGCCTATCCCAGGAACACTGGACGGAAGGCAGGGATACATCATGGATAGGACACCAGTCTATTGCAGGGCACAATGCACACACACACACACTCAGTCACACCAACAGGAAAATATTAGCATAGCCAATCCACCTAGTGGCATGTTTTTGAGGACCCACATGGACACCGGCAGAACCCAGAAATCTCGGAGGAAATCCACAGGAACATGGAGAGGCTCAGTGCTACTTGCTGTACCACCATGCTGCCAAATTCTATATTCAACATTTCAAAAACCTTTACACTGATATTACGCATAATAAATAGTATGTATTTCTTGTATGTACTGTCAAGCCTGTGCAGTGATAGTAACATTACGAGAAGTACATGATCTCTCCTTTGTTTCACCAGACTGTACACCTTCTGCTTAATGCTTGAGTTCACCACTTTGCTAATGGAATCGGATGGCTTGTTGAAGCTCATTGCCCTAGTGTGTTTTTTTATAGATCAAGGCACACATGTTATATGAGGGTTTCTTCCCAATCACAGATAACTGAGATCTAATCATAGATCATATCTCTCCATGTAAGTATGAGTAACCAGTCCTTATTTGTATGGAATCACTTTCACAAGTTGTTGGAATGCTTTGGCATGCACACATATGGGTAAAGCCGCCTGATGTTTCCCTTCCCCCACCCATCCTTCCGTCCCCCTCTCTCCCTCTCTGTGATTAATTCAGGCATGGTGGAACGACCTCGTCTGATCTCAGCTCTGAGCAGCCCCTCCTCCTCCCTCTTTCATCTTTCATTAGAAACCGTCCGTGTTTCAACAGGAACTACTCTGATGCATAAAAGGTGTGCTTGTCACTTACATCAACAGGCTCAACTGATTCGCATATTTTCACCAAGATGTTTCAGCTCCCTGAGGCCTAACATGATCCAACAAATGCCTTCGAATGGTATTCTCCATTTGATAATCATTGGGTTTAGATTAAGATGTAATTGCCCAATTTATGCACAGCACATACAGCAAATGATTCCATTTTTCTGGACATCTTTTTTTAATGCATGTGATTTTCATCAGAGAAAGTAGCTTCATTTGGAGCAGGCACCAACACTGTTGCTAAGGAAACGTTGGCACTGGTTCTGATTGGCTAAGCTGTATCCAGGCAGTCAGACAGCACAGGAGCATCACCAACTCTGCTCTCTGCCAATTCACGGCCAAAAATAGAGCACAAGATTGCGTCCTCTTTAAACCTTACACAACCGTCTTTAAGCAATCATGAGGGAAATGCTCTATTTTGCTTTATGCAAGCTGTCCTTTGTAACTATATAACATATCTGACGATTTTTAAAAGAGTATTCATAATAGCTTCTTATGTCAGTGACAATTGCAGTCCAAGAAAGCATGAGTGCTATATTATGTGTGATTATTTTATTCAGGCTATATGTTGATGGAACAACTTGGTTGTGTTTATATAGTAGGTCTATCAAATATGCATGACTAGCCTTCTGAAAACGTTTTAACATAAATCCAAGGGTGCTTACATTAATCTGTGTCTGGAACACCAGCCCATTGTGTCAAACTCTGAATCGTCAGAGAAAACCGCCTTATATTTCATAGCATGGCTCCAATTTCACCATAACACACATGGACTTTAATCAGGTCCAGATTTATGCTTGTGGATCTTGAAATAAGCTTAGGGAAACTGGAGACTGATCCTGCCACTCCCTTTTGAATGCATTCTGAATGATCTTCCTCCCCTCCCCCATGGTTGTAAAACCCAGTCCTGCAGGAATGCTAACCGTGCTGCAATTTTCACTGATTTCGGGTCACTAAAGACTGAAAAAATTAAGCCGATGCAGAAACGGTGTTGCTTTGCCTCATTGCTCTAGGTCTTACTGTTCTTAAAGTGGACATGTTAATTCCTTCAGCATTTGATTCAGCCTTTGTCAGTCCGCCCACACCTTCCGTAGGCTGCCTGCATGCATATTTTTGTTACGTTAATGCATGAGAAGCAATGTGAGTCACAGGGAACAGCACACACCAATGCTGAAATACACATAAGCAATATTAGCTTAAAGCACAGCTAAATCCAGTTGTACAAACCTGATTACATTTACACAGCATTACGCTTCAAACTGTATGATTTTCTGCCCGATCTTACCATCACAGATTAAAAATCACACATCATACAAGAATTTTTTTGGTAATGAGTTGAGATTTTAGAACGCATGATGTGACATGTACACCAGCAGCTGATTTAGTGCCATTGCAACCAAAGACAATGGACAACAAAGTGTGAGAATTGTTTTATTAAAATATCAGAGTGTCACTGCTGATATCTTCTAAAACCCACCAATGGGAGGATAATATAGGATTACACAAAACTCACAAGGCAGATGCAAATACATGTATGTTAGTGTTCCTTATTATTTCAAGCTCATTTTGAAGAATGTTTCCATTTATGTGACCCCATTTTATGCACTAGCCTGGATTGTGCTGATTGGTAAGGAAAACACGTTATCACTCAGTCATCGCTCATACAGTGTGATAAGGAATAATTAAGGTTGCATTGATACCAATACTGGTATTTGGTTACAGTCAGATAACATTTACTTGTACTCCTAAAAATGCACCAATACCATAGTGTGTGATATTATGTGATGCAAGATTAGCGTATGATTATTACTGATCGAAGCAAAGCAGATTGCAAACTGTTCTCTTAAAATATTAAGACAAGGTACTATACCATCTTCCTACAGTACAAATACAAATAACCTGATAAAACATCTTAACATTTTAGAGAAATATCAGTGAGCAAGGTCATTAAAAATGACACCAAGGTGCCATAAATTGTGCTCACAAAAAGGATATTCACGAGCATGGAGTATTGAAATGAGTGCTGAAAAACTTTTGCATGTGAGAGCACTTCAACTGTGTGAGCACTGAGACATGTGAGCTTTCTTTGCTCACAAGATACTGAATGGTGCAAGTTACAGGACCATACTGCTCTGCAAGCAAGGTTCAGCCACCCTCATGCTCTCTATTAAAGATACTGATTAAGCACCATAACACCTTAAAACATGGAAAATAAAATTTATCTAAACAAACTATAGTCTTTTAAATGAATTGTCTTGTGTGAATTGTTATGAATATACAGCACTGTGTCTTACTGTGTCTTAGCAAGACTTAGGCACATGAAAGAAATGCTGTAGAGCAAAGATGCCTTCAAAAATAATTAAATTAAATGTTTCTACATTTAACAAAACACAGTAAAGAGCAGTAAACAATAATAAATGAAGCAAAGTCAATATTCGGTGTGGCGACCCTTCTTTAAAAAAAAAAAACAGTAGTCTCAAGTACAATTTGTACAGTTTTATAAGGAAATTAGCTGTAGGTTTTAATGATCATCTTGCAGAACCAGCCACAGTTCTTCTGGAGACTTTGATTGTCGCACTTGCTTCTTATTATAAAACCCAGCAGCCTTCATTATGATTTTTGTATGAAAAATGGTCTCTTATGTAATACGCTGCTTTCATTACTGACATACAGGCATTTTTGGTAACATTTAATTTTGTGCTGGAAAACTAATGTTTGGAAATCTAAAATGTTTTTGCATTGACTCGATAATGCATATATTATATATATATATATATATATATACAGGGTGTCTCAAAAGTCTCCCTACTACAGGAAAGTAACACTTTTTATCAAAAGTTCCTCTACATTATTGCCATTTCATCATGAGTGGGACACACACAGAGTCATCTCTCCCACTCATCTCGTGTGATGCATGTAATTGCATGTCCATCGCAAACATCGCAACCTTGAGACAACTTCCCAATCCAGCCATGAGAATGATTTCAATACGTTCTTCTTTTGTCAAAGGCATTCTTAAAGGCTATCTGATAAAAGTATATATATATAAACTAAATATGAAAACTTTTGGAAGACATTTAGTAAAAAGTGTTGTTTTCCCCAATGTGTGGAGACTTTTGGGACATCCTGTATACCTGTATACTGTGCACTCACCATTCACTTTAATAGGAACACCTGCACCTGCCAACAGTACAATGCATAAAATCATGTAGATGCAGGTCAAGAACTTCAGTTAATGCTCACATCAAACGTGAGAATAGGGAAAATGTGTGATCTGCGTGACTTCAACCGTGGCATGGTTGTTGGTGCCAGATGGGCTGGTTTGAGTATTTCAGAAACTGCTGATCTCCTTGGATTTTCACATACAACAGTCTCCAGAGTTTACATAGAATGGTACAAAAAACAAAAAACACTGAGTGAGAGAGAGTTCTGTGGGTGGAAATGCCTTGTTGATAAGAGAGGTCAGAAGAAAATGGCCAGAGCTTCCAGGAAGGATATATTAACGCATATAAACACTCTTTACAATCGTAGTGAGCAGAAAAGCGTCTTGGAACACAAGCAGATGAGTTGTAACAGAAGCTGCAGCAGAAGACTACATCAGATTCCACTCCTGTCAGGCAAGAACATGAATCTGAGGCTATCATGGGCAAGAAAAAAATTAATATGGTCTTTTTTTGGACAGTGAAAGAGTTTTTGTGATTTTGCCTTTACACACCACCACAATGGATTTGAAATAAAACAATCAAGATATGATTGAATTGTAGACTTTCAGCTTTATTTTAAGAGGTTCCACAAAAATATGGCATTTACCGTTTAGGAATTACAGCCATTTTCAA
>CM075013.1:18248055-18262548 GCA_037576675.1 Pangasius sanitwongsei | reverse complement strand
CAATGTTTTACGCCGGATGCCCTTCCTGACGCAACCCTCTCTATTTATCCGGGCTTGGGACCGGCACAGAAGTCACTTTACTGTGACCCCCATGGCTAGATTTGACCCCCATGGCTAGATTAGTATTATATAAGTATAATGCAAATTCAAAACATTTAACATTTAAAAGGTCTTAAGCTGAGACAGAAATTAGGAAATTGTTCTACCATAGCTGTTCTCCAGTAGTTTTATCCCATGCACAACAACAAATTCTTCCTAAGAAAAGTAGTTCTATGTCAGAAAGTATGATTTATATACATTTAATTTTTACAAATTAAAGCATTATACAAAATGTTTTGCAAAACTGTTTATTACCCAGCTCACAAGCTGCTCTTAGACTAACATTACATTGCTCTTAGACAAACAATACACATGAGTTTCAAGTAAACAGCTTTTCTGTTCTTTTCTCAGTACAGGGAAATCTGTCAACATTCTTGTTTTTTGCTAATCACACATACTTTACAGATGTTGTAGATACATTAAAAAAAAAAGCAAACATTGGTGTGTTCCTTTAAGGCTCTTGCCTACATTCAGAGATATTTTGTTCTCTGTTCCCGAGTAAAGCAAAATAGTAAGCTCTGCTCACACGCCCTCACTTGACTGAATTCCAGAATGTCTTTATTTACTCTGCCACTCTGTCTCTGATTAACTGGCACTCGTATGTTCCCTGTTTCCCGCCAGTCTGGTCAGATATTACAGGTCTGTTTTTTTTTCCTTTCAATTTGCCCACCACCATGGGCTGCTCTCAGTGTTTGGCTCCCTAATTATCTTGTGTAGTCGCTGCACACACACACACACGTACACGCGCACACACACACACGGAAATGTGCTGATAAGTCTCTTTTTTCATCTCCACACAATACTCTCGTTCAAGTGTGCCAAAGAAGATTCCTATCATCCATAGTAACTCTGAAAACAGAGTATAGTATTACCAAGAGGAAATGAGAAGGGAGGAGGCACAAAATGGTGGCCTGAGTGCTGGATTATTTTAGATATGGAAGTGAAAACACAAGGTATGACCTAAGCCGACACTTTCTATGAGTACAGTGAGAGAAGGGAGGACTATTCTTCCTCTAGGTTATCACAGTGTTATCTCAATGTGTGTGTGTGTGTGTGTTTCTTTTGCTGTAAGGTGGTGCAGACACAGTTGCTCATTTTTTCAGCATAGAGAGAGAAAGCATGCAGACGATTCTGAGGGCGAGAGAGAAAAAGCACATTTCCGCTCTCTCTTTCCACACACCATAGCTCACGCACGCACACACACACACACACACACATTTTTACCATAGCTCAAGCACACTCACACACATACACATTTTTACCAGAGCTTGCGCACACACATGCACACACACACACTCACACATTTGTACCAGAGCTTGCGCACACACGCACACACACAAGCACATGGCTGCCCATCCCCCATTGCACAGCCACAGCCTGCTGACTTCTTCTATTTTAATCAGAGCTTTTATGGATGGTATAAGATGCTTTACTGGCATGCTGCCATCCTTTCCACTAAGGTCACCCCAGTCTGCCTCTACTTTTCTGTACAAGAGAAAAGAGAAAGTCACATAACACCATGAAATTAGGCAACATTTATCTTGCAGAAAATGAGAGTGCTGTTTATGTAATCAAATCTGTTATATAACCAAAGATGGCTTGAACACAGGAGTTTAGATACAAAATAAGTGTAAGATACTGAACCTGAAGCATAACCTGATTTCAGTGTGCCAGTTGAGTGGTATGTGTCAAGTCCAGCAGTTTGGAGAGTGTCAGTAGGATATCAACAACCTGGCACACCCATCATGTTTGAACAAGAATGGCCCAAGTGGCAGGAAATGTATGTGCACAATGCAAGCATGTGCTTGGCTGCCCTCTGTGCTCTTTTGGGTTCTTGGAGAGCAAATGTTTTCACAAGTATTATCTTCCATTTGTCACGGAACACACCAGATGAGCCATGTGATTGTCATATTTTTTATCACTTTATCCACAGTGCATGTCCAGACGAGATTCAACATGGAGTTGAGCAAACAAGCATAAGTAATGTTTCCACTATCACACCTTTCATTTGCCTCATATAATGAGGGCTCTGTGCACATGCATGTGCAGTATATCAGTGTGTATACATTGCATAAATACTAAATTGTGATTCCTAAATTCCAGGAAATTAAGTCCAATTCACTGTTAACAGTAATGGCAGTTTTGGCAAAACCCAGCGATAATACAATACAGTAGGACATATTTATACAATACTCAGTGACAATATGTTTTACAAAGTAAAGATGGATATGCTTTTCTTACACATCTGTTTGAACAGTTAAAAGTGAAACTAGCGAAGGAGGCTACCATAAATACCATTGCATCAGTCTTCAAGTGATTTGTGTTTTGGCAATGCTGGTTTCTCTCAACACACAGCATTACATTTCTTCTCTGCTCTCTTGTTGTAGCTATGAGAGGAATTTGGGTCAGTGAAGGGAAGGATGTGTCTTTAAGATGGAGATTCCCCCGCCTCCTCTCCTCCCGCTCTTTTAAAATATAGATGATGTATTATCACTGTGAGCTCCCCAAGGCAGCCAACACTTCTGTTTGGATTGGAGGAGGGGAAGAAGCTCTCAGCACCCACAAGCCTTTATCTAAACTACAGCTTACTCCAACATGGTGACCTACAGTTAATTCTATCATGATGCTTCACAATCAAAGGTTCAGGAAGGCAATTCCCTTTAATGATAATGTAGCTATCACTACTATGGACTTGTAACTGTTATCCTGATTCTTTATCCTTGACTGCAACAATGTTATTGTGTCTTTGCTTCATTAAGTAGATTCATTTATCCTGATAATGAACTGCCCTAATACACATTACTGCATACATGTTCAACAGGCAACAGTGCAGCGGATCCTCCCTGTCATGCTCCCTTGTAGCTATGTTAGCTAGCTAGCTGTGTTATGGAACAACTGGCAAGTATTGCTAAATTTTAGTTAGCTGATATTGGTAGTGCATGAGATAAATATAGATCAGGAAAACACAAATTTGGTAGATTTTTTTGCCATTTTAATTAGAATAAAGAGTTCAGGGGAAAATGCATAACGATCACAGTCTATTTTATCAACTTTGTTGAAGTACTGTTTATCCTCTTCCAAAGTAAGGTAACTAATTTTAGCTAGTTATGTTTGCCTTGTGCAGCAAAGCCAGAAAAATTATGTCACTGAAATGCTAGGATTGTAAATAGTTGCACTCGCTTGTTGCCTTTCTCCAAGCCCTCGCCATTTGTTATTTCATAATAATTTTGTTTTGTATGGCATGTCTGCCTGACCCTTTAACCATCATAATACTACGTCACTCACATGATCGTTAGTGTATTCAATTTCTGACCTGAAGAATTGGATTGTTTGAAAGAGATTTTATTGCTTGTATCTCCAATTAGCAGCCTGTGGTTTCAGTTCATTGCCAAAAATAACCCTAGCATGTCTGAGAGAATTAGCATTTAACATGCTTGGTGTAAATCTCACTGCTGTTTTTATTCTTTATTTTAGCTAGGTGTGAGATATGAGTTTTACATTATTTATGTTGATTTTGTGTTAAGGAGCACTGATATAAAAGTTATTGCATTTGTGTAAACCTTAAACCTTAAATCACTGTTTTGCATAGTTGAGTATAAAGTAAAAATGTAATGAATTTTGAAGCCTTTCAATTCTAGTTTAACAAATACAGTCCAAGCAGCTGTTTCTTTTAAATAGCTTCTTCTTTGGTCAGTCCCCTGCTCAAAACATTTTTCCAAGTCTGTGATGGCAACAACACAAGAAATAGACACGTTAAAATGTTGCAATTGCAGTGTAACATGAAGGTAATGTGAAAAAAATGGTTGGTGTGGTTAGTGTTCTGTTTGGTTTAGCTCAATTTCCTTTGTGTCGAAAAAAGATCAGTGATCAGTGTTAGATTTGTGAAAACATTCTGGCACAATTACGAAAGTTGTAGTTGAACAACTTTGGTTTCTTATGTGATCTTTGATACTGCAGGCTGATGAAGCCAGTTCAACATGGTAGTTTTGAAAAGCAGCACAACACTGGCTCTTTCTGCTGTAGAACTGCCTGAATTGGTTATGTCTAAAAACTTGATCACAAATTATTTGTGGAAAAAAAAATTATTTTTATCAAAGTTTACATCTGAAATCATGGCATCTGGCTAGTGCATACACACTGCTACTTCACTGAAAATGCCTTGCATAATGCTTTGTGTGCTGAATGATGGCTGGCTGTTTGAGGAAGTTCTCTCCCATTAACGTTTACTTTGAAAACTCTAAAATGCATATGACTGTAGTCATTTTTCAGTAGACAGTCTGCAAATGATTGCAAATGGTTTGAGGTAGGATTGAGTTTAGACATTATGAAATACGAGCTATTTTAAGAAACTAGTATTTCTGCCACATCAAATCGAACAAACCTGTATCCTGTAACAAATCTGATGCAACGTTGATAAATGTGGTAAGCTGTAATAAAGCTGTAATAAAAGCTAACTGTAGCTTTGTAGCTTTTCATACCAGTTCTTACAAACTTGGAAAATCACAAGGTTCACAAGGCTGTTGGCATGCATATAACAGTAATGATTGGGCTATGCATCATTCAGACTTGCAGCCTTCAGAATATGGTGTATATACTCACAATTGCCATGCAAGTCTTGTTACAATGGATGTCACATATAATAAAAATATTTGGTGGAACTTTGTTTTTTTGTTGTTGTTGTTGTAGTTGTTGTTCACCTGTGTTCTATCATTTTAAAATCTGGTTACTCCCAAAAAGTGAAAAGGGAGAAAACTACATTTAAAGATTTCATTCCAATTCCAGTGAAATATGCCCCACCTACCTCTACAGTTATAACCTAGTCTACTTATGGAGAAACAACATTACTGCCATATTCGATAGAAGTTTACAATTTAAAAAGTCCAAAATTCAAAGTCTCATAACCTGAGGTAAAAGTCTCTCTCGAGCCTCATTGTCTTCTCTTCACTCGACTGATCTCGTTAACAACGGTGGGGAAATAATCGCTGATTAATTCAGTCAGTTCTGTTGACTAAATTTCTTGTGATTAATGTCTCTCATTAGGTCATTTTTGAAATTAAATCTGTACATGGTGTTTGTACATGTTTGTTTGTTTTGATGATGATGATGTTACGGCGCAGGTGCATTGCGGACATTTTTACAGCTGGCATCTAATTACAAATTAAATTGATTAGGCTTATGTCTATTTCTCAACAGTATGTAACTATCCAACAACTTAATCAAACTGTGACATTCACTGCATGAGTAAAGCACACTTCTCCAGGAAGGTTTACATGTCTTTAGGCAGACTGACTGTTTTTCCACTCTGTTGGTTAAAATGCCTCCTTACCTGATGTGATATTTACAAGCAGATTGCCAAAACAAGGAAAGTAGCCTAATAAAAAAAAAAAAAAATTCATTTCCTCTTGATAAAATATACAGTATGTATGTTTTTTAAAGTAGATATGCCATATTTCTGCCATATATTATTGGCAGTAAAACAATATTTTTTTTGTCATTTTTGGCTGTTTTCTAGAATTTAGTCACAGTGACATCTGGCAGGTTTTCCAAGATTTTCACATTCATGTACCTGTAGATATCTTTGTATACTATGCCTCAGGGCAGCAGGAAGGGCTGATAACATAAGGCTTAATTCTGCTATCCTTTGCTTTGGCCTACAAAAGCACATTGATTATGTAATAATGTATTAATATGCAGGTTTTAATATTAATATGCAATTTATGGCAAACACATCGCCAATGTACAATCTTTCAACAAAGTGGAATTACATTTGTATCAGCTTTGGAAATGCATGGATATGAAGTCGGAAAACTGGGTAGGCTTGAGCTCTTGGACTTGTTTCTTAAAGTAGACTGTTAGAGTCTGATTTTCTTTGTAGGCCTGGTTCCTGGTCGAGCTAAGACAAGAAGGTCATTCTCGGATCTTAGCCAGTTGATGACTGCAGAGTTTCCATTGCGAATGGGAAGAAAATTCAAATAAAACCACTTAGACTGTTCCATTGCTCACAACAGACAGGGTGCGATATTGCATTGTTCTGTTCTTCCTGACAACAATAATGTAAGGTTTGTCCATTAAGTAGTAAACATTTTGTATCTCCTCATGCCTGTGTCATGCAATTATGTTTATCAATCCTTTTGCACAATTAACTCTGTGCCAAAGTAAAAATGGAGGACGGTATTACTTGCAATTATATAGTCACTAATAAATTCAATATTTATTCTTTCCATTTAATGATTTCAAAATCATTGCAAAGCAATAATTCAATTTACACACATTTTATTGTTATTTAGATGACAAATTTACTATTATAACCCCTTTTTTTGAGTAGTCGTGTAAGTGTAAGAATTTTTCAGGTGATGCTTTTGTGTTTGTCTGTTACCACAATCTTTTTTTGTTGTTGTTGTTGTTAAATTCATTTTGGCTGGTTCTGCTCTCTCCGTCTTTCCTCAGGGCTCTCTTACACATGAGAGCACTGCTAAAATTCTATCTTGTGTGACATTTCCTGCCCTTGCAAGGTTTAAAAATACATGAGCCATTGCGTGAAAGGAATCTGACAGGATCTTGGGTAGGTTGAGGAAGAGCTGTGAGCTCAGACAGTGTCCATCATGGAGAAGCATCATTAATGTTCATTTATCGACAAACTGGTCTCTGGTGGTGTGAAAACACAGAGAGACCTGTTAGAAGAGGGAGAGACAGAGAGAAGGAGAGAGAGAGAGAGTGTGTGTGTGTGGGTATGTTTTTATATCTAAGTGGGGACCAAATGTTCCCACAAGGATAGGGTAATCTGACAGTTTTGACCTTGTGGAGACATTTGGCTGGTCCCCATTTTTATTTTTTATTTTTTATTTTTTTACAGAAACTGCAACTATTACTTTATATATTTTAAAAGCTAAAAGAGCCAGAATCTGTGTGTGTGTTTGTGTGTGTGTGTGTGTGTGTGTTACCACCAGCCATGGATGCCAAGCAGCACATGGTGAGATATGTGTGGGCACAGAGGGAACAAGCTGGCCTGTGTATATCTGCAGATATTTTGAGGGGCTTGGCTGTAGCCTGCCAAGATTATAATTCACACTGTATTCGCCTGGTACACACACACACACACACACACACACACACACACATACACAGTTATGGTTTCTTATCCTCTCACCCTCCCTACACTTATGAAATACTGTATTTATCTCAGCATTCCAGTCATTGCACTTAAACCTTTGGGATCTCAGACTTGTCGAGGCAAGACACAGATCACAGAGCGATTGCTTCTGATGATTCTGAAACAGCAGGGGGGCTGCATTCAAATCAGTCTGCCTGATGGGGAGAGGAGAACTGAAGGAACCGTTTGAGATGAATATATTTATATATGGTTCCACCAGCATCAAAGAAATGTGAACCCATACAATGTATGAGCTCTCCAACTGTACATTAGACTTGTAAATAAACAGTTTTTATATGTTTTTTTTTTTTTTTTTTAAATGTGAAATAATGGGCTCATCCTTAATGGCTTTCTTTGGATTTTTCTTTCTATCAACAACAAAACTCTTAACACAGATGAAATCCAGCCTCTCCTTAACCTGACCCTCACAGCTTCATATTAAACTGGAACATAAGCTGCCACCTTGCTGCAAATTTAATAGCAAGTCAATCAGATTTGTTGAGTAGGTCTCTAGAGATGGCCCAGATGAAGAGTGAGATAAATGTAAGAGAAGATCAAAGGAAGAGAGACTCCAAGATCCATGTTCATTTATCTAAAAGATGCCAGAGCAGAACTCCTCTCTGAAACCTAAACCACATACTAAGAAAGATGTTCCTTTAGAACCAGTGATAAACATTAACCCCACAATGTCTTAGAAATTATAATAATACTGGTGGATATGTGAACCATATTTCAATGGAGAACTTTTGACACAATGAGCTCTTCAAGGGTTACCCCTCTTCTGCTGATAGTAGGTGGTTCTCGGCCATGTTTAGTAATGAAAAGAACCAGACTTTCGAGTTAGAAGTTACCTACATAGCTAGCTAGCTGGCTGGCTTGTAAGACTAGCTGAAGCTAGTTGTTTTTGAAACTCAATACACTATCTGTATCTGTATCTGCTTAATATCTCCAAATATCCTTATATGTATCTGGTTTCTGATTTAAACCCAAAGTGTGTGTGGCCAAAACCAGAAAGGGAATTTTTCGTTTGTTTTAATTAAATACTACCATGCCCCCAGAAACACTGAAACACATTGGGAAAAAACCTTGAAGGAGGTCAGGTCTAGCTCTGACAGTTCCTCAACCTCAGCTACATCACTCAAGTTGGTAATTGGTCTCAATTAGAGATGTACACAGGACTGCTTTTGAATCCTGCTCATGCAGTTATTTTTTGTTTCTACTTGTCTGCGATATTTTCTAACAAATTTAGTTGGTTCTGTTTCCCAAAATATAAAACAAACTAGTAGCCTAATTTAAACTACCATGACCCTTACCATGCAGTTACTGGATGAGTAAGGATGATGGAAATTTGTCTCACAGTGTCACGCCAGCATCATATATGCTCTCATGTTAATGAACGCAAACGTCGTTTGTCCCATGAGCTTTATATCCGACCACTCACTCATGTCTGCAACCCTCACTCATGTTCTGCTTGACTGAATGATTAGCTGTGCCTGTATTAACCGTTTTTCTTTCCAGTTGTTTTGTCCAGACTTTCTACCTTCCTCTCTCGCTCTGTCTTTTGACCCAACTTCCATTCATTATCCCTCTGAGACGTAGAACCACTTCCTTGCCTGTTGTTCTAAATCATATCTTATTTCCATTACCTTTATGTCCTATCAGAAACCTATCATACAATGCCGCCAGCCATGTGGTAGGACTGTATTGTGATGAGTTACCAAATGTGTTAAATATTTATAGTATATTGTATTATATTGTACTTTCTAGCTTATTTGTTGTTGTTCTTCGGATGACTTTGAAACACGTCTCAAGTGACAACCCTGAATAGCATGTTTATATACTGTATTTTTAATAAATTGGTCTCTCTTTCTCTCTCTCTCTCTCTCTCTCCCTCCCTCTCTCTCTCTCACACACACACACACACACACACACACACCGCCAACTGGTTCTTAATATTCATAAGCAGACCACTGAGTTTCATGAATATTAATTAGTGTTTAACTGTGGGATGGAAAGAAGCTGCAGACCGGTGAGTTTATACTACAGTGCACCAACATTAGCCTACTTATTTGATGTAGGAGTCAGTGGGGTAGTGTAGCTTAGTCCAGTAAATTAGCTAGCAACAGCGTGAATAATGAAGGGAGTTTGTATTTTGTATGAACATATATTTGAACTTTGTGCTTTGTAACCTGCTACTGTTCCAAACATGCTTATTAATTATTTAATGGAATCACTAATGAAATCAATTACTTGCAACTGGTCACGGTTCTCAGTGCTGTCCTGAGAGAAATGTGTTGTGCACCCCATGAATGATTGGAGGACCTGATAATGTTAACTTTATCCACTGGTTATAGAGACTTTCATCTTTTGGAACAAATATAGGCCTTGGAGGAAAAATATGGCCTCTGCTTCCAGGAATGGCTCATTTCGCCTGGCTCTTTTCACTCGTCACTTAGAGTTAGTGGTAAGTTTGCTAGCCCCAAAAAAACTATATCTAAAATCAATTGTGTTACACTTGGTCAGGTGCAAGCAGGTTCATCTATCACAGTAGAGTGTGTGAATGTGACAAATATTGAAGTCTACAGATAGTAATAGAAGGTATAAAATCCACAGTAGGTACAGTGTTAAACTACAGTGTTACATTGTATTATAGTATTGTTCTGAAACAGGATGTTTAATAACAAGGATCTGACAAGCATAACCTCACAGTTGTTGATTGCTGCAATTGTCTGCAGCAAGAAATTGGTGATTTACCAATTTGGCAAGCCAGCCAGGAGTAAGAATATCTCATTTTAAACCAAGGAACGTCAACTAAAATGTGAGTACACATTTGATAAAGCTTAAACCACCTTGAATTTACTTGGGACAATCTGGAGTGACCTGAGAATCTGTGTTTCAGAGACAGATGGACGGCCCACCAAACTGCAGTGCAGAGAAATTCTCTGGGAACCTTATAAGATCAGCAACATGTCGCTTCATGGGAGATATGGTTTATTTGCAATAATAGTCTGGCTGTAATTAACTAGATAGAGAGCAGAGAGTTAGGATCACGTGTGGTCTATCTTTGCCAACTGGTTCAATAGTTATATTGGGTATAGATCAAAGCATTCTGATGTGAAATACACAGCCTAGGAGATTTAATGTTAAATGGTCATACTTGTCCAGCATTGGGGAAATGCCTCTCCCAAAAGAGTGAATTGTAGCAATCAACCACTGTGTGGTTAGATTAGTAAGAAAACATCCTGATTACTAAACATCCCGTTTCAAAAGAACACTAGGAGGAAAATCAAAATACATCAGAAACACAGATTTTTGCATTTTCTGCATTGCTGCAATACATCATACATTCAAACCACCTAAAATACATAAAACAGACTATTCCAAATGCTCACTTTTACATCACACCCTTGAAGACTTGTGCACCGTAACTCTGCACCTTGACAACTTCACCAAATACAGATGTAATTTGGGCATAATATGGGAAATTTTACAAAAAGTTTAAATATCTTACAAAAAGAATTAAATACCATTGACCCCGCATTTAAACCCTAATTTTGCTCTAAAGCCAAATCATGTGTCATGTACATAATTGTGTATCCTATCCTACTTGATCATACTTAATAACTGACAGCAGTAGAAGTAATCCTCAGGTATAGCAGTAAATTTTGAAAAACTGATGATCCCTAGATCCTGATTTTTCATATTATTGACTGCATTGTCATATTAAATGTCTCCTCATAAGCTAAAAACAAACATCATGATACAATACATAAAAAAGCCAATTTTCACAACATAGGCCCTTTAAGATTAGATAGACATTGCGATTTATTCATCATTGCCTGGGGATATGGTTATGAAATCATCTGCATTGTCTGGGTTTTTATTGCTATGGAAATAAGCTCCATAAGAAAGTGCCAAGCCATGAAACTGTCCCTCCCAAAAAGTACACTTACACACCTCAGTACTTACTGTTCTATCATGACAAACATGACTTCAAATGCATTGAGAGTAACTACAAACAGCCAACTGCTTTGGCTAATGTCAGGCTCTAAAGACAAGCAACACAGACATACACATAGTCTTTTGAAAGCTGACTGACATATTGTATAAACTCTGGGCACAGGCACTGGAAACTCTGATGTTTAGAGGCTGCTCTGCTTGACTGAGCCTGTTCTTGTGGCTGTGTGTTTTTCCCTGCCTGTGTCTTACATTTGATTTTATTTGGCAGCCAAAGGCAAGGATAAAATTCAGAACTGAACACAATTGCACACAAAAGTAGATATGACATTGGTCTGCCTATACAAAAGTAATTTAATTTGTATTGCATGATTTAGCATCTTCTCAACATGTATGCCAAAAGGGAACTGACACATAAAACTCATGGTTAACTATAAGTGTGAACATCTGAATGCCAGACTTTTCATGGTTTGGAATTTATACAATCTACATGTTCCAATGCTTGTCATTCTTTGACCTAGATAAGTGTTGTTACACTGATGTCAAGCAGGACTTTTCTCCAGCTAACCACTCTAGTTTAAGAAAACTGAGCAGCAGACATATTCACCATCCCAGTCCTTTGGGTCTGAGCTCTCTCAGTTACTACAACAGTCTGGGGTTGTCAAATATGTCAAGATGGATTAGGAGTAAAATGGAGGCAAAAATTAGAACAGCCTTGCGCAGAAGCAGCAGAGGCTCATCATCGGCTCCTAATGAGTTCTTGTCTTTCTGGAAGTGGGCGTTATCTGGAAAAACACAGCAGAATTTGCATAATTTGCCTTTTATAAACCAAGGCATTCATAGCACAGTGAGAACTGACAGCCTGAGAGTCACCCCAGAGGGACTCAGATTAAACACAACAAATTCTGTGAAGAGTCACAGCAGCCTGCCGTTCCACATTCATGTCATGACGTGCAACTCAGTAATTTAGGCCTCTTAGCTCGCTAAAAGTGCCATAGAAATTTGTATGTTAACCTTGGGTTCCCTTGAACTTGGGAAAAGCATAAACAGGTATGAGTCACCCTAATGCCTGGCTGGCTGTCCATCCCTGATAGGGTGCTATTATGTAGCCATGCCTTCAGGCAGACCACTGCCCTGGACATTGTAAAGACCTGTGAAGCATAATGGAACAGGTTTTGTTGGTGTTTGAGAATAGGAAACCAAATGACAGAAAACGACATTTAAAAAAAAACACTTTGACTTTGTTTCATTTCTGCTTTTACTGCTATAGTGGCACAGAGGTAGTGTTGACAGAGGTAGAGAGCAACAAAGTGCAATAATGTTGTTACATTTTGATTTTTAAATGTCTGCACCTTACTTCTTTTCTTTCACCTAAGACTTTAGACTTTTACTCATTACATTACACAGGAAAAATCTCTACTTTCAGATGACCTCAATCAATTGGCTTGAAAATGCTGCAACATTAATGATAACCAATTGATGTTTTCACTTCACAGTATGGAACATCTATGTCTAAGACTTTACTTAAACATTTTAGATTTTTGGCGTCAGACACAGAGAGGTTTGCAGGGTTTTATTGGAATGACTGAGGCAGACATGAAAGATCAAAGCTCCAAACGGTAATGCAGGCAAAAGGTCAGTTGATCAGCAAACTGACAAAACTAGACAGAATCTAAACTCAAAATAAAGCAGAGTCATAACAATGCTAACGGATGCAAGACTTCACAATGATTGAATGAAAGTCCGCACTATTTATAGGAGTGAATGGGGATTATGGATCATCTGACTGATCATGTGACATGAGTTTGTTCTTGGGCTAACGGTGTTGGGAAATGGAGTTCATGGTTTGGATGCAGATGGTGACAACAGGCAATTGCAAAATCAACTCTTGGCAAATGAAGCGCTAATGAAGTGCTCTATCTGTTCAAGAATTTGTGCCCAAATTTAAAAAATAATTACAGAGAGATGGAATATTATATCTCTCACCACAAAATCCTGTCATTAGCTGCATTCTTTTCTACCTAGCAAATGATGTAATGGCATGTACCAGGGCAGCTAGCTATTAACAAGCTAGTAGTTTTTCAGAGCTATTAGCATGCTAGTAGGGATTATATAGTTTTTGTAATGTTTTTACACATTGCTTTGTTTTGTCAGGTTGGTTTTTACTAGAAATGCCTTTACAGAGGGCTGCTTGTAGTTAGTTAAGATATAACAATGTAGTTAGCTAAGATACACATTGCACTATAAAATGCACTGTATGGCCACTATATGGACCATCACTCCCGTATGTGCTTCTTCCCCAAACTGTTGCCATAAAGTTGCAAGCACACAATTGTATAGGATGTCTGTGTATGCTGTAGTTTGACAATTTCCCTTCATTGCAACTAAGGGTCCTAAACATGTTCCAGCATGACAGTGCCCCTGGGCACAAAGTGAGGTTCATGGAGACATGGTGTGCCAAGGTCGGAGTGGAAGAACTTGAGTGTCCTGCACAGAGCCCTGACCTCAACCCCACTGAACAAGAGCTGACATAGAACGCAGACTGCACCCCAGGCCTCCTCACCCAACATCAGAGCCTGTCCTCACTAATGCTCTTGTGGCTGAATAAGCAGATTCCCACAGCCACACTCCAAAATCTAGTGGAAAGCCTTCCCAGAAGACTGGAGGTTATTATAACAGCAAAGGGGGAATAAATCTGGAATGGGATGTTCAAAAAACACGTGAGTGTGATGGTCAGGTGTCCACAATATAGGTGGCCATATAGTGTATGTAGCTTAGCTACATTAACTTACATAGCAAGTTTTATATATATATATATATATATATATATATATATATATATACACATACATACATATACACACACACACACACATACATACATATACTTGATGCTATACTCTGATTAAATAGTGTTCCTTTAATTTTTATGTATGTATGTATGTGTATGTATATATATATATATTCCATTTCCCATAACTCCATTTCCCAACACCGTTAGCCCAAGAACAAACTCATGTCACATGATCAGTCAGATGATCCATAATCCCCATTCACTCCTATAAATAGTGCGGATATATATATATATACATACATACACGTACATACATACATAAAAATTAAAGGAACACTTTTTAATCAGAGTATAGCATCAAGTCAATTAAACTCCTGGGATATTGATCTGGTCAGTTAAGTAGCAGAGGGGGTTGCTAATCAGTTTCAGCTGCTTTGGTGTTAATGAAATTAACAACAGGTGCACTAGATGGGCAACAATGAGACGACCCCCA